>OX104063.1:141485465-141834799 GCA_944474145.2 Dicrocoelium dendriticum | reverse complement strand
GTAACGGGGAATTTTTCCTCTTCAAACAGCGGGCAGACCCACACGAACATCGAAGGAGGCGGCGGATACCGTGCGCCTACAATATGCTGCAACATTTCAGTGTGATCACTGTCTACTTAACCTTTACAAAATGGTTGACAGCACACTTATTACCTATGGATAAACACAAGCGTCTGTAAGAGATTTCACTGGTGGTGAAATCCCAGATTTCGTTCCACTTTTTTCACCTCCTGTACGTGTACACCAAGAGGAGATGCGACTGTTACAAACATCCTATTTGTCGTCATTACTTATGGATTTACCTTGTAGTTGCAGTCCATACTATGTATACTTCAGTGAGTTCAATGGTGTAAACCCAATTTTGCCAACATTATTTTATATTTTGTAGTTTTACCATAATCCTCATACGGGACCTATGTTTTTTAACTTCTGTACCGGTGTAAAACCATTATTATATTATAACTGGCGCTAATGTGAGTAAGGCGCTTAAACGTTCGAGAGCAACAAGTGTGGCCAACTTGAACTTATGAGGCGAGCTTTCGACACCTTTGAGTGGCGGCTAGTACCATTGCTGATTAACTCCCACATTCTCTCTCACGTTGAATATGCAGTTCAGGCCTGGTGTCACTGGTTAAAACGAGACATTTGCCTATTGAAACAACCCAAAGTAAGAGCCACAAAGGCAACGTCTGGACTATCCGGTCTAAGTTACGAACTGGGTCTTTGTGTATTCAGTTTGTTCTCATTAGAATACCGAATGCTTCGCGAAGATCTTACTCGCACATACCGGCTACTAACTGAAAGCGAGCATCCATGTACATCACTGTTGACACTAGTCCCTTACAAACAAAGCAGAGGCAACCACCTGAAGCTAATGACGCAACACCCGTCTAAATTGTAGAAAGTATTTTTACTCAATTAGAACCTGTTCTCACTGGAATGCATTACCGAGATATGTGGTGAAGGCACCAGACATGACGACATTCGAACGACTCTTAGACTTTCCTCTTAGTGATAAACGCTACACAACCGTTTGCTAAAGTGCGATCGTTTAACCACGGATACTTCACTTTCCACCTTGGAACAACTTGATTTTAATTTGCTTTTGCATGTCTATCCTGTGGGTTTTGTAAAGTTATGCTTTTTATCCCATCATACACTACTGAACTATTGAACTATTGAACATTCTTATTTCATTTAATCAACAAGCGTGGATTCAAGCAAAATATCACTATCCACTCTAAACAGGACGGTAAATAAACAATTAGGAATATTAAGAACAAACACCTGGTGTGTCAAAAGAAAAGTAAGGTTCAAAGCATATTCTACGTAAACAGATACATTGAGAGCTGGAACAGCCTCACTATCAAAATAAGGACATGTGAAACGTAACTAATGTTTAAAAGAACAATTTCAAACTGCCTGAGAATGCCCATCTCGACGAGACTAAACCTTAACGTGGTGCCATGGTTTGTGTGCCTCAAGTGATCACTCGAGCTATGCTGGATGGTGCTGTTACTACCTTCATTGCCACTAATACCAGATTGGTCAATGTTTATGGGCCTGACACACTCAATCACTTGGCCCTCCAGGTTGGGGGTTTGGAGTGAGGGTGGCTCCTTACTCCAATAAAAGTGCTCTCTGTAGTCCAGTACCAAAACCCTGCTGTCTTACTGCAAGGTTTTTAAGCCAAAGACTTAACTTGAGAACTCTAATCGGTCTCCTTCCAGACCTGATCAACCTGAGAGTACCTTTTGCCCACGAAATACAATGAACCCTTCTTCTAACAATTTCTTGATACAATGGCCGTCGCAGAGGAGAATGCACGACGCCCTATCTGCTCAGACATTCTCGTCTTCTTATTTAACTTCTTGCGCTGTTTCATCCTTATCGTCCCGCTCCAACTGCACTTTTATCCCCTTTTTTCAATCCCCTAATTCTTAGCCATCCTCTACCTTGCTTCAATAGTCGCTTGTCTTCTAGCTTCAACTCACACTACGTCGCAGGGCCTCGCTAAATTCCAGTCGACAAGTCCATGTTCAACCAAGTGGACGAGCTCAGTTCTTCCGTTTCCCTTTTGAGTCCTCGATCCTAGCTGAGACTGCCATGCCACAACATGAGCACTTGGCTAAAACTTGGCCAACAGACAACACCTGCTCGTACACTCGAGAACCTGTCGATCGCCATTGGCGGTTTATCGGAAACCCGCCTGGAGGTTTCCGGTTCCGTGCCAATCCTGCGACTTCTCACATGCGATACTGGCGGCACATTCTCATTGCGCCTGTCTGGCGATGACGCAGCTTCAAATGCTGGTCAAGCTGGTGTTGACGTTGTTTTTAAGTTCCCCGCTGAAGCTGTCCTGATCGATTGGATTAGAGTCAACAGCCGGTGTGAGCCCTTAGAACAGCGGGTTCGTTCCAGGCTTCGAAGTCGCGCGGAGACAAACGGTGCTTGTTTGTCATTGCGGCATACGACCCCATCAACCGTAGCCCTTATTGGGTAAAGGATGATTTCTATCACCAAATTAACAATCTCCTTTCTTACAAAAGAAGCACGGATACTGTGGTTTTGGCTGGTGATCTGAACGTCCAAATCGCAAAATTGTCATCTGATGAGTTTCATTTGAGCAGCCAAAATGGTGTAGGCTCCAGGAAAGAAAGAAATGGAACAGTGGTATAATACGGATAAAAAAGCCAAGGTTTGACAAGTCCCGTGCGATGGTTTGTGGGAAGAAGTTTCACAAAAGTGCAAAACCCACCTGTGTACTCGCTATATTATTCATGATAACAGATAGGTATATCCGTCTACCACGATTTTGTGAGGTTGGTTAGCACAATGTTTGTCTGCGTCTTGTCGTCACTCAATGAATAGAAATCAGATCAAGTAATGTAAATGGTATAAAGCATCGGCGGGTCCTTTTGGAGATTGGGTAGTGGAGGCGATGAAATGACAAAATTCGAAAGAGCGTTCCACGGTTGACAAGCCCGAAGGAAAAAATAAATCGGTCGCACTCAAACCGACTGTATTCGGCTGCATATTTCAATTTATGCCCCCTCACTTCTGTGTTGCAGTTAGGCTTCACACAGGTGACAATAAGCATGGTCGGGGTTTATCAAAATTTAGAACGCAAGGATTAGGTCACTACGTAGACGGCGATATATTCCGCTATACACTCCCATGGCTTTCAGTCGTCTACCGTATTGTAGATGAGACGACATAATCAAAATATTTGTTGCCCCTAGAAGTGTGGTCTCCAGTGAAACCAGGTAGTGTTTTAATCAAGGTTGCCCAGCCTGGATCTCGTGCTCTATGTGGGGCCTCAAATGCACATTGAGCATGTTGGGGAAGGTGGAGGAATCGAACCTCCCGAACGCCCTCCATAATAGACCAACATGTTGGTTCATGCTTTGGACGCCTGCAATTACTGTGCCGAACAGCTGAGGTCATCTTGGATTACCACTTTAAACTCTCTATCTTTTGAGGCGGTTTTCAGAATGTCTTATGCAAGGGTATATGCGTACGTAGGCTTGTAGCGTACACACACGGTTTTGCACTTGTATGTGTTATAGCGAAGTAGCTTTGCCTTTGATCATACAAAAGCACAGTCTTGGTCTATTTGCAGCATGATAATCCTGACAGATGATTGCCCGTCAAATTTTGATGTCGTCGGCAAAAGAAAGACATTTGACTTGACGACACTGGCAAGGTCGGTAGTCAAGAAGAAGAATAACCGCGGCCCAAACACTGACCCTTGTTGAACATCGCATTCCACATTTATTGGCTGAGAAAATGAGCCCCGAACTCCCACCTGAACGCGCCGCTGAAGGAGAAAGTTTCTGCTAGATCTAAGGACAGGGTATCCAACTCCGTATGGTTACAGCTTTTGGAGATGGATGCGGTGATCCATAAGGTCGAATGCTTTGGAAAATGTACGTAGATGACATCAATGCCGGTCCCACTAACAACTATCTCGACCCCAGTGTTACGGCTAAGCAGTAGATTGGTAGTACCTGAACGATGCTGCCAGAATTCGTGTAGCTCAGGTTCGGTGACGTTAGATCTTTCGAACTAGCTTATTACAGCCTCTGCTATGATCAATTCCACCAACTTTGAGAGCACCGGGAGGAGAATGACTGGACCACGGTTGACTGGCTCTGAACGGATAACACATTTAAATATCAGGGAAATGATGCCTTGCTTCCACATGCTAGGGATCTGATGTTTATCCAAGCATCTTTGGAAAAATCTCGTTAGTGGTTCAGCTATCCTCGTAGCTGTCACCTGCAGCGCTTTCGGAGGAATGTTGTCAACTCCGGGGAACTTTGGTTGCACAAAGACAGCTGCTTCCACAAAGTGGTCGCTGAACTTATCTTGATGTGTGTAAATACTGGCATCTGGGAGAATGGGACAGGTATGTTACAAATGCTGCTAGCACGTCGGAAAATAGGGGCATATTGTAGGCGTAGGATGTTGGCTGCATCCTCGGCGGTTTGAGCACATCCATCCGCTGATATCAGTGAGGCAACACCGGGTTGCATATTCCGGAGGCTGTTTATATATCTGTACAGAAGCTTTTTGTTAACACAAAACGTCTCTGCTAGACTCTGCTGAATTATTAGTTATACTCGAGCACAACTGTGGTACAGTGATTACGAATCACAATGAATAACTCCAGCTTTCATGGCTAGGGTTCCATCGATACACATGCCACGCGGCGTTTCTTACTGTCATGCGTTTTCAAATTCTACTCCAAAAATATGATTATGCCCTAGAAGAACGAAGGCGCTTTTTAGCCGTTGCAAATTAAATCAGATCACTGAACTTGCCAGTAAAATCCAACAAAGCCCTGTCAATGGAACAGTGATCCGGAAACTCCCGGCTGGCATCTCCCACAAGTTCTGCCAGTCTGTCGCAGTAGGTGGTTGTTCGAAACGAGCTGGTATTTTCTTGTGGACACTGCGCATAACACGCGAAGTCGTAAATTATGGTTACCTTATCGCTCCGCCTCAGTGGGCTCTCCAACCTTGGTTTCGCAACCATGTGTTCTTCGTTCGTGAGCACTAAATCAAGCACCGATTGTTTATTTCCGGCTCTGAATCGGGTAGGTAAACTGACAAGACTGGAGGGCCGAATGCTTGCAATATACTCTTGTAGGTGGGGGTTAAGCTGCTCGTTTGGGGATGCCGGAACTTCCAAATCATGAAGATTGAAGTCACCTGAGATGAGAACATGAGTTTATTGTCCTGGTAGGACCCTTCCCGAGGATAATGTCAGCTGGGATTCTATCTCTGGGGTGGACATTTGGAGACGATAAACTAAGGCCAAAGGGCAAATTTCGCTGCGTCTGTGCCTCAGCCCTCACCAGAGTGAGTCTATGAGCGGCGTTTCTGGATCGGTCTCTGGTTCGCACTGCAGGCGTTTGCAGTAGTATGCTTTATTAGGTCGATTTTACGGAGGTGAGGCATACAATTTATTGCGAATTCGGCTTCTGTAATTTCCATGATCAACCAAGTTTCTGTAACGAACATGACGTCCCAGGAATGTGACGCTTGTCGTAGTCGCAGTTCGGCAAGCTTGTTCAGGAGACCTTGTGCATTGGTGTACATGCAGGAAAGTTTCTCTGTTTTTAGCATTTGATCATGGTATACGTATTTTGTGTAAAATGTTTTGACAACCATTGGAAGGTCGGCAACTAATCGTATTTTGAATCAGGCGATGAGGAACTCATCTGTGTCGGATGCGTGGATCCCACCAGTAATCCACTACTGCTCTCTCTATATGTATTGTAAGGGGTATGTTTGCCAGTTTCGTTGGCTAATTTATTGAAGTTATCTGAACTCTTGTCTGTAAATGGTCTGACTAAGTGGTTGCTTTCGTGTGTTTACTTACATGATGGTGCTTTGATCCAGAGCTCGGAAGGAAGGCTGCTGCGGCCCGAATACCATCGCTCCACTACCGTTTCTGACATTTTTCTAGATGGAAGGACCACTTTTTCACAATCCTCGACCCACCTGCCTTGTAGTTTGACAACCGGCGCAGCCTCGAGATTGATTGTGCTATGACGTTTTCCTGGGACAGGGTCTCTCGTACGTTCCTCTATTGTTCCTGGACTTGAGTGGTCGCTTCGCACTCATCATGACTTCTATCCTCGAGAACACCGTGTGCATGCGTGGTCCTGGATACAGATTTCTTCTATTGGTTTTCGTTTAAATAGTGCTCGGCTTGTCTGTACTCGTTCCACGGAATATTCGGGATTAGGCGGATAGAACAGTACCCATTCTGGAGGCGATCTGTCGATAAGAGGGCAGCTTCTACTTCATTGGAAAAATTTAGCACAACTCGGAGAAATCTTGCTTTACCATAGTGTTGTGAGTTTGGGTGACAGGTAACGCATGTCAAATTGGAGGACTTAGTTACAACACCTATCATGTCACATATGGAGTTCCACTGGTTCAAGTCAGCTAGTTGTTTCCCTTTTAAGAATTTTGATCTCGGTTCTGAAATGCTGGTGTAGATTACCTCTAGTATACTATGAGTAACTCTGGTTGAGGCCAAACGATCAGCTGGTCTGTATACAGTCGAGGGAGGATGTTTGGATACAGCTTTGACTTCTTCCTTTACTATGGGTCCAGTGGGAGTGGTCGAAGATCTAGGTTTTTGGGCACCCTCGGCAGCAACCCATTTTTAACCACCGTTGTTATGGAAGCCCTTGTGAATTTGCTGAACCGTTTGGAGGGTGGACCAAGTGCTGACCATGCGGTTCACAATCAGATTGACGGTGGTTGTGTCAGCCATTATTGAGCAACTGTTAGTATTGGGGTTTACTGCCACAGATGATGCATTTTTAGCGCGCTGCAAAGACTTCTTCCCCAGTTTTAATGCGGGGCCTGGTGAGAAGTACTGGGGTTTACTCTCGTTAACGGTTTTTTAAACGAATTGCTTTGATGCTCCTTATTTGTTCAAACATTGCCACCAGTTGTTCATAATTCTGCGATAGTTCATGTTACATCTTTACCAGTGGGATGATTATACAGACTGAACAGAACCACAGTGCTTCTGGTTTACTATTGTGCAGCTTCAATTGGTTCACTGTGAGCTTGGAACCTTTGCGATGGAGCTTGCCTAGGCAATTGCTACACTGGATTCCGATCCGTACAATTTTATGGCATGAAGGAAGACCACAAAGTACAGTCGATCTGGATGCGGTAACATGGGCTTTGGATTGGTCGCCACAGTCCATTGCGTCCATCGATGGTATTCCCAGAGAGGCCCGAGCGCTTATGGTTTCCTGCCGGTTGCGTGTGCGTCGAATTTTCTGCATATGCAAGGTTGGCACGTTGTACGCTTCTGGCCTTCATGGAGCAGGTTTAATCGGCTGGATTGTTCACGCGGTAAACAGAGCGACTGAGCGATACAGACACAAAGTCTATGATAACAACTTTAGTGATACGTGGCAAATTAAATTGCCAAACTAGACCTTGGGTCTCTTCTCAGTCTTTGGAACTTATGGGTGCTCGCCGACGCATTCCCGCTGAAAGCTAATACAATAAGACACGCAAAAATCTCATGGCAAAACTGCACCTTAGTCTGAAGAGAAACCGCAAACCGTGGTGGTATCATCGTGCCTCGGAAATGGAAACAGCCGCTGCCATTGGTAAGCATCTTACGTTATTCTCTCTGACACGGTAACTCGCAACCAGGGGAGCATGTTTTAGTGATCCCACACGTGACAAGTGTGAATAGCCGATCCACAGCCTGTCAAAACACTTGGAGCTTTAGGCAGAACACCATGCAAGGCAGTTTAATCAATGTGAGTTATCACTTTGTTTTATGGCCATTGCGTGCCCTTCTTTTTGGGCCGTCTCCTTGGAACTGCACTTGCATGCAGAAGTGGAACGTGAGATCAGCTTGTTGAAATTGCATAAGGCGGCAGGGGTAGATAGAATTCCTCTAGCCTTCTTCCAATACCGGGGACCTGCTCTAGTAAATGATTTACACCAGTTGCTAGTGAAACTTTGGGAGCAGGAAACTGTCCCAACAGATTAGAGGTGATCCGTCGTAGCCCCAATTTTTGTGGGTCGCTCCCGTTCGAAATGCGGAAATTATAGAGGAATCAGTCGGATCTCAATTGCCTCTAAATTAACTGTGTCTGTTATTCTTCACAGACTGACTGGCACTCGTGAAAGCCAGACCCGAGAAGCGCAAGCAGGGTTAGATGTAGGTCGAGGTAGAAATGATCACATCTACACTTTGAGTCAATTGTTGGAACGCCGCCAAGTTTCTTGGCGACCCATCGTTTTCGTGTTTACGATTTAATGGATCGATGTGCCCTTTGAGACTGTCTGCTAAGGAAAGATGTGCCTGATAAATAATTAAAATTATCAGAGCGCTGTGCGCACACAGTTCGGCCTGAGTGAGGGTCTATGGCAAACTGTCGACGCCTTTCAGTATCTCCAGCGGTATGAGAAAAGGATGCCCGCTGTCACCTTTCCTCTTTAACCTCATTAGTGACGAAGTCATCGAAACAGTCTTCGCTTGACACGACTTTCAATGTTTAGAGATACTTCCTGGTGAGCGATTTCTTCATTTCGATTATACAGACGATATTTTTCTCTTCTGTGAAAGCTCCTAAACATGTCAATTAGTGCTGGACCGATTAACATTGGTTGTCCATCGTTTTGGGCTACACTACGCTCAAACAAAATGCAAAGTCCTTCTCCAGAATTAGCAGGGACCCACCTTTGCGTTGACACTTGGTGGTGATCAGTTAGAAGTCGTTCAGGAGTTTAATTACCTGGACAGCTATATTAACGTCCTTGGGACCGGAGATGAGATGTGCTTTTGCCAATCTCCACCAAGTGTGGTGCAGACGTGAGGTCACTCGCGCCCTGAAGGGCAGAGTTTATAATGCAGCCGTCCGGTCGACGGACATAAAAGTGCTAGCTGCGTTCGAGCATCGCTGCCTTCGCAGCTTAACTCTGGTCTGGTGGGAGTACCTCGTGAGAAGTTACTTTGTTTGGCGTTGGGTATTTAGTGCAAGAAGAGCGGGTGTACCGCTCAGCACCAGGCTCCGATGGCTGGGGCACGTGTTGCCCATGCCAGCACACCGCCTCCCGCGAGGTGTAATGTTTGCGCTCCGGGTGTGTGGGAGAGTAGGAGAGGAGACTACGAAATGAATTGGTCGAAAAAAATGAAGACGGTTAATTCGAAGTTGGCGTCGGTTGGTGCATCCCGACTGCCTGTCTGGGGTCCGAAGAACGATGAACAAGTTTGGTTGGACACACTTGCTGATGTGGCTCAAAGCCGGCCCCATTAGCGCTTGTGTTGTGAGTTTCTTTGTCCATCCCACTCCTTTAGATCACCCCTCAAATTCCGAGCTCATTTAAAACACAATATTATCTTCAACATCATATCATATCTTTTTGTAGTGTAATTCTCTTAGTAGCTTAGCTTTTTGTATTGCGACAGATTACCTTAGGTGTGTTTATCACAGTCAAGTGACATGTGTTGATCTGATTTGACCTGCCTGACGATACAACATGTAAAAACAATGTTGCAACAAAAGAGCACTAAAATATGCTACTTGAAGAGGGGGCCGAGGCATTAGTGTATTTATTACAGGTATGCATAAAATGTTCTACGTACAGTGAATTTTAGTGGTCACACAGTTATGAAAACGGAAAACGAGAAATATTTGACAGAATCCGATTCCCTCCTTTTTAACTGCCCCTCTTGCCTCCTTTGCTCGGAAAAGCATACCTCACATTCAAAACAATAAAGTGGATTGGAGAAGAATTACAAACTAAGAGGGTGATAACAAGCCTTGTTTCCACGCTTCAAATTTTTCTTAGCCACGCCTGCCTTACAGCCATAACAAGTGTGATGTGAGAAGGAAACGCTTCCCGAATCTATCCAACTTCATTCATTTTTATCAATCAGTTTTCCCTTGCCCATCTATACTCCATTTGTTACCCTCATACAAACATGTCGGACAGCAACGTGAAGCTAACTGATTCCGCCTCCATCATCTTCGTCGCCATTTCTTATAGTTCATTTTCATTTTCCCTCTTACTCGCTTACGTCTAGCGTGCAGTCAAGCAAAAACGCCTGAAGCATTTGCTTAATGACAAGCAAGTGCGCTTTACAAACAGCAGCCGAATTTCCCGTGTCTGGGCCCATATGTACGGCTGCCGAACTACAGATGAATCAATACCTCCGTCTTTACTCCTTTTAAGTACCCCACAATGTATTGAAAATGTTTAACCAAAATTAAATGCCATGTTCAATAAATCTGATGTTTGCTTTAGTTCTGCTCTTATCTCTGCCAAAATGATAACCATCCCGTACCCAAGGTACGAAACTTTGGTTCCTTCCGCACGCGGATCTCCCAGTCAGGAAGCCATGGGTTATTCTGCGCCAGTCCAAAAATTTGAACAGGATAAAGACGAAGGTTAAAAATACGATTTTTTCTCCCCGATATTTGAATTATGCAGGGAATATTACAAGAAACAATATCAAAACTTAAATATGCCACCAAGGGCATGCGTGGCAAAACCGGGTATATACCTCTTTCTTATTCTTATTCTTATTGTTAAAAGTATTGTTATTCTTTCTGTTTTACCACACACACAAAGGTGCTTCTTGAGATGAGTCGCGATCTCCTCCGCTAATGCATTTGCTAACATTGGAATAGACACTGATCACACGGTAGATCGGGTGAGAGGCTTTAGTTATGATGACAAGGTGCTTTGTTTGGACTAGGTGCGCGACAATTACGGCAATGCAAGTTTTGTTTAATCCTCCGATTAACCACGCTTTGTGGTGCACGCGGATGCGTTCAGACGAGCAATTCGAGGTGCAACTTTTGTAACCTGTCCCACAGGGACACGTAAATGGTTACATATAAAGAGATGATATCCACAGACAGTTTGTCCTCAAGCTGCAGGTGTAGCATAAGTGTAGAGATGAGGATAATACGTAATTTTGCAGCCACGGATGTGTTACTGACGGCTGCGTGTAATCGATTACTAAGGCACTGGAAACTATTGTCACTTTTAAATGTCAAAGAAAAATAGACGTCTTTCTTTCCTTGTGTGAGTACTTTGGTGACCACACTGTCAGTTGGCGTGTTCCTATCAATCAAAACCTCGGGATAGCCGTTAGTAAGGAACCTTTTTCTTATTACATCGCGCTCTGCTCCGATTGTGTCCTCGGAGCATATTTTCACCACACTTCCGCCAGGACACCTAAATACCCACTACTTTGGTTGAAGTGGCACAAAGCTATCAAATTGCGTTGATTTATCCGTCCAAGTCGCATTCCTGTGGATTCTACGCTGAAGCAAGCCATCTGGTCGACATAACCTTTGTGAATCCAGGAAAGCCAGACTTTCCTTTGACGCGGATTGCCTGCAAATCTGAATGTTACTGTGGACCCGATTGAATTTACGTGATAGTTCGACCTGATCCACGGAGCCGTGGGCTATGTACAACAAGTCATCTACCTAGTGGTTATAGAGTCGCATCCGTTTAATCATTTCACTCAGCGGACCCATCTCTTCTCTATCCATAAGCACATCAGCACACAAAGGACACAATGAAGACGTCACATCTAGCCCCGTCATTTTATCGGTTTAACTCTCCGGCAAAATAAAACTTTACTTCGTATGTACACTGATGAAACGGCATCTTCAGGTCTTCCACCGATAAGCCAATTCGTTTGCCTATGTGCTCGATATATTGGGCAAAGTACACCATGATCTATTTACCGATGGTATTAATAAATAGAAACTTACATCGAGCGAAAATAGCTATGTGATCTAGATATTTTGAGTTCGAACGCAATCAATGAAGTCAAACGTGCCACGCAAACTATAAGTCGCGAGCTCCGTTCTTGTCGGTTCCAGTCGTTTGTTCTGACATTTTGTCTGTTTATAAAACGAGGAGTTACGCATATCTAGTATAGGTTGAAAGAGGCCGCTGTTTATGCATTCTCGGTAATCGATACGATCTGGGAATCATGCCGCAGACTGAATGAATTCCTCCAAATTTCATCAAAATAACAAACCATTTTTTAGTTGTTTAGGAGATTTAGATATGGCGTTTTAAATCCCCGAAATTTTATGCGCCCCATTAAATGTTTTTACGAACTTTTAGATGTCCGCAAGTAATACACCACAGTTGCCATCCAGTTTTGTCCATAATAACTTGCTCCTTGCCGTTATCTTGCCGCATGAGTCTATCCTCTTCTTTTTGCTTAGTGCATCTAGTTGGTGCACATGCTTTATGGTCAGCCACTTCCTGGCAGTCGTTGTGTGTGCCAGATACTGTCAACAGCATTGAACCAACTTGGTCTTAAACATTTCAAGATGTAAGTGATAATTCGGGCAACAATTCAGCCAACTTAGAGTAATGATGTTCAGAATGCGTTTTTAGATCAAACCATTTGTATCCCGACTTGGGGCAGCAACCTAAGAACAGCACTACAAGTGTAGTTTTATCTAGTTGCAATACTGAAAGTTTGTCAACGTACCGCTCCGGTTCCCTTTGAAATCTCACGCTGAACTTGACTTGTCTGACCTGTTGTTTAATTTTAGCACCTTGTTCTGCTGTCGTTTTACTGCAAGCAGCTGTTTTTCCTATTCAATGATACCTTTCCGTCATCAGGTAGGTGATCCAGCTCTAGTGATGCGCTGTGTTGGCCTCCTTACAAGGTGGTCAGTTTTGCCATCCATGCGTCCATCTCTTTTAAAGCCAATCATGTTAGTGCCTCCTCAGCCTTGTTGAAATGGCTTTGTCAAAGCATAGTGCAATAAGACTTATTATTCCATACGACCTACGCAGTCGGTCGTAATCAGAATCGATTTGGTTGTCTTCGAATGCTACGCACAGAACCTACTATCGTTATCAAGCTCCCTGTGTAAAATTGGAAATTTGGTTTGTTTTAAATGGTGAATAACTCGTTGCAGCCATGAAAAGACGCTCCCGCAAACAAGCTTAATTGTGGTGATTCATCATTAGGCTAACTAACAATGTCGATAGTTAAGAAGGCAAACTAATGACTGCAGATTTCAGGTTTAAAATGCTTAAAATGGGTATGATTTTTTCATACGGAAGTAGACCGGAAGACGGCTGATCATGGTAAAGTCAAAGCTTTGACGGGGTGTCTTATTCACACACAACGGTGTTGTTGAGACAAATGGCAATCACCTTCGCTAATGCGTTAGATAAACTTGGAATGGACGCCCGTCATATGGTAGATCGGGTAAAGGGCTTTAGTGATAACAACGGGTTACTTCGTTTGGACTAGTTGCACGACAATTACGGCAGTGCACCTTTTATTTCGGAGCTAATTCATCACCTTCTACTCTCCGTCGGCAGGCCTTGGTACGTCTGGAAAAGTACTAGACAATGGTGTTTCAATGTTCTGCGTCTCGTCAGTGGTGCGTATTTGCTAGACCCCAACGGGATTCCGACTCTTTGCCTTCCGGATGCCAGCAGCTGGTGCCGAGTATCCATGGGTGACGACCGCCACCTGCATGATTGACAGTTGACTATGTTATCACACCGCTCATCTTCCACTTTCACACCAGCTACGAACTGTGCGTAAAAGAGCATTTCAGCATTACTGGTCAAAAATAAAATGCGTCGGTATAGCTTCTAAGTGCTGTGCCGTGCACAGCCGCCATGCGGGAACTTCTAGCTCGTGAGACTAACTGCAGTCCTCCGCACCGTTCGTAACTTTCATAGCAGTGGAAGATGAGCCGAGCTATATCATAGTCAACTGCCAAAGGTGCAGGTTCGTGATCGTCACTCATCACCAAGTGGCATCCGCTTCTAGCAGCCGAAAGGCATGAGATTGGAACCCGGCTTGGGTCCTAGGAAAGCGCGCTGCTGACGAGACGCAGAATGTCAAAACAACGCTGTCTGGTGCATGTCTATATATGCCAACGCCCGTTAACTGAGAGTAGACTCTGATGAATTACCTCGGAGTTATGCCAAAATCCCACTACTTACTGGTGCACGTTTAGTTTAATCCCCGGCTTAGCTACGCTAGGTGCTGTTCGCGAACGCGTTCAAACAAGCAAATCATGGTGTGACCTAAGTAAGTTTGCTCGCAGAATGACGCACAGCCTCCGTATGATCAATTCACACCAATTTTCTCATGTCCGCGCCTTATTTTTCTAGTTAGTCAATCTTTTCTCAATACCAAATTATGCCAGTCATTGAGTACGTTGTATTACCTTGTTCTCGTACATTACGTTTGTAGTGATAGAAGGTAATATTTTAAGGCAGAGGCCAATAGATCGTATCTATTTTCAGCTTCTTCCAATTGTGATGAATTTTTAAGCTACGAATCAGATACGCTCGTATCACATTTAGACCACAGTCTCGTGGTTAGTGTCAAGCTGATAAAATAACGCAGTGTAACTAACCAGGTCACGGTTGAAGCGGCAACCAGCAATCGGTTACAAGCGGATTGCAGGTGACTGTATTTGTTTCAAACTTAAGCAGCTGGCGTTGCAACTTCCTCCTGGGCTGATCATGCACCAGTTCAGTGATCATCAAACGTTTTTCACGGCGGGTCGGATTACCAACACAATGACGACTGCGGGCAGGCTTGGAAGTTGGCACAATACTCACAGGCTGAAACGCAAGCTAAGAACAAGAAACTACAAAATGAGTTTAGCATTATGTGTCAAACATGAGTTAGCGGGGTGTAATTTACTAATAAAGAGAAACCTATGTAGTAAATAAAACGTATTAATAGCACATGCAAAACGACATTTACATTGGACCTTTAATGCATACATCCGGATGGCACATACCACACAATAAAATAACCAGTGTGATTTTTTACGTTATCATCGATATTCGGTTGGAAGTGGTTATACCCAATTAAGAAACATTATTTCAGAAATTCATCAGTTAGTCTTGTTCGACCAGCTGGCTTCACATACTTCATTTTTAAAATGTTATCTCAGAGATATATGTTGTTCCAAGCACTGATGTCATAGCAAAGGCAAAGTTATTAAGACCCGGAAGTTCAGCCTTAGGTAGACAGTGGCAAAATCTAGAAGTTTTCCTTTCCGTACTTCTGTTTCGATAAGTCTTTTGCCTGGAGATCTATTTGCTTTAAAGTTAGTTCAAGTGAAATATCATCAAGTTTGCCATCAGACGGCTTCTGGAGCAGGAGAACTCTATTCGCAATTTCGTGAGGATCTGAAATTGTCTGTAAAATTCCTCTTCAGATAGAGAAGAGTATTTATAGGGAAACCAAGAGAGACAGCTTCGGTCATCGTACCGATAAACTCTTTAAAACAATAACACTTGGCAAACAGTTCTTCTCCCGTTTGTTTTTAAAACAAGAGCAGATTAGTTCAAATACGTCGCTATTTTTGTAAAACTCACGGAGGACATCCTCCTTTCCTTCTGTTTTCCAGCACTGTTCACTCATCTGGGGCATGGTGTCTAAGGTAAATGCAAACCTTGATAGGCAGCTAGTGCTTGACGGTCGTGGAATAACTTTGACTTCTCATTGAGAAAGGCAGCCACTTCGTTTCTCTTTTGGTGGAAACGAAATGGCACTTCACTGCAGCTGATCCACCTCAATGATGGTTGATAAAGCAAAGCACCAAATTCGGTATCGGTATCTTTAAGAATGGCTGTAACTAACCGGGATTGAGAGCACGTCTTTGAATGAAGTTAGCAAGAGAAACGACGAGTTCCCTAAACCGGTAATCCGTATGTTCGGGGTTCGATTCCCCGTCGAGGCAGATTATTGTGCAAGTTTACTCGTGGCTTCTACGTCCGAAGAAATTTACACTACTCACAAAACTACCAATAATATACATATACCAGAATTACCTAGGCCTTTTCCACAGACCGCGAGTTGATGTAGGGTGCAGTGTATGAACAGAGCGATCCAGATATGAATAATTTTCAACCGAGTCCTGATCTGCCCTACCAGAAATTTATCACTGTAGCGGAGTCACCCTCCATAAACTTTGACACCTAGAAGCCGATTCCATGAAAACTTTCGTGCCGCTGTGTGAAAATATCCTTTCTAGTTATCGCTCCGTGCATGCTGCAAACCGATACCAACACCTCTGATATCTGGAACGCGGAATCCTCATCGCGAATGAACACTATAGTTTGCGATGTAATTAAGAGATCGACAAACCAATCCAGGGCCAGAGAATTGCGCAACAGCTTGAGTCTTCCTCCTGGCACTGCAGCACCGTTCCCTTCAATTTTTTTATTCACCACAGAACCGAACCTGCCGAAAGGCTAACAGTTACAAACAAATCGAGTTGTTCAGGACAGCAATCATTCACAGCTCCCATTATACACTCTGATTCAGTTACCGGCAGTAAACGTTTTTCTATCTCTTGCCAGTTTTGCACTAGATTGCAACTAATACGAGTGATAGCTACCTTTTTAAACAATATTTATGAGAAGTGAATTCTTTGCGCTTCTAATTCACGTTTCGTGGACTCATTTTGTCGAGCTTTGCTCCCCCGTAACATTTGAATATGCCGGCGTGTTTTGTTTCAGAATGACGACCCAACTTGTACTCATTCAAAACCGTATCACATTAGCCAGTCCATAATTTCCACCAAGATGTATATAATTCCCCATTATATTCCCGAAAACTTGATATTCGTTGCGTACTTTCTCTTCCTAGTATCCATAAAGTATAGTGCAGTAATAGGGAGCTAAAAATGAGAAAGGCACTAAATTGGAAGCGTGGTTAACAACCTACTGATACACAAGCAAAGCAAATAGTTAAGATGCACTTGGACTTTCTATCACACACTTTGGATAAAGGCAGTAGTGTATGACAGACTAAGTGTTTCAAATATATGCAAGGGGCCGGCATTAATTAACATCTTACAGCAGTGGTCTTTAACTTCGATTCTCCGAGTGGCGGCCAGAGTTACCGCAGAGACAGACCAAAATTACCTAAATCCAACACTTCCGCAAAACTTGTTTGTTTGCAAGTACTCTGTACTATTCGCTGTCTCCACATTTAGCAGATATATCACCTGCTTAAGGCACCTTTAACATGCTTCCCTTGAAGATCATGAGCTCGAAACGCTACCACGAAACCGTAACCTACTCAGCATCACAAGTTATCTTGACACAGGTTACTACGCTACGACGTGAGTTGTTCATACCTCGTTTGAGTTAATGACAAAGACCGACACATGAAAGTCACGACGCACCTTGCTGTGCCTGTGTGAATGAGACGACCGCGTGAGTCACATGCAGGCTAACATGCAAGCAGGTGAGTGGGATCAAGCGGGCATTCAGGCTAAGGGAGTACCCATCATTACTGTGTTTACCGTGCGACGTTTACCATAGAGGTGTGCGCAGTCACTGTGAGTAGGTAACACGCGGAGTATCGCTCAAACTGTCAACAAAAAGAGGCGCAAAATGACTAGGGCACGGCGGTGATATCACATGAACATGTTTGAAAAGAGTGGCATCATGCAACGAAATGATAAAAAGTGAATTCGTACGAAGTCCGCAAGCACAAAGTTAGGTTGAGCCTGTGGATTATTTGGGCGCTCAAATTCGAGTACCATTTGCGGGCCGGATCCGGCCCTCAGGAAGTAGTTTGGAGACCACTGCACTATACAATTTTTCAATTGACGCTATTCCTAATACAATCGCTATCATCCGTAGTGAAACGGCTTGCATTTTTAGCGCAAAAACTGTGATCCGATTGTCACCGAAATTGCTTCCACGACGCCTAATCGGTCAACAGCTATCAGTTTGAGGCGAAGAACAAGTGAGGCCCGGATGGCCAGAGTGAACAATGTTGTAACATGTTGAATATCAGGTTAATGTTATTCAATCTCGCCATCTGTGCCTCAACTGTCCTTTTGCCTCAAACGGACATTTAGTTTGCTTGTTCAAGCCCTCTTGCGAGATCTAGCCGACTTCCTTCACATCGGGCTCGATCAAGCCAGGGTGTGTAACCCGTGTCCCAGATATGTCCCAGACATGTTTACTGCAGTGTATGCATCCGTCCTGAACGGTGCTAACTGCCTTACCTTGGGACCAATTCGTGAACAAGCGCGCGCTAGTGCGCACTTAGGCAAGCGGATGGTTGAGGTGTGTGTAACAAGGCGGTTCAATGGTTCTATGCCCCAGCCTCGTCTAGATCAAACAGCCATGTCGGCATATTTTCTGAATACTATTGGCTGATAGCGGTTGACCACTCAGGGTGTCGTGGATGCAATATTCGTGACTATCGGATTATAGTTTATGCGCCAAGGATGCAAGCTACTACACTGCAGATGAAGGCGATTGCGTTAAGTATGCAATCAATTGAGACATGTTGACTGGTCCACAGACTTGTTTTAAAATACGACCACCAACATTTGCTGATAAAATAAAAATTTTCGCTTCATTTCCCAATGTGGATATATGAAGACTGCTTACTGACAAGATGTGGCGTAAAACAAAGAGGTGTTGAATAGAAGCAAGCGATGAAGGTTCCTAATCGAATAAGTGCCACCAATTTAGTGCGCTGTAATGGCTTCAAAGTAACAGCAGATTAAATTGCAGGACGGAACTAAGGCGACTACGGGCAAGCACCAAAGTCATTGGACTTTGGTGGATTTGACGGATGTGAAACTGCGACCAATGCTGACGAATCGGCCGCATAGTGCTTCTGCCGAAAGGCGGATTACGCTTCAATTTGAAATTAAATTCGTTTTTATGATTTTGTAGCCTCGCATGTATTTCATGTACATATAACATGAAAGAAATTCTAATATCGCTGAAATATCGTTACATTTACTCTCATATGGATTTTAATACATCCCGGTATTTTTACATATTCTACAAATGAGCACGTGTAGGTTTATTATATAATTCAATTAATGCTAAACTGCCGGCGGAAATCTCCCTACACTAGGGACTGTTCAGTATTCTGAAAGGTTCTAGTCTCAATTAACGAAAAGTTCCCCTGTGGGTGTAGTTCCCTTTTAATGGATCATGTTATTATTCATTGCACATCCAACACCGTATAAGATCACAGAGTAGAATAGTTGAGTAGATGATGAAGCATACTTAGAATAGTGCGCAGGACTTCCTCACTCGCAACAGTCTACGTAGCACCATATATGACTGTGCACAAAATAACAAATAGGCTAGTTGTGGAATTTTTCTGGTTTTACATGCAGCCCATTCCTCAGTTTGTTGCTTATGGATAGTGCGCCATTCACATTCGTCAGCTTTCCAGTAGTACATGAATGGAAAGTGTAAAGAGTTTATCAGCGAGAAAAAGTTTCTCAAGATGGAGATGAATTTGCTTAACTAGATAAGAAGGCGTTTTCCAGGGCAATGCTGTATATGTAAAGATGCATGTTTACAGAGTAAAACATTTTGTTGTTGGACAACATCAAATAAGCGTATGTACTCATAGCATTCTATCTTTAGTTGCGCGATTGTTTTTGGTGTTCAGTAACGACTTCGCAAATGCAAAATCTGCAACCTTAATGTTTGCCAACGATATCAAGTTTTGGCCCTGGATTCAGGTTAATGCCAACCAGCTTCTGTTTCAGTGATCTAGACACAGTACAGCATAGTTAACTCAAAAGTTACGGCAATTCAATCTGAGTAAATGCAAGGTAATCTTCAAATGACATCAGAAAACTACTCATACTGGCTTAATTCTAAGATACGGCAACAATCTACTTTCGAACCTGATTTGTGTATGCTGGTTCAAGTTGACTTGGGTTGCGCCAGGCAATCCGAAAAGGCAGGTGGTATGGAATCCAACACGTCGGGCTGTGGCGACAGGCTCTCGGACAAATAAATAGCCCTATTTTCGACAAATGCTCAGTGCATTTGTTTGCCCCCATGTCGGATGCTCAATTCGAGTCTGGCAAAAATAGATGAAAAAGGACCTACAAACACTGGAGCAACCTCAACGTCTGGCATCTAAGTATGTCATTAAAATGGACAATCATTCATACCAGCGGAATCTGAAACGATTGGGTATTCAGCGGACGATATCGCAGATTGCGCGTCGATCTGATACTGACCAAGTCAAGTCAAGTCAGTATAAGCTAAATTACCCAAAAGGGTGCATTTTCAGCATTTACATTACCAACTGTAAATTTACCATACGGTTACCATTAAAAAGGTATAGTTTACAATGGGTAGAAAATTGTGGATTCACTGTCAATGAGCGATTGAGCAACGATTCCTAAAAGCTGGATGAAATCTTCGGGATTTGGAAACAGAAATGGTTTCATGAAAATATTTCTTCAAAATTCATTGCAATCGACGTTTCATTTTGTGTCCAAAGACAATGGATCGCGGATCGTGCGCGACATCTTGCGTTTATGTTCTATGTTGAATGGGGTAAAGAGCCTCAGTGACCTTGGAATCTGTTTGAACAAAATATCTATCAGCTTCCTCGTGCAGTACTGAGCTATATACAGTAGCTAATGTAAAAAGTACGTTGGGCGATAAAGGCAACGGCCGATTTAAAGGCCCCGCCCATCTTGATTCTTAACGACCTACATCATACGTGCCACTTATTATTGCAACTGAGCAGCAATACAAACCTGATAGTTCTGTAATTAAAACTCGTGAACAGTATAGCTGTCTGGAGTGCCACATGAATTTCATTCTTATTCGTATAAATCCCCCGAAGAATGCTCTCCCAGAATCAGTCATCACTGCACAACAACTAACAATAGTTAAAATACAGTTGAATGACGTACTCATCCAAACACGTTTTGCTACTTGATAATTCGTCTCCTTCCTACTCGCGGAAAGTACCTTGGATATATTGGATATTCACTATAAGTACTTTCACTATACCAGGATTCCAGAACCATCAAACTACTCAATTTGACTTGTGCAGCAACGCTACTTAACCTATATAAATTTATTGTTTATTGTAGCGTCTACGGTGTTAGTTAAGTAACGTTAATTACGTAAAACAAATAATCTTAGATGGTTTCACCCTCAGACCAACGCCAAATAGAGTCGGAAAAGCGCGCGACAATCAGTGTGTGCGTAAAAGTCAAGCTCGCCACAATCCAAGGTGCAATTGACCTGGTGATTAGGCATGGTGGTTACTCGAGGGTTAGACAGTCCCTCAAACTGCTGATTGCGGTCTGTACGATGAGTGAACACATCTTCATGGGGATACACGAAGGCTTGCATGTATGTGAGGACAGGTGATGGAGTTTGAACATGATTCGTCTAGATAAGTGGTTCTAACAGTTTTGAGGTTGTTGCAATCAAAGTGAGTTCACTATTATCAATGACACAAAAGTTTTAGTTTAAAACGCTAATTAAATAGCAACTATTGACAATTTTGCGTTAAATTATAGAAACTGAATACTTGTATTAATTACTTTCGGTCAGTTAAATATATCAAACGCCCATCTTTGAACAACTGATATTAAATGGTGAGGTAATCTAGTTAATGAAATGGTTGCTTTTGCTTGGTTCCAACAATTCCTCTAATCTTTGGTGCGATATAGTGCTCCAAATGCATTCAATCCTTTGCTTTGTAGCGTGATCCCTAATTAAACATGAACATACGTCAATGTGGCCTCTGATTTATTTCAAACATCCCTACCAAGATCGTCCGGGATGACAGCTTCACAGCGCCATTGTGTATCGCTACGTTCTGAACACTTATCGTCTGCTTTGCCCTACTACCTTGGAAACATTCGGTAGCCCGTTTAACTGGTCGACTGAGCTTTGGTCCCAACTTTATGTTCACTTAAGTCTGTAATTCAACCCGGTGAACGACTGCCTGACTCACAAGAACAAAGATCGCAGAGCGAACCAACAGAGGCGCCATCTAGCTACGTTATTTTGCAGCTTTATATACGTATTTTATGTAATAAAATTTATTGCCGAAATTTGTCTACTTTACTGATCACTCACCAATGCTTAATCACTGCTGAATAGCGACTGGAAAGTTACGTGCCTCAATTGATATGTTTTGTTATAATAATGTTTGGCAACAAATTGATTAACCGATCCCCGCACTACAATTAACTCCCTTAAATTTTCATGTTACCTATTTGATAGGAAATACCACAGATTGTGAACCACTGTTCTTTACCTTTTCTCAACCAACTGCGTCCATAGGAGATTCAACTTCCTCCTTTAGGTAAGCAGATACTTCCATAGATATTTTAAGATACTCCTTAACGCTTTCAAGTTGAATCCAGCTGTATCGAAAGTTCCTAAATGCTACGGTGCATAGAGTGTCTAAATCCAAAGCAGACAGTCTCATCCGAATCCGTGTGCATTTGTGTTATAATATCTGCTTATGGAGATTAGTCAATCAACGAACAACACGTAATTTTCAGGAGTGCTTGCACCCATTGGATCCAACTTGAGAGCGTTATGGACCGGCTTGAGACATCTACGGAGGAACATGATTTTCTTTAAAGAAGAATTTGAAAGCGCTATTGACTAAGTTAGCTGAGAAAAGTATGGTTAATTCCGTGGGCGCAGATCTATGGGTAGCCAGTTTATTTAGTTAATACCGTAAAACCCTGACAGCCGGAACAAACACTTAGGTACATAAACACACGGCAAACATTCTGCACACCCAGTTAATCTTCACTGCTTTGGGGTCAGAATTTCACGTATTGCAGTCCCACTAGATACCGTGTTATCAGATCATACCAGCCATATATACTTCACTCTGCAAGGTCAACCACGTCCGACCAGATGCGTTATAACCTCGTGATCTTCCTCACGCCGGAGTCGAGTGATCCGTCACTCCAAGTGCGCTACGATCGCGATGTCGAGTAATTACAGTCAAATTGACAAACTCCTCGACGCTGGCGAGGACTTGGTAAAAGTGAGGCAAGTAACCAGGCTTGGAGAGCAAGGCGCTCAACAAAATCGGAATATGAGAATCCCTTTTGTGGATGAAGCCAGTCCAGGAATGATCTTGTCCCGCCTAAGTAGGCTGAAAGTTTTGAGGATACAGATTCGTCCAGAGCTGGACCCCGTAGAACGGGAACCGCTCAAGTTTGCCATGGTTGCGCTGAAAACCCATATTGGTGAGGGGAAAGCAAATATTGGAATGGTAAACTTTCGGGTGGTTTCCAAGAATGTGCGAATCAAAATAAACAGATTGCTCACACTTCAATCACGTCCGGCAGTTCCTGCTTCGGTCCTCGAGTAGCCTTCATAAACCTTTACAGTGTTATGAACAAGCGTGATGAGCTTTGTCTTTTCGTTGCCTCTAAGCGGCCAGGCGTAGTGGGACTTGCAGAAGCATCGCTACATTCAGAGCTGTACACAAAACACTCAACGGTTACTCTTGCTTCCGCTGCGACACACTAACGAATTTTAGCATTAACATCTTGCTTTAAGTCGAGTCTTCCCTGGGTGGGAGACTTGTGAGCACCTACCGAGGTGATGGTTATTTGTGTGAGCTGCTGTGATGTTCCATCTATCTCAGACGCGGAGAACTCCTTGTGGACGCAGTCTATCGCAGCCCCTTGAGTCGTTGTTTGGGTAGGCTGGTCCTATCTTCGAACTCACAAGAGTCGTCCAAATGGTTAACTTATGGGCAATGTTAACTTTCATCGAATGTGATGGCCTGTTGTGTATTTGATGCCTGGACATAGTGAGGTTGAAGAAAAATTCTTGGAGTTGTTATTGAAACTGATGCATCCCAACACGTTTGCCAGCCAGCATGCATAACAAAACGCTCAACCCCGTCCTGTTTTAATGGGATACTCACGGGCTACGAACAAGGAGTGCGTGACCTTCGGATCCTGGAGCCCCTGGCTACAAGCGACCACTCAGTGATCATAGCTGATATGGAATTCTCTTTGCCGTATCCACGTCCGCTGGAGCCAGCTTACAACTATTGGAAAACGGACTTTGACTATCTAGCTCGAGCAGCGAGCCAGCTGGATTTGTCCGTCACAAGCCGCATCTGTAGAACATTGTTGAAAATATATAACCGCGAGATTGACGTCATTGTGTTCCAAATTTGTGTCCTTGGAATGTCGGAAGGTTAGACCGATTCAGACTCACTGATTTGACAACCAGTATGGAAATATTGCTAAGGGGCGGCGCAGACTGTGGGACAGATTTCTCCTCTCTGGCTCAGCCAATGTCTAGGAAGGGTACAAAAGTCAGTGGAACATCTGCAACATGGCAAAAAGGAATAACCGCCGAGATTTCGAAGAGCAGCTCGCAATCGCCGTGAAGACCGCCCACAAGAGCAACTTTGCTTACGTGAAGCGACGCTTCAGGTCGGCAGGTGATGGCCAGTGAAGGTTGGCCCGGATGGACAACCCAAAACATCCAACACTGAGCCTGCGTCCGCATTGGCGAGGCACTTTGCTTCTGTATTTGCAAATGACCAGTTGTCTGTTCCGAGTTCAACGTATAACGCCTTCACCGAACTCGACAGTGTAGATTGCGGTTTTGAAGAAGTATGTCAATTACTCACCGGCCTTGACGGCACATGACCTGCCGGACATGATAAGCTCCACCCACAGATTCTCAAATAATTTTCGGCCATCAACTCTCCAATCGTGACTGTGCTTTTGAACAGGTCGCTGTCCGGAGGTTCGTTGCCGACTGACTAAAAATGTTCTTTGGTGAAGCCGATTCCAAAACGCGGCGACCCTAGCAAAGTAGACAATTATAGGCCAATTTGTCTGACAACTATTTCGCCAAAGGTTGCTGAAAAAATCGTGAAGATGGGATTGTTGCATTTACTACAGTCAAGAGTGGTCCTGATGCCCGCACAACACGGTTTTATGCAAGACCGTTCATGCATTACAAACTCGCTTGTGACGAGACATGAGTGGTTGAAGGCAATAAGGAATTAGAAATCTGTTGACATGATATTCATCGATTTCAGTAAAGCGTTCGACAAACTAAACCATGAGATCCTACTTCACAAAATCAGAATGTGCGATCTCGGTGGTTCACTGCACCAGTGGATGCGTGACTTTCTTGCTGGACGAAAGTGGATGATACAGGTCGACGTCCATCTAACTGACGGGTACCCCTCTAGAAATGGCTTGCCTCAAGGCACTGTGCTGGGCCTTACTCTGTTCCTGCTCCACATCATCGATCTACCTCATCCTCTCCGCTCGCCGTGTGCCTTGTTTGCTGACGATATGAAGATTTGGAGAGAAATCGACGCTCCATACAACTGTGGCCTACTTCAGCAAGACCTCAAACGACTCATCATATTATCTGCGGAAGTTCATCTCCCGGTCAATCCAGCCAAGTTTGTATTTATGAGCCTGGGGAAAGGTGATGACGGTCAAACCTACGAACTTGACGGCAAACCATTATATCTCACACTGTGAATGACTTAGCTGTGTTCCCAAGCTACGGTTTGAAGTCCGTGAACAACAAGAACAGACTATATCATAATGGACTGCGTATGTTTTGGGCGCTCAAACGTGGCTTTGGTAAATTTTCTGAAGAGATTGCCCCTCGCTTCTTTTCTTCTATCACAAGACGAATGCTAGAGTACATTTCGCCCACCAACTTTCCAACCACCCGAGATAAGGCCTAAAAAATCAAACGGGCCCAACGTGTTGTAACCGTGCTCATCCCGAATTTATTTGGCTTGGGGTACGAAGACTAGGACTTTACACATTGTTATACCGTCTGGTGCGGGTCCTCCTCTATGACCTACCGTGTTCTACATCTCGGTGACTTCCCCATCCTAAGGCCAATACTACACGTATGACGGCCACACAGCACAGGCAGACACAGCTCCAAACTTGTCGTGCCGCATGTGAAGCGTGTTCCTCACCCATTATGCTTCGAACGGAGAGTGATAAATATTTGGAACAGTCTGCATGAACATGTGATGTAAGCAAGCTCTGTGCGGCAGTTCAAACGTTAATTGTGGATGTTTGTGAGTAGTGTAAAGTTCGTAGAAAGTAGAAGTCACGATTACAATTCACACACAATAACGTGCCTCGACGGGGCATCGAACCCCGGTCCAACGAATTTCCGGTCCGCTGCTCTACCAATAATGTAATAAAAATTGCGCACCTAATCGTCAGCCCTCGGTAGCTCAGTGCTAGAGCAGCGGACCGGAAATTCGTTGGACCGTGGTTCCATTCCCCGTCGAGGCACACTACTAAGTTCAAACGTTGTTGGATTTATATTTTACCACATTTTGATTCGGAAAACGACTACATACTTACAATGACATCTCAAATTTGTGAGTCCTGCAATAAAGTGAGTCAGATACTTTATGTGTTACATAAGAACGATAACGATATTCACAGATGACAACTTTTATAACGTTTTTTACCATATTTCGCAAGAGGTGTACAAACATACTTTCTACTTGCTTTATCCTACAGCATACAATTTTCGGGAACCAGAGGCTGGTAAGCCCTCTAATGTTCAACTAACGAAGGTTGAATTATTACCAGCCACCATTGCCAAGTGGTCAACAAACAAGTTACACAGGTAATCAACATACGCTGATCTGGTTCCTTATGTTTTACATAGTGACCGTACAAGCTAAGAAAAGTTGGCCAACATATAGAGGTGGTCAACTTTGTAGGTTTTACTGTACCCGTTGTCACCTCCGTTGTATAAGTAAAGCCAACGTCGACACGCACATTACCGTCAAAGTGAGCACACCGTCGAGGCTGCTGAAGACAGTTGGCGTGCCAGAAGCGAGCAATGTCTTTTCCGTAATCAGAAGCCAAACGGTTTTCGGATATGGTCCAGCATGACCAGTTGATTTCCATCGAAAACAAAGTATGCAACTCGCGTAAGTTATTGTTATCGTCGGCACTAACAACATAATGCCTTCCAATAACCCAAAACTGCAAAAAGTAAAGACAATCGGCAGATTTCAACTTTGAGCTTACACATATGTTCGCTGATGAGAATCCAATTCCACACTTTCCCAGAACATGTGGAATGCAAGGAAAACTTCCCTACAGAGCTTTAAGCGGAATCATAGGCGCGCTTTCGATGATTATTGTTAATAAAGCTTCACGATATGCTAACTTTACGATCATGCTTACAGTTGTGTGTCTAAATTATTTGATAAAACTTACTTGTGTGCTTGCGGAGGTTACCGTGAAGCTCTGATTTCCCAAGAGGCCATCCGATGCTTGTGATTGTCGACGATGTTGTCTCCGACCGCCGCCTATTAGAAGAATGAAGCATAATAGATGTATCGGTTTCCAATCTTAGGTTGGCATCTAGTAATTGTGATGATGGGTAGCCCACTAGGCCCTGCACTTGCCGATTTCTTCATGTTGATGATAGAAAGAGGCATATCCGCAGAAATAGCCCAGTTACCGTACTGTAAGCGTTATGTGGATGACATATTGGCCTTTTGTTCATCGGAGCGGCAGATTGTCCAGTTGGTGCAGCAACTCAACGGTGCACATACCAACTTGCGGGTCACCTGCGAAGTGGAACAGAAGAAGTGTCTGCCATTCTTAGACATCCTCATCAGTCGCAAGGATGACGGGCTCATTAAAAGGTCTATCTACAGAAAAGCAACCTGGTCCGGCCCATACCTGCACTTCACCAGCTTTACACCAGTGCGGTACAAGCGGACCCTTGTGAAAACTTTAGTTAGACGTGCTAGACGAATTTGCTCGGCTGATTGTCTAACCGATGAGCTAGAGTTAATTACAACAACACTCGTTGCAAATGGTTATCGACGTAGATTTATAGAGAGGCACAGCCAACAGCGAGGCCCGAAAGACTTGGTACATACGGCAGCCAGGAAAAAGATCTATATTGAGTTGCCTTTCAGGGGTGACTTCTCTGTATTGAAAACCACGAAACGTCTAATCTCTGCTAAGCAGAGAAGTTACTGTGCTGCTCAGGTTTTGGTCATCAATAGAACCTGTAACTTGCCGCTGCCTCCAATGAAGGAAGCTCAACTGATAGGGGCCAACTCACACTGCATATACAAATTCGTATGCGACTGCGGAGACAGTTACATAGGCAGAATCAATCGGTCTTTGACTTCCCGAATAAAGGAACACGTGCCAAGGTGGGTTCAACGTGATGTTGACCAGCATCCCTGTCCCACTGAAGTTCCGTGCTTGCGCAAGCCGCCAGCTTCCTCAATAGGTAAACGCCTATTGACTACGCGTCACCGGATAGAACTTGGATCAGCGTTCACATTCATATTACGTCACCCTAATACCCGCTTCCCCCGTTTCGCCGAAGCCGTTGCGATAAGCCGGATGAAGACGGCCCTGTGTGATCAAGAGCAATTATTCATCAGCTTAAGACTGCCGTGACATAGGGTTGGAAATTCCGTCATTCATTTTGCACCTCATGCTTATTCGGTCACACGCATATTTAAGTATATATTTACATACCGGTTATTGTTAATGGTACTGAGGAGACAATACGAAATGCATGCGTCTTCCATATTGTAGATTATCTTTTCAATATTAAATTCTACGCAAAATATTGGGGCTTTACCGTGGGCTCCGATATAATGAATAGGCAAGGACAGGATGTTAAAAACGACAGCTTCCAGCAGAATGTTCTGTGCCGTCCAAAGTTAATTTACTCGAATGAATCCCGACATTCTTATACCCTGTGTACTCAACATGGGAGACCGATTTGTAATATGGCCTACCGGGTTTATCTACTCTCACTAAGTTCGAGTGTGTCCAACTGCTATTTGTTCAGAGATACGCATCAAATACTCTCACAGCTGCGCAGTTATGCTTATAAGCTTCGGCTTTCGCTTGTGAAATATTCTCACTGGGTAACGGCTTTCGTCGTGGTTATTTGATTTGGTAAAATCTGATCATCAATAGAGAACTGCGGAAGAAACGACAATGGATTTTTCAGCCTTTCGTTATAGGCAAAACGCAGGAGCGTACTTAGAAACTGTGTAAACCGAGGAGGCCACAGACATTTTGTGATGTCAACATCTGCCTTGGCGATGTACTCCTGAATTAGTCTATCAGAGCTCGTGGTCAGTACACGGAGGAGAAAAATGTTTCAAACGGTTGTAAGGACAGAACATGTACCTTTCACCCGGATTCCGACTTGTGCACGAATAACCTAAATATGCACAGCACGGGATGCGGAATAAACTGACGCATAATGTACGCATTGGGCCACCACGCTAGCCAGATTGACTTACAGCTACCAACAGTAAAAGTATTTTATAAAGTAATCTTTGGAATATATCGCTTAGTTATACCAAATGTGTATGAATGGAGAAAATGAATGAAAGACAAAAAGTACAATGTGTCAGGTCTCCGCCTTGTAACGACAAACTTTGTAATCTTTCAATCGAGTGTATCGGTAGACCACTCAGGATATGCGGCATCACATCTTGCGTCATGGCAAATATTGATCCTAGATGGACATACTGGTGAGTAAAAAGCAAGTACCTACTTTCTGTGATGCAAGTCCGTTTCCAGTATTCTTCACTTTTCCATGCTATAAAACCTGTTAAGGATGTATATTTTTACAGGAGATGGACCATGACTATCATCATACCAGACTAATGACTGCTTCATGATTCTTGGATGTCCTCCGAAAAACAAGATATGTCGCTCTGTGGCCTCAACTTAGAATGGGCACGTAAATAATCAATGAACATAACTTAGATAACCGCTTTCACTGTTTTATTTTTAGGTTGCATTTTCTATTCTTTGAACTGCACATCAGGAATTTACGATAAGTTGCTACATTGAAGTAACTGCTCTTTTCGTTTGTATTCACATAAACTGTCTAATCAGGCGGCTGTGGCTGCGCTCAGTTATACACGCATTGCAATTTGCGATTCACGATGGGGCAGTGTTTTTATAATGTTTCCTGTCATAGCAACCCAAGATACCTCCCTCGCGGTTGCACGTAGAAAGCGGATGGTAAACTCCACCTAAGTTCAATAGCCGGACATTAACTGAAAGGAAACGGAGGACCAGCTTTTCCGAAGAAACAACGCCACCACCGCTAACAGCGGAGCGCGTTGAAGTAAAGACCATCAGCTTGACCCATATATCATTATCTCTCATAATTATGTGCGTAGACGATTACGGCAAACCGAAAAGTATTGGGCGTTAATTGGAAGAGAATGGAGTCTACTCCTTCGCACTTGAGTGAATGGTGCCGTAGCACATGCGGTCGCGAGTGCCTGAGTCAAGCAGGTCCAGTGAGCCAAGAGCGAGGTCACTCGGGACCAGTATCGAAATGAAGACGAGTCCAGATGAGGAGATGAACAGAACCGGCGCAGCGTTGGTAGGTACGCTGCATGCGCTTCCATTCTATTTACTAACCACGTGCTCGGATGCTGTTTCTTTATTTCACGTGATTGTCTTGCTATATGGCCTTATTACTTATTTTGTTACCTGACTTTATTTTTACCTGAATAAGCTTCTATTAACTTGCACTTGTCGCTTAAACGAAAGGTGCTTAACTGTTCAGTCAATCCAATTTTTACGTGTTCTTTATTTCTTGTTATGCCGTCTTGAAGTTTGTTGAGGTTTATCGAGGATATGTTGACAACCAATTTATTTCATATTCCCATTTAGCGCCATATGCGTAAAGTGTTCTCGATCCATTTTATTTTATACTGTCACTTCAAGTGATTATCAGTTGCTTGATGTGGTGTGGTTGCGTTTGCTGTGCATGTTGACAAGGTGCCTATCTGTCCATTACCCACTACCTCGTCCATACTGGCTCCAGGAGACAGATGGACGTTGCTGGAGGGGACGGGGTGCACTCTCGTTGTGCATGTGCTAGGCTTGAAGAGCGGTTCCATGCACTCAGTGTGGAGCGGACTACTGTCTAGTCACGGCGTTGTGTGCGATTGATTCCCAAATAAGGCATGCTTGTGTTTGCCTGTGAAGGATGGTGAGCCGGCTCCCATCCACATTACTCCCGGTCTTATTCCTTCGGGTTTACACTGGATAAGAGGTGTGTGGTTGGAGCTGTGGGTGGTGCAGCGCAAGCCACCCATGGTCTCTCTGTAGGCGCAGGCGTCCTGTGGCTGGCCACAGTGACAGGCAACTCCGAAACTGCAAGACGCCAACCATATTTTCCGCGGTATTTTACGCACCTTGCTTGTGGACACTATCCGTCTTAAAGGCTCTTCTTTTTCACTATTATTATTCGCTGTAATTTTTTCATTGTTAAACCACGTGCTTTGTTTTTCCTTTTGAGCGCAGTGCTCCGGGATAAAATGCTAAGGTCTTTGATGCAGCGATAGTTTTCTACTACGGAACAGGCTGTTAAAGGTAATAAATTCTATATTTTCTACCCTTAAAAATGCATGTTTTACGTGTTTATTCGTTCTTGGACCTCGAAATTGACTTCGTGCTGAGTTCAGTTTGTACGAAAATACGGGGAGAAAATGCGGAAATTAGGTGCGAATAGGAAACGTGTCGGCGGGAATGCATTAAAACTGCTTTCGACTTTATGTTTCTGAGTGATCGAAACTCTTCCGAATCGTAACCAGATAGGACGGTCTGGGGCACAAATCGGTCACTCAGGGCCTTCCAACAATCATTCCGGAGCACAGTTTCGATCATTCGTTTTATGCTTACAAGCAGTTTTACCTGTTCTTTACTCAACAGCCTCCTCCGTTGGTGCACTCTGCTACGTAAGCACTGTTGCCGATACCTTTTTTCTTTCGTCCGTCCTTTTTATTCCATCTCGCTTTTAATCCGTTCACTGAGCAACAGACTGCTTCTGACCTGACCAACTACGCTGTCCATGTGTGTAAATTAAAGTGCAAACTGACTTTTTCCTTTCGTTTCCTTTTGTTTCATTAGCCCCACGCTGTGGGATAGATCGATAAAAATGTTACTCCGACTCCTAATATTCACCTAGTCGGATTCGGTGTGGGCTCACTCTGAAATACACCTGAAAGGTAGCAAGGTTGTCACTATTATTCACTACATGTTTCTGAATCTTTGGTTAAGAGCTCATGTTTCGCACTTGTGGCGGCGCAGAACCAATGATCATCGATATTACTCTCAGCAGATATGGTGAATGTAATTTAGTTTACTGGGCACCATGGAACAGTAGCTTGTGTGCTGTTTGCCTTTTGATCAACATTGGTATGGATAAATACCGTCTGAATATAATAGGTATGCTAGTAATCCCGGTTTGCGCTCCGACTGATGGTCGATTAAATTGTGACACGGACAAATGCTGTCGTCAACTTTCTTACATCCGAATGGTGAAATATCAGATAGTGCGCTGTTAGCTAATGACATAAGTTATCAAGTAGGTCATCTGTTGGACTCTGGACAAAAATGCCCTCAAATTGCCTGCTTTATACCAGTGACATCAAGGTGTGGAGTGCGATCAACACACCAGATGACATCACACTACTTCAAGTCAATCTGAATATGGTTTGCGTGTGGTTATTCCCCAATCTACTTCGGTTTAATGTGGCTAAATATGGAGTGCCGTACTTATGGCACCAAATGTAGAACGACTACACACAGGGCAACCAGGAGCTTCAAACCTCTTGCGGTAAAGGAACTTGGACGTCATCGTCGAGGCCGACCTTAAGCGTTTGAATCAGACTGAAAATGATGTCAAGAAAGGGAATCTAAGATATCAGTCTTCTGAGGCATGCGTTCAGACGATTTGACCTGCTTATTTTTCTACAGCTTTTCGGTTCTTACATGCGTCCACATGTAAAATACGCGACACAGTTCTGGTAACCAAGGCTGAAGAGAGGTCTCATCGCCTTGTAAAAACCCCAACATCAAAGATTTGCATCAGGTACCTTATCAATAAAGGCGTCGAGTCCTCTGGGTCATCAGCGGTCAAAACATTTATTTGTGCAATGACATTGTTTGACTAACCAGCTTTTTAGATATCTTCACACGTGCTGTTATTTACAAGAGCTCTGTCGAGAAAGTAATTTGTCAGCGAAATACACTCCTTTGGTATGTTGTCGTAATTACTTTTTCCTACGCGTTAACAAAACCTGGAACGCCCAACCGGAATCTATCATCTGTGCTCCCACACAAGCAGAGTGCAAAGCCCGATTTGACTCTACACTATTTCCACTGTATCATGTCACATGACACATTGCTGTTTGCTAACCATGAATGTGTGTAAGAGAGTTATTTTCCAGGTAACCCAGATTACGTTTCGCCGTTTTCACCTCGTGTTCATCAGGCGGCACGATTTTTACCATCGTCTCGTTTGTCACCATTACTTATGAGCATACAAAGGATTTATAGTTAATTATCTGCATATCGCGGTTAGTGCACTGGTGTGAACCTATTTTTACGGGCTGTTTTTCAATAATCTAAATTTTCGCCTTACCCGTACTACGGAAACTGTTAAGCTTTAGCGTTTTGTCTATATAAAAATATAGTTACATTGTTCATTCAAGGAATACATCCCCCTATTGTTCATTTGCGATGACTATTTTACTGGACGCACTCTGCTTACCCCATATTAATCACCAACTTCATGTGTTCTTTAGGAAGCATTTCTATCGCCTTTCCTCTGTGTTACTTTGGTCAGTTCAATAACCAACCCCGCTGAAACAATCATACTAGAACATGCTGACTACAACTTCCTGGGAATCAATAATCGAACTGTAAATTTCTCACTCAGGTGGCAAGATTATCTGGACTACCTCAATATTTGGTCCAAACCACGCCATCTGTCTCTTAATGCATCCCCGAGAAGCTACTTGAAAAGTGTCCCAAGCTGTCTACTGACTGCGATAGATACCTAGGTGTGATAGTGAACTAGGATTTTCTTGGACCCTTCATGTAACTGAAACGTTTCTTAAACTCAGTATAGTGTTATTCTACTCCTCTCGTCTAATATCCTTCTCTGTCCCTCGTGAGTTGAGCCTTCGCTTGGTCATTGCATGTTCTTCCTCAATTAACGTATTGCTCCCCTTTGATCTTCCCCGGTATTTGGGTAAGCACTTTAATTTAAGTGCTATCATTAAGCACCAGTCCCGCTGTGGCGGCGTTCTGATGCCTACATTTGTGAACACACATTTTTTCCACACGCACATGTACCTGTAAGAAACTAGCATATATGATGCTGCCCGATAAAGTCATCCAATTCATGACGCATTGACTGCATTTCTGTTAATTTCGGTCACTAGAAAATGTACTAGTTGATATATGCTCGCACACAAGCCTAACGCTCCTCGATCACCTCTTATATTTTGTCATTGCTGCGAGACCCCAACTCTGTCATTCTAGACCTAACCAGCCTATTCACATTATGATTGAATTCCTGATTATTCTTTAGCAAACCGCATTTATTCTATTGTTTTGGAGTTATAAGTTTGACATTGCTGGGATCGTGTGTCTTGGAGCTGAGTATTCAACCTCCAAACGTGCATACAGCAACCCCGTTAGTTTACTTGCTCGCAAATGGTTCTTTAGGGTGGATGTGTTTCTATTGTGGGAACATACCACGCCCTCTTTAGCCGAAGAGCAGATGACAGCTCATGATTAAGCATGCGGTAAATCTACAGCAGCCGTACTAACACTTGACGTGACTGACAAACCACCTTCGTCAACGTAGGCTGAATGCCTCCTAGTTTAGTGAAGCAAGAAGCGGTGAGACATGGTTCCTTAGCACGTATTTGTTGCGGACCCGTCAAATATTCCCGCAAAAACGCACCAGAAACCCCGGCAGAATGGCTGTGGAAAGCGAGGTTCAATTCCTCCCCACAACGCAGCAGCGCTCAGCCACTCCGAGACGCGGCCCAACTGCGCAGCTTTTGACAATAGTCATTTGCGAACTACCACCTCTTCGTGGTGACTGTTTTCCCTAACTTAATAACCCATGGCATTGGCTGTGCTTCGCTCTTTGTTGGCCGTAAAAGAGCCTTCAGGGGACCGCCTGTCTTTCTTTTCTCTTCGCCTTACTTGGGAGTCGGTCGGGTTACGTGATTTTGTGTGCGTCGTTAGCTGGCCAGCGTTCGCGTCTAAGTCATTTGCGCGCGCCTATCGTAACCCCCTCTCGTGTGCGTCCTATCCGAGGGCTCAGTGTCTACCCGAACACGTGCGGCTAGGATCATTCTCACGCTCGCGCAATTGCCGTCTCACCAGATCAGCGCAAATCCGTTCGATTGGTTAGCGTTCCAATCCGTTATTGTAGGCTTGCTCCAACCGTGCCAGCGACAATCTTATCAGGCGTTACGCAATCAGTACAGAGGCGCTTCCCTCAATTATAACTGTATTTAAATGAGGGATTTCGTAAGTTTAATAGCATTGCTCGTTGTCATGTCTATCGCATGCTGCCATCTCGGAAGCACCTGGAATCTAGATGGATGTGACCAAAGTTTCCTCTTGCTGCTCTTCATGGCTGTGTTAACCATGGTATCGCTGTTCCGACAGTGTGTTCCGATATACACGCGTCAAGCAGTGATCATATTTTAGGCGAGCTCTCGACAGAATGATTGTTTCCATTTCGTTAGCAGACTTTAACATACTTTGCAGAATTAATGGCCTGTTGAAGTGCCTGGAGTTGAAATGCCTCGCGTGCCGCGTCGCAACAGTATATTTAAACTCAACACCCACTAATTGGAGGATCGATTTTGGATTACACGTGTGGTTCGATTGCAACCTGCAATCTCAATGTGGACCGTGATTCACCTTGTAGTAGACCATGGTCACTGCGATTACTAGGACCGTATCCGAAGCAGATGGAAATTGGGCAGGCGACACCCAATTTTCTTCTGCAACACCAATTGGTTTACTGATGCAGTCCCGTTGACTGACCTCATATACTAGCCTGCCTCCAAAAGACTTTGACTCTGATTCTTGGATACTGAGGTATAGAACAATCCATTTTCTTTAGTATTTCTTGGTGGCCTTCGGCAGGCCAGAGGTAGCGCTTTACTTAGTTGGTGTTGCACCACAGGAAACTGGTGCTGATTACATCAGTAGAATTCCGCTTATTATCCTAGTTTCTGGCGCGTTACAAATAATGCTAAGCTATGCTGAATGAAGACTAATACACAAATCCTGATTTATGTGTTCATTATTAAAAACAATCGTCATATAGCTGTGCAACAATTAGCAAGGCAAAAGTTTTGTAGCGTAGCATTTTACTGGTCACTTAGATATCTGCATTTGGAATTCTATTTGTTATTAGATACCATGTATCAGTGCGATATAGGATATAGCTCCTATTTAGAATTGTGCAAGAAATCATTTTTAATTTCTGGTTACTAATATTCCAAGGGATTTTGTAGATGAATCATGTCAGTCGGCTGTCTCATCTAATACTCCGTTTGGCAAGTTCAGGTGCTTCTAAGTCTATTCACGTGTAATCCAAGTTGGATGCGAAATCGACTAAGGGCTAAGTGGTTTCTTGGCAAATAATCGCTGAATGCTTACGCACGTCCTGCAATTCTGCTCTGATTTTTAGTCCATTAGTGTACTTTACATCAAATTACGTAGCGACTGTCACGCGGTGCTCTCTGCTTATTACCAAACCACTATTTACATCTAGCTAATCATGGGTAATACGCTAATAGAAAATGAGCATTTTAATATAATTTGAATCAAAATCCAGAATCGTCCTTAACCATACAACAATTGTTCCATGCAACCGCAAAATATTGTCAAACTTAACGATTTAGTTACTACGAAATTATCCGCATTTCTTACCGTATTTACAAACAGTTCCTCATATTATCTCATTTAAAGCATGAACTTTCCTTCGTTGCCAGCAAAATTGTGGGGCGTTACGTGTTTGGTATAATCAGAGTTTTCATGGTCGTATCGGTTCAGTATGTTTGGAGTTTATCGCCGCTGTAGTAAGTCGTCCTGCCATATCGATACTTGGAAGGTTCGTACTGAGGGTACGCGACAAACTCATAACATATTGCAGCATTTTACAGCATATGCTACCATCTGTTATGCTGTGAGTTATTATTTCATGAATTCTGGGATATTTGAGCCAGTTGCTTTGGAATAAAACATAGCCTTTGGCCACTTGAGACAGAGAGATCGCTTGCGGAGCGTTGGGACCTGCAACAAGTAAACGCTTATTCTCAGCACAATTTCGACAAGTTTGTTGAGCCACCAGCCAAGACGTCCAGATTACCAGTTGACAAAAAATCGATGGTTAGTTGGCCCTAGAACAATCATGGCAAGCTCACTGGCTAGTGACGTCAGGCTCTACTGAAAGCCACTACAAGCTACCGATCAATGGAGATTTATGAATACATGGACAATGAGAAACAAAGTTATGATAATGGATTGAAAACTGGTAGTTTTCCTGTTGTTCTTGGATAAGAGATAGTACTTCCAGATAGTATTTCCTTCTTTGTTTACACACGACAATCTGTTAACTATCAAAGGGTGGAACAATTGTTTTAGCTTTTTAGACACACATGTATTCAAGGAAATAAAGGCTATCCAGGAAAAAAGCACAAAAAATAAAAAAAATTTGTTAACATAAAGGAAAGTGCCGAGATAGCAGAGTTAGCCACAACGTAGGGAGTGATTGTTGAATGCAAACTGAACGTCATTCTGTCACAAGCAGAAACTCCTAATTTGCGCTTCCACGTAGCTCTCATTGATTTTAAATTGGTACGTTACCTATTTGTGATGATAATAAAGCGCACCTTCAGCATTGGGAAATCCATAAGCAGCTTCGCCACATAGCTTTTGCAATGAGTGCGCAGTTTCTCATAGATGCTGGTAAGAGTAAAGTAAACGAGCGAAATATTTACAATAAGCGAACCAAATGCTTTTGGACACAACGTGACAAATATTCCTTTCTATCAGTTTCCATTGAAGTGATTTCCATTCAAAACACTATATTATAAAAATTCGCTTCGTAATGTGATTCCGGAAGAAAAACATCTGTCGGAGAGTCAAGTTCAATTTGTTACGTTCCCAAATTGCTATAGGTTAGATCGGAACGATCGTAAATATATGTGGTTGAAACTTTAAATTTGGAGCAAGCATTTTTGAAAGTTGACTTTATTAGGTTATAAAGTTTTTGAGGTGCATAATCCGCCAGTTTTCAACACAATACTGTACAATACTGTGATCACAGGATGTACGCGTTGCTATAGTAAATACTAGATAGCTTATACCTTTCCTGTTTATAAGACAAAAGGCTGCCATTAACCCTAGTGCAGTGAGGAAAAACGAATACTGAATAACGTGTAACCACACTAAGAAATACCGTTGCGGTCACAAGGAGTGCAGATTAACCTGTGCCCTGTTGCACAAATTCCGTAGCAACTGGGCTACAAAAGCTGATAAATGAGCCAGAAGGACCAGTGACTGAGAGTTCAGTTAATGTTGTCGACCTTATATCTACACTGTGAGCCGGAATAAACACATAGGAGAAAGAGTTAGCCGAACAAAATGGGAAACTAAATTTGATTGACACAGTTGGATTATCTTTCTGTCGGTTACATGCATAAGTCAATATCCGGCCAATTCAGAGCAAAATCAAAACTTTGGAGCACGAAGCTTCCTCAATGCAGTTGCCTCTAAGGCTACCCAAAAAATGACAGCGCCCACAACCTAACTAAAAATATCTCGATCGGACACATTCGGTATGCTGTTTCGAAACCGTGCAACATTGTTGAGACCAATATTAGTTGTAGAAGATTAAGCAAGAAGTCTTCACATTTCCATGCTCGACATTGTATGGCTTTTGCAGCGAATGTTTCGTAAATGCCTTTATTAAAGGCCAAAATATTTTGTGATCTGTTTCGGGAGTTAGTAAAGTTATTCTATTCGAAGACAGGTCACTCTTACAACGTGAACAACCAATGTCTTGCCTGAGCCGAAGCGGTGTCATCATCTTTGAACGCTCACTGGAGTGCCAGAAAGGAGGTTAATTAATAGAGCTTGGTTCTCCCCCATTAAAAACGTAGATACTATTGGTCACGCCACTCTTCACATGCAAGTTTGAGAATTGTTAAAAAAGAATTAATTTCGTTCCTTTTATTGCGTCACCTTACATCACCTTCGCGGCATAGCTCTCTGAAGTTCAAATGCTTATGCTCCCCTACTGTTTTGAGAACATAAGAATTCCTGTATATTCACTGAATGCACCATGTTCTGACAAGCCAGTTGGGATTGGTATCGATCCCCACACTATTATTGAAACTGACACAAGCTAAAACATCAGCTGGGACTGTCCTTGGCTCCAGTAAAGGTGTATTAATGCCCATTGTCATGACGACTACACATAGCAGCTGTGGCTTTGGCTCACGCCCAAAACGTCTTAGTTCAAACAAGTGCCTTCATACTGGAAAGGCCAATCCCCGTTCCCCTGTGACAATAATGAGTAATAATGCTCTTGCACAGAGTGGCAAGCCACACTTGCCCATTGCTCAGGCGATGTGCCAACACTGTTCTCCTGACAGGTCTCTATATAGCCTTGTAAACAGAATCCAATTACTTATGCCCCACGCCATAGTCCTTTCTGCCTCCAGCGTTTGCAATATCTTCTGCGAGACCTTGGTCAATAGCACCTAATTCAATAAACATGATCGCCCAAAATTATCCCAGCATTCTTCTTGTATTCCTCACTCATTCCTCCTCCTCTAATCCCGATAGAACTGGCGAATCTCACGGTAAGGGATTTGCTTCGGAAGACATTAGAACTGAGATAAGTGCAAGAGTGAATACTGCGTGGAGTGATGAACAGCGCCAAGACTTTCTAAGGCTGGTGATACTTAATATTCGTTCTCTGATGAACAAACTTCATGTACTAAGCAACCACATATAATTGAATAAACCCGATGTAACTTTACTGTCTTAAACCTGGTCTCATGATTTTATGGTCTAAGAAGCTGTTTTTCATCGAAGGTTACAGTCTTATTAGGGGTGATCGAAAGCAAGGTAATGCAGAAAGTTAGATAATTTACTACTCACAAAGCCCCTTGCCTCTGAATCCTCACTTCCACATATATGTCCAATATTGATTCTGTTTGATTACTCTTGTCCTTTGGTACTAAGCGACTGTTTATGTAGGTCGTATATCCCGCTCATCTGGAGTCTGTGTCAGTGATGAGATTCAGTTAGTTGACATAGTTTATTACGTTGGAACTTAGTTCTCTTTCAAAGTTTTTGGCGGCGATTTCAGTCTACCCGACATCTGTTGCTCTAACTTAGCAACAAACGCGAGACCAGCCGAGTTCATAACCTCCGCCATCACTGGTCGTTGTGAGCGACGTTCTCGTGTCTACAAGGTAAAAAGGTGTACTATATATAGACCTATATATAGACCTGCTTTTTACCTCAGGCACGCCCCAAAAGCTACTGGTGTAACTGACAGTCTCTCTGAATGTGAACACCAAATAGTCGATTGCATATGAGGTCAGCGATTGTTCCACACTTCCTGCGAAACGTCAGTTTAGTAACTGTTCGCTCTGCTTAGCCTCTCAACTTGGGACCATATCTTTATTTTGTATGATATACGGGGAGCCTCTTACATCTATGACAATACGACTATGTGTATAATCATGCTTGCGTCCAGTGGTACTAAAAGAGCCACGTATATGTAGGTTAACAATGCAAAAGATAAGTGGAAAATACGTGCGCTAACTCGAACGTATGAATTAATTTCTAATAACAAGGTATATTCTCGGTTTTACGAGGCATGCCCTGTTCGGCATGATCATATGGTTACAATATTTTCGTATATTGTTACCTCTATATTCCATATGTCAGGCAGAAAGCAAAATGTCTTCTGACCTCAAACGTTTGCAGTTCAAAGCCTTGGTTGGCGCAGAATATATCATATTTTCCCGACGGAGATTTCCTTTTACTGACGGAACCGGGTTTTCATTTCCTTGGGCAAAGCATGAAAAGCAATATTCATGACAGGAAAAGATCAAGACTGAAATCATACCATGTAAACAAAGTAGCTGATGTTAGTAAATCATTTCCTACACATTGTGGCGTTCTAAAAAGATTGGTGAAAGACGGGGGTATTTATTTACTTTCATTTCAGCATCTGTACATATGGGCCGAGACAGATAGAATGGGAGATTTATCTGTTGTGTGTGAGGTGAACATGATTGGAAATTGTAAACTAACGCTGGTAAGTTGGTATAACTGTAATCTAGGCGTAAACGATTAGGAGGAAACATAAAAGAGAAATTTTGCAATAGGCATGAAGATTTTGGAAGCAGAATTTGTTAACTTCCCCTTACTGCCGGACGTTTTTACATGAGAGCAAAATAGGATGCATATTCGAGTAAGAGAAGAACAATGATAAAAGCGAATGCAACTGGATAGATTCAGTCAGCGTTTCTTTGTCAGCTAACACTTCTTGGTACGGCTGCAATGTAGGCGTGACTGGGTAGGCAGAATATAAGGGAGTGAAGAAAAGACGGTTATCTCAATCTCAGTTCGCAATTATGCTGCAGCCCAAACTTCTTGGCGCCTCTGTGTGTTATACTTTTCCGAGTACAAAGGAAAGTGGGTCGGGTGAAGAAGGGAGTCCTTGCAACATTATATTTTTTTCAGTCCACCTCTTCAGGAGGGCTTGACTAAGGTGAATTCAATGTACGTAGCACATTTCATGTATATTTGTCATCAACGCACTTACCTCTCGGCCCCCTCCTCAAATAACACTTTTTCATTGCAATATTTTTTGAAAGATTGTTTTTACGTATTGTCCCGTCATGCACTTTAAAACGGCTCTTTTAAACCATGGTTGCAAGTCGGATGCTCTTATTTCAATAAGGAGACTGTTCCAGATCTCATTGTATCTGTTTAGGAAGAATTTCCTCCGGACAATAGTTTTCCTTTTGAACACGGGATTTTGCTGTTGGTATTTCTAATTGCGCAACTACGTTGTTGAAGTGAATACTGATATTTGGCGCGAAAATGCCTGTATAGATCAATTCAAAAAGAAATGTTAATCCAAGCTTTATGCGTCTTAGTCACAGTGGCTCCAATTGTAGCATCGTACAACGTTCAGAGTAGTTAAGATTAAACGAAGAGTTAAAGGGCCTTTTTGAATGAGCTTTGCACGTTTTCTAGCCACATGCAGTCACATTCCTTACTGCTTGTAAAGCTAATCAAAAAGTACTTTAGTACAGGGCGAACACAGGTCTTAAACAAATGCAGTTTAGATTCATGCAACAAAAATGTTAAAATAGCTTTTGCGCTTCTTCGTTAGCTGGCAATCATGAATTCAACTTGTTCACCAAAATTCAATGTTAGAATAGCGGACGCGTAGATCACGTATAATCTTATTACAGGGGATAGGTTTACCTCCAAGCTAAAGTGCGTTCAGCGAACGTTTGCACTTGCATGTGAAAACATTGCACTTCTCCGTTGAGAAAGACATTTGCCAGTCAGTGTACCACCTTTCCAAGTCCAGTAGGTCTATGCGAACATTTTCTAGAGTATCGCTCAAACATCGGATATGGAAGGTGTATATTAGTTTTATATCATCCGCAAAGATATAGGATGGCCCAAATGTTAAATTTCAGTTATAGCTTTGATATACATTAGGAAGAGCAAGGGACCTAACACTATTCTTGGAATCACACCACATTTTATCTTCAATAGTGAAGACAGTATATCCTATTTATACCTGCTACTGACGATCAATAGCAAGCTTTGGACCATGAGTGCAAGGGATCAGTGATCATGAGATTGGTTAATTTCACCAAGAGATTTATGTGCGCTACATTGTCAACAGCCTTCTGCATATCATTAAAGAGAATGATGGCTGCTTTTCCATCGTCAGTGGAGCTTGTCAGATGGTTTAGAAAGGATAGCTGACAAGTCTGGCATGACCGTCTTTCAAACACCCATCTTGAGCAGAGCTTGTTAAATTCAACGACGAAAAGTGCATAGCAGTTTTATAGATCACAATTTTTCTCGAAAAATTGGAATGTGACTAATATTTTATGTCTTGTTTTAAACCATGCTTATTTCTACGTTCTATAATAGGGAGTTTTCATTGATTCGGGAATATACCCCAATTTATATCTAAGGTAAAGATGGTTAGAAGCAAGAGCGAGATATCCCGGCCATCAAACTTTATTAGAGAATTTGGCAGGCCATCAGGTCCAGGATGGAACGAAGACAGTAGCCGATCAATGTGAGGTTGAAGGACACCGCGGTCAAAATGCACTGTGTTAAATCTGCCAACATCAGTATTAGCGCTAATCATAAGTTTGTTGTTTGAGGTAGTAAACGAAGTGTAAAGTGTTCATTCTTGCGGTTTCTTATTATGGTGGGGTCCCTCGTCACGGATCTCTCAGGTAGTACGGTGCATGATATCGGTTTAGTTTTACTGTTCTTTCTGGCCATCGGTAACTTGACTAAGGATTTAGATTTATTACCATTTATCCATGCTCACTATTCCTCTGTTAGTATCCTTGCGGCAGGAATCGACGGTAACTGGTTAAGGGACCTATACTGTCTGATAAGTAAGAAGTCGCGAGTCTGTTTAATTTTTGAGTGACTTATTTTCCGCTTACGCAATAGGCATGATTCGCGCGTAGTTCAGTGAAAAGCTTATTGGATCCTAGTACGAGCAGAGCAAGGAAATGAAGACAGTGTTGTATATTTATGCAAGTTTCGTCTGCTGCAACTTGTGGGTCTCTAGTGAGTAAGCAAAGATCCCAGTTTATTTTTCGCAACAGTATAGCAAATTTGTCTTACTTTACATTTCTAAAGTCCCTGAGGGGCCCTGTTAATTGTCTTATGTGTCAATGTGGGACAGGATCAAGTGTCCTGAAACTGCGGTACACAACTCTATGATCACTACATGGGAAACGGGACAAGATATCGACAGATGTGAGCTGCAAATCAGGCAGAAATGATATCTAAAATATTGTTTTCCTAGGTAGGTTTATGAACCAGGTGGGTCCATCCTTGGGCCCTGACCTCGGTGACGAATTTCAACAGCTTTGGTGGCGCCGTATACTCAAACCATAAAATCGCTGCTAAATTTTAGACACCTCCGAGTATCTTGACTGAGGGTTAGCTCAGAAGCAAATTCAAAAGTAGAAGGGAGGTATAATAAAAGTAACGCGTCATAACGGGGTGGACTATAAATACATGCAATGAAAATTAGTCAGCGATTCATTTCAATAGAGATCCACAAGGATACACTTATGACTTCAGTGTATTACTGGGATACTAACGCTAAAGATTTAGGCGGACATAAAACCCTAAACTTGTCTCATGCAGGAAGAACAGTGAGGTAGTGCAAGGAAAATAAAGAAAAAATAAGGAAGAAAATAACATTCAGTTTTTGGGAACGAGGTTACTAGCCATTATCTATTCTTCCTATTTTCTACCGCTTGACTGTTGTTTATATACCCCGCTGTGTTAGCCCGATTGGTACACACACGTCATTGTTAATGGACGCTGATCTCCGTGTTATCTTCAGCAGTGCCAGTTGCAAGAAGACATTCCGTTGGTGTTCCCCGCATCCCTTTCTAATTGGTTATGTTAAAGGAATATTTAGTTGTCGCACAACTATCGTACTAGTTTTTTATTTTTGGGTTCACGCTTGTTTTTCTGGTTTGTTTCGTGACATTTGTGTAAACACTACACTACGTTAGTCTGCTTGGTCAGCGCCCGTCATTTAAATAGATTTTTCGCTTTACGCTTGTGGTCCCATGTTACTAATTTAAGGATATATGTGGCTTGCTCTTGCTTACATAGTTGCCTATTCGCACTTTGCACTTGACGTTTTTCTTCTGTTGGTTGGCTCAACTGTATTTTATTAGCTTCCCTTCATTTTGTCTTCAAAACTATATAAGCAAATGTGATTTCATGTATACAAGTCATTTTCCAACTCGTCTTTGCAGTCTTGCAGTCGTGTGGTGAAGACGTCAGTCGCGACGCAACAGCTAGGAATAGTAGTGATATAAGTTAAAAGTTGTCTGCATTATTGGGAAAATTTTTCTCAACCCCTCCGCTTAGCCTTCTTTTCCAACCACGATCTCAATTAATAGGCATTATATGACAGTTTCCGACGCAACTACCGGCTGTTAGCTCTACGAAAAGAGGTACATCCGTTACTGGTACTTCAGCTGACGTGACTCTACTTTTTCTTTCCTCTGGTATTGCAGCCCCATAGCTGAGGTGTTTCTACCTGCAGCTAGCATGTATAATGATGATGAAAATGATTACTGTGAAGAAGCAAAGGTAGCAAAACTGACCTACTATCCTACATCCACATGTCTGAAGGCGAATGAATTGCTTTCAGATTTGCTATGGTATAAGCCGCTAGCGCATATCTCGCTGACTGCATTATCATTGAAATCGAATTGCTGGAATTACCTACTTCGATTAACTTCTCCAAACAAATTTCAGCAATCGACCTTAATCTCGTTACGATGAAGCGCGTTAATGCCTGTCTACGAACATTTTACACACCCGGCCCGGATGGGATCATTTCTGCTTTAGCCAAACACGGTGGCGATAAGATACCGTTTAAGTTATTGAAAATCAGCCATTTGTCCCTCCCGTCTGGTTAACATCCCAAACGTCTACGGTCACACTGAGACAAAAGCCCGGGTTAAAAACTGACCTCCGGAACTACCGTCCCATTAGTCACTCTACCATTACCTCAAGCATACTATAGAGAACTGTTAATGAACCTTTAATTTGGTTAGTGTAATTGCGTCACCTTCTCTTACATTCACAGCACGGCTTGATGAATTCTCGCTCCAGTGCTACCTGTCAAGTTGATATCTCTAACCATCTAACAAAGCAATAGATTCTGGTCTTCAGTACATTGTTATTTAACGTGACATGCTAAAAACGTTTGGCAGAATTCCACACAAGTAGATCTTACATAAATTAAGTTGGAAGAGTCTGACAAATCCGCTTTACTCTTATCTCCAACCGTACTTAATAGGCCGATTGCAACTTGTGGATATAAATGGTAACAGGTGAGTATTTTTGTGTTCCTCAATTTACACAACTTTGTTGCAGAGGCTTCGTTACCAACTTGGGCAACATCCTCAGCGCCGCCATAGAGGTTTGATTTGCAAAGTCGCACAAGCCACTGCCAACGCTAAGTGACTACTGTCCGTCACTTGTTGTAGATTTGGCAGCGTCTTATGAGACTACGTAACCATATGCAAAGCGCTTGAAAAGTACTGTGAGATAAGCCGGCAGGTGGCAAATGATACTTGCGAAATCGAAGTGTAATATCCTGGCGTATGGATGCCAGGTAGAAGCAGAACTGTTCAGCTACATGACGAAGTTTTTCCCATCGACCTGTAGGACCGGGACTTAGATTTACAATATTCTATTCCGCTTTAATTTAGCGAGCGTGCAAAACATATCATGACATTGGCTACGTATTCGGTCGGGATCGTATGCTACCTGCTAATTTTTAAAGAAAACAGACTAATTGCTTTCAAAATTAATTTTAGACCTTGGTTTGAATATTGCTGTGTTGCATACAACAACCAGCGAAAGTGTGAGTTGCGAACCATTGAAAATGTTCAAGATGCCTTCAAGAAGCTTATATTTTGTTGTTCAGCTGCTCTTTTATATACAGAGTGGTGCAAGGAGCTGAAACTTGAAGGTCTGTGGTTAAGAATAATGCATTTAAATCTACGCTTCCTCTACAAAGGCGAAACACATATGCTGGAACCTACCATTTGCACCATGGGTAAAATACGAGTTATGAATTGCGAGAGAGTGGATGCATAGTCGTTGCCTAGATTCAGGACCAACCTAGAGTTATGGCTCCATATGGGATAAGCTTCCGAAAGTGATTAGACCAATTGAACCTTTCTGCATGTTCAAGACAATGATAAATATTTACCTGTCAAGTGATAGAATAAAATGCATTTTAAGAATTTAACTTGATGAGGGCAAGCTTTATGAAGAGGAGCCGGATCTTCTATGATACCGGAGAACATCGAGTGGGAAAACTTCAACAGGTGCACCAGCGCAATCTTGATAATCTTGATCAAGCTAATACAACCGCCTCATATGCTATTCTTTAACACAATGAACGATGATTTTTCACGGGATAAAAGCAAGTGCTTGACACTTCCCGCAGGATGGTTGGGGTGAATAGGATGAAAGCGAAATATTTCAGGGTCATCTATCGTACGTCTGCCGGGATGAATGCTTTGATGAATAATGTCCTTGTAAACTTAAAAAGTCGAGCGTAAACGTTCAGAAATACACTGGTGTGCAGAGGTAGTCGATATAAGGCGTGAGAAAAGTAAAATTTGATCGCTCAATTGGGTCCATTTGATACCTGAATCCGGTAGAAAAGTGTGATGGTGTAATATACAATAGAGGAGTTTAAGTAACACAGTGCTGGGAACTAAGAGCATCATCTCATCGTTTTTTGAAAAAGTCCAAGCTGGGGAAGGATTCAAATGAGTCTGGGAGTGCGTTTCAATGTTGGCTAAGCCGAAGGGAAAAATAATTCCGTTGACACTCTGGACGGCTATATTGTTGCTTCAATTTTAAACAGTTACCGCTGAGCGGTTTTACTCCATTCAAACATAATACATATCAAATATCAGCTGATTTAAAATCAACAGCGTACTTACTTACTGGTATGCGGCCAGGAACTATCAAGGTAAGCCCCATCAAAATGACCAGTGTGTAATAGAAATTTAGTGATTCTCTTCGCTACATTTGATGTAGTGCTAACCATTTCTCTTTATTGCAAAGTTAGCACTTCAGAAACTTATATCACCTTAGTGATTAGCGATATTGGATTTCCCATTCTACGAATACCTGATACTAATAAGGACTCCAAAAATTAGTTTTAGTATCTTCTTGCCTATGCATTATTAATGAAGTTATCAGTCTTCGGCTGTCATGAGGCCGAAGTTGATCGTATGATCACCCAATCCATTTTGGGCTGTTGTAAATCATGCTATACGCTAATTCTTTAGTATTAAGTTTATCGTAGTTAATATATTCAATTCCACTTATTCTACATTCTTCCATATTTCATTATTGGCCACGACGGGCTGATCAGCTGAGGTGACTTATTGAAGCTTGCAAACTATGGAAAACTATACCCACGCAAGGCGCAATGTCACCGAGTGACTGGTATATAAAAAGTTCCGTAACTGAGTGACCCACATGGCAGAATAAGCTGAGGCTTCATCGCCCATAATGTAGGCATAAAAGTATCCTATAAAGAACACCAAACGTGTACTTTGCCACACCAACACTGGGTCAAGGTGGGCATGAAAGTGCAGGAAAAATGTTAGGGAGAATAGCCTGCATGGAAGCAGGTCTCCTGTGGACGGTTCCACGGATGTTCGTATTCCTTTACTTGAACATTTGTTTAAATGTATCTTTTCGTCGTTTCCAACTTCTCAATTTTTCTCACAATGTAAACCTGCCTTGTACCCTAGGGTCCTTTTGCATCCAGTATTCAAAGCATGATAACTTAACTATTTTGTGCCACCTTGCCGTGTACATTGATCAGACCACTTGATTTGATTGTGAATCACACGGCCGATGAATATATCACTTATCTATTTGTTTCTTTATTCAGAATATCCAGTCGAATTCATTCGTGCATTCAAATTTCCACTTGTTAGTGGGTCTTCAATGTTTTTATGGTCGAAATACACGTTATTGTTTGCCTTGATCAGCCATCAGCATTATGGGAACAAAGCACGATACCATAACTATTTCCAGATGCATAATTCCCTAAAGGTAGTTTTTACAATTAACATCACGGAATTTTTGCTACCTAATCGTTACCATTAAAATACGGGCTTTATACAAATATATTCACCACATAAAAGCCAAAGGACCAAGGTACAAAAATATAATGCTGTCCAATTTTGAACAATGAAAGCCACTGTTTAGTCATTTTTGCTTGACCGTATGTATAATAGCCGTCCCAAAACGCTTGGTTTTATCATTATACACGAACTGCCTTTTCGTGTACTTATGTATACATTTGAGCTCTCTGTATTGCACTATAGAAATGCACGATATTGAAGAAGGTGCTACAAAATTCACGATAAATATAGCACGATATCATCAAATTGTTCACTGGCTTGGGGAAAATGTTTGATATGTGTCATAGAGGTCAAATAAACAGCGTAGCTAGACTCTGTTTCAAGTGACGCGCAGAATCGCGCTGTTACAAGGCTAGCAAACGGGAATTTGTTTTCTTGAATCCGATGAAGAAACGTGCTCACATATATTCATAGCAAAATTTCCGCCATTCCAATGAATTTTGCTCAGCCTCACATAAATTTGCCTGATGTAACCTTGTTCCACCCCTCAACCAGTGACATTAATCTTGGTTTGCTCCACTTTTGTTAACGATATACATCTTTTTGTCTAGCACAGATGACTGTATGGTATTCAGTCATATAACGTGTATGTATGTGTATTAAGATACTGAATATAGATGTGCAATCAACTATCGGGGCCTTTAGGCCAATAATTAATTGCTGGCAGTTATTACTACTATCCCCACATAGAACATCGAAACAGATAAACAAAATTTCGCTTTTACACTGCCTTAGGTAGTCTGGACGCATCATTGATGCGTGCTTTAGAATAAACCTTATGCGCATCAATAAGAGAAAAGTAGTAGCCACCAATGATGGCCTCATCCATGGTTTATCTGCCAAATGGGGAGAAATGTTCAATTTGGAAACATGCCATACATTTTTATAGTTTTGTTGCAGTGGGAACTGTGCATTGGGTTGTTAAGCGATCTGCCGTTGAGCAGTCCCAATACAATGCGATAAGTTGCAATTTACGCGAGGCATTTAGAGCCAAATGCGAAAGCAATTGGAGCTGATGGATATCTTTATATGATGCACAAACATTTTTTACACGACGTAACTTGACTCATTTCCAGACCACCAGGCGTGTATTTTTCGCGTTCTGGTAACACGTACGTGATTAAGGAAAGTAGAAAAGGATAAACGAAAATTGAAACAAGTGTCCACATTTTACTCCATTCTCGTCTATAATTTAGCAGCGATTTCGATAAAACTAAACATATGTATTTGCAATGTATGTATTTTAACTGCCATTCCAAAAACATTCCAGATATATAAAGCAGGTATTTTGCAAAGTATCATCAACGCTGTTAAATATCATGCAATTCATTTAATGCGTTAAACTTAGCAGGTGTAATCAACGATTTATCATGGTTTTCACAAGCAAGTACAATTGGTTAAGGACCGCATAACTGCCAATATACGCTGGATATTAGACAACAATACTTCTAAACTGATCAGCTGATACAGCTACATAAAAGGTAAACAGCGTCATTTCGTATAACTGAACGCGACCTAGAATGTCAAGCTTCTAACACCGTGCGGCTCACGAGATTCTGTAAATTTAAGTAGATTGCAGGTGAAATTAATTGACATGAAGCAGTATGCGGTCCGATTGATTTCACAGTGGACTCAGTTCGGCATCTCGCACTTACGTTGGAAATCAAGGTATTGCATTTGAGTCCAAGTGTGACTTCACAGACACACACAAAATTAGAAGCTAAGAGGCACAAACTAGTGGAAACTACGATCCTTTGTATTTCGGCATACATTTACTTTGAATAACTACGCTATCCTTTTATTTCGTTAAATGACACTAACAAACAACGCGCCAAAATAAATTGCTTATGCGCCAGAAAAGAGCTCCCTAACACTTAACACATGTGTGCAAGTCTGTATTACGTGCCATGCGATGTTAATGTTACTATTCATCTAGGCTCAAGCATGTCCTTGCCAATAATGTAGGTGCAAAGTAAAAGAAATGAACATCATTCTGTACTCAGATATTCAACGAGCTTTCAATAAAATATAGTTTGAAATTACGGTCACACATTTGGTACATCGGCAGTAAGATCTACAGGAAATAAAGCTATAATAGCAGCTGTTCTAATACATGCAAATACGCAAGATGATTAACTACGCATGAGAAGCATCATCCCTATAGTAGATGTAGAAGTAGGTATCATGTTATCAATATATGTAAATTCGTCTCCGACGTTGGCAAGTGCACATATTGATGTGTCCCAGAGCACACAAATTTGGAGAAGATAGTTTATTAGTACCATATAAACGATATTGGCAGATTAGTCTAAAAAACCAAATGCAATTTACTGGTTCCGGAGCATCTGATGAGGAATTCATTAGACAAATAATACATATACATGATAATTCGAGTTAACAATCGGCATTCTCACTACTCTGCGGTAACCGGATAAATACGCAATATGAACTTTAAGGTGCCCCGGTTTGAACTATGGGTGGCTTACATAAATGCAAATTAAAGTAGCCCCATCCATTTAACTATTAACGGTAAATCTAATAGAAATGAGAATATACTGCACCTCAGCCGAGGTTGCTTACTTGGTTGTACACCCGTATTCAAAAAATTGTATTACCTTAAAGGGGTAAGGTGTGCAGAGACTAACACAAGAATTAATCAAAATCTATTTGCCACGTCCTTCCTTAGAATAGTGCAGGTATATTCATTTAGAGATAGTAGCCTAGGTGACGGCTAATTCAGAAAACCGTCCGTCGGGCCTTTGTGCAAGCACTTGTGCAGTTTTTCAGTGAAAACATACTCAAAAATCTGTACTGCGTGAAGAGGGGAAAAAATTCATCCGGAAGTGTCCTTAGCCTTTCTTTCGGTAGTCCCTGCTGCATCGGTCTTCTGATTTAAATGGTACGTTAACTCAGAAAACTTGACACGCCAACATTACAAACAGTCAAAGAGTGGGTGCGATTGTCATTTCTACTAGCGGAAGAATGTGAAAGCTACTTAGCGTTAGTTCACAACAGAATGAACGAACTTTGAGGTAAGAAAAAAGCTATATTGCGTAAGTGTGATTTGCTTTGCTTGCTGCCTAGGTAAAAGCAAATGTTTTTTGTTTTCTATGTTTTCTATTCCAAATGTACAGAGGAAAACCAGTGGATACCCTTCTTTTCAGATGCGTTAGCAATGCCTATACCAGTTCCTGTGGTATAACTAAATTAGTACTACCTTTCAAATATTTCAACGACCCAAATCCAAATGGGGAACCCCACAGTTGATTTAATCTGTGAAGTAAATTTGCCGTTTACTTGGCTAGGATATGACTAGCGATTATATATTCCGAGTTCAAAGTAAAATGCCGCAATTAATCTCACAATTTAGTGCGACAAACATTTTTCTTCTGAGCTGGGTATTTAATAAGGAAAAGAAGTCCTAATAAATAGGTTATTACATTAGTGCATTCGCTACATTCATGGTTATTCAGACGACGAGATAAACCAAACGGCCTATTAACATAAACGGCTACCTTTCTATATTAGCCTGATGTTTAGATTACGCGTTTTAGTTGATCATTAGGAAAATTAATTGTTAATTAAAAAGGCGTTTATTACAAGATCTGACATTCCATCAAATAGCACTCGTCATGTAGATTTATATCTGAATCAGTTGTACAAATTCCATTAAGTTTGCTGTGACACTTGTTACTATTGCAGGAGAAAATTTGTACATCGTGAATCTTGCCAATACTCTTGATGATTATGTAATTTCAATGGAAAAATTTCACGAACTCTCCACTTCATATACACCGTAATCGCAAAATTTGGGAACGCAATTATCTCCCTATGAGTAATGCGCTGTAGAATAATTAGGCAAAATGGGAAGCATTTTGACTCACTTAATACCTATGGACCCTAAACTCACAGTGCTCATATTATTGAAGGTTACACCTGCTGTAGTTCGATAAATGCGGCCTCGTTTGTCCCGTCACATAGATCATAATTCTTCAGTTAAATTTGTTTGGTGGGGTTGGCTTCACAGGCTTCCCCAAATAGTCATATATTCTAAATACCTAACAAGGTACAATGTTTCATAAGTGGCAAACAGCATTGCTTGACAAGTCCCGTGGTACGAACAGAATGGGATTAAAATTTATTACTTAAGATGAGAGAAACAACGAATGGTGCTGGCTTGAATTGACTCATCGAATTATTCACATGAGCACTTGCTGGTCCGTACCTCGCTACCCAAAGGAAATGGTTTATGAGCACCCAGTTTGCGTTTATCCGTCGTTTGATGTAAAAACATCATGTCGTTTAGTGTAAACAGGGTAGAGTATAGTCTAATCGTTATTTACAAGCTTTAATTTGGGGGCGAAAAGGACATGAGAAGGAAACGCTTTCCACGGTCTGGATACACGAAGGTAGAAAATGGTTTTGTCGGCAATCAAGTCGACTGCACTCTGTGGTCAGTTTGGGTTTTTGGCCTCTCAAGTGAGTATTGTGGCAGAGTTGCAACAGATCACAACAGGCGTGATTGGGGATAATCAATCTATTGCACAACGTAACAAAGTCTCCTCGCAGGCGTCTATCTTTTCTGCTCTGCATGCAGAAGTGTTGTAGTCTGCATTGGTATTAAACAGTTCTCTGAAGAATTTATCGCTCTACCTTGTGGAGCTTTGAGTGCAGCAGCATGGTTTGAGTCGAAGTTGCAAAGCTTGGATTGCGTACTCCATGGGATGTCTCAGGCGGCCATTTAGTATCTGTAGAAAGACTGATAGCGCGAACTTCCCAAACGTCCTTCGTATGAGACCGAGGTGCTGCCTGGCTCTGTTCGATGCTTTCCGACCTGTTTCGTGCAGCCAAGACCGTTTTACACCATTACTCCGAAGTCATTTGCCTGAATAGTCTGTTGCAGCTGCTGCTCTCCAGGTCGATATTTGTTAGTACACTGATGGCGTGTGTGTTCAGGTCTTTGCGTACTGCCAGATTAAACTTGTTCTGGTTTTCGAATGGCCACGTACAGACTTTCTCCTTTTCACCTTATGGTACCGCGTAGCATTTCCCTGCATTTCATGCGAGATATTAAGGCCGGTTGCAAGCAGTAAGAAGTCTGACAGATTGTAGGTATACTGCACCGATCATTATTTCCTGGTTGGTGAACAACAGATCTAGGACAGACGGTTCGTGAAAGTAGTATTCCAAGTAGTATTCCCCAACAAAACTTTGCATGTATAACAATGATAGGAGTCACTTCATAACAGTGGATACTCGGTGACCCATCATCAGGGGACTTAGGAGGGTGGTATATAATTGCAAACTAGCACACATTAGCACGTATACATTGCAGACGGCACCCAGAGCATTGACAACCTGTACTTCCAAATCATTGTCAATAACGATATGCGGGTCAGATTGGGAATATAAATGCATTCCTCCTGCTCTACTGTGTCGATAATTTTATAAGAGAATCAAAGTGAACATGGATGTTGCGGCACCAGTTTTCTCGATAGTCAACCATGTTTCAGTTATAGTCACCGTATCGCAAATAGTAGGAGCGTCACGGTTGCGAATCCTGGTTTTTAGTGAATAGTACTTGACCGCCGGCACATTAGCAGATGACGGCCTCAGGTTTTGGCATTATATTTGCAGATGCGGCCTATGTGTGGGGATTTAAACCCAAGCTTGTGATGTCGGCTGCCGACTGGTGTTGATGAGAGGGAATCGCAAGTCAAAGAGTAATTCTGAATTTGCAGGTTGGGTTCTCGGCGTCAGTAGGCGGCTGAAAACCCTAGCCTCCTACAGCTGACCTAGTGTTTGGTGTGCATCACGGTTCTGAGCATTATGTTGAAGGAGGTGCACAGAAAGTCTGAATGTTCATCATCATGTTTATTTATGACCTGGTACCTATGGACTTTAGACTTTAATTAATGGCAACGTTTCAAGCATTTTGGGGTACGTTTCAATGAAAGATTTTGCCGTGGGTTTTGTTTGTAGTGTTTCATTAGCAATCTTAGACTGCTCCCTTTGTATTTAGATGCGGATGACAAACATTTCTAGTGCGTGTACTTCGCGGATGAAACGCCGTTCATCCAAGTCAACTGCTTTAATCTCTAGATCCCTTTCATTCTGAAGCTCTGAGACACGGTGAATAAGAAGTGATTTTCCAACTTATTGTTTTCGGTAGTCGTCTAAGTTTATTTAGGATTTTGACGTTCGCTCCACGAAAGATCTGAGCGTATGCAGTCAGTGCAATGGGTTGTTTAGATGCGCGTGTCCGACAAAAGAACAACCTCCGCACCATAACCAGACTGTATCATTACTTGGATCAACTGCGGTTCACTATAGTGAAAAGAGTTTGGGTGAGGGAGAGGGCGCATTGTAAGGTCCGGCTTAGCTTGAACACGCATTAGATGACCCAGCAAGGCCCACTGTTACCCATCGTATAGTAGGTTATCTTTTATAACATGTAACCCCGATTCAGACACATTGAAGTATATAACATTCAGCATTTCTGAACCTGTTACCTGTTTTCCTTATTAGTTTCTTTTATTGACAACAGCTGAAGCATTGGTCCTGTGGTGGCATTGGTATTATCAGCCAAACTTAGATAGGGAGCGGAAGAGGATACGATGGGCGATGTCGCTGTCAAGTAAGTAACAATAACCGTCTTATATGTTGTCGGAGCTCTAACGATATTTGATATGGCGCGTAACTATGATGAAAGATGATGCGGTAAACGCATATTTATTAGCAGCTATTAGTATTGTGGCGCTCACATCTGGATCACTGCTATTATGTTTGGCCTAGTTTCACAGTACTGAAGTGAAGGTTATTGTTTAGCATCTAACTTGAGGCAATAACGCGTCGGATCACTTTGGGACAAAGCCCACGGCGCCTGCGTTCTTGACAATGCTTGTCATTTGCTTGCATTTGAGTTCAAACACAGCTATATATCTGCTGAATGAAATAGCACTACACTATTTGAAGAACCGAAAGGATTCAAAGGTAATATTAATATTTTTACCCCACTGTGTCTAAGCAGAGCACAACTGGAACGTAACACTTTATAGTAGTTTGTGCATACTATTCCAAATTGCGCAGGTTTCTTCCAGTTTGCGTGCCAATTAACTTTAAACTAGGAAAGTTAGGCTTATCATAGTGTGCACCATTGCGATTTTCGATTCTGCCGATGTCTTTCCTTGCAACTTCTGCACGCGTCGACTGAATGCAAACCTCAGTCTACTGTTTGATGGCTTGTATCGGAGATATATGATAGTATGGAACATGTAACAAACACTAAAAAGGAAGCAACCTCAGTTATCGTTACTAATTATCTTCATCAAAAGTAATACCTGGTGTTTTAACCAAATGTAACATGCCTACAAGGCGTTTCGCTAATGTCACCATGTTACGATTGTGCATAATTTAGCCTCACTATACTTTTGTGTAAAGGTCGTTATTGTTAATATGAGTCCCGCGTACAAATGGCACAAAGCTGCAGCTGAATATGCACCGATCAGATTACACGATGTAGCAAAATTGACAACATGCAAAAGGGTGATATATAATTAAAGAAGAAACGATATGAACTAATAGAATGCACAGAAATACAGAACCACAAAGTGAGATATAAGGAAACAGTTGAAATGTGCTAATCAACTTTTATAATTTCCTGGGTTTTTAACTGCCTGATATTGGTTAGTATTACAAAGTTTAAAAAAAAGAGTACAGATGCTTAACAAGCTAACATGTTTCACATTAACCAACTACTTTGCAATTAAAAATAAAATGAAGGAACCTAGGCTACCGAATTCAGGTAATGCCGCTTATTGTACCTTAGAAATAAGGAAGAGATTGCGGTCTGTTTATCCAAATGAAAGCAAATAATTTGGAAAAGCTTTACAATTCCGTATAAACAGACGCATTATGGCATAAAAGTTAGAGCATTTTCTGACATATTTGAGTCAAAAATTTAATACGTGCATTTTAACTTTTCAGGAAACCGAAATAATTACAAGTCTCAGTGAAGATAATGGTGCCCTTGTAACCCTGTGGTACGAAAGTCGACAGATCAGCAACCACAACTTTATCATATAGTTTGATTTAATACTAGGGTAAAGTAAATCCGCGGCTAAATTTCACCGTACATTCTGTCGTCTTCTTCAAGGTTCACCTGCCTTTCCTTTATGTACTACGTGGGATGAGGTCGGACCAAAGTATGTGCGTGCGAACAGAGCTTCCAGTAATAAAGAGGCGTGGCAATCAGTTTTTATCTTATGTTCTATTGTGACTGCTACTGGATGGTAGTTAAATGCGAGATTCTGACGCTAAGAGTTTAATGTTGATTCCTTGAAATAAAAGCGCATATATCAAGGTCAGTTTTTCGGGATGTTAAAACATGAAGAACAGAAAGATCAAAAATCCTGTACCAAACAGCTTATTAGTAAAGCTCTATGTCGCAAAAATGTAATTCGGAGAAAATCATGAATCATATGCATATGTGAATCATATGCAATGTAAGACCTCGACAGATGTCATTAGGTAATTTTAAATTAATTAATGCGATACTTCAAAAAGGTGTAAAAATAAGCAAATTAACAGAAAAGACTTACTCGTTATTCGTAAAGCATAGACATCTAAACGTTAAATCGCAAGGTTAAGTAGGGTACAGTTTTCGACAAGACTAATAAAACTGATAAAATAACAAAGACTTATGTGGGGTCGCATTAATAAGGTGAATCGAGAGAAGGATTAGTGTATACAAAACTGGGCACTAATTCTTCTTTGTGGTTCGATATGTTAGTCTCAGTTGACAAGTAATGTTTAGCGAACGCATGCAAGTATGCATGTTCGCCGTAGTCAGGTTCAGGCTTCAATATCAATGCGCACTCCTAAAGGACAACCACAGGATGTCTGTGGCTACAGAAGGACCATGAATGACATGAGCTGCAGTATTTACTGCTCCATCCACACATCGCGTATGCAGTGTAAACCAGAAAGAATAAGATCGGGAATCATATTCATTTGAGCCACGTTTGGTCAACGGAGTCCGCCCACATGCTTCATTATGTACAGGGGCAACATACAAGTCACCGAAATTGGGAAACAATACTTACTAGACCTACATTTTACGACGGATGTGCTGCAGTCCTCCTCACGCTCGATTCATGAATCCACTATTTGAGCCTAGAACCTTGTACACTCGGTCCCCGCAGCAACGGTTCACAGTCACCTAGAGGCAGTATAAGCGAGGTGGTGGGTAATGGACAGGTAGGCAAACACTTTGTCAACAGTAACAGCGAGCTCAGCCACACCAGGTATATTAGGCAATAACCAATTCCTGAAATAAACAAACTATTGCAAAAACACACTTAAAATCCAACTGCAACATTGGTGCAGCACACGTACAACATCAACCGCCTAATTAACCTGTATTAGTGGAACAATTGGAAGCCAATGCAACGTACTTACGAAGGCTGTGCCAATGCTGCTTAATTTATTTGCTGACTGATCGCCTTTTGTATGCTGGCCCCAGTTGGCAATGCTAGTGGCTCTTAAAGCCCGCTTGGCTCGGGCAATCAAGGCAGCATGCGTTACAGCATTATGCGCTTGACGTCGGTGGGGTACCATCAATCGAGGCCTGTCGGTTCCTTACGAGGCATTTCTTTTCGGCGTCAAACAGCGCCCTAGACTGCGCCTCCCACTAGATATGCTCTGGCTTTTCGCACCGAACAGCTGCTTTTGATTCTCAACACCCGAAATCAACCTTAATTCATGATAAACACCTTGATTATGTCTGGGGAACCTATAAGCAATTTCCAAACGTACCGTTTTCATGCACCAAGTTGTTTATATAAGAGTTGCCTGGATATCTGCGTCGCATCGATGCAGCTGATATACCGCCATAAAAGTACGCAGTCAACTGCATAAATTCCATTGCGGTGCTACACTTCCGTGCCTGCAACACTTTCGCATTAAACCACGGGCATAATTCCTCGCAGACTCTATTGATAAAAGCGCCCCAGAAATCTTACTTACTTTCTGTATATCCTCTAGTTTTCACTACAGTATAAAAAACGGACGTCACCAAAGACGCGTATACCACAAGCTTTGCACTGAAAGTACGCTGGTGGTAGTTCCCTATACGTTTTTTTAACACCTAACGCAGCCGCTCACGATAAGCTGATACGCAGCTCGCTGCTTATCTAGAGATCGATAGGTAGCAAAATCTCGAAGTGGTTTCCAAAACCTCATTCTCAAACTTGATTCCAGTTATAGTGAAGGCTAAAATAGACAAACTGTCTTGCATGTGTTGATGGCGAGCGCGAATTTGGACGCTGTTGAAATGAGAGCCGAATTCATGTGTTGTAACTCTCCGCAATGTGTGCAAACAACGCAGAGTCAACTAACAGCAACATGCGGAAGGTTGTCTCACACATTAAGGATCTTGCAACGAAGCAACGGATGTTTAGCAACCGACCATCAGTGCGGTGTTCCCGATTGGAAAAGTATTCACAAAACTTGATTGCATGAAGTTAACTATTACATAGGGCAAAAGCTAAGGCACAGCCTTGTTTCACACCAGAGACAATTGGTAAGTCATCCTACGTCTGTCTGAACAGCTGTACCCTCGCATGCATACTACTGTGAAGACATTCGATTAAACTTGCAAACTTACTCGGACAAACAAACTTATCTAACATCAACAATAGTGCATCGCGATTCACCTTGTCAAATACGCTCATGGTCTAGAGACATCGGGTGCAATGGCTGTTGTCGATCCCGGCGTTACTCCTTAAACTGGCAGGCAGCGAACATCAAAGCTATGGTGCTGCTGCCTGAATAAAATCCGCGTTGCTCTTCCGTCATGCGCGGTTCAACGACCTGAGTGATGAGGTAGTTGAGCGGGATTCGGGCGATCACTTTAACAATAAAACTCAGCAGGTTGCTCATATGATTATTCGTGCAACATTGCTTGCTCCTTTTGCACTTGTACATTACTAACGCAAGCGTGTCCTTCGGCTAGGCCTGTTAACATTTCTTCAATCCACATGCGTGGCACCAATAGGAGTGTGTCCGACGGGTTTCAACACTTTAGGCAGAATTCTCTCCTTACCGGTGCATTTGCAGTTTTGCAGCTAAGCAAATGCCCACGACCTCTCATCTAGTGTCGCTGGGTCAGCAAGATACATATACATTTCTAGTTCTTACAGCTGTGCCACACAGCCAAGTCAAATTCTGAACGGTTGTTTAAGAGACAGTCAAGTTGCTTTTGCCAGTTTTGCATTATGTCTGTAGTCTGTGTACAGGCAGCGCCTGATATAGGACCGAACAGCATCCTCAACGGTGGCAACACTGATCCATACATAGCTTTCAAGAAGTCAAAAAATTCCTTATGTTGGCCACGTTCAGCGTAGTATACCAACTGTTTTGCTTTCTCTGTCCACTATGTATTTTGATGCGACTGAGCTCTCGGGTCAGTGCCCATCGAGGTTCGCGACAATGACCTAATCTCGCGGGCATCAGAGTCATCCATATTTGCAGTGAAAGTTGCATTCTTTGTCGAAGCCAATGCACCAGTGTTCGTACCGTAGTCCGCAAACGAATCGGGCCGCTTACAGTTGGGGCGCCGGATAGCTTGCTTCGCAACAACAGTCAATTGTTCACGGGTGGGATGCCACAGGTAGCGCAAGGATGCAGTGGATTCGACATCCTCAAGGCGGATAGCCATAGGCATATCCAGTTCCAAACTCTTCTAATCAATGCCTACGAAAATAATGTTATATTTCCGTCTGCTCACGGCAAGTGCAATACATGGATTCACGACAACTTACATAAAATTTGGTCCATACCAACTTATGATTTTCCACATCCAGCTCCACGCAATACACGTGCGATACGTAGTTTATGCATGTCACGCTGGCATACGATGACATAGTAGAGCAGGGGAGAAAGACTACTCCGTGGGGGCGTCCATGTAATTGTTCTCTCGCATGCAGTTCAAACTGTGTGTTCGTGAGTGGTACGTAGTGAGGCGCACAGTGATAACAGGCGGTCAACGTTCCCATTAGTTGTGCCAGTACCATACGCACGGATTACATCTGTCGCCACCTCTGCATTGAGCGCAACGCGCCTTCATTCACTGAGTATAGATAGCCAGTCTATCCACAGCACTGGCAGTAGCACGGGGGATATGTGAGTGTAAAACGGATCCATCGTGTCATCCGGAGCACACATAGTTGGACCATACGTGTTAATCGACTAGGCAAACTTGCTGCTTTCAGATCGCCGATGGTGAATCGTCAGTAGTGGGATGATGTCAGCCGGCTTTGCCACCAGCTCTCATTGAGGAGGTCAGAACCCATCTTCATGTGGTCATGTGATTGCGTTCCCAGCCAGAACAGTGCATTGTGTGCAAAAGCAGTTATCGGTCAACATCAAGCTATCCACGTTTAAGAGGCAAGAATTCCGATTTATCCTCCCGTTTGTTTGTATCTATGTTTAAACTCTTAGGAGGTTGTACAGAGTTACCGGTTAGCGTTAATAGAATTGATTAAACGGTAGGAAATGCATGCAAAATGCTGGACGTCGCCTCCTCACTGAAGGTTTCAAATTACTGAGGGAAACTAACTGTTTAGGTTGATGGAAAAGATTGTATGCATGTGTTTTAGCTTACACTCCAATCGGAACAAATTATTCAGCAACAAGGTATAGCGATGAGATCTTCAGTGTACACTATTTGCCACATGACACGGGCGAATTTCTCCAAGTGGTCGAGAGGTTGTTGATACCAGGTGGATGATATTTTTGTAAATATAACGTGGATAAGAAATACTCGTTTGTGTGGCACGGGAAATCGTTCACTATGGAATTGGAATCAAGCATTTGCACATTGCATTCCTTCGCTGCTCTGTTCATTAGAATGTTTCGCTTACAAACCTATGTCTTCAAATGACTAACTCAGATAAGGCACTTCAGTAGAGTTCAGGTCACCCAAACCATAGGCAAGTTAGGACAGCCTTATTTGTGTTTCATGGAGCCAAGGCCACTTGGAAGTAGGCACTGATGTAATGGCTGTGTAGTAGACACTAGAAACCATTAGAGCAACATATTTCATAATATTTAAAACCAGATTTAAAATAAATCGCGAAATGTATTGGGACGGTATGTATTCCTTAGGCAGAGGGAACTTCGGTGACCTTTCAGGTGTTACTAACCAAGGAAGAATAGGGGTGATTATGGAAAAGATTCAGAATCGTTCGACACATGCGCGCCTCACAGACTCAATTCCCTTTGGTAACATGAGTAACTGTGTTCAATTAATTAGCCGCAACAACGGTGAACCTGTGTGCATATTATAGACCGAAAGCAAGCTAGGCACAACGCAAGTAGCACACAAGCAGCGCATTTCATGGCCACCGAGGGACACGTTTGAATAGAGGGCTCCATTAAGGGATTCGTCGGTAAAGGTGCATGCGCTAAACTATTAGCATGTGACCTATTCGGACAGTGTCGACATAAACAGGAAGAACGTACGGTCAACGCATTGTATTTTCGTAGCTGAGCCACTGTACGTCACTAAAGCCAACAGATATGTGAACATACTTGACAGGCTTCAATTGTCGAACGTGTAGCGAGTTGATTAAACCGGCTTGGTGGTCACGCGTGCAGGCGTTGTACGAGGCTTGCGGACACAGATCGAACTGGCAACACGCTTCTATCTGTGCTTTATGCCCTTGTAGGTTCGACAACGGCGGCCTGAACGGTGACGATGAAAGACAGAAAGCCGGTGTACCGCTCTATTGAAGCGGGGTCCTAATGAAGGTAAGCGCTGGTGGCCGCATGTACACCCAAATGGACACAATTAACATGACATGGCGTCTGTTCTTACACCTCATAGCCGCCTCGTATCGTGAGCGCGTGGGAGCGATTACGGTGGCTGAATTCGGCTATTGATGGTGTGAAGTGACGCACACGATCGATCCCCTACTGAGAAATACGAGGCTCGCATGCATAGCAGGTTTTTAAAAAATTCATGTCAGCATTAATAGCAGCTACAGTGCAGAAGGAATATCGGAAAAAGTACGCAAATTTGTTAGATGGTGAATGCAATTTTGCCAATGTTGCGGATCCATAGAACGTGCAGGAACAGCTACCGTGGGCGATAGGCGAGACCAGATGGCGCTTGATGCCAAACACCCCAAGCAGCATCGTACCTGCGTATCCAGTTTTTCCATGACAAAGTTAGCGCTCAATTCCCCACTATGCGACCTGCCCACTCGTCGGCGCTTATTGCGACCATCACTGCATGTAAGTGAAAAATCGCTTGAAAAGTTGCGTGAATTCAGTTCCGCCAGAACCAACAACAACAAAGCCAGAATCGGGATGATGCATTATTCAAAAGCAATTAGCAAAATATTTGTAATACATCTACAATCTTTGCTTCCAGCATAAATCTAAGTCCAACAATAAAAATATCCAACAAGTGGCTTCAATTCATAAGAGGAACAAAATAGAGTATTCTCATTTCGCTGCACTTTTACATGCCGGCTTCACAGGATGCAGAACTATGGAATCGAATGCTTCTGCTTGATGCATTAACGACTTTCATTGCCAGAGAAGAGTGCACATGCTTGTTCGATGATCATTTAATGTTAGATATTGTGCCACACGTGATTCAGTACTGGTAACGCGTTTTTTGCCCGTGTCCATTAACCATCCTGAAGAGATATGACCTGGAAATTCATGCTTATTGCCGATGATAGGAAAATGTGCTGAGCGATTAATAACAGTGAAAATCCTGATGTCCTGAAAAGCTGTATTGGTGGTGTTTATGTTTGACCAACGAGTAATGTACTGCAGTTTAACTACACGTCACCATGCAGTGAGCGTGTAATAACCTGCAGGAAATGCATTGCGGAAAATCTCCCAGGCCGTTAAATAATTTTTGCTGGTCCAAAACGATATCAGATGATGGAAATAAGCCGAGTCGTAAAAACCGTTACCCGCTACGCCTGCCTCCTAGGTAGGGCGTTTGATTCCTTACGTATTCAAGCATTTAAAGCGTTTTAACCCGTAGTTGCCGCCATAAGTGGAACAAGCCATTCGTTCTAATCAGAAGCAAGAGCTCTCTGCACTCGAAACGAGAGAATAGAAGCTAATACTTGTAGAGCTCATCCGTCTTCTGTATTATCTATGCTTCAAATATATATAAATGATGATAGTTGGTATGGAGGCCTTCAGGTGAGGTATTCATATTGGTTTGTCAAATCCTAAAATCCCAATCTCACATGTTCTCTCATAGATCCCAGTCACAACACATCCTGTGCAATTTGGATTTCCTGTTGTTTAGTTATGAACTGTTTGCAACATAATTGTCCAAATGTTCGGACGCATGATTACCTGACCTCTTTGAACATAGTTCGATTACAATTGACGACAATGATAAAGCAGACTGGATTACTTTTGATTTCTACCTTTTTATTTCCAGTGTTTACCGAGAAAAGCACCATTTGCGAACGTTTTCTGTCCCAAATTTAAAGATGTAAAAACGCTTGAAGGAAGCACTTCACAACTTTTACTTCAGTTGATATTTTGCGTTTAGCAGGATGTTAATTTAGGCCAACAAGTGTTTCACTACGATTCCGTCAGGTGGTATCGAGAACTTTTTCATGTAAAAGCTTTGGTGGGTTCATAAGCGTGCTGTTAATTCTACATACACATTTTCGTTACATTTTCCATCCCGAAGATCTAACAGTCACTGTTTAAGGTCAGGTTTAACAAGCCATATATCATTGTTTTATTACTACTTTTTATCTCATCATATATTAAAATATTTACTTTGAAGTAAATGTGGCTGAATATAGAAAACCTTCCGTAATTCCCTTGTCTTCTACACGTGTCTGCGAATACGCTTTTACGATGAGCATAATCAAACTCAACAGCATCCATCAAATTGTACTAAGCTGCAAACAACTAAAATTGCCTTTTTAACCATTGGACAGACTGTTTTTTCAAATCCTTAGCGATTATTTTCAGTTTGACGAGTTCAGGAAAGTGTTCAAAGAAAGTAGCCGGTATCGACATGATTTACAGTTTCGTATATAATCAGTTCCTGGTTTAAATGCAATCGAATCCTATGTATTGCAAAAGTTCATGGACGGCTATAGTTTTACAACGCTTGTACTTTGCAGTTTATTTTAAACATAATTAGTTTAGGCATATCAAAGCACCCGAATCCCATGGCAGTCTTGCTCTTAGCTAAATCCACCAAACAGTATGTTACGGAAAATGTCGCAGCTACTCCCATGAAATGGATACTAGTAGTTTATATACTTTGGGATAATCTACTCCCAGTTACTGTTTTGTTTTTAACGAGTTCACAGTATATCTACAGTACTAATGTTTAAAGCAGACGCCTGAGCCAAATTGGCTTAACCTGCTGAATGTAGAGTCCATGATCATGTTAGACGTTTGAAATGGGTGGTATTTGCTTGTGATATGATTACTTGCTCTGCACATAAATTGGTGATTATTTGTTAATCTGTAAGCTAAAGAGTTGCAGAATCAATTTTTTGCATGTTCACGCAATATTTCTTAGAGAGATTGATAATTTCGCTCGAGGTATCAATGGTACGCACACAGATTTTCACAGATGAAACGGTTATAATTGTCACCATGTTATATGCTGAAATTCCAGACATACGACTGGGAATACCAAAATTTATGTCAACCATTCACTGGCACGGAAAAGACAGGTATGAATAAATTAGTTTAGCTTAAGAAACGCAGTGCGTACTCCAAGATAAAATGATTGCAATTCACGTGTGCTGTTCGAAACTAAAATCTGGCAAATTTATGTAGTAGGCTTAAACCACCCAATCCAGATATATTTTATCAAGTCAACCATGAACAGTGAATATTCAGCAACAACCATCTTGATAAAATTGAAAGAAACTTAAGGAAAATGTTAACAAATGTATGTGCAGCGCCACCAATTTGAGGTAGCAATGATGATATCATCGATTCAGTCTGGCAATAAGATCACGTTTGAATGAATCTTGATCTCGCAAAATATTTAACAAATGCGGAACAACTAAAATACCACAAGCCCGTGGCTTTGTAGGTTTGCCTGGTCGAAGAATTCGTGATTCATTCCAACAGTACATGATGGAGTGGGTGGCTGGCATCATTGAGTATTTTTGACAACAGCTTTTCGTAGGCGCGAAATGATTGGACATAACATTGTCTGTCGGCAGTAACATTGGAATTCCGTTGCATTGGGCAAGGCGTTTCAGTGACCCGTTGATCACAGTGAATTGCCCGTTAATGAGTCCAGGAAATGTCACAGATGAGGTTTATATCCAGTGGGGTATTATGCAAGAGATGACTAAACGTAAGTCAAGTAAGGAAGCACGGATGAAGACCTATGTCCAAAGACAAAAATGTAATCTGGTGATTTCAGTGAATGTTTCATTCACGTGATGGTACCCGGTGAGATCCCGACAGAGTGTAACTCCTAGATATTTCACCAATGTACAACAGCTCGGACTGACACTGTCAGTACTAAAATACACGCTCTGCGTGCGGACTTGATGATAACAACTTTCCTTCGACAACGAGTAAAGGACATCTCTACACCATGATCCTTTGAGTCAAAGACAGCGGGATTTGGGTCAGCTGGTGAGGTTGTCCAAGAAGCACAGCAAGATGGCCCATGGATCCGTGATGTGATTATTGACACCAAGTATCACTTCATCAACATATTCATAAGGAAGACTTCCTTCGAAGCGGTAAATGAGTTAATGCAAGTGAAAATAAGAATGTGAACGGAATACCTCCCAGAAAATTGCATACGATTGTCGAAGCAGTACCAGTGAAAACTGAACTCCGGAAACTAGCAGCCCGTGGAACAGCAGCTCGTGGTTTACACAATCTAAAGTATCGCTGTAATATCCAGCATACGCCTGGGAACTACTTTGCATTTGCTATTTTCGCCTAATGAAGCTATGGAAACGCTCGGGGTGCAGGGCTATTGAATCAGGAAGAAGAAGTCCATTATTTTGACAGCAAAATCAGCAACTGCTTTTTTCATTAATGTTTTTCGCTAACCCAACAATCACCCAAAGGAGCTTGTAAAGCAATGCATTTTAACCGGCATAAAATCATTTTCATTGTTCATAGGAAACAGTTCCTAGTGCGTTTGTCTTTACTACCGAGTGATGAAAGCGCGGAGTGTACAAGACAAGCTAATGCATCCACAGTGGACCTTGTACTGCGATAGATGAACTGCAAAAGATCACTTAAGTGGGTTTGGACAAGAATCCTTTTGAGAATAATTCGTTCAAAGGTTTTCAATTCCACCGACGTACAAGCAATGAGCAGGTACTTATAGGTTTTTTTGGCACAGATGTAATCCTGGCGCTTTGCCAGCAGTCGGCTTTCTGTGTTGAAGTAGGCACATAGTGTATAGATCAGAAAAAGACTACATTAGCACATTCCTTGTGGACCATAGAAAATAGTCCTTCAGAACAGGGCATTTTGTACGACTGTAGGCGTGTTAATTTCTTGTGTACTTTTACGCTATCTATGGATGGTGAATCTTGTGCAGAGAGCTGCAACAGCAATGAGGGTATCGTAATGCTGAATCATTTATCTGACCACATAAATTGTGGTTTAATTCCTCAACATCGACAGCATGGTGTATGAGGGTTTGGACGATCCTACCTAGATTATTCCTCATCTTCAATATCACTCTGTAACTATTCTTTCCAAGTAAATTCTGAACATAAATATGGTTGAGACTGCACTTTTCATCTTTTGTATCATTCGATTAGGGGTTTACTGAAGCGACGCCTTTGCATTTGAATGGTTTCTCCGTGGGTCGGCGCAGTCTTTTAATGTACTGAGATGATCTAGCTGTACAGAAGAAAAATGATTCAAAAAGACGAAAAATATCTAACTGATAGTCCACGTAGCTGATTAACATGGCACAGTACTTCAATATATCACGGTTGTAAAAGATATTGAAGTATGTGGAGGCAATAGTTGCTCGTAGTATCTCAATGCTGTGTGGAATACATTCTCTTTGCGTTACCTTGGGATCTATGCAGCGGATAATATCTTTATAATAGGTGTTGTCTTAGATTGTGCTAGATAACCTTACTGTGCCATTATCTGAGTTTCAAGCGGTGTCTTGTTACAAACAGAAAGTTATTAGGTGGTTGACAAACACTAAGTCTGGGGTTGCTGGCAAACCTGTCCTTGTAGACAAGCTGCTTCAAGCTGTAGACAAACAATATCCGAGTGCACAATCGCCTTTGGAACACAAGCGTAGTCTCAGTAACGTGATTCTGCAACTGCACCTGAATACAACTAGACATTTGTCTTATGATTGTAATTACGGACAGAAGTTGGATGATGGTTTAATTTGATAGTGCTTAACACCGTCAAATTCAACCGGGAAACAAGCCTAGTGCGGTCGTGTTTTCGTCTTGTCAAGTGAGCTTAACACGGCTTATCCATTATCTCGAGGTAAAATCAAGTGAGGATTGGCGCGAAAGAACATAACAACAAAATACCTTTAACCATTTCCTTCATTCGCTTAAAGAATCCATTTAGGTTTGTTTACAGAAGGTAGTAGTTAATTGCTGGAGCGAAGCGATAAACAACCGTCGATGTCACCGTAGTCGTCCCATTCTTATCGATCGTAGAAGGGCACGTTCTATTTTTGCACTGGTCTACTGCTCGCGAAAGACCGTGGTATGCCTAGGGGTAAGTGCTTCTTCTTCGCATTCGTCACTGAGCTATGGCTACTCATTTACTAAACAAACACGTAGGCACATATGCTTGAGCTAAACTTAAGCAGCTTTGCAGGCTGCCCTGTTAGTAAGAACGTCGATTGTCCATAGGTAGAGCTTCTTATTACAGGTATGACAGCATAGTTACTAGCATTGTAATTCATTTGCTTAATTGACATGTGAATATAAAATAAAACACACGTTCCGGAATAATCTTGTCAAAACCGTTTTCTAACTAATTGCTATAAAATTCTTATTTTACATAGTGCAGTTTGGTTTCCGTGTGCTACGATTTTAGCCTTAATGACTGCTTCTCTGGAAGGAAAAAGATGAATCTACCAACTTAAGCCGTTATATTTAGCATTGATTTTATATACATTTCAAACATTTAAACCCTTCCGTTTGAAAATTTCAGCATTATGCACCACACTTTTACTTTGCACTGTCAACTTAATGTAGTCACAATGACTACAGAGAGCAGATTAATGTCTTATATTCCTAAATTTATATTGCTGCTGCAAAAAAGACACGCTGCTAACCTCTCTTCAGTTAAGCAATTGCTAAACGCTGATGCATTCACCAACTGGACAAAGGTGAATAACCTTGCCACTGGTATTAACATAACCTCTAACATATGCTTGCTATCATTTATAGTATGATTCGATGATAGTAATTTTATTGTTAGGACTGGTGGAAACCCCTCACATCCAGACTAAGTCAGACAGCTACCACACAGATGGAAAAACACTGTACGGCCGGGTTGCATCTATTCTGTAATAGTAAGCAATGCGCATTCTCTCTGACCCTGTAAAATTCGAACCAGCAACTTGACCGTTGCCAGTTTGTGGTCGAGATCAGTAAGCCATCAGGAACGGCAACGACCGTCGTGACTAAGTTACCGGATCTGATAAAGCCCTGCTGACTACCCAATGATTTGCATGTTAAGTTGTGCAGAGTACAAGGTAGCCCCCCACTAAGGGACGAACTTACTAAACTTAGAAAGACAACTAATTCATGGGATTATAAGCAGTTGATTGCTTAGTGATTGTGCAAGTATAATATGGGTTTTGGAATGGCATATAAGTATTTATTCTATGCATGAATAGGGGATGATGAGAGTTCGTCACAGCAGTTTCCGAATCAGAGTCTTCCACATGCCAGGAAAATCACTAAGGTGCGGTGTGAACCAGTTGGGCATCACCAATATTGCGCATCCATCGAATCCATCACCATTCGAACACATGACCACCAGTAGCTTGCACAGCCAGTCAACTGGTTATGCCACTGGTAAACGGCAGATAGCTTCGAATTATCATGATTCACAAGCTAAGAGAGATATTGCGCTTCTTAACCTCCAGTCCCATGCAAGTTAAATACTCTGCAGTGGACACCGTTGGCCCCAAAATACACAACTTCTACTAGGTGTTGCTACGTATGATATAAAATTTAGTAATTTCCGCCAAGACAGATTTTAAAGACTTAACTATTTGATCGTTTCTTTGTGTCACCGTTTCACCTGTGTACAAGTACACACTTACGCAAGCGGTAAAATGTTGGCATTAGTTAGGCAATGTTCAGTTTCTCAGTTCGCTTTAGGGGGAGAAAATATAGATGCTCAGCATTTATTTGCTAGCACTTCGTGTTGTATAAGCGTTAAAGTGTTTAAACTATGCGAGACCAAATATGTGGTACATCATTTTTTGAATATGCGTGTATTTTTCTACACTAAGAATCCTGCATTTCTAATAGACTTGAACGTATCTGTCTGTGTGCAACAGCAAGGTTAACTCAAGGTGAATACATCAAAAACAAAGATAGTGAACACGTATTTTTGCTGTTTGTTATCAGACTTGTTCGGTACATTTTTCTGGTGACTCCTTCAGAGAAGGTGTGCTGCTCCAAAGAAAAGCATAAATTGGCACCAAGCCAACGTCCGCTCATGTTAAAAGGAAACAAATGGATTTATTAGTATGCGTTAGTTGTAGTTCTGAGGAGACGCACCAAAATGTTTATTTTATTGTGCGCCGCAAACTGATTTAAAGGGCTATATGTTATGATATTTCAACGTTTATCGGTGAGGTAAGAAAGCACTGTGATATGAGGACTTTTAATTATCCGCTGAAATTGCATTTCCTGTAAGTTCAGGTTTGAGAAGAGACTTTAAACTAGGACACACACTGAAGTTGAGGTTCAATAGAACATGCTGAGCGCGATTATCATAATAAACGTACAGTTAAGCAGCATGTCCATGCATGTCCAAGCGTGTTCATGCATTTCAAGGGAGCGAGTTACAAACGAAATTTGGCGTGAACCCAATTGTGCACCAGTGTGTACGTTCCTGAGACTTCAATTGTTTCACACTTACAGAACACATAGAAAGTCAATTTTAGTGTTAATTTTGGAATACGTGTTGTGTGATTGGATTGCGACACGCAAGCTCAATGTGGAACATGGACACTGCGATCACTTGGACAGTAACCGAAGCAGTTTTTCGGGTGGGTAACCCCGATTTCTTCATAGAACCCTCATCGTGAAATTCCGATCAGTTAGTCAAGTAGGCCAAACGCTAACCTTAATTACTTTCTCGCATGCGGTTATTTTGAAGTTCACACTGGTCTGATTGATTGTCGGTCTGACAGCGGGCCTTCACCAAAGTGGTTGGTGCGACAGCTGTGGAAACAGATTTTAGCTTGTTAGGCGGTGTACTTTCATGTCCAGAAACACCACATGTCGTAAAGTGAACCATTTTCTTGCAGCCACACCGACATTGCCAAGAAATTGGAAATATAGTAATCCTTTCTCCAGCAAACCCGGTGACAAGTTCATTAACAGAGAAGGCAGGAAGGTGAGTTACCCTGGTGTTGAACAGAGTGTGAAGAATCCACATATGTTTGTAGTCTTAATAGGGCAAACTTGAAAAACTGCATACTTATGCTAAGATTTCTTACTCAACTGGCAGAAGCAATACGTTCTTAACACGTCGCAAGTTAATTATGCACGGATTTGGTGGAGACATCTCGACCTGGTTCAACGCAGATTCGAAAATGACATACCGGTGTTCTAACAAAAACCGCTTGCTCTATGGAAGTACCCCTTGAATCTAATGTAATTTGTAACCAAGTGTGTGAAAGATCTTGTGCCGAACAGGACTGGATGCGAAGCATCGCACTGCTACGAGAAACATTAAAATGTAAGATTGCGATGGACGTTTACGCAGCAAGCCGGAAAGAACATATGCGTTAAATAGGGAAACCCACAGGTGTGAATAAGATGGCAAAACCGGTGGGACATATGACCCAGGCAGGTGAAATCACCCGAAAAAATTGGTCTCTAGAAATGTTTAATTTGCAGATAAGGAGTAGACGAAGTCTGGCGGAAATCATCAGTCATAACGAGCAATGGAAACAATGCACATAGACAATCAGCAATCACTTCCACTAAGTCTGGTAGAGCGCAAATTGTGGAGAATACTCCAATCTTTGTTCGATTTGAAGTCATACGAGTAGGGTAATGTAAATCTTGAGCACGCTTAAACTAGTTTTTCCGACACGTCTTTGGTAATCTCATGAGGAATTGTCAAAACGTCTGGGCACTTCGCTGGAATTTCGATAAGATACGAAAGGTCTCTATGTGTAGTTGAAGTGCAGCTGGCATCCAGTTTCTCCAAAAAGGGACAGCAAGTACCTAGGACTGCCATGGGCAAATCTCCCAAAGCACTAAGTCCACATAATTCCAACACGCTCAGCCGGGGTAAGCGACATTCTGGCAAATCCAGCTTCAGGATTTAATGGACCCGTGTCGGCTAAAACAGTCTTTTCCTTGTGAAAATTGTACTGATATTCATGTACACGCATATTCTCACAGTAAACTGTTTTCGACATTCAAATGTATTATAATTTCTTGTTCTGAGTGTGTGTCATAATTTAAGGCCTTGGATATCAACATAGAAGAGTTACCTAGAAAAAACAATATATTCTGATTTCGATGTGGGGCAAACAGTATATGGCATATATCATGTAGCTGAGAGCCACGTCATGGTGCAAGTAATTTTACTGTTAACTGATGGCGCGTAACTCAACTAATCCAGTGGTGCCAGACTCGTATTGCTTGATCAACTTTTACAAGGCATCGAAATAGTGTATCGAAAAATTACTTATTATTCAATGATTTAAAACTTGTTAGCCCACAATGCAACAATGGAACCCGCAATTGCTTTTAACGTATTTTGATAATGGCACTCTAACGTTCGTCGTAACTATTTTGGACAGTATGGCGTCAACGTAAACCTTACTTACGGTATAGTACGGGATTCTGGGTATAACTCTCTAAATCATGATGCATTTTCAAAAAGTGTGTTATTATTCTTGATTCAGCAACCGTACTAAACCCGGCTTGTTTCCATCATGGGTGCACCAACCATGCTTTTATTATGCATTTGATGTGGACCCAGCTTCTAAACCCACGGAACCATATTTGCGAAGGGAGCCTTACTTTTCCAGAAAATAAGCACCTTATATACTCATTTGCTCAACTGACATCTGCCAACAAATTCAGCTAAGGGGAAAGTGTTTGGACGCAAATCAATTATTGTGTTCAAAGATGAACATGGGCAATCAGGAAAAAGGTATTTGTATACAAATTTGCGCGTCGTCTTGTTAACTGTATGGCGATGGAAATTGATATCAATCATGAAAAGGAGCATATTTCTGTTCACCATTTAGTCTAATCGTAGGCATTTTGTCCACTAGTAATTTGGCCAGTGACAAATCGCGCTATCAGTTACAATCTGTTAACTTTATCTGTGGGGATTTTGTGTATTACATTCTTCGGATATGCCAATGAAAGGCAGCGTAATCCTTTGTCTTACAACCTGGAAAATGTCCTTGCTTTTCGCAAGTAATTAATTGAGATATGAGTAGTTGTTCTTTTCAGGTACATGTTAGCAAATATCAAACTTTTGCCTCAGCTTTGATTCATGGTACCTTTGTATTATTAAAAGGAATATTCTTGTCATATATTACACTCAGCATTAACGGTAAAAGTGGTATTGTCAGTTTGTATGTCATGAACAGAATCACGCAGCACGATGGCAGAGCAAATATCGAAATCGGCTGAAAGATGTGATTCTAGGTTTTATTAATATACTACTACGAAGGCTAAAGTGTATTGCTTTCATAAATCTTCTAAGTGAAATGCAAAGAAACAGCCAGTAAACCTTTGCGATACTTGGAGTAAACTTGCTATTTATTGACTGTTAATTATCTTTAGATGCACTGCTCTAATTACTTATAATGACTGATATATTGTCAAATTGTACGTTTAAGAATCAAACAAAGCTGAGATGTGAGATTACCTATCGGTACATTGCTCAACCTCTATGAAAATGACAAACTGACCATCACTCCTGCGGGAACAAAAACAAATCATCCGTCAATATACAAACTTTTGTAAAGGCTGCTTTAACTTCTGCGAGGCAAGTAGTTACTTCCAATAAGATTTGTGACTAAAGCTTTTACCCCTTCACTGTCAAATAGAAAATAAGGTGTTTTAAAGGAGTATCATTATTATCAAATGCAATTTTTAAGAAGGTAAAAATACTCGCCCCAAAGTCAGAATGTGACCTGTGTTACTAATTTCCTGAGCGTCAGGAGGAGCCGGTTTAGCTCGATAACATAAAAGGTGGAAAACCAAGTTGTTTAGTTTCATTCACTTGAAGAAATACACTATTCTAATATTAAATTTCCAATAATGATTAATTTATACGTCTTTATACTGTTTAACGGCATTAGCTGCGCCTTTGGGCAGTTCTAGTCAAAACAAGGTAAGTGGAGTTTACACGCTAGCACCTCCTATAGCCGTGCAAGTGCAATAAATATCACACGGTTTGAACTTACCCCATTTCCCCTTCCGCATTCTGCCGTGCAGTGTGGCGATCTGTCAACAACTGACCTATTTTGGTCTCAGTAGTGGTACTAGCGACCGAATAAAATGGGGTTTCTTTGCAAAGGAATCGCAATCCAGATATTAAAGTTATGTCACAATTCTCTTGCAAAACATGAGCATCAGAATGACTCAGCCACAAGAATGCTGTTCGTTTACTGCCGCCTAAAATTGTGCTAAGCCGACTGCATTTAGATTCAAATGATACTGCAGTGTTTAGGCTAATGCTTACTATCTATTCTATTCAAGCTAACTGGCTAGACTGCAACTGAAACTTCCAGTACTATTCCTGACCTTATGGCTAGCTACAGCCTTTGTTACATTTTCAACATCTCTACAAGCACGGTGCCTCTGCAAAATTTGAGTATGCACAAATGTGCTTTCGGTATATCAGTCCACCTATGGATCTTATTCTTTTATCCACAAATTTGATAACCTAACATTTCATGCTAGCCTAATCCCTGTCTTAATGTTCACGGATACATGTCTGCGCCTGTCATTCTTTTCACTGAGATAGCTCGTTCTTTGCTCTAGGTCAATGCTTATCCCATCTATGGCCCTTACCTGACCATAAATCATTTAAACTTTCAAAACAAGCCAAGTTTATCACCTGTTAGCGGATTGAGTTTACTATTTACTGCTCTGAATGATAACTTGCGTAATCCGCAATTTTGCAGACGACACAGTGTAAAACAACTGTCACCGGTGCATGCCCAGGAAATGTATCGCACCAAAACCTGGCACACTCCCACCAATATGTACGGACTGACACTGCGCTCCAGGTATAACAAAATAATAAATTCCATTCTGCCTAAATAGAGTATAGCCCTGGCGACCCAGTCATATTCTCCAATGTTTGACATAAAAGGATACAAATTTGCTTTACATCACTGACTTTGTATGAACTGATTTAAGGTCTTATCTTACAAATTCCCTTGAGATCGACAGGAGTATCTATTCCACTAACTTACATGCAGTTTATCAGCAGTGGGCCCATTTACTGCAAAGTGCCACATCAGGTTATTGGACTGATCAGCGTCCATTTATGGGTAAAGTTATCAGCTTGCGCCTACTTCAGTTTGACGTGCTTTGTTGCTTTGGTGCAAGTAGTAAAGGCACAAAGCACTTATTTATTTATTTGTCTGAATCTAAGGGAAACAACTCAGTTACGAAGGGTAGTGAACTTGCGTTTTACTTAACGTGGACACTTATTCATATTTGGCTGAAATATCTTAGGTCTCAGTTGACATTCCGTAAACTCATCATAGCCCTTGTCTGTACCTGCGTAATTTTAAATGAAATGCCAAATAAAAGGTTGCCCTAAATATATTCATTCAGTGAGGTTACGCATTAAAAAACAAGCTCATCGTATTTAATTTAGGTTGCCGGAAAGGTCATGAAGATTCTTACAGGATCATTGATATTCAAGACATTTTCACCTCCGATAAATTTTGGTAGTTACATTCAGCACTTATCTGAACACGACGTGAAAACATGCTTGACTTGGTAGTCACGACAGAATCACAGTTTGTACAGGCTGCTACAGTATAAAACGTATTGCTACTGACAAACAATTCGTCTCTGTAATACTACTGTCTCACAACTTTTCATCAAGCCCATGTGTAGTAGAACCCCAAATGTCCTGTGATAATTTCGTCCCACACAATAATCTTTTCACTGTGATTCCCACTAGCATTTGCCAAACTCTTTTCCTTCTCCCAAACCAATCTGTTTGCTCTGGATCAAGCTATATTATGTGTTCCACTGCTATGTTATTTTGGTATTCCAGTATCGGCTTTGTTTGTTGATTCCGGTAGAAACCTGCTCACTCTACGTTTCCAAACAATTTTACGCTTGCAACATGGAAAATATCTGAAAGTGCGCTGAGACCTGCACAGTTGGATGATAGTGTCAGATGATATAAAGCGAACACCCTTGTTGACTAATTCTAATTAAAGCTAACTATTTAGCAGACGATTGCTGCTCCACGAAGTACAACTGGTGTATTCAAGCTCGAATTTTTCAGTCACTGTGAATGAATCAAAGCATAAAACACTTGTCCCAAAAGATGGACTTTGGATAGCTTGTGCCCTATCACCCACATACCTACGCATATATTTCACCGGTAGAAACAAAAAGAGAAGAAAGTGAATCGCTTGTAGATTAAAGACAATTGATTCCGAGACTACGCAAACTCAACTTTTCTATGTTTGAGGTAAACATTGTGAAGACGTGTGCTGAAGTACGCATTTCGAGAGCTATGTGCTCCCCTTCCTGTGTAGAACCGGTTTTGTATCCGGCGTTTTCAAGAGGAAATTACTATACGCTTCCACCGGCAACTATGTACAGTCTGTTAGATTAAATAAAAGGTACTAACATTTGTTAGGTAGGAAGCTTGCGAATATTCTCGTTAAACAAACGCTAGAATATCATCACCATCCACGTTATCCAAACCGTAGAAGCGATATATGGTTACCTACTTCAGTTCGCTGTTTGAGTGATTGGTTGACAACAAACCATCAAGTCGATAGTTCATTACGTCTGATGGACCTTAGCGCACCAGCCATCATTTGTTTCCGAACCAAATAGGCGACGAGGAATAATGTGTCAAATTACACGCATCACTGGTGTATGGGAGGCTGCTCGTTCCGATTGCCTATGGGTCTTTCATACAACAGCAACGGCGTTATTGCTGCCGTTGAGCAATCGCCGACTACCGAGCAACAGGTATTTCTGGCAAGTTTTCGAAATCAGTTCAGATCAACTTAGGACTGATTACTTTCCAATAACTAGGAGTTTCTTCGCACACAGTCTGTTCTCCTGCCCTCCGCCAACCATTGGCTAGATGTACATGTATAACAGTTATACTTATTTGATTGATCTAACCCGTTCACACGGTTCGTAGCAGAATCTTGTTATCTGTTATCCCGTTCCCAATTGAAGTGGCGCATAAAGCCGTCAGGCGATCTACTTGTGCTAGAGGGCTCAGACCGAGAGCTACTAACTTCCAGCACTTAGAGTGAGTCCTTGTTGACGGTGTACCTCGGTTCCGCGTTTGCAAGTGACCAGGCTTTTGTACCGTATTCAAAGAGTACCGCGTCACCGAATTCCACAGTCTGATATGCTCTATGGGATGGGTGCGTCAACCACTTGGCAATCTTGACGGCACCAAACCTGCTGGCCCTTGCTGACTCCAAGCATTGATTCAGCAGTCAAGATCGGCCATCATCTCATCTACCTTACTTGATTTGGTCAACAGGAAGCTATCCGAGAGTTCATTACCAATCGATTTGAAGTGATCAGAATTAATGCAAATTCCAAAACCTGGTGACCCCAGAAAAATTGACAGATACAAGCCAATATTTCTAACATAACTTCTAGGTAAAGTTGTCGAGAAGATATTGAAGAACGTTCTATTACAGCTGCTCCAATCGTAAGACATTCTGACATCCGCACAGCGCGATTTGCTGTCAGGCCGCTCAGGCGTTCACAAACTGCTGATGCCAAAGCCTGAAATGTTGAAGGCAGTGTACCAGTAGGTTGCTGTCGAGCATATTATTAAAGCCTTCAAAAGATAAACCATGGGGTCTTCCTCCACAAGCCGAGAGTGTGCTGTGTTCTTGGGTCACTGCAACGATGGGTCCAAGACCACCTCTTTGGAGGAAAGTTGACGGAAAAGGTCGACGGCCATCTAACGGATTGTTATTCTTTCTATAGTGGCGTACCCAAAGGCCGAGTTATATGGCGCACAATGTTCCCAAATTACCCAAACAATCTACGTTAGCTTCTTGGGTTGCCGTGTGCCATGTTTGCAGAGAACCTAAACATTTAATAAGTTATTTGCACCCCGGACGACAACGACATTCCTCTGCAAATCCTCTCAATGTGACCTGCAGAAATCCGCCTCCCGGTTAGCAGAAACAACTTGGTATTCCTTAGCCTGAGCAAGGGTGCTGGCGACAGAACTTACACCATGTGCACCCAAGCAATAAATCCCAGGCATTAAAGGAAGGACTTAGGTTCAATCTCGCATTGAGATTGGAATCCCGAGGAAGGCATGCATACTTTGGGCGCTCAAACTCACTTTCTGTATTTCGTTTGAACAGGTAGGCAATGTGATAGCACTACTCAAACAAAAGAGCAGTAAGGACATATATAACGAAGCAAGCGGATAGCATGGCGCAAGCGAACGAAGCAGATGATAAGACGCCCACGCATCTCCACCTGTACGATGATTGGTTCCTATTTGGCAGAGCTGGAGTGAGTTGTTGGACTGATTCCAAGGAAGAACCTCATGCGCTTGGCAACGTTGTTAGTTATGGAACTGACCTAGTTATTTACATCGAGGCTACTACAACCTAATCATGCTGTCATTTTTGCTGAGCATGCTATGTCGAGTAAACTGTCTGTACCTGAATGACCGAGTTTTGACGCATGGTTTCAGAGAGGATCAAGGCAAGATCGCCGAACAGTGCTCAGTTGCTGATTAGAGTGCAGCCTGCCAGGCAAGAGCCTGCGCCCTTGAACATGGAAGAACACAGCTTGCCCAGTAGTCAGAGAATCTGGAATAGCAAGTGGATCGGATTTTGAGTACTGCTGCGCTTGAATGAACAACCGATGGCGTATCGCCCGGCGATGTTTCGGCACGCGATTTAAGATAAAGCAAGCCGCTTATTGAAAACGATGCAATACGAAAAGGACGAAGACTCAGCAGCTTTGGAACAAGTACTCCGAAAATTCGGCAATTTCTGCCAGGGCCAGACTAACAAATATATCAGCGGTATCCCTTTTTACTTGAAGCAGACGCCTGCGTGAATCTATCAATAACTATCTTACGGAGCTCAACATCCTAACTCTATCCTGTAACTTTTGCAATGGTACGGCCTTCAGTTCCATTCGAGATGGAATCGTGCTTGGGATTAATGATGACAACATCACCAAGCAGCTGATGCGGCAATGACAGTTGTCGCTCAAACAACACCTTGATATATGCCTGAGTGAATCGTCAGCTATGGCCACATCCATAAAATGCGGTTGCCAACTGAAGCAGAGCCAAGATCCAAGAAATTTGCAAATTCTGCGCCATGTGACACCCGAAGGATCGTGATCAATGTCCCGTTTTGTGTCTTATTTGTGCCCAGTGTAGCTGATGGAATCATTTAGCTCGAAGCTGCCAGTGTCTCAAAGTAAAAGCGCTCGGTCATGGTGGAGACCCCTCCGACTCTGAACGTTCAATCAGTTAGTTGTCGCGGATGGGACCAGAGAATCGCACTAACACAACTTTATCGGATGACCACGAAATAGTACGTTTCCAGTTAGACACCGGTGGTATCATCAACATATTGCCTGCGAAGTGGTGTCCAGAAATTCATGTGCGACCACATCAAGACTTCTCGCGCATCTCGGACGGTTCCTAGCTCCAACCGAAGAGCATAGACACAATCAAAATTATCAATCCAAAAGACGGATCTTCTCATTAGTTGGATTTCGTGGTCATGGAGAAAGATCTCATGCTGATTCTCGGCGTTGATTCCATTCAGCGTCTTGGATGTTTTCGATAGCTGCGCTTACCGTTTGCTTTGTAGGTCTCTAGTGCAATTTTTAAGGAGCGGTTGTTGCAAGCTGATGAAGATCTAGACGGTGTAGCATATGTAACAGACGTTGTGCTGATTTACGGCTTTACCGACCAGAAACATGACGCAGATGTGCATCACTTTTGTAGCCTTGCGTGCAAAAAAATCCAAAGCTTAAAAAAGAGAATGTTGAGCTCCGGAAACCAGAGGTGATATTTCATGGGCCTCCTTCTGACTTCCGAGGGATTAAAGATCGATCCTGGAGAAAATCAAGGCAGTACAGAAGATGCCAAAACCTGCGGGCAACAAGACGGTTAGTCTTTTGAATTTTAGGATGTTATATTTGAACCGCTTCTCACCAAGGCTGGCTGAATTCATGACGCCCATCCGGAGGCTGACACACAAGGGTGTAAAGTGGAGTTGGGAAAAACAGCTGGAGGCCGCGTTTACAACCATCAATCGTCTCATCAGCGCGGCCAGTACTCGGCTACTAGGATCCAGCTCTGTCTTTGGAGGTGTAATGTGACAGCAGTCAGAGCGGAATAGGCGCCGTTCTCCTGCAGGATGGTAAACCCTTGGATTTCCTCAGTCGAGTGCTAACAGTGACGCAACAGGGCAATGTGCAGATCGAAATGGAGATGCTCGCTGTTGTCTACACCATGGAGCGATTCAACGGTTAAACTTTGGGAGCAAGACAGCCGTGTATAGTGACCACAGAACGCTGGTATCTTTAGCCAGCAAGCCAGTAACTAGTGTCCCTCGAGGTACTCAATAAATGCTCATCCAGCTGCAAAAATACGACGTGGATCATGTGCACTCAGCTGGGCCTCAGAGGCTCATCGTAGATGCTCAGTCTGGAGCTCACCGTCTAGTGGACGAATATCAACAAGAAGGCCTCAAGGCACTAAATCTGGTACAATATCTGACAGTAATGGAATATCGCCTGAAAACAATAAGGCGTCATACGGAGGCAGACGCGACGTGCGCAGCATTGCAAGACGTGATTTTAAGTAGATGGCCGGAACAAAGGACAGGCTTAATGTAAGTAACGCCATTTTTAACTCCTGAGATAAAAATGACAGGGCATGACGGTTTGCTTTTTTAAATGAAATCGCGTTTTGATCCCACGGTCGCTTCACAAAGAGAAGTAGAACATGCTCATCAAGCCCAGTCGGGTGTTAACTATAGCATTATCAGCGCATGCAAACTGATGTTCTGACCCTGCATGACGAGCCAAATCCGAGCTATAGTATTAAACTGTTCACAATGCTTATGCTCCTCAAGCCAGAGTACTACTGCTTCTGCGTGAGATAACAGATCGACCATGGAAGAAAGTGACAGTTGACTTGTGCTGTGATAACGGGAAAGACTACTTAGGCGGAATGTACTACTATAGCGACTAATTCGAGACCTATCTACTCACGGCTACCCCCATGGAAGCAGTCATCAAGGAACTTAGATGTCAGTTGGCCAGACACGGAATACCGGAAGAACTGATCTCTGACTATGCATGCAATTTACAATTGCTGCGTTCCAGACTTTCGCCAACATGTGGGAATTTTTGCATCAACAATCCAGTCCGTATTACAGTCTGTCTAAAGGAAAAACGGAGACAGTGGTCAAACAAGCCAATAAGCCCTTGTCGAAGGCTAGATCCACACATAAAGATCGATAGCTGATGCTGTTGGAAATTCGCAACACGCCGTCACCGAAAATCTGTCTCAGTTAAGTTCAATGTCTGTACATTAGAAGGAGAAGAACCCTAATGCATGCCTCGGCGAATTGTTTAAACTCGGTATTGGTTGAATCCGGCTTTTCCGTCTCATGAGCAGCTGCAAAGAAAGTAAAGAAAACGGATGGCCACTCAAAAACGGCATAACGACCGCAGTACCCTGTCGCTAATTGAGCTAGCAGTAAAAAAGAAAGTGTGTTTTCAACCAATACCGGGTTTCAGTTAGCGAAGGAAGAAATGTGCGTTGACCGCGAAAGTCGGAGAAAGAATTATAAGATCAGTCCTGGAGAGAAGATAATCAGAATCAACCGAGTGCAGCTGTGACAAATTTGGGAATGAGGAAGTGAATCTGAATCAAGGCGCATATCAGTTTTCGGTTAGGTCACAAAAACGGGGCAGCAAAGGCCAGACAGACAGGAAAAATGTACGGAGTTTTTAGTTACATTGATGGGGTTGATCATATAAAAGGAAGGCTGTGATGGGATTTTGCAATCAAAAGAACGGTGCGGACTTACATGAGGAAACAAGCGAACCAAGCAGATGATTGGATGCCTACGCTTCCTGGACCATACGATGCTCGGTTCGCACTTGGTAGCGCTGGAGTGAGTTTGTTTGCCTGATTCAAAGGAAGAATCTCATACTTGTGGCAACGTCGTTAGTTATGGAACTGACCTAGTTATTCGCATCGAGGTTTCTATAACCAAATCATGTTGTCATTTTTGCTGAGCCTGCTTTGTCGAGTAAACCTTCTGTAACTGAATGTCAGAGTTTTTCGACATTCACTGGCCTCTTCTCTTCTATCATAAAGCAAATATTGCAATACGACACGCTCCCCTAATGTTCAAGCACCGAAAATCGAACTGGTTCAGCACTTCACTGCTAGTCTTATTCCTAGTTTGCAAAGAGTACCGAAAGAAAACTGGTTCGAAAAGCTAGGACTCCACACGTAGTATTATCGTGAGGTGCAAGTTGGTCAAGTGGCAGCCTACCGCACATTACATATCAGTGACTTTCCCGTATTGATGCGGCTGACCTTCTAAACGCTATGTAGCACTTTCAGGCAACGCTATATAATGTAGCGTCTGATTTGAAGCGAATTCCTCACCTCCTGATCTTTGTACAGAGGTTGATAAATGATTGAAACAGTCGGTCAAGACAAGTTGTGGAGATCAAATCTGCGCAACCGTACACAGATTTTTGGATTTACCTTTCACCACCATTCTATTCAGAGAACGGCTGTGCACTGCCAATGAGATCCTACTTATGTGAGTGTAATAGAACTGCAAGTCAGCTACTTTTAATGGCCACAAGGGAACTTGTACAACCGTTAGAGTGTCAAGGAATAACAAAAATTTTAGGGCATTTTTGATTATACTTCCATGGAGTTTTACAGAGTAAATTTTTACTTGCTTGCTTAAGACATAATTTAGTACCCACCTTACGTGTATGTATGTTTTAAGCGTTCAGCTATCAATGAAAGCCGCCGCGATCCTTGTTAACCAAATCAATTTAGATAGCCGCTACGTTTCTTGTATATTGAGCAGATATATCTGTTTCAAACTGGGACCAACAGCACCAGAAAATTGTAACCATAAATATGAACCCATTCTACATATGACACTTATTCTAACCTAAGCGTTTAATTCCCCAAAACTCTGGCTTAGCTATAGCATACAAGTCGGGTTGCATTAGACTTACCGCAATGTAGCCTAAACATCGTCCATTCGCCTTGCTCAGTCTGTGTATGAATTAACCTGTGCTGCTACCCGACTGTACCCAGTTTGATTTGAAACAATCGCTCAGGTTCATTGACAAGCTCTCCAGGTCAAAGCACAAATGGTATAAAGAATACTGACAGTACAAATCTGAAGAAAGTAAGAATAGGGGAATTTTCTAAATTTACTTTCATCTGCCCCGAGTCGAAATTTTCCACTTTTGCAGATAATTGAATGGGCATTATATTATTTTTGTGCTATTACTATCTACAGGACAGACAGTCATTCAAAGGGGTGGGAACTGCGTGCGTTAGAACAGATGGTTGATGGGTTAAACCGGTGTACACTAATCTACAAAAAATTTGTTAGGATTGCTGTTTTGCACACCTAGATCCTCGTTCCGAGATAACATATGTTGATTAACTCAATATCCATGCTGGGTATTTCATGTTCAACATCTGTTTCGCAAGTATCAAGAGTATATAACAGCATTAGAGTTAGACATTTATTAAGCTCATTGTTGGATAAAATGCAGTTTACCTCCTTGACATGGCTAATGTCCAAGTCGCTCCTAATATTTGTCTTGATTACTTTGCAATTACGTTCATTCGTCTAACGATTCAATCACGTCAAGTCAAGTCAAAATAGGCTTTACGTATTTAGTTAGGTGCATTTTCTGCATGTTACGCTACGGTGAGGTATATGAAATCAAGGTTACACAAAAAAGAAACCTAAAAATATCTACACTTATCACTCGAGCAATTGATTTCGCATCATACTGATAGATTTACTTGGGTCAACAAGCAAGCGGGACAGGTACGGTTGCACAGAACTGCGGTAAGATGTAGTACGTAAAAATAAAATCCTAAATTTGGGGCGGATGGAGAAAATTGGTAATGTTCTTGATAAGTCACAATGTAGTAGATGAGAAGAGTCGTTTAGAATTTGGAAAGAAATATCGGTACAAGCCTGTATGTGATTACTATCAATAACATTCACAAGCGACTCTCTAGACACTCCGCTGCATGTGGAAAAAATGCAATACGGGCCGTAAAATCAAAGCATTGTGGATCTTGTGTAACCCAGTATACATGCAGTCAAAAAGTTAAATTCAAAGCACAGGTACTGAAAGTGCTTTAAATCGAAGAGCATAAAACCACAATCGTCTAACCTTAGAAATGGTCTCGGCAGCGTGGATAGACCTAGAAAATTTTCGAGAGAAAAGCCTTAGAAATTTACTACTTGATGATCACGGTCTGAAGTGAGTACTCACTGTCAGTTGCGAAGTTGTCAGCTCAGGAAAATGAGAATGTTATGTCACGACATTTTGAAAGGTTCAAAATCAGGGATCAGGATGAGGACCAAAGCAAGGGCTCATCAAGACCACTTTTAAAAGTGGAAGATGTCACAGTGGTTGGACTTACGCATCCCATTACGACGTAGTCAGCATAGTTGCATTCAATAAAGGTGGATCGTATGGGGAGTTTTTCAATCTATAAGGAAAATATAGCGGATGAGAGGATAACTCACAGAAAAACACCTCGACTGGAGGGCAATGCGGAAGACTTCGTTCCATTAATCTGGGTGACTTGAGTGCGCTTTTTAAAGTTGTCTTTAATCAAGCAGCAAACATTTGTTGGAATCCCATTTGCTGGTTGTGCAAGACTAATGTCTACGCTACAGAAAGCATCTGTATAGTCGAGAAACAGGAGGCGAACTGCCCCACATTTTCCTCCAGTGCAGATGTCACAGAATGCACAAGCTTGGACACCGCATTCAGCATGGAGCGGCCATGTTTTTAAGTGAACTGATATGTATCGTTTGCATTGGTCCTGTGTACCCGAAATCACACTAAGCCACTGCGTTTTCCTATGTTTCGCGGTATCGAAACTTTGTTGAATTAAACGGACAGTGATTACAACAAAGCCTACTTTCGCATCAGTTCTGCGGAAGCTGGCGAGACAAGAATACTATTTCGATTGTGCCACTCCTGATTAGTAGTAACTCTGAAATTCGTGCACGATGGATTTCAATGCAAAACTCGAACTTGATACTATAACGTTGATGCCATTGACCTCCAGATGACACGTATTAATTTGGTGATATGTTAGGTGGTGGTTCACTGTCCTCTGCCACTACCCTAGTGTAGCGGTAACCCAAAGTTATAGATTTCTTCCCCAGTCATTCGCACTTCTATCCACATTCCTTATGTTAGACACTAGAACACATTACTGCTTGCGCGTCTGCCCTTCCTTAGTGGTTTCTGTGACCCATTCTTGGCACACGGAGTTTAGCCTCCGTTTCAATTAGCTGCGTTGCATTAACAAAACGGGTTCTTTACTTTTCTACACTTGTAGCCATGCAATATAAGTTACCTGACATCTCGCCCGACGCCTGGCGGATATCCGAGTTGTTTGCGCCTAAACTGCCTTTCGCTACACATTTTATAGTTCCATACCACAAAACTCATTCGCTTTGGCAGCATGACGAGGTTAAGTGCAATGTTCACGAAGACGTCGCTAGTTGCAGATAGTCCTTTAACTAAAAATATGCAGCAGAAGGGGCACATATGAGTAAAATCAATTTCCCATTTCACTTAGATTATACCTATTCGGACCGTAGTCGTCAACCTGGGTTCTGTAGCTACTGCATGTGAAAGTAGGAAAGGTGACATCAGATTTAGTCGTAAGCATATACTGAAAAGATATAGAGACGCTTTCAGATAACATCTTGTTGTTGTACTCAGTCCCTCAGATGGCTATGTTCAATCTCCCTAATTTTCCTGCACCTCACGACATCAATATCACATTGACATAACCCTATATTGGACAGTTCGGTGCGTCATACTTGGAACTGACGTCGACCTATCTGGAACAGTAAACGTGTGCCATAATCAAATTATTAAGGCACTGGGCGGCAAAACATCACTGCATCAGGCAGTAGATAGGCCGCTAAATATGAAATGGTGTAAGCAGATTAACGTGATCGAATGCTGAATGGCACCAGTGGAGTGCAGTAGGTGGCGGGTAATAGGAAGAGTGACTCCAATGATCGCGGGCCGTTGATCATATATTCCTGACTCCGTGACATTCAATCCGAAATCAGTTGTCATCATGCTATTCATACGTGATATTTGGAATTTTTACTACCATTAGCCTGTTCCCGGAAAGATATTTTGATGAATTCCTCGGTTGAAGAATGTAGTGCAGTCCATTCACAATTTAGAGGGGGACGAACATTATTGGTTCACAGAATCTAAATAGCAATATGAGAGCTTGACATGATCTCATTCGTCATTAGGGGTAAATTGTGCAAACCGAGGAGGAAGAGAAAAGTAGTCTATGACTTCTTTTGTATGCAGCATTAAAACAAGCTATCCACAAACTTTTGGGCAGGCACCCATCTCATAACCGATAAAGATGAACTTAAAGACCTGCACAACCTAGGTAATAGTAACGTGCAGATCAAGAGTAATGAGATAAGTAAAACCGAAGAATATGTTATCAAGGGCAGACAGATAAGTCATATTACACCTATCAATAGCCGTAGTTACTCTTGTATGCGTTGGCTCATTTTTTCCCAGTAGCTAGGCCCCGAACCCCAAATACTGACTAGTATAGTATCCACCGACTTTGAATCTAAACTTAAATACAGCTTATCAACTACTGCTGCTGTACTGTAGTTCACCTAACCTGAGTTACGCTAATTAAAGCGAATGAGATTGAACGGTGGGATGTTTGGCATGAGCAAGTAGCGTCCAAAGCCCTGTAGTTCTACCTACCTCTGGGCAAGAGAATAATTATGATCATAATGGACAAAGTGAAGCGCTTTGAGAAGGCAAAACGGTTTCGGAAAAAATATGACCAAGTACAAGTTAGCAATCACTCAACCTTAGAACTAGCAAAATTAATAGATTGAACATTGAGAATGCTTCCTCAGCTGAAAAAAATCACGGCAAATGAGAAATCTAATGGGGTACGCGATTCTGACCTTACGCGAATCCATGAACTTCGGAAGTTGCATAAGCAAGCGTTTCACCTCCACGTAAGCCCATCTACAAAGTGGTAAAAGAAAAATGGATGATTATTAAACATCTAACTAGCAGGTCATAACAATCCATAAACACTGCCCAGCAAATCCTGACTAATCTCAAAGGACTACGAATCGACCTCGCCGAAACAATGGTGCCTTTCGACGTGACCAACCTATTCACCTCCGACAACTTATAGCTGTCGAAGAAACTCATGGGGAACCGACTTGGAAACAATGGATAGCAAATTGAGAAAATGAAATGCAACAGTTTGTGCAGGCTTATCCACCTATTTCAAAGTCAACGGAGAAATATCCGAGCTAGTAAATAGTGCAAAAATGGGATGTTCTGTGTCAGGACCAATCGCGGAGTTTGTGATGCAGAGTAAGAAGAGCATCTACTGTCGGTTATAATTCTCTACTTGTGGTTGAGGTAGGTTGGTGATGTGTTTGCGATATTTAAGCGAAGTGAAATGATAGTCAACCACCATCTACTGAACAACGCAATGCGCGACACCTAGTTTACAGCGTAGTCGGAGGCAGCAGACAGATTCCCTACCTTCAACGCACTGGTGACCAGAATGTCAGATAGTGAATTAGCCACTTCCGTCTAATGAAGCTCCACACACGTGAAGGCCGATTTTTCGTAAAATTATCGTATCCGAGAAGCACTGATCATCAGACGTGGTACCATAGTTAAGTTAGAAATATGCCAGGATTGGCTTTGAAACGAATCAGCTTAGGGCGCTGATTATAACATGAAAAGAACAATAGTTAAGCCTAAACATTGAAATATTTTATGTAGTTCGTCGGAGTTCGGTTTCAGTCAGGCATGGTCTCACACCTCTAGCTAACCACCGGACAGCTATTTCGACCTTCTGAGTCTCGTCAATGGTGCACGTTCCTCGGATATCTGCAGGGTTCCAACCCCATGACTCAGCGGCATATCAACTATTTTTACCGCCAGGGGTGATGATAAAATCTTCGCTCTGAATGTGAACAGAACAGGCACGTGAAGGTTATAGTCTGCTCAAGTTAAAGGGCACATTAATTTCCGACAAAATAGGTGCTGGCTTTGGATACTATGGTAAATGTGGTGAAACTGACCCCGATGGGACTGGTAAGGGACTTGGTGGAAAGAAACTTTGTAATGGTGTAACGGCTAACGCTAATGTATTAGTAGGTCATACAAACAGTAAGCTATTTAACCCTCGGCTTATCCGTATATTTTTCCATTTATATTTGGTATCGAACAAACCAACGGCGCTAAAACGGCCGCCCCTCGTCAATTGTTGCCCATAGCCGGCCGTTCTCCGCCTCTGCCATGACTATATCGCAGTCAACTATCAGTCATGTAGCTTCGCTGCAGTCACACTTGCATAAGCGACACAAGACGCTGGCGTCCGAAGTCCTGGAATCGAAACTCGGCGTCATTCAAACTGCTTTAGCTTTTGTACTCGTATAACATGATTATTTTGTTGTTCCATTTTGATCAGATTTAGCTGGTGACCTCTTAGTTTGGCATTGTGATTCTGCTTCACAAGTTGATGCTATTAATTGCTTGGATCCGTTAGGATCAAAAATGTCAATCTCAAATGGGCAAGCAGGCGTCGAATTTGTCCACTGTAGACCCAAAGTCTTTTGGCCTCAGTTTGCAAGAAAGATGAACCAGACGCTTTAGGGGTTTGGTTGCCCATTTTTGTAGCTTTTCAACTAGGAAGAGAGTCTGTTCGTCCCAGGGATAGCATATCTTGATGGCGTATTCCGAATGAAGCCTATGTATGTGTTGAGCATCTGTGTGAAGACTAAGGGGCACAAGCGCCTGATTACACTTCCTAAAAGGTTAAAATGTTTCTAAGCCTTTTTGGGCGCATTCCACTCCTGACAAGAACATATAAGCACATCTTGTACTAACACACCTAGGTCGCATTCATTAGAAGCGGGCTGTAAATATTGCTGCCTAATTCGTAATCGCTGGTGAACTGACGGGGTATGCTCAGCGTCTTACATCTGATGGCGTTAAAGTAAAGCAGGTTCTGAGTCACACATTCATTTACCTCAGCAAATTCCTTCTGAGGTACTACGTTGTCACCAGTAGCTTTGCTGACCTGTCATATATTTGAACTCTCGGCAATGCGTAAAAATTTAGAGGTCTCCACTCTCAAGAGATCGTTTAAAGTTATGAAGGAATAGGCTTATACCAAGTATTGAACACTGTGGGACCGCGCATGGAAATTCGATACCGTCTGATTCGGCACCGCCAACTCTCAGCTTTAGATATCGTTGAAGCAGGGAGTTAGCTATCCAGCTGAGGACCGGGTCACCAATTACACAACCTTAGAGCAATCGAAGGCGAATGCAGAATTTCAGATGGTGAAAGACTTTTCATAAGTCAAGATAAAATGTGTAAAGTCCAAACCCGCTACCGATGATTTCAGTCCAACTAGAGACAGCAAGTAGCAGGCTTGTGATGCAAGATTAGTTCTGGCAGAATTCATGCTGTTCTGCGCTATAATGCAGCATCCTTCCAAGCAATTCATGATAACTACGGCAATGTATCCCATGAGACTATAGAGCAAAAGTAGATGTGTTATGAGGCGATAATTTCCAGGATCAGCGCTACTGGGCTATTGTGGATGGGAGTGAAGTTTCCGTGTTTCCACATTGTTGGAACCCACATATTTTCGAGGCATGGTTGGAAAAATTTATAAGTTGGACCCGCTAACTTCATTGCAGCCAACTGCAGCGTCTTTGGGTGGATAACACTAGCACCGTGACAGGTATGCAAGAGTAATCCAATCAACGTTTTGGAAACGTCTATAACCGTAAATGTGAAATGGATAAGTCCTAGTGGTGGTATAACGTCCATGTACAGCATAGGAACGAAGTCGTGCTCAGGAAGCTGGAAAGAGTTACTGGCACGTTGCATGGACGTTTCTGATGCAGCTTTTACCGGCCCACGTAGTGTGTCTAGTTCAGGAATCCCTACCTACACTTGCCGAAGTTTATTAATAATTGGTTAATGCAGCCTGGGGTTTGAACAGCAATTAGGCTAGATCCTGTTGATGCTACAGTACAGCTTCTCACAAAAGATTTGGCCCATGGACCAATTTTTAGTGGAACTAAGCAAGGCGGACCCCCAGACATATCGCTGATCAATGGACTAGGCTTTGTAAAATAAGCAAGGAGCAGAGTGTGCTAGCAACGTTCAGTACTGTACACTGAATTAACGTAGGTATCCCTTAGTGTTAATAAAAACAAAAGCTGCTTCACTTCGGTAAAGACAACGTACTTCAAGGCTTAATGTGTGGGATGAAATTGTTTCCGATATAAAGCGATGACGTGTTTGATATATGTTGTTATTGAAGAAAGCTGCAACCTCATAAATGGTTCAGGTACAAGTCTACTGCGGAACATGGATTTGGTCTATGTATAATGCGAAAAGCACCTCCCTGGCAGAGAAGCCGCCTGATGTCACATGGATGGTGTTCAGCACCCAATTCCCCGAGCTAGTGGCAATTACGTCCGGAAACAAGGTCTTTTGCAAGAAGCAAGTGAACTCGTTCCTGAAGAGCTGCACTAGGAAGCGCATGGCCTTAATGGAGTTAACCTTTGCTTGCTTGCAATGTCTGTACAACTAATCTGAGCTGTGGCGCTTTAACTCCTTAAAAAACCACTGCGTCAAGTTGATACGCGAAGACAAACTCCAGCACCAACAGAACTTAGTGGCAAAATTAATTACAAATCCCAGTTTGTTGAATAGACACATCGACAAGCTCCGTAGTGTGCAGCGCATGATCCTAGTTTTACATAGCGCAAACTACACAAGATGCGTCCAATATGCTTCGTCAAAACTTCATCCACTCCTTCCAGAGTAAATCATCATTTCACACGCTTTGGCACTACTCCCTTCGTCAACAGGGCTAAATCACATAATGTTCACATCAGCCAATATGAAGGAAAGGGTAATGTCATTGAGCATGAACAGGTCATCTGAGTGGACGACATCAAACCGGCGGCCATGTTACTTGCCGAAACATTAGCTCGGTTCTTTCAAGGTTGTCTCGACAAAATGCCGGTTCTCGAAATGTAGAAACATGGATTAGGCACTCCAATTGACAAAAGTGGTACTCGTGCGAAACCGTCGAACTACCGTCCAAGCATCCTCCTCCCAGTTTTATCTAAACTAATGGAAGGTATGATCGCAGAGGCCCTCATGGGATACATTGTGAGCAACAACATCCTAGTGTCGCAGCAGCACCGATTCCGCCGAAATCCATCTTTCACTGCATACTTGATTCTAGCCTGATGACGCTGGACATAGTCAGCCAAAGCTAGATTAGGAATCGACGCCGTCAAGTTGAACTTCTAGAAAGAGTTCGACCGTTTGGACAACTGCATTCTCCTGCACAAACTTCGAACTTATGGAATCTGTGATCCTGTTCTCGGTTGAATGGGCAATTTCCTCACTCAACGTCAGCTGAATGTGAGAGACCGCAGCTCAATTTCCGAACCAATTGACATAATGTGTGGCTTGCCCCAAGGATCAATACTGGGGCTACGTCTACTCCTAGCATTCATTAAACATCTTGCTAGTGTACTATAGTCAAGTGTCTTTTTATTTGCAGATGATGTCAAAATTTGGCATGACTTCAGGACAGCGGATTATCACATGGCATTGCAGAGCGATCTCGACTGGGATTGTACGTGCTCTACTGATAACCTACACTAGTTCAACGTAGCGAAATGCCAAATCGTGAGCATACGCCATCAGCCTGGCCATGAATATCAAATCAGGGACTAAGGGTTGCAAAGCGCCTCCAAGGAAAGCGACATCGTGTTGATCGTGTAGGACTATCTTGGCTGCTCGAGATTGGCTGGAAAGACATAAAAATATAGCCAGCCAACATCTTGGACTCTTACGGATGGCTTTCGGAAATTTTGAGTCATCAATCTTTCCGCAAATGCTGAAGGCCTACGTGAGATCCCACGTAGAATATGCGATTCAGTCCTGGAGTCCATGGCGCAAGCGCGACATCAATGAACTTGAAGCTTCATAACGTAGAGCAACCAAACTCGTTAGAGGATTGTTTCATCTCTCCTACCAGCGCATACTGTAGTCCCTGAGATTGTACAATGGGGAATATAGATGACAACGAGGAGACCTCATCATGATTTACTTAATGCTGACGAACTCAATTCACACATGCCTTAATCTGTTGCAGCTAAACCAAAATACCAACCTGAGAGGCCAACAACTCAAACTGGCTAGCACTGCAGCCGACTTGAGTGTCGACAAAACGTTCTCTCCCTCCGTGTGTCCCGTGCCTGGAACGCTCCTCCGACTCACGTCATCCATCCCCTTACATTAACGTTACTCATAAAACGCCTTGTTGTGTCGTTTTCCAAATTAAATTACTTGATGTAGTCCGTTTTACTTGGAGGACGGAATAACGCAAACCTACGCATGTGCTTACCGGTTCTTTCCGCAAAGTGGCGGTGAGGAAACATGCAGGTGTGTCCGTGTGAGTAGCATGGATGTATCCAAACAGGGTAAACATACCGCATCTGTCACCTGAACTGACACATGAGTAAGAGTTGTCGGTTTCTATTTTTCTCACGCACTTATCGAATTAGAGCAGCTATCTATAATACTGTGTCTGCACATCCCATTCCCATTTCAAATTATCGTTATGAAGTAGTGCATTTAAATCGGTAAACGATTAAAATGACGATTTGCTTTTCTTTGACCATTTCAAGTTAATTTTTACTCCAACCATCCTACGTGACTTGCTAACCACATGCTTTTTGCCTGTGTTAAATTATTGTTCATTGTTCATTGTACACAGATAATGTGTGACAAATGGAAAACACGGTGACAGCTGTGTTCGCCATAACACGGTATTCCTCTGCATTAGGTCAGAACTCAGCGACAACTTATGGATCTCGTCCTGAACTAAAGAATCTTATATAAACCCGAGATAATTCTCATACTAAAAATGTGAAAAGAGGTGGCTTGCCTTGCCAGTAAATGGGTATTTGACCCATAAAGTTTCTTTTAGTTTTTCCTCATCCTAGCTGGGGAAATTCTGAGACAAGGCTTCTTCCAGATTTTAGAAATGCGCAGGTTTCGCAGACAAATACATTTCGATTGCTCTGTCCCCATTCATCTCTTCTAAAATGTCTTTTAATGACAGCACTGTCTCAAGTGCTCCACTGAGAACAAAAATCAGCCAAAATGAAAGCTCTTCTTAACCCTCGAATTATGCCATTTGCTTTGTGAATGATCACAGGTTTTCCTTGCAATGCGAGATTTACATCATTTCCTTTTGCGTATATATCGGATAAGTAGACAATTCTTTTCTGTTAGCCATCCAAAGTTGCAACTCAAATCAGTTATTTATGAGTAAGGCAAAGACATTTCCACGTAGATATAGCAAACGCAGTAATATTTTGCCTCGGAAGAGCTACCTTATTTCAGCGTGGATCAGCAGAGATAAATGAAAACCTTGCTTGTCTTTACACAGAATCTTGTGCCACTTTTTGTTCAGAGGCCAAAATGTATTGTAATTGATTACTTTCACTGATTCTTGTAGGATAATTTTGGGAATGGGCGGCATTATTCCTACATAAAATGCTTCCCGATGATAGACACATTAGTCGTTGGCGCAGGTTTTGCTGCAGTTTTGATTTTGTCACGACACCAGTCACCTTTCCTTTCCATCAAGGTAAATGTGGAGATAGTTCTCCCACAGAAGGTTATTTTCCTACATTAATTTAATGATCATGCTGCTTTTCGGTATCGTTTTAAACAAAACTATGTTTTCTTCCATGGATGGTAGGGGTTGGTGTCTCAAAAACACAATCAGCACGACAAATCACACCACATCCGCGGACTCATCCATATGAGAAGCGAAGTAAGTATACCTGGTACGTAAGCTCAACTCCTCCCTACAAGCGGTTGCTATGGCATTAATTCTTGGAGATCCCTTATTATTTGATAATGGTAGTACAGACCGATTTTGCTGATTTTTCATCCAGCTTGCACCTAGGCATTTTGCTTGCAAATCACTTGGCTATTGTGTGAGATACTCTGGTCGGCGCAGTACGGTAACTAACTATGTAAAATACTACAATTGCTTTTACGATTATAGTCCAAGTCGCCTGAAGCATGTACTTTCGGTATTGAACAGTTCATCTCGCCTGCGCTCAGTAGCCGGTTCTTTTCTTTTCTCTACAGTCAGCGTGCATATTTTTCAAAATATCGCCGAAGTTTTAAAGGCGCGACGGAATGGTTCGGAAGAATTTTTTTACACAAGAAACTGTGGGAAATCTTTAGGCAACAAGAACTAAAACAGGAATAATGTAGTTGTAGTAACAAAACTTACCTACTGGCAGAAGAGCTCCGGTTGGCATAGACTTATGTTGCATCACGCTAGGCAGTACGGGTACATCGAAAGTCCCTGATACTGCATTTTTAGAAAGCATTTTACAAGTTTCAACCCTTACATCATCTGAACTTTCCGGTAAATATATCTGCGCCACATTTAAAAATGTTTCAGTCTTCAGCCCATGGACTTTGTTTATATAATATGTCCAAATGCTGAAGTGAAACTAATTAATTCCACAGAAGTGTCCAGAACATCCTTAGAAATTGATTTCCAAGTGCAACTGTGATTAAAGTACTAAATAACGTAAACAAAACAGCCACATTTTTATAACTTTGCAAATATTGTTTTTGTCCGATTGGCTAAAGCAACTAAGGACACTCGTAAAGCACCGGAATATCAAAGCATTCCTTTTGGCTGTTGTGGCCATTGCGAAACACACTTTGAGAAAACCTGCTTTAGTTTACTTTCGCGTACCAGATTAAGGCAAAATTTCGCTGGATATTGCAGGCCTCCCATGAATCGATACCAGGAGACTCCTTGCAGTTTTACCAGTATGATTCTATCCTGACCATACACTTCCGCTTCCTGGTGCAGACGAACGACTTTACTCACATCTCGTGCGCAGGTCTGTTCCTCGAAATACTTGTTACTAGCATGTTGAAATAATGATAAATATACTACCAGGCGACATGGTGGAACAGCTCAGCTAGAAATGACCAATTGGTAGGATTAATGAGTATGGTCAGAAAGCCGTAAACGGTAATAAGCTTAGAATCGTCGGCATATTCTGGGGAATACTCCTCCTAATAATGTGTCAGCAGTATGTCGTAAAGGCGCTTCGCTGCCGCGTGTCCAACACTAGTCACAGGTGGGCTGAATCCACCGGGAGGAAGCCCACGCATACGCTGATCGCAACCAGTGCTTTTATGGCTGCAAACCAGGCGCACAAACCACTCAGCCATCGGTCTAATAGATGTAGTTGAATGAAAGTGCTGCATGATCGCTACGGCTCACAAGCTTGTCAATCGGTCAAGTTTTGATCATAAACTCGATGGTTAACCTCAGATCGAGGATACTTGGATTTTTCTCTGTCCTGAATTTCGTGGGGTAGGTAATGTAGATGGTAATCCACGGATTAGCCCCTATAATTCCATTTTTGTCTTACTCGAGAGAGGCTAGTGTTTCTAGGTAATACAGATTGAAATCACCAACCAAATCTTTGTGACTGTGCGCTGATTATCTGCATAGTGGGGGCTAGACGAGTGTCCATTTCATGTAATTGTACAAACTTGATGAAGAATTACCGAAAACATATGTTCGCTTACACAGACTTCTGCTCAATCAATGGGATATTTTTCCATTCGATTGCCTATTTATGAATTGGACGACGAGGGGCGGTACACGACGCGCAATAAAGATGTGTCACCATGTCGTAGGAATGGAAGGCCCCAGGGCGCCTAGAACATCTGGACCTCAGGTTCGACGACGCGATCAATATGTTGCGCACTGCGGTTATGTAATAATGCCTTAACTCCTCTATTTGTTCGATCGTAATGCAGAATGGACATACCAGACAGTACTATTTCGACTTCAGTGATTACTTCAATCGACCTTGTCTCGGTTACGACGAAGAAGTCCCACGACAGCAATAACTGACGCGTTCTAGGCTCTACCATATGGCTTGAAATACCTTGACCGACTTCGTAAGATTAGATGCTACTCGATTGTTTGAGGAGTTGGCATACATTGCCCCATCAGACACTCCATCATGACTCTGTTCGCCAATCGCATCCTGCAGTGTCGCTCCAAATTTTATGAGTGCTGGTAGATAGTTGCTGTGCTGTACTAGACGACAGGTGTCATCACTGTTTGCTAACCCCTTTGAGCAAGCTTTAGCCTATGGACTTGTCCCTTCTCTTTGCATTAGAATTTTGATTCAACGACGTTAATCCAGTGATGTACATTTGTTACCGACCCAAAGAGTCAGGAAGCATATGGTTGGTGGGGACAACATAACATGGAATTCTAAGAATCAGCATGTTTGTGTGCTAATCCTTCTAATGAAACTGTTCCTCAGACAAGCAGTGTTTTTGGTGTGGGTGAACATCATTGTGTATGAATTATGCGATACACCGTCGTAAATAATGAACAGCCAAGGTTGCTTCTACTAATTAGCCTGCCTTTGAGACCTCATATACTGCAAATATTTCCGGCTTACGGTCATATACAATTTAAGCATAAATAGATAACATCGAAGCTTTCAATGGGTTTGCGACAAGGTAAATGTGCGAACCCTTAGTCAGCGAGAAAATAAAATTAGTGCGTGGCGCTAATATTATGTGAATAATAAGTACACATGTTTTTTTATTTTAAACACATGGTATATGTTAACGAGACATTTTGATCTCCAGTTGCTAGTTACATTTTTTAAACATCAAACAGGTTGGCCATCATATTCTGCAATTAGAATTCCCATTAAAATTTCTTAGTCCCAGACACTGGTTTCTTTAAACTATTTGACAAGTGATCTGGTGTCACGAATGCAATTTGAGGTAAATTTAAAAGAGCCGCAGTCAGAAAATAGACAAGCGTCTATCGAACCTTAGGCAACCGTTATAAAGACAGGTTAGTGGCTTTCAAACCTGGTGTGCAAAGCCGTTTTAAATAGTTATGCATTTGCATAGAGAGCGCTTGGTAGATAACTAAGGGTGGTTCTGAATCAAATTGCTCTTTAGTAAACCAAAACAAATGATGTGCTAATAAGCAAGGTAGAAATCCAAACGTTGGGAGTTCCAAGAAACAGTAAGCTTCTGCGTTTCAGTATTGAAATGGACTGGTAATATCTGACACGGCTATAAATAACGTTGACATTCAATCTCATTGTTAGAAGAACTTGGAGTTTCTTGATTTGTTGAGAATGTGCGTTTATATTTGTGACTAAAACTCTAAACCGAAAACGTGTAATACTAAGAAAAAGGTTTCTATAAATACACGCTTGCTTACGCAGGAAAAACTTAATAGTATCTGGTAAGTGAAGCGGTTTGACATCCCATTAAAGACACAATGTTCTTCGCCAGTTAATTAGATTGGAAAAAGTAATGGCTGGGAAACGCACGCGCTAGTGAACTATGGGGCGCTCATGATTAACATAGTTTTTAGTCACTTCACTGGGTTTCAATTAAACATTTCTCCTTAACTATGTTTGCACGCTGATTTGAAAATCAAAATCGGATGTAAAAAGGAGAATTTTTGGTCATTTCTTACTTCTTTCTCTCATTCGAATAGATTTCTCCGTTGGGATTATTGGTTTTGCAAGCAGTAAGAAATCTGAGGAATTTTCGGGCCGTAAATGCCGTTTTGCCATGTTTTCATGTTTACCTGCGTTTCAAATATATGGCGTTTAGTTGAACAACTGTGCGCTGTTTTCGTAAAATAGTTTACCATCATTAAGGTTGAGCGGAAATTAACTCAATAAACCTCAGAAATCAAGCGGATGCTTTATATGCCATATAATTTCGATACTTAGTGTCATCCACTTTTAATGAGTTCAGTTTGCATATGCAACTAAGCATCGTTCTGAACCTTTTGACCTGTGCATCAACATAGCGAGCCACTGGCTAATTTGTGGAATGATTGGTTAGACGCAGAAATCAGAGAGGCAGCGGGTAATAAAGCAGAAAGGGAATTGTTGTCTTCCGATTATAAATACACTGCTCCACAACCGTTTCAGAAGTCATTTATTTCATCAGCTGGAGAAGACAGGCACTGATGAAGGAGTATAGTGATTTCGAGCGAGTATTACCAAATATTTAGTTAATTCATCCATGCGGTTCCAGTGCTAAAAATGGTCAAGTTGCACCTCAGTGCGAATCGCAATTCACCTTGAGATCACAGAAGAGGAGTATGGGGAGTTGAATGGCATAGGTAGACATTTGTCACATCTAGACTCACTCAGACACCCGTCACACGCCCGGAAAAGCACTGTACGCGCTTTTCATCCTTTCGGGGATCGTCAGCATTGCGCATGCCATCGGATCCTGGTAGAGCTTGAATCCGCAACTCGACTGTTGCCAGTCGGTGATTGATACCACTGACCTTGGTGAGGGGGCTACCCTGACCTCTGCACGGCAGTAACTTGTAAGTCAGTGGATTGTGGGCGGCGCTAATCACATCTAGTAACTTATTCACTATGGTCGTTGCCGTCCCCCTAGCTCAGTGGTCTCAATCACGGACTGGCAACAGTCGAGTTGCGAGTTCGAGTCCTAACAGGGTCCGATAGAATGTGTACTGCTGACGATTCCCGAAAGGAGGAAACGCGCGTACAATGCTTTTCCGGGCGTATGACGGCTGTCTGAGTAAGTCAAGATGTGCCGAATTGCTACCCACATCTTGAGAGTAACAATTCAGTCACAAAAAGGGTGCACCAAGTTGATCTCTCCAGTCAGTGCCAACTGAAGCGTAGTTTGCTGTGTGGACGATTTTCAGAAGATAAACTTTTCGATTCAGTTATACTTAACTCTTCCGGATTGGTTGGTTAACTGTTTAGGAATCATTTAACTTAACGATTATTTCAAAATAGTAAACCATGATTTAACCTTTGCATTCGTTTAGGACCGAGATTATTATCCTCCTTTTTCTGACCTGGTTTATCTCCTTGGCAGAAACGGCAAAAAAGAGGTTTCAGGATCCACTAGAACGGAATTCAAACACATAAACTCACAGTATATATCATTTTAAGAGGATGTAATATCATCCAAACTTAATGGCTTCTACCGAAACGTTTTCCTGGAACATTTGTAATGTCTCAATACTATTTGTACTGCATTCGCTACAGTATTAAACTGCAATATTAAAGAACAATTTTGTCTTTTGCTTCCTTGAAACTACAAAAATATAAAAATATAAATGCTATTTTAATGAGAGATGAAACTGGCTGCTTCATTACAACGAACAAAAGTAGATCAGCTGGCTTTCCTGTTTCTCTATCGGTGTTAGCATTTCAATCTTTTATAGCACCTAGGTTAGACAACCATAATTTTGTGAAACTTGTTTCTGGGAAGTGATGCGGAAATCCTGAGCTGGTATACCGTATCATAAAAAGTATAAGCGCATGATGGGACAGCGCTTGTAGCAAGGTTAACGGAACAATTGTCTTGTAGGTAGTGGGAGCAAAAATTGTCAAAATGTATCGAGGTGTTTTGCAGAACTTTGAAGCAGTTACTTTGATGCTCACTTCAACCCCTTAATGCGGACCAAGTTGTACCGCGCTTCAAAGCATCCTCAAGAACTCTTATGAATGGGTGTAAGTCACCTCGACCCGAATATAATGCAGTTTGCGTCTGAAATACAGGCGCAGTCCTCACACTGAAAATTAATGGGTTGGGACCGGAACAAATTTGAGTAAACACTTAACCTGGTTTAGACGATAAGAAGGAGACTGTGTCAGTATAATATGTAACTTGTCTATGTATTTGTTTCATCCTGTCTAAAGACGTGGGTTAGTCAGGTCCAGATCAAAAACTTCTGAGGAACGTTTGTTATTAGTAAGGTAATGTATCCGTCCCTTGGGTATGCTGTAAAATATTTGTCCCTCACTATCTCAAAATGGTTGCACAATACAGCTATAGGACGTTTGGCTTCAACGTGATTTAAATGTGCTTCGAATAAAATCTGTCGGGGGAGTTAATTTATAAACCTTTCCAAAACGAATCTTAAGTATATGTGGGACCAATCAATTCCTTACTTCGTTCACCCTACAGTTATTAAGTATAGGCGTTGTTAAAGCTAGGTAGACATTCTATTTTCATCCAAGCGAAGTAACGTACAAAAAATACATCCTCGTAACTTTGGTACAAATTATTTATGGCAACCTATTAGGCTTATTGCTTGTGTAAAATATAACGACTGCCGCAGGAATTATTACCCCTTTTAATTCTTAATAACGAATCTCCTTTGTCTGAGATGAACTTGTGACACTCCTGTTTAACTATGTATGTTAAGCGGAATATCCTGAGGAAGAGGACGGTAAAGTATATACGGTCATGCACTACAACGTGCTATCCGTGCTTGCTAAGAAGTTATCTTGGACCCTCTTAAGGTAAAGATCCTCAGAAATCGCATGTGACACGTTCACGAGAACATTCATCACACTTGTAACGCACGGGTCTGAGGAGAAATCCTTCTATTGTCAAAGGACAACGAAGTCATTTCTGAGTAGCAATACATGCAAAAGCATTCCTGGAGGGAATTAGCATGGAGAACTCACAAGAACACCCCGAATTCCGAAACCTAGATTGCTTACGTGGCACAGCATAAGTTCTGTGTGAGTTTGATCCGCGTTGACAAGCAGACGCATCAGCAGGATTTAATGAAGAGATTCTGCAAGAACCGCAAACTCTTATACGGACACGTTAATAGCCTTCGTAAGATGCAAAGAGGAATTCCAGCACTTATCACGTCTGACGAATGCACGTAATCAGCGACAGCAGCAGCCGATCTCTTACGGTCCACTACCCACAAACGTTCGATAAAGTAACAGGCCCAAAGGTTATTCCTGTTTTTATTGTCTCACTATCAGCTCTATCCAATATTCGTTTTATTGCGGAAAATGTGTCAAAAACTGTTGTTCTTGCCTATGCGCAGAAGCCAGTGATCTGTCGAAACCTCTGGCTATATTCTACCAGCGCTGTATGGAGGAGAATCATATTCCAACAATATGGAAGCCTGGGGTAATCACTCTTATTCCTAAGTGGGATAGTCACACTAACCCAACCAAGAACCGTCCTATAACCCTAATCCGTGAGCTTTCCAATGTCATGAAATCTATCATCACTGATGCATTCATGCAGTACCTGAAAAATTACAACATGATAGCACCAAAGTAACATGGCTTCCGAGAAAAGCGTTCATGCACTACGAAAGGGTTAATTGCACGCAACAGCTGGACTGAAGCAGTTGATGGTGGAGCATAAGTTGATGTCATTTATTTGAACTTTTCAAAAGATTCTGATCGTTCTGACCACCGAATTTTCCTAAAATACTTCAGCTTTATGGCTTTGGTGATCCACTGCTGCGTTGGATAGTCAATTTCCTGCTCGAACGTTGATTGGAATTGAGAGTTCCAGACAGAATCCCTATCCGACGCAATTGAGGTGTCGTGTGGCGTACCACAAGGCTCGGTACTCCGGCGCCGTCTATGCTTGATTTTCATAAACGATCTGGCGAGGAATGCTACTTCCGCTTTCTTATTCTTTGCGGATGATCAAGTTATGGCGAGAGATCGAAGAACCGAACAACCACCAAAAGCTCTATCTTGACCACAACACGATTTCAACTTGGTCACTTTTGAATACCCTAGCTTCAATTTGGAAAATGTCACGCAGTTCAGTTGCGCTATAGACATGACAAACTGTATGGGCTTAAGTCACATGTATTGCAAACTTCCCATGAACGCGACCTTGGTGTGATCATACAAAGTGACCTTAAATCTTCAAAGCAATCGGAGGCAGCTGCGAAGAGAGTCAACCAGCACGTCGGTTTGCTGCGAACAATATTCGGAAGATTCGACCCATCAGTTTTCTCCATGCAGCACAATTCTTACGTGCGTCCTCACCTTGTATACGCCATCCAAGCTTGGCAACCTTGGTTGAAGAGCTAAGTACAAGTGCTAGAGACACCATAACGCACGGCCACAATGAATGTCAAGGGCCTACGAAATCTGTCTTAACATCAAAGGCTTAAGTCAGTGGGGGTTTTCGGTGGTCGCTAGCGATGGCTTCGCGGCGATCTCAAATTAGTCTAACAAATATTGAGTTACCCTAATCATGTATGCCTTTATTTGCTGAAACTCAGCCATAACACCAATCTCAGAGGTACCCACTACAATTATGTGCACAGTTTAGAAGCCTGGAATGCCGACGGAATTATTTTTCTCTTCGGTTTTGCCAACCCTAGAACTCTCTCCCCAACTTCATTTTTACCTCCCCGAATTGGCTATTGTCAGAAAACTATTGAATCTTGCCTTTGGCTCCCATCACTTCATTGTTAAAACTGTGCAACTCTGCAGTATATTAATTATCCCTCCAAACCGGATTAGCATGTTACATAAACCTGAGGATGCTGGACATAAATGCGGATTCACGTTTTAACGTTGACTTTTCTCATGAAGTACAACAATTATAACTGGTCCCATTTTGCCTTGTCATTCGCATTCAATTCCCGCTTACCTTATTATTTTTCAGCAGCGTATCTGATAGCTAAAGCTCCCAACATAAAACTCACTTATCTTTTGATAATGGTAGTTTTACCCCAACCATCCTGCGGGATTTGTTAAACAAGTGCTTTTTTACCCGATATAAATCATTGTTCATTGTTCATTGTAAAATTCTTGACCATCTGCACAAGAAATAAGCAAATGATTAAGACATAATGACACGATATGAAGTTGCCTTCCTCCACAAAAGCACAGCGTTACGAATTTAACATCTTCATGTTTTATACCATAAGGTTATGCTATCGATACTGGGAAAATAGCATATGACAGGTTTTATCATACATGTAAGCCAAATGCCAGATGAATTTATCTAGATAAATTAGGGCAGTTACTCTTCCACTTTGCATGTAACTCGACGAGCAGTGCACGTTTAATGAAAATGTTGACACATAAATGTGTTTGGCGTCAGAGTTCGGTATTCTGTCATCCACAACAACTTCGAATTTTCCGAATACTGGGAAGTCACCGAATTTCTTCTATCTACTGCCTATTGGATGCCCTCAAACTAATTAATTACCTTGGTGTAAATAATGTACTTGAGCATTGTTATGGGCAACAATTCGGTATTAACTAAATGCCTCAGTGTTTCCCAATCAGTCAAACCTGATAACAGTTTCCAATAGAAAGCTCAAATGTACGTATTCTGATAAGCACGGATTAAAAATTGCTGTTTATTTGCAAACTACTTTAAAAACTTGAGTTATAAGTACGAATGAGATGAATTTGATAATAAAACACAAACCAGGAAAACTGTCGCCCCATCAACACAATAGCAAGTGATATTTGAAATATTAGGTTTAACTTAGTTAAACAAATTATGATATATTCTTAGTCATTAAATTGGAAGAAAAACTTTTACCGGTTCATTTTCCGCTGCGGTGTGTTGTACTAAGAGACGCATCTAGAATACTTTCAAAATCCTCAGCTCTCCACCTACCGTGTTTAAGCAAAATGAAGGCCGCATTAATTACCTTGAGGAGAACTTGCCAGTCCGGTGCACAGCTCTTTTAACTGGAAAATGCGGGGAAAGCTTCTGGTAGAAACTAAAGGATTTGGAATCATACGGCATTTTCAGAATCCGTTTTAGCAAGTTAAATAAAACATGACACTAAAATGTGCATGCGGGTTGTTTCCGCTTTATAAATCGGATCACGGCTGGGACATAGTGTATTAGGTTTGTTGTGACTTCAACTATCTTTTTGAACATCGTCTGTATCACATGAAATGCAAGAGTAAAAGATCGCGACACCCTGCACACTCATAGTGGCCAAAGTTGAACTATCATAAAGCGGATAATCTCACTGCCTTAACTTATTATACCCCAATATGAAGTAGTAAATTTCATCAGTAAACACGAGAAAATTGATCAGATTGCGGGAAAATTAAGGCCCAAAAAGCGCCATCAATTTGGAACCCTACCATTTAATCATTGTGGACGCTTAGGCATAACCATATCAGGGTTTAGCATTTGGCCTATTCAGTGTCTTTGCTACGCTTTTTTGCACCTAATTCTTTTCGACCAAAGCATTGCGTAACGGATGTTGCTTATTGGCAGTATTATAGTCCATACATATAACCACTACATGTAACGTCTGCAAATGTAGCTCTTTGCGTACACTTCCCCAGTATTAATCGCAAACACTCAACTTTTGTCATCACTTACACTATGAAGGTGCACCATTGATATAAAGATACACAATGTTCAACAGAGATGTAACCTTCGTAAATGCAAACCCCCCATCCGGGAGTGAATTCTTTTCAATCCTATGGTTGGTGGCATAAATTGTGGAACACCGTTGTATACCTATTGGTCTATCATATGCAGGAGCAGTCTCTCGAACTGTTCAGAAATAAAATAATTTTATCCCATTTATTTATCAAAACCTCACGTAATTTTAGATCGTTATACTAATGTTTGCTTGAGTATGAACAATCAGCTTTAACATTATAAAGATATTTTTAAAATCGAATGGTCTACACGTTGTTTTGTCCCACATATAATAGTAAATGGCAAAATCGAAGCACCGTAAATGTTTTTTATTGTTAAATACTACTGTAGTAAAGTAACTGCGAAATAAAACTAGTTTATTCATGTAACCATGTTCTTCAATCAAAGCACTATGTTATAAGTAATAACGTTACAACAATTAGAAGGATAAGGGTTTCCAGTAAACCTTTTATTGTGATGCGTCAGAGTTAGATTTATTGTACAACTGAATCAACTCAGTAAAAAGGTTAGCATCTTAACTATGGAAACAGTGACAAGATGCTCGATGAGAGTGACCTCCGATGCACCGGTGGACACAAATAGAAAGAAAACATAAAAGGAAAATTATTAATGAAGCAATCCTGAAATTACTTTCAAGATAAAATTAGTTTTAAAGGCAGCGAGGAAAACAACAAACGCTAAATATAATATATGCAGACTGAAACAGGACCCTGCGGCCAAATATTTTAATTGTTATTAAATATTCTTAATCGTAAGGTCGCCACCATAAATGCGGGCAATATGAGGTAAGACACAAATCTGAATAACATCATAAAACTTAACATGAAGCTGCTCAGAAATGCCTTTTACAATTTCAGTCGGCGATCATCCGGTTTTGGCAGCTCAGTAAGCTGAAGATTCAGGAAAATCATGACTGATCTCTCTTTAGAGAATTGGGAACCAGGACACTGCCATTTTTATAACAGGCAGCTAAAGCATGTCAAGTTGGGTAACCAAGCACAACACTAAGGACTGGACAACCTAGAAATCATTTTATTTCCAGTACTCGAAAACGCGTAATTCCCATCTTTTGCTAACTAGCCACACCGGATGTACCTGCAACCAGTATTCGAAGCGTGGCCTAAATATGTTTTAAATAATATTAAGGAAATACTGTATTTATGGTACCAGTTGACCTAGTGTGATTTACCAAATTTCAGGAATGTTTACGAGTACATATCAACAAGCCGTTACTGCACTCACATTTGTGTACCAAGGAGGTATCCATGCCAATCAAAGTGGTACGTATTTCGATACAGCTTGGCCTAGCAACCGAAATGGCAAGGAACTGCTGGATGATATCCATAAACGTAAACACTCTTCTGTAATCAGTACGCAGACCAAACTGCTTATAATGCCATAAGATAATTGGCGGCTTAAGATTGGTTAGCTCGTCGCTTGGTGAGGGGGCTACCCTGGCCTCTGCATGGCAGTAACGTGTAAGTCAGTGGATAGTGAGCGGCGCCATATCACATCTAGTAACTTATTCATGATGGTCGTTGCCGTCCCCCGTAGCTCAGTGGTCTCAACTACGGACTGGCAACAGTCGAGTTGCGGGTTCGAGTCCTACCAAGGGTCCGATGGAATGCGCACTGCTGATGATTCCCGAAAGGAGGAAACGCGCGTACAATGCATTTCCGGCACAGTCGAGTTGCGGGTTCGAGTCCTACCAAGGGTCCGATGGAATGCGCACTGCTGAAGATTTCCGAAAGGAGGAAACGCGCGTACAATGCATTTCCAGGCGTGTGGCGGCTGTCTGAGTGAGTCTAGATGTGGCGAATTTTTACCTATACTATTCAACTCCCCCTACTACTCTTGTGTAAATACGTTTTTGTAGACGTTCGCCATAAAACAGACGTTTCTTAAATGCTTGTGTCGATTGCAAGTCCGTTAACACACTAAGATTATTTGCCATGTCCCAGTAGTTTGCGTCAGGAGAAAGTCTGCGCTAAGAGAAAGCATGACTGGCTTCATACGCAAAATGTTTACAAAGTAAACCATCGATGGGCAAAGACTAATCAACTGCAGGACACCAATGAGAGCAAGTTGTCGGAGAGAAATTCAACCAACTGCAATATGATTATTTCACGTAAGAAAGCTCTGTTTCCTGGTATTGACTGTCTAGGATAGTCAACTTGAAAATTTCGTACCTCTTTCCCGGAAAAGTCATCAACATATAAAACCAATGAATACTTTTTTCTGACGTATTCCCCATCAAGATAATGAAACCACGGCAAGGAGACCGGATCACACGTGTGGTGGCAGTCCCACCACTCACCAGACTTGACACTGTCCAGACAAATCACGTAGTCAGATGGACAAAAATGTTAGGTCCAGTAACTCATCACTTTTAATGTTTACGTGATTGTTCTAGTTCCATTGAGCACGGTTGTATGAGCTCGATGATGAATAGGTAGAATGAAACTTTTAACTACACTGGCTTCTCATGTCTTTTCCGGAAATTATATCCCTACCGAACAGTTCAATTATCTCGCCGTATTGAGAAATCAGACTGTATATCAAGCTAAACACAAAGCTTGAGGCAGAGAAAACGGCCGCGTGCTTTCTTGGAGAGTGCATTTTAGGTTGTGGATCTCCCACGTATTTCCGGAAAATAATCGAGAGTACTAGAACCGTTCTATCGAATATTGTCTTGAAACGTCTCACAATAAGTGAACATGATGCGGTTGATCTTTTAATTAATAAAACGGAGCTCGACCGTTGCATTAGTACGTACTGGTATTCAGAATGCAGCAGCAAATCAATTCGAGTGTGTCACTGAACTATTTGTCTGTAGTCTCCCCGCTTTGCAACTAGGAAAGGTTATTTTGAGCTTCTTACACTATATCTGCAACACCGTCCCCTAAAAATATTCAGAATAAGGGTTTAATGTGACAAACTCGTATTCAGAGCCAACATACTTTCACATTATTAGCCATTCTGGCGGCGAAGTGTGATTCATCTATGGTTAAACAATGTTACACGTATATTATGAGTTATACACTATGCGCCATACAACTTGAAAAATAACATCTAAACACCGTTGGATAGCCCAACTGAAACGAGGTTGTATTGTTGTTTGGCCAAGATAGAAGATCTGCGATTTTTCTGCTGGATGTCATAAGATTTCATGATGTATTATTTTGCCCTTACTGACGGGGCACATTTCAGATTCAAAGATAATAAGAATAGTGAGGCAGGTGATCGAAAGTTAATTAACGACAGGCTTGCTTTGCCTAAAACCATAGAACGCAATCTACAATGATATATACAAAATACTACGTCCAAACTATGTGGCGATTTGAAGAATTTGTGATATACACTAATTGCACTGGGAAGTACTAAGACCAGGTTCCATACTGTGTACCTCGTTTTATAAGCCTACCATCTAAATGGTTGTTTAAACGGCTCTAGCCATCAGAGAATCCATAGCCAACTTTTCTCGGTGTGAACGAGGTGAATTGAATTGGCTGAGCAGAGTATGTTTTAATTAGTTGTGTTGTCTCCATTAAGCATTGTTCATTTAAAGCTGTCCATAGCTTATCTATTTAAGTTCATCACTTTACATAACATTTAGGTTTGTGTCCCAGATTACCCGGTTGAGACAACTGCTGTTGACATGCACGAGATATATTCCTTACCTACGTATGCAATTGCTTACCGGCAAATCAGCGGAGTAGGTATGTGATCACAACTAGAGCGCTGTCTGGCTGATGATACCATGAGCACATTAAGGGACAGGCATATGAATGTATTCATCAAAAACGTGGTACACTATCGCAGATACGTCGATGGCACAACTAGCTTTCAATATAATAACAATGCTGATAAGAATACGTATAGTTTTTCTGAAGAGAGCAAGTACGTCTGCAGTGGCGCAGACCAATTTGCCCAAAAGTATCCATGCTCTTGCATGAGCGATTTGCAGGTGGAATAGTGAGATGTGCCTTTCCAGTAGTTACTTTCTGGTGGATGGTTGAGCAAAAGCCTAGTATTGGAAAACTTGGTGTTATTATGTTTTTGGCCGCTCTTGTAATAACTCATCGAGGGGTCTTTCCAAAGTGAATATAATGATTATGGCGTTTATGTCAAATTAATTGGAGAGTTTGATTATAAATGTTGTCACATTATCACAATAACTATGTGTGATTGGTAAGTTGTTCCACAGATAGATATTTCTGACCAGGAAGAAATTGGATCGAAGGTTCGTTCTAGCTTTCGGAATATTCAGTGTAAGCTATTTATTGCCAAGCGTATTAGTTGAGCAATATTGTAAATCAAGTGTAGAGAGCTCGGAATAGGTCTTGCTTTGCAGCGAGTTGAAAAGCAGCAACACGTTGTGCTTCAATCGTCGAATCTAAAGTGTTGCAAATTGAAGTTATTTGCAACTTTCTCAATAACTCATAACACAGAAATTACCAATCAAATGTCTAGTAAACGACCGCTTCATGTGCTTCGCAATAATTCTGTCACTGTTTCTCATGCTGCTGTGTATTATGTTGCAATATTTGAAAAGGGGCCGTTGCGTAGTTTAAAAGGCTCGAATCTAGGATGTTGTGTGGATCTTGTCGGATATATCAAGCACAAGTTGTCTGGCATGTGCTATTTGGTATTGGGTCTGTTCGGAGAATTTAAAGATATTTTAGTGTTTAGTAACAAGAACATGCGTGGGCAGCTGTGTAGAGAGGTAATTATTGTTTTGTGTGATTGATCCATCCTGACAGGAACAGCCGTAAGACACGATGCATACTTCGTAGCCGAGAGATTTATCACCCGCATGTGGCAATAAAACTCAAGGGAATGTAAGTCGTATTGCATGAGCAGTAGCGTTCTGTGAAGCTCGTCAGGCCGAAGCTTACAGACGATCTTGGTATCGTCAGCAAATAAAAATGTCCGTCCATAGCTCACTCATGTGGTGCTGCTATTAACATAGAGCAGGAAAACTGCAGGACCGAACATGACCGTGGATGACCCCACTGCTGATGAGGCGTAGAAAAGTGCCCAAACAACAGTCCGGAAATCTACAAACCCGCCTGGACAAACTCTTATGGCAGTATCGCATTACGCTACACATTAACAAGGAACATCCACCGTGTAAACTTCTGATGCGACGACGTCAACACACCCGATTGGATCTGATTAATCCCAAACGGCATCGAACGGTCGGTTAACGACAGTGTGACGAAGCAACGCTACGACATGAAAGCAAAGGATCATGTGATTGAGGCAGGCGAGTGAGTGTTTGTTAAACTGAGGCCAATGTACAAGACGCGAATCCGAGAGATTACGAGAACAAAAGTAGTAAAATGGAGGCGGAATTGAAAGATGCGCGAATATTTCAACGTCAGTTGGACAAAGTGCGATGACACCCTGTGAGTCCAGAGGAGGAACAAGCCAATTGCTCATCGTCTGCATCTCCGAGAATGGCACCAGAAGCACCGACAACTAAAGACAACGCTGAGAAACCTATGCAGCCATGGCGATCAATTCGTGAGAAGCGGAGCGTATAAAACTATCAAGCTGGATATTTTAAATCTAATGGTAGCGGAATATTATGATTGGTTATCACGAGCCACTGTCTGTCTGGCGAAGCATGTGACTCATACGAGTGAACAAATGCCCATGATATCAAGCGAACAAGTGAGTTGGTCGTGTGTGCCGGGAAACTCTTTCCCCTGCCTTTCCGTGTTCTGACAATAACCGCAGGAGACATTCCATGTGGCCGTCAGAAGTCCGCCCCCCGGTCAACCATACAAAGTCGGTAATCTTGCCTTCGGGAATGGTGATGACGGCCAAAGCTACACGCTTGCCAGCCAGATGCTTCATCGCACACCTTCTGTAAAGTACGCAGGCGTACTCTCATTTTTCGACTTGAAGTCAGTGAACAAAGCAAACAAAATGCAACGAAGCGAAATGCGCATGCTTACTTGCTCAAACTCAGCTTCTGTAGCTAGTCTGGAGAGGCAGCCACTGGGCTCTTCTTCTCGTTCGAAAGAACAAATCTAGAGCACGTCTCAACTGTCTAGTAATTGACCACACAAGGCAAGGCGTGGTAGAGGGAACAGGTTTGTCACTTCCCAAGTAGCCTCATCCCCGGTATACGGAGCTTAAGATATGAGGACGGGTGCGAGATGCTGGGACAATACACCCTGGTCTATGGTCGGTTGCGACTTGATCTCATCATAGCGTAATGCATCATACACAGATGCGGTGACTTCCCAATGCTAATGCCACAGCTCCATTTGCAAACACTTTGTAACACACACGGAAACCAATCTGCATGAGTCAGTGAAATGGACATGTGCTAGACCAGCTGCATTTCGGGTGTACGTATAATCGAATGATTTGGATAAGAACCCGAGTATTTCTCCTATCAGATGTGGGCGCCCTGCCTGTATCTTAATCCATTCTCTTTGGAGATCAGGAAATGTCCATGCGAGACAACAGGTCTAGGGTTTATAATCTCACCGCTCGACTGGCGTAGAGCACGTGCGCGACGCATTCGCCCTGGCGGTGTGAGGACACATCCGGTGTTCCCTGGGTTGCTTCTGCCACCTAAAGCGAGGCAGCCCCAGCTAAAATTAGTAAAAACCCGTCAAAACCCTCCTGCACCTGGCTGTGTTCGCAAGTGCTTATACTACTACGGTTGCAAAACCCATATGAACAATTTCAGATCTTTACACTTTGTGTGTGAGTCACATCAAGCAGATCCCAATAAGTCACTGCAATCCAACTCCCGAGATGGATTGCTCCCCATTGTCTTGTGTCTCAGTCTATTTAAATAAACACTATGGGCGGAGTCCCGCAAACAAACCACCCAACCACCTACTGCCTTGTGGGCTGGTCTATTCAGCCATAGGCTCCGGGCCGAGTCCAGCAATGATATCTTCAAAGCAAAACCAACAACACATGCGCGATTGCAAACCAATGCATTCGTATGCTTGCGCGCAAAGCACTCAACATCGCGCGCTGGAACGTGCGTACACAACTGGATGGGAAATCGAGTAAACGCCTTGGTGCGACGCAAAGCACGGGACCCGATGGAATTGGGGCGCTACAACATCGAAGATGCGGCGTTCAGTGAGACCCAGCTCGCTGAGCAAAGTCAGTTGCATGAAGCAGGTGCTGAATACACGTTTCACTCAGTGGGCAACACCAACTCAGCACCACGTGAAAATGGGGCCCGGTTGAACTATCCGATTGCCTAAATGGCCAGCTGGTGGTTTAACCAACAGGCTGCAGCGCGCGACTGATGGCTGTTCGCCTACGAATCGGAAGAGGTAATTTTGCCACTTTCATAAACACGTATGGTCCGACTATGTGTTATCCTGATGAGACGCGGGATCAGCTATCCTCCGTCATACGGTCGGTGTCGAGGAGCGACCGACTGTTTTGTTGGGTGATTTCAACGCGCGTTGGGCGTAATGCATCAGCGTGGACAGATATCATCCGTCCGCATGGCATTTGTCTAGCGAATACGAACGGTGACAGGCTGCTCCCATTGTGTGCCACTACCGGCCTGACGATCACGAACACTGCGGTTGCACTGAGTGCGAGTGATATAGCAACTTGGGCGCACCCACGGAGTGTTCACGCTCACCTGCTCGACTATGTCATCGTACGTCAGCGTGATATGCGTGAAATGCTCATGGCACTTGTACTACATGGAGCGGAGCGTGGCACTGACCACAAATTGGTGCGGACCAAACTGTACGTATATTTTCATAAATCTATGTATTGCGCTTCCGCCGTGAATCGGCGTAAAATTAACATTCTCTCCCTCTTTACTGTGACGAAACGTACTGAGCTGGAGAAGGGGATGACTGCACGTCTGTGTGAAGTGGAACGCATAGCCACAGTGGGCGACCTGTGACATCGCATTCGCGACCACGTGACAGCTGCTGCCGAGGAGACCATGGGGTGCGATATCAGTAAGCTGCGCGATTAGTTTGATGAAAACAAAGCGATAATTGTCGCATTAATGCTTGAAAAGATTGCAGCATTTGCTGCAAATAAGAGATCCCATCGACTTGGGGAAGAAGAGAGAGTTTCACGGGATTCGACGACGACTGATCCGAGAGCTACGTTGTATTAAAAATGCATGGAGAACGGAGAAGGCAAAGCAGATGGAATGCTACGCCGAAACTAGCCAACACAAAGAACTGTTTGCCTTCTTGACAGCGGGGTATGGAATCAGGTTGGAGCCACTGTGGTTGCTGCTCACTGGTAGTTCAAGCGCTTTTTGCAAACAGACTGCGGACATAATGCAGAGTTGGGGAAAGCACATTGACTGTCTCTTGAACAAAACTGAGTGGCCTGAAGCAGCACGATGTGAAGGTGAGCGGCGGACCCGCCGAAGGTGGATGAGACGTAGAGAGCACTTGCTCATCTGAGAAACAGCAAGCGTGACGGTGCCAACGGGATCCCGCCTGAAGTATTGAAACACGGCAGAGCTGCATTGGTGGCTGCGTGGCACTACTTTGTGCAACCTGTGTGGATTGAGGAGGAGGTGCCTCCTGAGCTGAAGGATGCCCTTGTGCTATAACCGCACATAGGCAAATGTAGCAAGGAATGGGCCACGAATCATCGTGGTAGCAACTTGCTGAGTTGTGTGGGCAGGTTGATTGCGCGAATCCCACTCAACCACGTCATCAGTCAGATTGTCCCTGTCCACAGGTTTGACTAAAAAGTGTCAGCCGGAGTGATCTATTGACGTCCCTGAGTGACCACTCTTTGTACATTTGACCGTCTCAATTGGGCAACATTTGAAAGATTTTTCGTCACCCAAATAAGATTCGTGAGCAGCTTTAGTAAAATCCCGAAATATTGTTCACTATTCGCGGCCACTCCCAGCACTAATTGACCGGTATTTGAGTCTATGCTTCTTTCCGCGCAAAGCCTTTTTAAAACATAATTACACTATTACATGAACAAGGTGTATTGTAAAGCAAATAAACTGAGATAATTAAATCCCGATGCATCGGGTGCTAACCATATTCATGTCTGGCGTTGCTTCAGGAGATTTTGCTTTTAGCTCTACAGCACTGGGCCTGAAACTCAACAGATATCAGGTCATCAAGCAACTCGTATAAGCCAAAGTGCACTATTAGAAGGATACGACCTTGTGATATCTGTGGACTGTGCTCACGAAAAGTGCGAATGCAAATAAAGTAAATGGTAACCGTGCGTATCTATCTACAGTGCTGTACACATCACCATTTTTAAACTGAACACAATGACATGCTTGTTTGGATGATCCGCCTGTGCAGTGTCTAGGTACAAAACGCTGAATGCGAATAGCCGAAGTAGTGGAACCCCGACAAACAGACATACTTAGGCCCTGTAGTTGGAAACGGAATGAAACCATCTTGCCAGCGCAGGATAACTGTTACGGACCCCAGGGTACGCTATTCCATACGTAGAGAACATGAATATAAGCCTTTTCAAAAGGCTCGACGCAATAACGTACAGTAGGATTTTTCAGTATCGCGAATGGCAATGATCAGGCCCGTAATATGACGCAGCGTGTACTCATCGTTGCCTACTTACTGTAGCCTACCGTGTTACAATAACAATGGCCCTGCTCCGTGGGAGTCGAGGCATGTCGGAGAAGTTCGGGAGCCTTAAGAAGGCACCGACGGAGCCGACCTTTCACCTCCTCTTCTGTGCAGCACTGGTGCCCCGCCTGTACTAGTGCATTTAGAACTTAGAGATCGGGTTACATAGTTGGGACTAACCGAAGATTGTCCAGGTCAAGCTAGTCTCGCTGAAGCTGTTTGTTCGAACGCCGCGCCAGTTCAACTGGTTAGCCAGCTCGTCCGTGCACGCAGCCTGCATGATGTTGCGCACTGCTGTCTAAATGGTATTCCCGCCGATCACGGTGAAGTAGTAAAGCTAAAGTGAAAGCATAAAAAAGCGGCATCATATCAACTGTGCCATGGCAGTGCGGCTCTCAAGCCGACGATCTAGTGATTGCAGCTCCACAACCGTCTTCAACGGAAACGGTACATGGTACGCACTGATCTTGGCGTAAGCTGACAATTCAAATCAAACAGAGACCATCTCTAACATGAAGGCGTGAAGTTCCTCCCAAATTCTAGCGTTGTCGCTGGCATTTTTGTACCATATTCCCGCATATATTGCTTAATTTCCAGCATTGAATGGTGCAAAACACGCAGTTCCGTTGTTACAGAATGATCCTACTGCAAGAGATCAATTTGGGAGCTGAAGCGAAAGCTTCAAGCAAGGATCTTATTATCCTACCATAAAGCGATGGGACATGTAATTGGAGGAACGTTGTCTAAGGCAACCCGAGGGGACAGCTGAGGGAAGTCATCCTCCAAATCCAATGTCGGAGGCGGTGGGTACTGGATGACCATAGCCCCTGAATGTGGTGCATGTTAGTAGATCTTCGTTTGCGTTTCGAAATCCAGTTGCAGGACAGGAAGCCTGAAAATGGTATTGCAGCAGTCTTACTTACAGGGGCCTCTTCCCACCTTGCTCCATAGGCAGTGTGTTGTCAGTGGACAGAGGATCGGTGTGATCCTCCAAGTAGCGTGCGATAGGTTTGGCTTTTTCTTAATCAACTGTAAACATCATTCTAACAGTTTATGAAACCATTTAAGCGGATACTTTTCACTGCAAAGCGTTTCGCTGCCGTACGTGGTTTTACCACCCAGCAGCAAACCATTGGTTTCCTTGGGATTAAAACCTGATCACAAGACTGCATTGTTCAACATCCACTTCCTAAGGACCACAGGGATTGAGGTGTCCTCAAACGCGATAATATGGAATACAAAAAACTTGTCATGCGTATGCTTGCTATTGGATGATAAATGCGCAAAAATAAGCATTTCCACATTCACACACTTCGACTAGTTATGTGAAAACTGCAAAAAATCAGGCTTGCAGAGCAGTATTTAATTGGAAATCAAAGAGTACAGTCCACAGATTGTTAATGCGAGAACTGCCAAAATGTATAATGCGTCTGAATCGCCATCACAATTTGTACACCCCGTACACATGCGGGGCCCAAACGGTAGCGTGGTTTTCAAGTTTAGCTACGGCTTATAATGGTAACTAAAATGTTTATCTACTGGCTATCTCCATTCGGACCTTCCCTTCGCGATAACATAGTGTTATAGAATTAGGAGAGTGGAAATTGGGTTAAACCATAATATATAACAAATGCCTTACAATATACCTATGTCATGTCGTCCTGATACTCGAAAGCTGCCTGGTCATAATTTGGTATGAACAGAATAACCCCTAACATAAGTTTACATAGCTTATTATGCCTCGGACAAAAGGCTTTTATGTAAATACACCGTAGATTTGGGTGATTAAATTTGAACGCCTCAGCTGCGCACGTCGCTTATGAATAAGCGTTCTTACATCGTTCCTAGCTACACAACAAGGCCTGTGAGTATTGATTCATTGGGTTGTAGAGAGCAGAGGACAGAGCAGCCCCATCACTTCACGCTCACTGTAGCGATCATGTGAGTTGATGCGGCAGTGTCCCACAAGAGAGCATTGGGATCACAATCAACACAGCAAGATGCATGCTTGTACAGCAAATAGATACTAGCGGCCGTTGGAGACATTCCACTGTTTGCGCACTGACGACTAGCTCAGGTAAACTGTTCCAGTCACTCACCACACGAGTTGACAAAGTGACATCAGAGCGAACCCAATGCCTCCTTGGTTTAAACAGGTACATATCGTGGCCTCGTGTCAAACTATCCGCACAAAGACGAAAGAACTATTGTACCACATTACACATCGCATCTCAGAGAATGCGCCGCGTGTAAACCAAGTAACCACGGCAACCACGATACTCCAGGGAGAAAAAGTTCATCCTTTGAAGGTCATTAGAATAAGACGGGTTTCTGAATGTCATGACAGATTTCGGTCCCCGGCACTGAAGCTTCTCTATCAGTACACATACGGCTTTCGTAAAAGGATAGACTACTAGCAGTGGGTAATAAACAATTGGTCGAACATTAGAGCTAAACAGAAGTGGGAATATCTCTAAGTCATCTGGGAAAATGACCACCTTAAAGAAAAGAAGTCCCTGTTAACAGCGGCAACTTTCTTCAGGGTATTCCGAGTAGTGCGTAGGTTTGGCGGGGCAAGAACTACCAGGTCCTTCTCCAAGATTACCTTCCTGATCAAAGAGCCTCCAATGTGATAAATACCAAAAGGGTCCGGGGTACCAATTGGGAGAACAGAACACATAGCATGGTTAATAGGTTGCCGTCACTCTGTTGACCAGCAGTGCATCCGATCCAACGTTGTCTGTAGCCGGTCAGCATCGTAAGGCTTTGACACCTCTAGCCATAATTTCAGATCATCAGCATATGAGGTAATCAGTTAGGAGCTCGGATAGAAGGATATTGGTGTAGATTTTGTAGAGCTTTGGACCAAAGTACAGATCCATGTGGGAGGCGGCTGATCATAAACACAGGACTGGAGTAGGTATCGTTCACTTACACTTGCATGCTTCGGCCATTCAGAAGAGAATCTTCCCAGAAACGCCAATTCCCTGGCTTTTGAGGAGACCTCCATGAGGAACTTTGTAAAATGTCTTGTTGAAGTCGACGAAAACGACCTCCAGCGATCTCGCTCGTTTTCCGCTGGCAACAAGCAAGTTAGAGACACAGGAACGCGCCGTCCAAAAACCATATTGAGCGCAAGCGATAATATACAAGTTCCCTAGGTGAAGATCCAGAGCTCCCTTAAAAATTCTTTCCATGATTTTACAAATTATCGACCTCAAACAGATCGGCCGGCAGTTTGCAAGATCCTGATGTTCTCCTCCCTTGTATATGCATAACAGCGCCCACTAAAATTCATGTCGTCATTAGAGACCATACATGCATATGGTGACTTAAATTACCTAAGGAAATGGCTCTTACCACGGAACTTTTAAGGCTACATTACGGAACTCTAATATATCGCCAGTCAGTTCTTTTACCGGTACCGCGAAGTAATGAAGCGCGGCACTGCAATTCACCGTGTATTGCGTGCACCATACACACTCAGATGCGTGCCATAGAATAGCCATTAAGTCTTATAGAAGACATTATGAAATCAGCTAATATGCAATGAAACGTTACGAGCCACCATTCCATCCCAAGTATGGGCAATTGGATGGAACAATTTTACCTCCTCGGTTTCGGGGAATGACAAACACTTGCATGAGATGGAATCGATGAGGATCCACTTTTGCTTGGGATTAAATCGAGAACATTTGTATAGCAGCTGTTGATTGGACGGAATAAATTTGTGGAACGCCTCCACTTTTGCATCACCTCGCACACACACAAGTGAATTGAGAATGCCAACGATCACTGACGGTCTGTTGCCAACAATTACGGCATTGTCCGGATGCCCATCTGTCACAACGAAACCTCTGACGAGAACGTGGTTTACGGTACACAGACGGCGTGTCGCTATGTCCTCAAGGAACCCTCCGACAGTAGTTGCGAATACGCAGCCTTCTCAATCAATCCTCGAAACACCTGAGACGCCTGAAAACGTTAACCACGAAAAAGACGGCGCACCTTGTGAAAACGAGACTCCAATGAAAAAGCGTAATAGGAGTCCAGTGGTCCAAATTCACGCACGTCATCGAACAAATGCATTAAGCAATGAACGTTAAACGCTAACTCTTTGCGATCGTAGATATCAATAAACTGGCCAACCGTCTTGCGGATCATTAACTGTGCTAGGAGGAAATAACATTCCCACCACTTCGTGCAGCACAATATATGCATCACCAAGGAGAAGTTCAAGAAGTTCTCCTACATCTTAGGGTGCAATATACCAGGTGTCCCAACAGGGCCAAAGTACAGCAGGAACTGCCGATACTCTGTGGCTTTCCATCGATCTACAGCTAAGAAATTGCGGTACATTCTGAGGAAATCTACCGTCATTGACTTGCGGCAACGATCTATCCTTGTGTTTACATCCGATATCTGCATGGAGGACAAGCGCACCTCGGTGGATGTGGGGCCATTGCGCCACAAATTAATCAAACGCCTCATGAACCCAAGGCAAACCATGTGCATGTAATCCAGAGGAAAGCAGGTTATCATGTCAATGCGAAGTGCCTCAAAGGGGGAATCACCAAGGTGATGTACTTATTAAAGAAGCAGAGAAAACTTTTCATCATTTCTTGGTGTGGTAGCTGTGTCCAGTGGGAAAGTCATGTGGCCATCTACATGCACACCTATAGGAAGTTATTGAAATGTGAATTAAATTGGATACTAACCAGTAACGGTACATTTCTCGCAAGTGAAGTAACCGGAATGTTGCTTTACTTGTCGGATGCACGCCCGAGCAGGAGCATCCGCAATCACCCAGTTCAAGGTAAGTGTCACCAATTGACCTTCTGTAAATATACCGATTCCTGGATGCATGCTATCTCTTAGCTCAGCAATGGTTGGTCGTAGGCACTCATGTAGGTCTGCAGGTTTCCATAGCCGTAGTACAAGCTGAGAATGAAAACGGATGAAGGCGGATGCGTGTGTTTAGCCAAGACAGGCCACATTGTTTACGCGAACTACAAAACAGGGTGAATCCATGTGTGTGTAGCTGCAGCTGCAGCTGCAAATTTGACATGACAGTAGAATCAATGGTTTGCAACACGCGAGGTATTCCTGTATTCAGTCCAACGTGCAAGTAATCGCCACCCTTGACAACCGTAACCAGGCATCCGCGTAGTGTACCGAGAAATGTGCGTGAATCGGATGGCAATTCAGGGTGCAACACACGAAGGCGCCGAAGCATCAGTTTTATCGTTCTAGCGCGTAAATAGCCATTAATCTCGATACCGCGGCAGAGTACAGTAATGCTTGGCAACTGCGGAGTTGATATCACAAGTGGTAAATCAGTAGGCAGTTATTTAAGCATGTTACGCGCTGGGAAATTTCGCTCACCCATAATCGGCTCCAAACATTGCACCTGTAAATCATTTGCACCAGAATGAACAATGTCCACAGAATCCATTAATGGCTGTGTGGAAGTCCCAGCAACTTGTTCAAGTGTTCTGGAAAGTGAAGGGCACACAATCGGTCGGGACCTGATTGGGGAAGCAACTAGAAAGACGCTAACCAAAGCAACACATGTGCATACCGAAGGTAGCATTGCTCTAGATTACGCTACCGTAAGCATGTTTCATGAGTCGATAGATGTTAGACCGAGACCTAGGTCAATGAGGCATAACTACAAACTTTCACCTCGACAGTGTACGTAATATGCATCCGGTCGAAGGTTCCGAGGGCTTCTGTGGTTGGGGTGTACGTGGGTCGTATTAGAGCAAAGGGAGCTGAAAGACAAAGAAGATATTTCGTAGGCGACTAGATAACCATCTAGTAAGTGTCGGGTCTCGATGGATGGTGTGATTATGCCACAAATCGTGGCTATCTGGGCGGTACTGTCACAGCTGCCAATAAAGGACCTAGCGCGATGCGACTAGATGGATGGCGTGAAAGCGTACGACGGTTGAATAATACACCAACACCTAAGACGACATGGGAAATCAAAGAGAAGAGGAAACGACGCTCATAATGCAGGCTACGCTCAACGACAACTTATTTGCTGGCTTGTTACTGGGACACTTATGCGCTACAATAGAAATGGCGAGAACATTTCCGATATATGCTTTTCTGGTACAGTTAAAAAACATTCAGTGTCGGGATAAGCGAACGTGTAACATTAATCGAATATCACCTCTTGTTACCAATGTTTTATCAAAACTGGCTTACAGTTTTCTTCACATTTAGTGATTATTCTACGAGTGACCAAAAAGGCACCCAAATGGGACGCTCGACCGTCCACCTGTGCGGACATGGGTGGAACCGAACGTGGTGGAAGAGCGATGTGAATTAGCTTCGGGTTGCAGCAGTATCGATATGGTATTTGCTGCTCGACAGTTGCAGGAGAAATGTAGAGAATGACGCCAGCTGTTGCACTCGTGTTTTGCTGATTTCACCATAGCATTTGATACAGTGAACCGTGAGACAAAGGGGTTGGTGTTGGGGAAGATTAGTTGTCCGATTGCGTTTGTAAGTTCTTTTACCATAACTAATGCTTCATATTTGTTAGCATCCTCCTACAAAGAAATGTTGCAGACCGGTGCCATTGCACATCTGCAGGCCGAAGGAACTGAAACGGAGTATCGTCATCGGATGTCGCGGGATCTCGGTGGACAGTTTTACACTCTGCGATTGCTGCTTTGCAATCGAAACAACGGCTTTCATTTGGAACATCTACTTCATTGATCTTTACGCTCTTTGGATTAATTTCATGTAAATCTATGTATATTTCATAGCGACTGATTTCACTACCACATTGTTGCGATGGGTAATGGTACCAATACTTTGTCGGGGTAGAGTGAATGCTAAAAGAAAGCAAGGTGCTTACGTAAGAAAGATAAACAGTACGAGTTAGATGTACTTATAGCTTTGTCTCAGCTCGATTTACTCGCGCGACCGCTCAATTGTCCGACAGGATGCATTCGTCGCTGTTGATCTGTTAACAAGTTAACTTGACGTTGGTAGAGGAAAACGTTTAGGCCTTGTAGGCTGTTTTGCGCTGCCGGCAAATCATAGTCACGTACTTCCACTGCAAACCTGACGTTACCCTCTCCAAGACACTCAATTATGATTATCGCCTTTCCTCTGTTAATCATGGTTTACGCAGAAGGGAAGAACGGTAGCTGGCGAGTGACGTTGCAGCGGCTTTAAATAAAGCTATGCTGTGATTGGCTGATCAGTTCAATAGTGTCATAAAGTGTAAACTTTGCCTCTGAGTATCCTTTGCGGGGCCTCATACGCAGTAAGGTCATTGTTTATACGATTGGAGCTGTTCTTTAGCGATAGACTGACGATGTTTAGCCATGATAGACATTTTTTCACCACCGATTCTAGTTGGCAACTTCGGCCCTTTATTTCAGCCTTCCTCGTTTTAATATGGCTAAATGTATACATAGTAACATTACAAATATGTCGGCCCTGTGATGAAAATGCCCTAACTTTGTTCCGTTTGCTTTCGGCCTTGTTCACTTGTTTATGTTTGCCGAACTTCATATAGGTGCCGCTCCTTACCGCAAGTTCTAGTACATCGGAACACATAGTATCGTTGTCCACAGATGCATCACCAGGCATAGTCGGGTTGTTGGTTCAGATTGAGGGCTCCCAATTCATAGTGCAGATCAGTTAGTTAAATGCATTAGTGTCAATTCGGTGAATGTTACGAGTGGGTTGTAACTTTGTATGTAGTGCTAGAAACTGTTTTCATAGAATCCAAAAGCTGTAAGATTTTAAGTTATGTTATTCGGGGAGGTCCGTGGATACAACCAACTACAAGATGCCAAGATATTTTGACAAGTTTCGCAATCGAAAGTGAGACAATCGGTGAAATAAATCACGCATATCAAGATGTACACTTACAACGGACTTCTCATCATCAACAGCCATTGTTTTGTGTTTAAGAACGTTCAATTTTAAAGGACCTCCCGACCAGGTCTATAGAAAACTATGTCACTCCTCAATGATACTATATTCCGAGAATAAGAAACCTACCATCTCGTTTTTACCATTCATTGTTGTTCCAGTCAATCAGTGTCAGTGAACGCCGGACAAGGTGTCAAACGACGATGACAACCGAAGAGGCAAGCGCGTATGCTCAGAGGTAACAATCAGTGATCGGTTTCGATGGTTATGTGCCAGTCGGACAATCCAAACCCAGACTAACGACTAGAAGAGCGATCAATCGCACACACTGAAGCTTCTTACCGCGCCGCTCTGCTACCTAAACGCGCACCGATGATGTCATGGCGTGTGGTGACGAAACGGTTGCAGCCAAACTCCGAGCTCAGCGATCACAGTCAACCAACTTAACAACCTGAGCTGCCAACATTTGCCTCTATATCACAGATGCTCAACGTGTAAACAAAGTACCGCGACCGCTAACGCTTCCATTTCGAACCTCCTACGGCAAAGTCGGTAGCCCTTGGCTTTGACCCTGCATGTGACCAACGCGGCCTTCTCTTCCACACAGACACAGCGTGGTGCGCCATCATATCCATCGAACATGTCAAGGCCAACCAGTGCGGCTAATGCTTTGATCAGTGACTTTCTGCATATTGTCCTGTCTGCCCATCCGGAGTTGTCACAATGAGCGAGACTGTCTTGGAGTGGCATTTCAATATCTGTATGCGAACTTATGTAGGTCGAGGGCTGTTTGTCCATCCATCGTCAGTACAGCAGTACCGAAGCCCACTGGCCAGGCATTCGGCCATCACTGCAGTCGTTCACACTCCTGTGACCGGGTGGGGGACAACTAAGAGACAACATCTACCATTGGACAGTTGGCAATTTGGCGCGCTCTGGTGTCACCGTTAGACGTGAACCTTGAACACCCAGCAACACAACAACGGGGGGCACAGGCGTTTAGGACTGTCTGTATAGCGTTATCACAAAACCCAGAGTGCGCGAGAGTGGAGTCCCATGGCACTTTTTAATTTAACTTGTCTCTATCCAATTGGATATCCACACGGCCAATAGCCGGATACCTGCGGTAGATAATTAGGGTGATATCCAGCGGGTAATATATCACTAGAGAAGTCTGTTGTGAGGGCATTGTGACCCATGGGGTGAGAATAAACCAGTGGTATTGGTGGAGATGTGCAACTTGAACTGGTCAACTGCGAGGCGGTGGTATTAACAAACCTACGGGGAATCGAATAAGCAGAACCAGAATGAGTAGACCTGCGTATATGTTGTGGTCTCTGGGGCAAGTAGAACACTTTGAAGCGATATCTAAGCGATTAGTGCGATACGGCGGTAGACTTTCATGACATCTGTACTCGCAATCTCGGCCAGTCGCGCAAGTGGTGATCGCTTTGAGCAGGTGCTAGAGCACTTGAGGACCACAGCAGCGTGGTTGCGGTTGCGTTAGACAGGTGGATGCTATAAACAGGTTTAAGACCAATCAAAAAACATAGAAAAATCTTAAAATACATTTGAATGGTTGCCATGGGCAGTTGGTCTTCAAAGACAGGTGGTCGCCCTGGCAGATTGCGCTGTATTAACGCAGGAGCAAGGCTGTGTGATCGAGTGCATCCGAGGTCGATAATTACGGCAGTTTCGACTAGAGAAACTGATCGTTTTAGTCGCCCACCTTCACATAAGCGACCTAAGCATAGGCAGTAATTACGCTTGTTGATATCCACATGCCTGATAATAACATGCAATTGTTATTTATAGGCACCCATTGGGTATATGTTTGGTGGCATCCGGTTTCGGATTTGTCTGTCACTGCGGCCAGCCACAGGACGCCTGCGCCTACAGAGCGACCATGAGTGGCTGGCGCTTTACCACCCACAGCTCCATTCACACACCCCATATCCAATGTAAACATGAAGGAATAAGACCAGGACACATGCGGATGGGAGCGACGTTTAATCAACGAGCCGGTTTACGCCCCTTCACAGGCAAACATAATCACGCTGTATTTGGGGAATCAAGCGCACACAAGGCGGTGGCAGGACTATAGTCCGCTACACACGGGGTGCATGGAACGGCTATTCGAGCCTAGCACGGCCCAAACACCGTGCACCCCGACCCTTCCAGCAACGAGCAGCTGTCCACTGCAGGCAGTATAGATGATTTAGTGGATAACAGACAGGTTGGTACCTTGTCAACATGCACATAAAGCGCAACCACACAGCGGATATCAACCAAACGGCAATCACTTGAAACGATGATATAAGATAATATAACGCAAACAATGTATACACAAGCTGAGAAGCAAACATCCACTAAGTGAGCATATGAATTAAATTGGATGCCAACTAATCCGCGGTAAGTTCAATAAGTCAGAAAATATATTGCAAAAAATGTTATAAACGCAAAAGTGTTATCGAAGTTAACTAAAATTAGCTTAATCGACGTGTTCAGGTTAATAGGAGATAGTTCAGGTAGACATTAATATGAGGTAAAAAAGCTTTAGGACAATATAGCGAAGCTACCGCCTGAAACAAAGAGACTCAGAGTTCAATCACATGGTTAGTAAATCGAATGCAGCATACCTACAAACGCTGCACCGGTTCTGCTTACGTCCTCTGCAGGACTCGTCCTTGCTTCGTTGGTGGTCTTGAATGTCCTCGCTCATAATTCACTACACCTGCCTGACACAGGCCCTCGCGACCGCAGATGCTACAGCACCATGCGCTCGGTGTCGATGGAGTACAGCCCATCGGCGCCTGCTGCTTCCGCACTTGCCGTTTCTTCTGTGCATGCATGTGGTCTTTCTGCCCCACAACGGCAACTGCCTTCGTGATCCGATCGCGTCTTGTACGCCAATTAACCGCTTTCGTTTCCCATGACCTGCAATCAAGGTTAGAACGTGAGAGACTCACTTCGAGCATGTCCTGGTAAAGAAGCTTCGGTTTCCCCACGATTTCATTTCCCAGTACTCAGCGGACCATATAATAGTTGTTTCGGTATCCGCGTCGAATCCATATGGCTCATATGACCGATCCACCTCAGGTGTCTCAGCAAAAGTATGCAGTCCAGTGCATACATTCCACTTCGGCGCAACAATTTCCTCTTTGCAACTCAGTTGCATCAACCGATGCGCAGAATCCGTCGCAAACAGTGCTCGAGATATCGTAGATCTCGCTTGTAAACCGTCCACGTTTAGATGTCGTAGAGAAGAATGGACAGCACTGTGGATTTGTACACCATCAGCTTCTTGCCAACGGTGAGCTGATGATTAATCCACACTGGGTACAGTAACTTCTCGATTGCCGCCGCTGCACTGGATACGCGGATGCGCATCTCACTGTGTATCTGCTGGTAAGTCGAAACCTCACTCCGAGGGCACCAGAAGGAGGAGTTTTTTCCAATAATTAAGCGCCAATGCAGAGTTGCAGCAACATTGTAGACGGAACCTCCGGTGAATGATGAAATTGACAGACAGTTTTGCTTCTGTTGATAGTGAACTGTCGAAGCTAGAGCACTAGTCATGTGTTGCAACTCATCCGCGCTCTGAGAAAACAAAGCATAATCGTCAACGAACAGCAACTTACGGATAGTTGTCTCATAGACAAAGGTTCTCGCATCGAAACGACAACCGTCCAGCAAACCACCATCAGTACGGTGCTCCACACGAACACTGTAAGAACAAGCGGTATCAAAAGCACAGGACATCGTGGCAAGAACATAAATAATAAACAGGGCAGGAACTAAGACACAGCTTTGTTTCACATAAGAGACAACTGCAAAGTCATTCGAGGTCTCTCCAATCAGCTGCACACATGCTCGCATACCAATTAATTATATTAACAAACATACTTGGATAGCCAAACTTACCAAACTTCAGACACAATGCCTCAAGATTCACAGTATTAAAAACTTTGGTAAGATCAACAAAAGCGAGTACAAGAGCTGGCATCGTTCTCTACAATTATCCAGCAACTGATGAGCCGAAATAACATATGGATCTTGCTGTGACCTGAAGGCAATCCATCTTGTTCTTGCGCCAAGTTCGGATTCACAACCTGATTGACTAGGTGGTTGAGCAGAACTCGCGCAATCAACCTGCCCACACAACTAGGCAAGCTGCTACCAGGATAATTCGTTCCACATTCTTTGCTACATTTGCCCTTGTTCGGTGATAAGGGCATCCTTCAGCTCAGGAGGCACCTCCTACTAAATCCACACACGTTGCACAAATTAGTGCCACGCAGCCACCAACGTAGCTCTGCCGTGTTTCAATACTTCAGGCGGGATCCCGTTAGCACCGGCACACTTGCTGTTTCGCAGATGAGCAAGTGTTTTCTGCGTCTCATCCACCGTCGGCGGTTCCACCGTTTACCTTCACATCGCGATACTTCAGGCCACTCAATTTGGGCCATTCGATCTCCGAACCGTTGTTAAAGCGACAGTCAAAGTGCCTTCGCCAACTTTGCATTATGTCCATGCTTCATACAACATACCTTGCTCAGCTAGGCGCGTCTCAGTGAACGCCGCATCTTCGATGTTGTAGCGCTCCAATTCCATCAGGACCATGCGTTGCGTCGCACTAGGACGTTTACTCGATTTCCCATCTAGTTGTGTACGCACGTTCCAGTGCGCGATGTTGAGTGCTTTGCGCGCAAGCATACGATTGCATTGGTATGCAGTTGCGCGTGTGTTGTCGGCTGTGCTTTGGAGGTTTGCTTGCTGGACTTGGCCCGGAGCCTATAGCTAAATAGTCTGATCAACGAGGCAGTGGGTGGTTTGGTGGATTTTTGAGGGACTCCGCCCATAGCGTTTTTTTAAATAGACTGAGCCACAAGAAAATGGGGAGCAGTCCAACTCGAGAGTTGGATTGCAGGAACCTATTGCGACCTGCATGATGTCTTTCACATACAACTTTTAAAGATTTGAACTTGTTCATATGTGTTTTGAAACCGTAGTAGGATAGGCACCTGCGAACACTGCCAGATACAAGAGGGTTTAAGTGAGTTTCAAAAATTGTACCAGGGGTTGCCTGGCTTTAGGTGGCAGTAGCAACCCAGGGAACACCGGGATGTGTCCTCACACCGCCAGTGCGAATGCGTTGCACGCGTGCTCTACGCCAGTCGAGCGGTGAGATTATAAATCCTAGACCTGTTGTCTCGCATGGACATTTCCTGATCTCCAAAGAGAATAGATTAAGATACAGGCAGGGCGCTCCCATCTGATAGGAGAAATACTCGTGTTCTTATCCAAATCATTCGATTATACGTACACGCGAAATGCAGCGGGTCTAGCACATGGCCATTTCACTGAATCCTGCAGATTGGTTTCCGTGTGTGTTACAAAGTGTTTGCAAATGGAGCTGTGGCATTAGCATTGGGAAGTCACCACATCTGTGTATGATGCATTACGCTATGATGAGATCAAGTCGCAACCGACCATAGACCAGTGTGTATTGTCCTAGCATCTCGCACCCGTCCCCATAACTTAAGCTCCGCAAACCGGGGATGAAGCTACATGGGAAGTGAGGAACTTGTGCCCTCCTTGTGTGGTCGCTTACTAGACAGTTGAGAGTTGCTCTAGATTTTTCTCTTGATCGAGGAGAAGAGCCTAGTGGCTGCCTCCACAGACCAGCTGCAGAAACTGAGTTTGAGCACATAGGCATGCCCATTTCGTTTCGGTGCGGTTTGTTTGTTTTGTTCACTGACTTCAAGTCGAAAAATGAGAGTACGCCTGCGTACTTTAGAGAAGGTGTGCGATGTAGCAGCTGGCTGGCAAGCGTGTAGGTTCGGCCGTCATCACCATTCCCCGAGCGCATGACTACCGATTTTGAATGGTTGACCGCGGGGCGGACTTCTGACGGCCACATGGAATGTCTTCTGCGGTTATTGTCAGAACACGGAAAGGCAGTAGAAATAGTTTTCCGGCACACACGACCAACTCACTTGTTCGCTTGATATCATGGGCATTTGTTCACTCGTATGAGTCACATGCTTCGCCAGACAGACAGTGGCTCGTGATAACCAATCATAATATTCCGCTACCATTAGATTTAAAATATCCAGCTTTACCTTTTGTTCTACGCTCCGCTTCTCACGAATTGATCGCCATGGCTGCATAGTTTTCTCAGCGTTGTCTTTAGTTGCCAATGCTTCTGGTGCCATGCTTGGAGGTGCAGACGGTGAGCAATTTTCTTGTTTCTCATCTGGACTCACAGGGTGTTATTGCACTTTGTCCAAATGACGTTGAATTATTCGCCCTTCTTCCAATTCCGCCTCCATTGTACTACTTTTGATCTCGTAAGCTCACAGATTCACGTCTTATTCCTTGTTCTCAGTTTAAAGAAAACTCACTCACCTGCCTCAATCCGTTGTTCCTTTGTTTTCATGTCGTAGCGTTGTTCCGTCACACTGTCGTTAACCTACCGTTCGATGCCGTTTGGGATTAATCAGATCCAACCGAGTGCGTAGACGTCGTCCCATCAGAATTTCATCCGGTGCATGATCCTTGGTAATGTGTAGCGTAATGCGATACTGCCATAAGATTTTTTCCAGGCGGGTTTGTAAATTTCCGGACTGTTGTGATGCCACACCCTGTTTGATTGTGAAAACTGCTGTCTGTCCAACCATTGGACGAGGGGTTTTATGGTGTATAGTGAACATGCTGAGTTCCATAATGATATAGGAAACCTGTGACTTGGTCGCTGTTAAATTTCGGGCAGTTAGCTAAGACAGCCGTACAGCTTAAACCAAGTGTAGCGATTATATTCCTTAAGATGTGTATAGTGGTCGAGCCAATTATGAATTTGGTTGCCTGAGCTTCACTTTATCTGGTATGTGTCTTCTACAACCTGTACCATATACACGTCGATGGGTCCACAGCAGTTACTTTGTATTCTGTCCCACAGATGCGATGGGCATTGCCATAGAAATATTGGCACAGGTTGTGGGGATGATGCATTTTCTTGACAGCTAGCGCACACTGGTTCGATTTGTTCAATTTCTTGATCGACTTTGGACAACCGGATGTAGTTACGTGTTAGTGCCTTCAACTTGAATTTCTTTGGTGACCCATGTGAACTTTCCGCAGGATTGTTTGACGAGGTCGTTTTGGGGACGATGTTTCGAGAACCTCAAAGATCTGTATGTCCTAGAGGCTTAATAAACAACTTCGAGTGTGAAATGCACTTGGACCTACATCTACCCTGTCCAGCCAACCAGTTATTATGTAATCGCGCACATACTGCAGTTCCGGGTCAGTCCTTGTTTTCGATTTTATTTGCGTTGATGTCACCCGCAAATCCTCTAACCGCGATATTACTTGTACCGATTCTCGCAAAGCTCGCGTGTGGTTCCGAACCTCCTGTAATGGATGCCGTCTGCGAGCATCGGCACAACGATGCGCATGCCAGGGAAGAGATTTCAATTGGTATTGATAGCCAGCGTGTAGTAGAGCCCGGAGAAGCATCCGGAACGACTTTTTCTGGGTCTACCCAATTTGATTCACCCAGTATTTCCAGCAATATCTTATGGTCTGTGTGTATTGCAAAGCTCTGCCCGAATAGGTTATGGTGACATCGTACACAAACAACAACGACCGCCAAACACTCGCTGTCAATTTGGAAGTATTTATTTTCGAGTTACGGTAGGGTCCGAGATGCAAATGCAAATAGTTTGTTTACTCCGAACATCTCTCTGCTACCCTAACCGTGTAGAGTGCTACCATCTTTCCATAGTCATCACCACAAATAATTTACTTTTCGCAGGTGACGTTAAAATTTGGCCGACGTTCAAGGGAACGAACGACCACAAGATACTTCACGTGCGACCTAGAGGGACCGGGAATCGACCGGTGAGTAATTAACTGCCATTCAGTGTGTTCAAATGACACATTTACCAATATCGCCATAGACACGCTTATCTATACAAAATTGGGGCATACGACCTACAGAAAGACCATCAGGAAGTTGACCTCAGGGTGCTGATGCAGAAAGAATTTGGTTAATCAAAACAGTCGGAATCAGGTTCAAAAGAGGCAACCAGCACGTTGTTAGCTTGCGGATGACATTCGAAAGTTTTGATTCGTTCATTTAAACTAAAATGCTTAATTTCTACATGCGTTCCTGCGTCAAATACACCATCCAGGATTAGCACGATTGGCTAAAGCGTGACCTGGCAGAGCTGGATACTCCCCATGGTCGAGCAACAAAATATATTAAGAGATTGTGCAACCTTTCATTCCAGCCGCTATTGGAAACACTCCGTGTTCAGTGGACGCTACAGGTGGCTATGTGAAACGTCATAATAGTCTCCCAAACATGGAATGACCCCACTTACACATGTCACCACCTACTGCAGCTCATTTGGAACATCCACTTCAGAAGCAACAGTCTGAAAATGAGTCAACAACACAGTCGGCTTTTCATTAAGGCTGGACGAACCTCAGCTCAGTGACCCAGTGATTCCGCTATAACTAGCCATCGAAAGTTTAAGTGCCTACGCTGTTTATGTACTCAACGACAGCCTGGATGTTAAGAATCCTATCCGACCAGACGCATTATTAACACCACTTGCCAGTGGACCAATATAGTTGTTAGCATATTTATGAAAGAGGATAAATGTATTAACAGAATTGTATTGGAACCATTATCTATGCTAGTGAAGAATACTATTAAAATATCCGCCGACGTTCTGCTTGCAGTGCAGAAACCGATTGATGCAATTGACGTGCACTTTCTCTAATGTATCCCTCGTGGTCGCGCGACTTCCGCTCACAAAATTTTTTTCAATTTGTCCAGTGTACGTGGTCTTGTTTTGTACATTCGCCGCTTCAGATAGCCCTATAGAAAAAATCCATAGTGTTCAAACCTGATGAGCAAGCTGGCCGCTCCTTTGGTCCACCGCGTCCGATCTATTTGTGACAAAATTTCTCGGTGAGATAAGCACGCACCGTTTCAGCAGAATGTGTGGGTGTACCATTCTGCTGCCACCTAATGGTACTGCATGCCCCTTCGTCCTCCAGCTGTGGAAGCACAAATGACTGCAACTTTCCACGTACGACGATCCTAGGAAAAGATAAGGATTTAGTACTTCAAAACAACAACTTACCGGTCAGATTCCCTGGGCTCAAGATTTGCTGGCTTGTTAATCCAGCCCAAACCACCAATTTCACACTCTGGTGCGTACGGGATGCCGCACATTTTCATGGGTTGCTGGTAGCCCAAACGTAACCCTTCATTGTTCCACGCAGCTGAAACAGTGCCTCATCTGTAAACAAGACAGAACGAATCTCCCCGTCATCCAGAAACCGGCAGCAAAATTCATGTCGATTCTCCGGATCGCAGGGTTTCAAAACATGCACTTGCTGTGCACAGAATCATTGAAATTTTCGATCCTGTAATATCCGGTGTACCGGGTCGTGTCACAGTGCTGTGCGATCCGACGAATGTTTAGATCGGGACATTTTGACACTTGACTAACTACAGCGCAGGCTGAACAGTGGTCCGTGCTGATGAGTGGCGGTCCGGTTCTCTTGTGTGTTACACACAATCCCAATTTGCTCGATTTTCTTCACTAGTTTAAGCAGTACCAGCGGGTGACGAGAAGCGTTCCTGCGTTTATGGCATTGTATCTTCGCGAAGTTGATGCGGGGTTTAAACCGCATTCACTGTACAGCCGAATAATCAGCGTACACTGAGTAACAGACACGTAACGTGAGCCAGACTGCATTGTCTGCTCGTGCTCCATTAAGTGTGGCAGTGCTCCAAAGAGACTGACAAAAGTTGCAATGCCTAACCTTGTCCTCAGATAAGCCGACATCCGGTTCCCCGAGCTGTTATCCCGTGCGCACATTCCTGCCGCCGTTTCGGTTGCACCTTTTATCTCGCTTATATCGACTTCGCGGAGTAGCCGGCGAGGCACCCAGACGACGATCGATCGCTCCAACGCTTATGGTTAGCCATGAGCTTCAGCACTCAGCGCGAAGTTAAATGACAGCAAACGAACGCCGGAAACACGTTGTGACTGTACTCGTCTCGCTCCATTAACAAAACAGCAGCATGTCGGTGCGTCGTCACCAGGTTACGTTTGCACTCAGCTGAGCCCCACACTAACTCAATCGTCTGCCGAAAATTCCATACCTACTCATCACTAAGATGAGAGAGAAATTCATGTCTCCGCACTCGCATTAGGATTTTGCGAAGTTCGCTATACACTGGATGACTATTGGATGGTGTGGACCACAAGCGTAACTGACTGATGTTCACCATAAGCGAGCCACGGTAGGTAAACGAACGCAGTCATCGGCCTTCTGCCGTCAGACTAACTCTGCGTTGCCAAGGACGACCTGTACACTTGTTGAGTTCCTGGTTGTGGTTCCAAAATTAGGGACCTGATTTTCTCCTTTACTCTTCTTTGGTTTTCAGGACCTATACGGAAACCTAAATATACCATATGGGTGCTGGGCATGCGCAATTTCCACTTTTTCGGGTTTAATGATTCGCATTTATGCAATCAAGAAAAACTCGCACTGTTTATAGATGTTTGTCTGTTGTTACCCTCATATCCAAGATGTCGTTTAGGTATAGTAAAGTTTAGGCAACACTGTTATGGTGTTCTCTCTTTTAAGTGAATTATTTTTGTCACAGTATGTATACCAAATGGTAATATTTTGTACCTAAACGAACCCCGATGGGCACTGATCATCCTTATTGTTTTGGCGCTTTCGTGTACTTCGAGATGAGGATAAGCGTGCGTTATATCCAAAGTTGGAAAATATCTGCTGACACCTAGCTGGGCATAAATGTCATCAATTTTCCGGATCAGCCATTTTTCAGCCGGATTTATATGGAACGATGGAACAGTGCTATAATACGGATAAAATAGCCAAGGCTTGACGAGTCCCGTGGGATGTTTTGTGGGAAAATTTTAGTTCAAGTACACGAAAGTGCGAAATACATCTGTGGACTAACCATATTATCCACCTTAGCACATAGGTATATCCGTCTAACCCGATTTCGTTAGGTCAGTGAGCAAAATGTCTTCGTCTTGGCGTCACTTAATGAACAGAACTCAGATCAAGTACTGTAAATGTTGTAAAGCATTATCGCGTCTTTTTTTATAACTGCGTAGCGTGGGCGCGGAAATGACAAAAGTCAGAGTGTTCCACGGTCGACAAATGCGAAAGGAAAATTAATTCCAGCGACACTCCAACTGACTGTATTGATGGCACGTTTTAATTTATTTCCCCTTCAATTCTGTGTTGCAGCTAAGCTTCAGGTGGAGGCAAGCGTTACCAGAGTTTTTCAAAATCCGGTACGCAAATATGAGGTCACCTCGCAGATGGCTATATTTTCCGCTGAAGGCTCCAAGGGCTTTCAGTCGGCTGTGCTATTGCATACGGGATAAACCCTTCACATTTTTGTTGCCCCTTGCTGTGCGGTCTCCATCGTAACCAGGTCGCGTTCCAACCAAGGTTGCAAAGTGCACATCATGTACTCTACATTGGGCCTTACATACGCATTCGGCCTTTGGGGAAAGATGCAGGGCTCGAACATTTCGAACAACCTCCGGAACAAACCAACACGTTGGTTTTGCAGTTTTGGACGTCTTCAAGAACGGCGTTGAACAGCCAAAGTAGTCTTGGATTACCACCCCAATGTCTCGCTAATGTGAGTCAATTGACGGTAACCCTATAGTCCACAGATATACGGCTCAGTCCTTCAGGCTTGATTATTAGGACAGTTGGTGTAGCTCAATCCAAAACGGTACTGACTATTATGACGCCGCTTTTTTGCAGGCGATCAACTTCCTCTTCTACCTTCGATCGCAGCAAATACGGCAGCGATCTAGCCGTGATGAATCGCGGTTGTGTGTCAGGTGGAAGGTAGATATTAACTTCTCCCCCAATGAACTTTCCTTCCACCGGCGTCTAAAACACAGGTGCATATGACTGGAACAGAGTTTATATCTACGATGGTAAGGAAGTTGTTTTTATCCACAGTACTGGAAGCTGACTTATCAGTCGCCGCCCAGTAGGTTTCTGGAACATTTCCTTGTGGGATGTAAATGGTTCCTCGGTTTGTCAATCCTTCACATGACACCTCATCTTTCTGCATATCCAGCAGTTTCACTTAACCGCCAGTGTATGTACGCAATCGCAGAGGCACCTGACACAGTTTGTTGGGGCGTGTTGAGCCAATCATTGTGACCACGTTCGTTCGTTGCATAGCGTTACGGCATTGTCCTGTCAGTTTTGAAATGCACCGGAATCTGGTTACCACAAAGCTGTGTGGGAAATGGCGGTTCTGTCCATGGGATAGGTGTGTTAAGTATGCATTTCTGTGGTTCAATAGCAGCAAGTTGGTGGTTTATTACCAGCGAACGCTGTGTTGTACTGAACTGACACATATGAGCCAAGTGTCCACGATATTGCATTTGTTACAAAATTGCTGTGTATGTTTTCATTCTGTGGAATGACAGTGCCGCAGGCCGCAGCTATAACCGTTAAACGAGCGCGTTTTATTTATATCAACTTTGGTGACTTCGGTCGTAATATCATCACATGGCTTTGAATTCAGCTGTAAATTCTGCAGAAGCTAGGCACTAGTTAAAACATCCTCCATGACAGTCACAAAATCATAGACAGGTTTCAGCTTCAAAGTGTTAGTAGCCTACAGGCAGCGCCGAATACCAGGCAATCCCGGATCATGTCATTTCAATAAATACCGAAATCACAATATTCAAGCAACTTTTGAAGCTCGGCAACGAATGAAGCAACTGACTCCCTCTGAATCTGGACAAGGGTATTGAATTTAAATCGCTGCGCAATAACTGATGGTTCTGGGTTGTGGTGATTGGAAACCAGTGTGACCAGTTCAGTAAATTGTGGGGCATGGCAAATTAGGACATACCAAATTGTGAATTATTTAGGATGTTTGTGAGCAACAGATGCTCAGCAGGATATCCACTTTACGGTTGTCACTGACGATTTCATTAGCGGCGAAAAGCAGTTTATACGATGAATGTAATGGTTCCAGGAAACGGATCCCTCAATGTCCTATTTCAATTTTCCGATGGGGCCCATGGGTTGGATAAGCAAAAGACACAGCTGTACTTGTACCTACAATTAAGTCATTGGCTCGCTTGATAACATAGACATTTATTCACACACATGAGTCACGTGCATCTTCATGAAGACAGTGCCTCGTGATAAGCAATCACAACAGAGGTCTTGCTGAAGTAGACCGCATTCTACGGAAGTTTGTATCACTCTACACATCTTAAGGTAATCAGCAAACAAGACACACTGCAACCGAAGAATCCGGGGTATACTGCCAAGATAAATCACGAGGAATGTAAGCGCTAGCACCGTGCCTTGCAGTACACCATTGGTTGATATATACCGGTCTTTCAGGTGGCTAAATGCTACCGTGGTTAAAGCGCGAATTATAACAGTTAGAGAAACCACAACGCAGAGCCACAAAGAACGTCATTTGCCTAACATATCTGCCCTACCATCAAAGGCTGAAGTCACTGGGTGCTTTCGTTGGCCTCTACCGAAGACTTCGAGGCGATCGCATATCAATCTACCAAATATTGGTTGACCCTAATCACGTATGCTTTCAATTGTTACAAAGCAGCCATAACACTAATCTCAGAGGTAACGCTCCGAAATTGTGTACACAGTATAGACAACTGGAATGTCGACGAATTTATTTTTATCTTCGGGTTTGCCAACCATGGAACTCTCTCCCAAACCTCGTTGTATCCTCCCCACCTTGCATACTATCAAAAACAACATTGGATCTTGCCTTTGACCCCCATCACTTCGCTGCCTAAACCTTGCTACTTTGGTATATATTAGTTATCCTTCCAAACTGGGTTACCATGTCACATAAACTTGAGGAGGCGGTACAGAATTAAGTACTCTCGTTCTTACATTTTTACAGAATGCAGCAAGGTTAACTGTCCTAATGTTGCCTCGTCGAAATGAGTTTGAATATTGGTAGCTCGGGAGACTTGCTCAGTTGTTGTGCAGTTCTCCGAGTTGGGCTACTTGGATACAAAGGTTTCGCCACCAATCGAGGTGGCATCTTCAGTGCTGGATTGATAGCAGTTAAGTAGCAGTAGCTGGTAGAAAGCAAAACCCAATAATGGATACTGTCAGCAATCACTCCGTTCTTTATATAGGCATGCGGGGCTATTAATTTTGCCTCGTTCTCATGGGTGAATCCTTGTGTGCAGTGGTTTTGCTCGAGTCATTGTCATTGGCTGCGGAAATGTTGTTGCGACGTGGTTGGGATTATCGCATTCGGATTGGTGCAGCGGGTGTGGGTGAATAGTTTGGGCTTATATTGACCATGCTGTCCATTGTACGTGTGTTGGATTAGGTTCTTGCGGACAACGGTTGCTGATCCTCTTGAACTCTCTCTGACTCAGCAGTTGGTATATTGGATCAAAGTCGATATGCTAGTTGATTTAGTTCGTGGTTGAGAACCAAGCTTCGAGAAACTCCCTCCCGTTTTGTGTTTTCCCCTTCGGTCAAGATCTCTACCTTGTTCCAGGCGAACCTGTGTCCCTCTTCGTCCACGTTTTCTGAAACCAATGAGGTTGCGTAATGGTTCTTGCACGCTCTTTGGTGTTCATGTATCCTGGTGGACAGCTTCCTTCCTGTTTATCCCACATAGTGTTTTTCACAGTTTACGCAGTTTATTCTATATATGACATTCCGTCGTTCTAGTGTCTCTCGCTTTTCTTTTGGTTTTGATAATGTTTTCCTCAGCGTGGCGCTTGGCTTGTGGGCTATCATGAGAGTAGTTAAAGCACCACTTCTACACTACAACACAAACTGCCGAGTTCGGTACGCGCGGTGAACGCAAAACGCCGTACAAACAATTGATCACTTGCAAACGCAAAAGGAAAATGCGCCGCCAAGGCCGAGGCATGCTTAGTGCTGGAGGTTATAAGCTTCCCGTCCAGGTCCTCTATCACAGCTGGGTCACCTACCGGCTTTAAGCGCCGCTTCAAGTGCGCAAAAATTATGTACGGAGCGGCCTTCTGTGTGGTTTTAAGCTGCTCTTAGAATGGCCGGTGCTCGTTCACTTTTGTGCTGGTGCAGATGTTTTGTTGCTTTCTATACTTCTCGTAGTCCTATAGCAGGCCAGAAATGGGGGATTTGCCGCACAGCCTGCGCTGCCCTCAAGGCAGTTAATCACATTCATTGTCCAACCAGTGTGGCTTAACCCGTCCGGATTTCTGACATTTAGTAGGCACAAACAGTCTAAACAGTGAGTAATCCCGTTCTCTATAACCGACCAGCAAGCTTTGACGGATGCAGTTTGTGACAGGAGCCAATTCATCTGGCTCGCGGCACGAGTCAGGTGGTCGAAATCCGTCTTCGCAAATTAGTAAGCAGTAGGTGGGGTTTCTACAGCTGCAGCTCAATGTTGGCAATGATAACTGAGTGGTCGCATGCTGCCAGAAGCTCCAGGAGCCGAATGTCATACAAATGTTATTCCCAGCTGGTTAACGTCAAGTTTAAGCACTATGGAGTTGAGTGCGGTGCTATGCGCGTGGGTCGTTAGTTGTGCTGTGCTGCCCCCACTTCAAGTACCATTTCGGCAAACTTCGCTTCAGTACCACAATATCCGGTGATAAGTGGAACTTCAGGCCAGCATTCTCGAAGACAAGTGAAACTGCCAATGGGTAGAAAGTGTGGACGGCTTATGTGGTTCCGGAGAAGGGGCCGTCAATCTTAACAACGGCTCAGGGACTAGGATAAGTGCAGCCATGATTAACTCTCAGCGCCTAAGTTAGATCGAGCACCATAACTGCTCACATATGTTACGTTCATTTCGCTGGGCGCTCACAAGTCGTTTAGCTAAAGAAGGCCAGATATAGAGGAAAACGCCCCGTAGGTATCCGATAGCCTATCGCGGTGGAAGCACGAGTGCCGACTAAACTCAACTACCTATGTGAGCCCCTCGTTTTTCTGCCACGTCTCTTTGGGTCCTATAATAAATGGTCGCTCGAAATCTACGAATCAACTCACAAACTTAGAACACATGGTTGACGGATTAATAGCAAACGTACCTCTGGTTCACAATGACCACGTCACTCTACTAATTAATTATGTGTATTGTGAGAAATATCTCGTGGAAGAGGATGATAAATTTAATGCGGTCAAGAACTACAACCAGTTATCCGCTTTTTGTAATAGGCACATTGGACCATCGTAAATAAATGCTACTCAGAAATCATTTGGTGCGCTTTCACAAGAACATTTTACACACTGGTCGTACACGCTACTGAGCAGCAATCCTTCCATCGTGAAAGGAGATCCAAGTCATTGTCGAGGAGCAGAGCACCATAATGCATGTCCGTAATGGACTTAGTATGGAGAGCTCAAGATGATTCCCTGAAATCCCAACCTGGAACACTCACGTGGCACAAAGTAACTTCCTTGTAAACTTGCTCCGCGAGGAAAAGGTAACGCATCAGCTCGACTGGACTATGTGATACTGCAGAACTCACAAACGCTTATACAGGAGTGTTAATGGCTTACGTAATGTGCATCGCGGAATTCTAGCACTGGTAACAACTGACGGGTGAACGCGGTCAGCAACGGAAGCGTTCGATCTCTTTCGGTTCCATTACTCACAAACGTTCTAGTGACTATCAGGCCCGTGGGTTCTCCTTGTTTCTATTGTCCCACTCTCAGCTGTATCCAATATCACTTTTACTGCAGAAACTGTGCTAAAGAAATGGTTGTCCCTGCTTATCCACAGCTCTCCTGGTGTCGATAACATTCGATAGAGGGCTTTACAGGCAGCAGCCCCTCCGGCTACATTCTATCAGCGCTGTCTAGAAGAGAACTAAATTCCAGTAATATGGAAGCGAACGGTCAACGCTTTTAGTCATAAGAGGGGTAGTCGCACTGATCCAACCAATTACAGTCAGACAACATTGTTCCATGTGATTTTCAAGATTTTGGAGTCTATCATAGCTGATGAACAATGAAAAATGATTTATAACGGGTAAAATAGCAGGTGCTTGACATGTCCCGTGGGGTGGTTAGAGTGAGAAAACATAGATCAAGGGATAATGGAATCGTCGGTTCGGGGGAGTACAGATTTAACTGCATTGCGATATGAAGTGTTCGAAATTAGAATGTGCTCACACAAAGCCATAAGGTGAGTGGACATTCATCACACAATAGGCGAGAAAAATAAGTGAAAATAGCAAGGACAGTGTTTACTCGTGTGCAGCTATCTTGGGTCGACAAGTTGCAGGAATCCAGTTTCTACAGTAGTAGCGTTTATCAAATTGTGCAAGGGGTTTGTGCTGACTCATTCTCGAGTAAGGTTATGGCACTGTCCATTGTCTGTTGTGCATTAGTGCCAGCGTCTGGTGGTCATGGGCTATAGCACGTAGTGTAAATGTGACACAGTTCCGTCAAGGCGATTTTTGAATAGGGATAGGTTGAGAGCATTAAGTACTTGTTCCGGGAGGGCATTCCAAGGCTGTGACATTCGAAGGGAGAAAAGGTTTCGCCGGCTGTACTGCGTAACCAGTTTAAACTCATGACCGCTTAGCGGGGTGTTTCGACTGAGTATCAGAAGGAAATGGCATGGGTACTTGGGGTTTCTCAGGATCTGGTACACCATTATGGGATCGCCCCTTAGACGCCGAACACGTTCACTAAAGATTTTGTGAGTCTTCAGCCTGAGTGGGTAGGGGAGGCTGGTCAAACCTTTGACGCTCTTCGTTGCCCTACGTCGTGCAGTATCCAGCGCGGTGAGATGGTGCTTGAGCCAGGGTTGCCACGCTTGAATAGCGTATTCCGCATGCGGCCTCACGTATGCACTAAGCGTTTTTAGAATGATCGAAGGGTCAAACTTCGCGAAAGCTCTGCGAAGAAGGCCGAGGTACTGGTTCGCTTTCTTAGCTGTCTTTTCAGTCTGCCTCAAACAACGGAGGTCATCTTGAACTATCACGCCGAGATCGCACTCGTGAGAGGCCCGCTGTAGAATTTGTGGTCCTAGGCGGTACTTGTGCATACTCTTGTGTCGTATACTGAGAAAGTTGCACTTGGCAACGTTGAAGTGCAGCAAGTTCTCGATGGACCATGTGTACGCTTTGTCCAGGTCCTCCTGTAACAACGTGTGATCCTTCACCGCAGCTATAGTACGACATACCTTTAGATCATCAACAAATGGCAGGCAGTTAGAAGATAGAACGCTCGCGAGATAATTTATGAAGACCAGGAACAGGCGGGGTCCAAGTACCGAGCCTTGAGGTACGCTGCACTGAACTTCGATGGATCCCGACAGGTTGCTTCGAACCCTCACATTCAGGTGACGTTGCACGAGAAAGTCTCCTAACCAGCGCAGAACAAGATCGTCGATTCCATATTTCTAGAGTTTGTGGAAGAGAATGCGATGGTCTAGACGGTCGAATGTCTTTGAGAAATCAAAGTAGGCCGTTTCGACTCCTACACCAGCGCCCACAGATTCCGTCCAGCTTGCACAAGCACTCGACAGATTAGTGGTACAGGAGCGGTTCTGGCGAAATACGTGCTGCTCCGGAGCGAGAATTTTGCTGTTCTCAAGGTACCACATCAAAGATTCAGCTACAATGGACTTCATAACCTTGGAGATCACAGGAAGTAGTGTTATCGGGCGATAATTGGCTGGTTCAGTACGGTTGCCACCTTTGTAGATTGGCGTCATCATTCTGTGCTTCCACATTGTGGGGACGTGCATCTCATTCAGACATCGTTGAAATAAAATTGCTAGTGGTGCCGCCAAACTCATAGTAACAACTTTCAACGCTTTCGGGCAAATGCCGTCCGCACCTGGGGAGCTGAACTCGCGCAGAGACATCAGCCTCTTCAGTACAGCTGCGGAGATGAACGATATGTGATTAGGCCCTGATGGCGGAGTTATCTGCTTAGGCAGGATGTATGATGATTGCACGTTTTGGAAGGTACGGCCAAATGGTTGTCCAAGGAAGTTGGCCGCCTCTTGTGCGATTTGGGCTAACCCGCATGCTATGTGCGGAGCAGGAATACCGGGCTTAACACGGCGCAAATTGTTTACGTGTCTGTATGGCGGATTGGGATTGAAGCAAAGCATTTCCACTAGGCCGTGTTGGTTCTTAAGTTTATCCTCCCAGACGAGTTTGACATAGTGGTTCTTTTGTATTGTGGAGACATCCCAGGTATCGTCTTTCGGGGAGGATATGTAGGTGTGCCATGCCAAGTCCCTTAATGCTATGCATTTACGTGTTCTGCTCCTTACGAAAGACTTCATCCTTTTAGGCCGGTAGAGTTTGGTTTCAGATGCCCTTGCCACAAGCTTGTTAAACACGTTGACGAATTCTCCGCAGACCACCACAGGGGTCAATTCGCCTAAGAAGGACCAGCTTCATCAATGAGGTTGGACAGGTCGTCATAGTTGGTTACAACATGATATTCTTCGGCATGCTCTTTAGGATAATTCGCGTAGCACATGTAATGAAACACTAGTGTCGCATGATCACTGCAACCTAAAGGATTATCGGGTATCACTCTCTCGACCATCAGTTCTTCATCGGTGAATATTCGGTCTAATATGGATGGCCTGTTAGTTCCCCCTGAATCTGGTGGACGCAATGACGTGGCTATAAAGCGGGAAGTCTGAGACCAGATCTTGCAAGTCTGCTTTGAACTGCTCTGCTGGTGTGGGCTGGGATTCTAGAGCATGTACGTTGAATTCGCCGGTGACTAGAATGTGACTGTACTTCCTGTTTATCACTTTCCACAACGCAGCCATCAAGTTGCAGTCCATCTCAGGAGTAGACGATGGTGGGCGATAAACAACAACCAATAGGCCAAGATCGTTCTCTCTCAGCCGGAAATCACACCAAATAGAGTCAGGTACGTCCGTTTCCGAATCGTTTATGGGTTCGCATTGCATGTTGTTACAGAAGTAGATGGCTGACCCACCACCTTTGCTGGTTCGATACTTCCGGACAACGGACATGCCTGTTAGCGCGATTTCAGCATCCGTTATCTCACAGCGCAACCACCTTTGTTGACAGCGATGAGGTCCCAAGCTGCTGACGCGTGTCAAAATCCTAAATCAGCTATTTTGTTGAGTAGATTTTAGGCATTTGTGTACATGCACGAGAGCTCCTCGGAGACCAAAAGTTTGTTGGATTGGATGGGTGAAGGAAGTGAGGTTACGCCGACCAATAAAGAGTCGGCGACTAATCATTTTTTGGATGGCTTGCAGTCTCTCGAGACGAATTTGGTGTATAGTCAAGCGTCAGATGTCCCGGATCCCGGGGTTTGCTCGTGCTCTGCTGTGTCCCTCCGGATATTATGTCTACGGTTGAAACCGTCCCAGAGTCGGGTCCTGCAGTTAGCGTTTTCATTAAGAGTTGTGCCTTCGCTAAATTGTCATTAGAAGGTGCTGGTTTTCCCCTTGCTTTCAGACGAATTTCTGTTGGCAAGCTGCAACGGAATTTAGTCCAGTTTTCTAGAAGGGTTTTGCCGTTAGTTCCGATTACAACATAAGTTTTAACAGCCTGGGACTGCACCTCTTATAGTTTGCTGATATGGGGATCCTTGTCAACGAGGTGTTCAAGACATTTTCGGGAGAAAGCGCCTCACGGATATAGTGTCATTGCTCGCGGTCGTGCATCTGAGCATCGTTGGAAGAGGAATCTGTAAGCTCAGGAACACCGTGAGCAATCACTGTTTGCATCGCTTGACATTTGCTGTACCTAACTATTTTAGCGAAATCCGCTGAACGTTCTTTCCACGGGATTTCAGCTAGTATGCGCAGTTCACTTGAGTCGTTGCGGAGACGATTCGCAGAAAGCAGAACGGCCTCTGTCTCGTCCGCCGAGTTTAGTGTTACCCGAAGTAACCGTTATTCACCGTAGTGCAATGCTTTCTGTGACGCAAGATTATTTTTAATGTCGTGAGGTTAGCATGGACACCGATCAACGTACAGATGGAACCCCACTGATTTCGATCGTCCGTCAGCTTACCCTTAATTGTATTGGATTTGGATTCGGGGACATTAGTGCACACAAGGTTTAAAGCACCATGGTTGCGCCTAGTGGCTACTGGTTTTGGATTTGGAGCCTTCGTATCCGGTGTTTTTGGGGAATTTGTGAACCGCACTGATGGGTGACATCCGTGCTGCGACAGTTTTGTTTTCTCTAGTCCGGACACAAAGGTTACCGATGCTCTTTCCGGTGTTTGCTTGGCGGCAACCAATGCGTACGTTGTCGGGTTGTTCGCTATGGCTGGTGAACTGCAGCTTACTGCCTCCCCTGTAGCGAACAGACTACTAGGTGCAACGCACTGCACTCATTAATATCTGGAAAACCACAACATGATAGAACCAGAGCAACATGCCGTCTGACGAAAACTCTGATGCATTACGAACCTGATAATTGCACGCGATAGCTGAACTGAAGCATTTGATGTTGGAGCAGGAGTCGATGTCAATTATCTGGACTTTTCAAAAGCTTTTGATCGTTTGGACCACCGAATTTTCCTACGTAAACCTCAGCTTTGTGATATTACTGACACACTGCTGCGTTGGATAAGCAATTTCCTGCTCGTACTGCGTTTGGAATTGAGAGTACGAGAATCCCTCTCCAACGCAATTGAGGTGGAGTGTGGCGTACCACAAGGCTCGGTGCTCGTGCCCCGTCTATTCTTGATTTCCCTTAACCATCTAGAGAAGGAAATGATTTCCCGGATGATATCAAATTATGGCGAGCGGTCAGTGAACCGAAAGACCACGACAAGCTCCAGCGTGACCTAAACACGATTTCCAACCGGTCAGTTCATAATACACCACGGTTCTGTGCAGAAAAATCTCACGCTGTTCACTTGCGTCTTAGACATGACTAGTTGTATAGGCTTGGGTCACCTGTATTGCAAACAATTTCCCAAGAACGCGATGCTGGTGTGCTCGTTCAAATTGACCTTAACTGTTAGAGCAGTCAGAGGCAGCCGCGAAGATACCCAACCAACAAGTCGGCTTGCTGCGGCGAAAATTTGGATGTTTTAACCCATCCATCTTTCTTATGATGCGCAACTCGTACATGCACCCTCATACACAATGAACAATGAACAATGAATTTATACGGGTTAAGAAGCGTTGCTTTACAAGCCCCGTTGGATAGTTGGTGGGGATAACAACATAACAATAATGAGGAAAAGGATAGTAAAATAGTTAATACTTTAAATACGAAAATAAGGACTTATCGTTTGCTTCGCTGCAGTCCTGCGATCCACTTAGATTCACAACACACACAGTTAACAACAAATAATTCCAGGGTAAACTCCAGGTGTAGGATGGAGACGTAGTCTTAAGTGACAAAGTGTAAGTTGCTGAGTGCATCGTCCAACCGTCTTTTAAATATTGTTAGTGTCGGTGCAGAGACGGCCGATTCTGGGAGAGCATTCCACGGGTGACAGACACGGATGGAAAAGAAATTTCTCCGGCACTCCAGACGACTGTATTGTTCTGCGAGTTTTAGTGAGTGGCCCATCAGGTTTGTATTGCTGCTGAGTTGCAGTAAAGGGCGGCACACATGATGTGGATCTCGCAGAATCAAGTATGCCATTATCAGGTCGCCTCGTAGTCTGCGATAGCTTCCACTGAACAATCCCAGTCGTTGCAGCCTCTGTTGGTAGGAAAGGTTGCGCATTCCAATTACGTTCTTAGATGCCCGGCGTTGTGGCCGCTCCAGTGAATTAAGGTCGTGTTTCAGCCATGGATGCCACGCTTGAATTACATATTCGACATGAGGGCGAACATATGCACTGAGCATTTGTCAAAATATGGAGCTGTTTATTTGTCCAAACGCCCGCCTCAACAGCCCGACGCGTTGGTTCCCGGTCTTCGAGGCCTTTTCGGATTGCCTGGAGCAACCCAAGTCATCTTGAACCAGGACACCCAAGTCACGTTCGAGAGTTGATTGTTGCAGTACATCCGTTCCGAGTCGGTATGAGTAGATGCTCTGATGTCGGATGGAAAGCACCTTGCATTTACTGACGTTGAAATGCAATAAGTTTTGGGTCGACCATTGATACACTGTATCTAAGTCACTCTGAAGCACATGTTGGATCCTGCGCCAGATCTTGATATCGTCGGCAAACATTAGGAAGTTTGAAGCGATTCCTTGTGCAAGGTCATTAATAAACACAAAAACAAACGTGGACCTAGAACCGAGCCTTGCGGCACACCACACTCGACTTGTATGGGGTCCGATAAAGAGCTCCGAACTCTGACCACTAATTGCCGTTGAAATAGAAAGTTGGCGATCCAGCTTAAAAGAGGGTCTCCGATCCCGTAATGCTGCAGCTTGGAATAGTAGTATCCGATGGACTAGACGATCGAAAGACTTGGAAAAATCCAGGTAGATCACATCAACACCTTCTCCAGCGTCGGCTGCCTCGGTCCAACTACTGCGTGCAATTAGTAAATTAGTTGTACATGACCGCTGTCGACGAAAACCGTGCTGTTCAGGAGTGATGAGGTTGCAGTTTTCCAGATAGCACACTAGTTCATCGGCAACTATGGATTCCATGACCTTGGAGAGTATAGGAAGAAGGGTTACTGGGCGGTAGTTGGAGGGATCAGTTCTGCTTCCACCTTTGTGAATCGGGGTTATTATTCCAAGCTCCACATGGCGGGAACTTGGTTCTGGTCTAAGCAGTGCTGGAAAAACTGAGCTAAATATCCTGCCAGTTGGTTTGCTGCTGCTCCCAACGCCTCTGGACGAATGACGTCGACACCCGGCGAGCTGTGTTTGCGTAGTCAGCTTTTGCAATACAGCCTCTGCGGTAAAATTGATGTGGGTTAGTTCTGGTGAGCAGAATACAAAGCTTGGTAGATCGCTTGGTGGCAAGACTCTTTGAAACGTGGGGGCGTATTGCATCTGCAGCGCGCTTGCAGCTTCCATAGACGTTCTTGTTGGGCCATCAGCCGTCTTGAGTGGAGGAAATCCTTGCCTCAACTTTCGTAGGCTATTAACGTGCTTGTACAGCAGTTTGTGGTTAGCACTGAAGGTTTTTGCGATGTTCTGCTGATAGGCGGCTTTGTCTTCTCTTAACAGTTGAGTGCAGTGGTTACGTTGGGCTACGTAGTTGTCCCAAATTTCTGGTGCTGGAGCTTCTCGGTACACTCGCCATGCTGCGATGCGTACTGTCATCCATTTTCGCGTTCTGCTCCTAACGAAAGAAACGGATTTGCACTTATTGCAAGCTTTTATCTCTGAAGCCTGTGCAATCAGCTGACTGATTGTGTTGACGAATTCGAGGCAGGCGACTTCCGGGGGTTCTTCTTCGAGGAAAGACGATGTTGTGGCGCTGGCTAGCTGGGCGAGTCGGTCGTACCTTGTGATGGTTCGCACAGTATCATCTTTATCATTCCGATATTCTGCATAGCAGACGAAGTTGAAACTGATGACTGCGTGATCACTGCGACCCAACGGGCAGTCTAAAATCAACGCATCAATCATATGCTCCTCGTTGGTAAGCACAAGATCCAGCACAGATGGCCTGTTACCAGTTCTAAACCGAGTGGGCAAAGTGCTGTGGTTGTAAAGAGGAACAGTAGTTACTAGATCTTGTAAATCGGTTTTGAATTGTTCTCCGATCGTGGCAGGGGCTTCTAAACAATGTACGTTGAAATCACCCATGGTAAGAATGTGAGTGTACTTTTGTTGTAAACTGCACCTTAAAGCAGCCATTAGGTGGTAGTCGGTTTCGGGTGTTGAGTTAAGGGCGCGGTACACCAAGACAATAAGTCAAGCGTCCCTGCCTTTTAACTGCAACCGACACATCGCACTCTCATACACCAACCAGGCTCGGCGACCTTGGCTGAAGCGCGGCTTATAAGTGCTAAAGAATTCCCAACCTAGGGCCAGGAAAAAAAGTCACGGGTTTGCGAAATCTGTCCTGCAAGTAAAGCTGAAGTCACTGAGAGTTCTCAGTGGCCGCTACCGAAGGTTGCGCGGCGGTCGCATATTAGTATACCAAATACAGATTAACCCAAATCACGTATGCCTTAGCTTGGTGAAACTGCTTCATAATAACAATTTCAGAGGTAAATCTCTGAACATGTGCGAAAATTATAACCACCTGGCAAGCCGAAATTGATTTTCTCTTCGAGTTTGCCAACCCTGGAATAATGTTCCAAATATCTTTGTTTCTCTCCCCACCTTTGATATCTGCAAAAAAAGGATTGGAACTTGCCTTCGGCTCTCAACAATTCGTTCACTAAACTGTGATAATTTGGTACATACTAATTATCCCTTCAAACCGGAGTAATATGTCACATCAACCTGAGGAGGCGGTACAGAATTGTGTGTTCTTGTTTTTACTTTTCTCGAGCAGTACAATATTATTTCCCCATGTTGCCTCATCGTTCGCATACGATTCCCACTTACACTACTATTATTCAGCGGCGTATCTGCTCAATAAGTGCTTAACTAGACAGCACACATATATTTTGTTAGCATGGTTCTACCCACAGCCTTTTGCTGGATATATCGAACAACTGCTTTTTATTTGGCATAAATCGTTGTTCATTGTCCAAACCGTAAGATATGTTAGACGACCGACCTAAGTTGACATTTGGTTTGTTCATTCAAGGACCTTTTAAACAAACGTAGTTGAGTATATCTAGGACGTTCGTAAAAACGTCACACCTCTGGGAGTTGACTTTGCATTTCGGAGATACTAAAACTGCAGTTACCTTGAAGATCATATGTGTCAATTCGCAATCGTGATAGTACTTTTCTCACCGAAGTTGGGACAGCTGATTTGAACTCATTTCATGCTTTGATGGAAGACTTCAACAATTCAAGCCACATGCAACCGTCATAAATTTAATAGATTTCATCCAATCCTCGTAAACCAAACATAAACACTGCTATATTGACCTGAAATTTACTGTAATGAAAAGCATCACTCTTACGCAAAGATGTGCCCTGAAGCTGTTATTCGTTGTGTGCCTAACGACAGACGTTATCGACATTATTGCTTCAGCTACGCCAGTTACTAAATTACTGCTCTTGAGTAAATAGTCGATCTGCACTCATTAGCAGCAAGGCTGGCGGGAAACGGTGGTGGCAAAACTATCGCTCAACTATTCATAGATGTTGCTATAATAAAGAATAGGAACTAGAGTATGGCGCCGGTTGCGCCGCAAGCACGTCTGCTCACTTGACACGCCAGATTTGTTTAACCTATGGCGGTGTGAGATGAAAACTCGGTCGATTCTGCTTCCATTCTAACACATTCGTTGAAAGTAGCCACGTTTAAGTAGAGTGATCATCATACAGTCTTATTAGCAAACAGATTCAAACTGTTTACACAACCATTCAGTTTGTCTCGAATGGCGTTCTGTCCCCTTATGCTAAGGTAGTCCCGGCGGTAAAACCGGAAATCGCCTAATGCGTTGCTCTCTTCCGTCAGCTTGAGTAGGATTGAGCGAAGCGTAATGGCGAAAGCTCGTTTCCGGAAAAATAGTTTTCATCATATTAACTAGGTAGTCTATCGCGGTACACAGAACATTACACTGAGGGGTATTCCTCGTTAAAGTTGTTGCAGATGTATTTCTGCGACACCATGTTACCTAACAATTTATACACACTATTCAGCATTTCAAGTTTCCGCTTGTGTCATAACAAAGTTTTCTGTGCCCAGGATTAACTGACTGGTGTTGTGCTTGGCTTGTGCATAATATTTGCCTTAGTGCTGGTAAACAGTGGAAGTCTTCTGGACTTGTTGAAGTTAAAATCAAATTAGCTTTCTGGAGCATTTGATAACACAAAACCATGTGTATAGACACAAACGAGTACTAGCTTAGATATCTCGGGGCTCTTGCTAAACAAAGCACTTAGCTTCTCAGTTCAGCGAGCATTCGCTTGAGGAGTACTGCAGTGTTTTTATATTTCAAAATCCTTCATTGTTCCAACGGAATTGGCCTCAACATGTATGAAGCATCGAATTAGAGTTCGCATTTTGCAGAATATACTTACTGCACGATCGATGCTATAGAGATAAAATGTGCCCTGCAGCATATTTGCAATCACTACATCAACTTACAAGATTTTTGGTTTGAAAAATGCGTACGGTGACATTCACAACTCATGGCAGAGGGGTATACTTTTATTATTCAACTGCGCTCTCAGAAAGACTATAATATTCGAAACCTTGCTCGTTGGAATGATATTAGACGTTCTCCAATCATAACCTGACTGACGCATGTTACGAGAATTTGTGAAAGGAGATAAACTACATATTAGTGCACTTCTCAATTGGATAGAGGACAGTATTTTAGAAAAATGAGTATGCTAAAAGTAACATTGATGGGTTTCATAGTTATAGGTGTCTGGGATCCCTCCTCTTCCTTAGTGGATAGCTATTTGACTGTCTCAGAAAGCTGGATTATCTGTTGGGAATTACCGGTTCAAGTACCTATTGCCGATCCTATCTGTGAATAAGTTCGGTACTATGGAGTTGTCAGGTAGTTGTCCTTGCGCCGAACTACTTCCTGAATAATTAAGTAGACGGATGTTCTTTAGACAACACAGCAACCACATAAATTCGGATCAAGGTATTGTGCGGTGCATTTTTGAATGCAAGTTGATCGTAGAGGCCTTGGGGAATAAGAATGTTCCTTTGTGTTTTATGAAGCTGAATGCCTCTTTCATATGAATCAATAAGGGAAGGGAGCCGAGAAGGATACTTCTGACGTTGCCGCTTATATCAAGCCCCTTTGAAATCTGTGGTCATTGAAGTTGAGTGGTTTCACAGAGGTTAATTAAAAAACGAAATCGATTGATCTGCGATGCCAAATGATGCACACTAATCAACAGCTGGGTGTTACGTATCCTGTCGCAGATCGTTCGCATGCCAAATTAAACGTCAGTAATAGACTACAATTATGGATTATAGCTGTTAATCACTTGAGCAATCAAGTACGACATAACACGATTGATCAATCCATTCAATGAATGCGACGGCTACAGAGGCAATACATATTATGTGCGTTCCATGGGAATAAGCCTCTAGTCGTAGTGGTAATAAGGATGTGTATAATAGGGGTTTTGTTTGGCAGTTATATTTACGACAGCTTTATCCCATGTGGCTAACACCGCTTTTGGCAATGTATTGTCAACCTCCGAATTGGCATGTACCATGTTCGTACTTACGGCAAACCAGGAAGGCGTGCATCATGCAGTTTCATCGCAACACTATGATGGTGTCTGCTTGAAAGCTTATGAAATGTGTGGTACACAATGGTAAGCATAGAACATGAAATTTCTGAAAATCGATATTAGAAAGATGGAACAATGGCATAATACGGCTAAAGAAAACCAAGGTTTGACAAGTCCCGTGGGATGGCTTGTGAGAATAATGGTAGTTCAAAACAAAGTTGCACAAAAGTAAAAAACACATCTGTGGACTCACTATATGATCTATGTTAACACAGAGGCATATCCGCTTACTCCGATTTCGTAGGGGCTGGTAAGCACAATATATGCTGCTTCTAGTCGTCACTCAATGGATAAAACTCTAATCAAGTAATGTATATGGTGTAAAGCCCCGGCGAAACGCTTGTAAATAATGGGTAACATGGGTACAGAAATGATAAATATCGAAAGAACGTTCTACGGATCATAATCTCGAAGGGAAAATCTACTATGGCGGAACTCCTGCCGACGATATTGGTTGGGCAGGTTTAGACTATGACCAATCAATTCGGTGCTGCGGCTAAGCTGCAGGAGATGGCGTGAAGCCTGACCAAGGTTTTACAAGAGCTGAATTCACCCCGTAGCTGATGATATCTTCCGCTGTGCACTCCCAGGTCTTTCAAATGCATATGGTATGGCAGGTTAAACGAGCCTATCACATTTTTCGCTGCCTTACCTTGTGTGGTCTCTAGTGTAGTCAGCTCGCGTTTCAACCTGGGTTGTCATGCCTGGATCCCGTATTCTACAAAGGGGATCACCTGCGTATTGAGTATCTGAATAAAGATGAAGGAATAAAACCGCCCGAAAGTACACTGCTACCGATAAATCGGGATGGATTCGAGCAACATGCAAGGCTCACGGATCAATTCAGAATTCAAAGCCAGAAGTCCGCTAATTTTACGCCGGATTATGGCACTGCATCATATACTGACCTCAACAATGTCCACCACAAATGTACCAAATTATAACCGAATATCCAAGCAAGGCCAGTTGCCGGCAACAGTTAAGTGAAGTCCCACCATTTACACAACCGTCTAAGCAACTCATTCAGACGCGATTTAAAGCAACGCATTCGATACTGAAATTAATCAAGTCGTAAAATATCAGCTGTAACGATTCAGGGGCAGCGAAACAAGGGAATTAGGCGGACTTGTGACATTCTTCGGTAGAATCCGACAGACTGGGATTTATCCGTTACAACCACAACTGAGAGCAACATGGTTGTTTGCTGTTTTGGACACCTTCAATGACTGCGCCGAAAAGTCGAGGTAGTATTTATTCCCCACTTCATATTATCGATCCTGTGAGGCGGTTTATTGCATACCGTCTTCAAGTTCGTATGCATATGTGGGCTTGTGGCGGACATGCACGGATTTGCACTAGTCCGTATTAAATAGACGTAGATCTGCTTCTGACCATTTAAAAGTGTGGTCGGTGGCTCTTTGGAGCATCTCGTGCACTTTCTGACAGCGGATCAAGTGCCATATATTAGTGTCCTTAACAAAAGTCTGTAAACTTGATTAGATGACATTCGCAAGTTCATTAATGAAAAAAGCCGCCTCCCCAACACTAACCATTGTGGAGCATCACAGTCCACATTAATTGGATCAGAAAATGAGCTCCGAACTCGAACCTGAAGGGGAGGTTGAAGGATAAATTTTCCGATTCATCCAAGGAAGTATTCGCCACCACGTATGCTTGCACCTTGTGAAGCGTGATGCAGTGATCTGTGCTGTCGAAGATTTTACTAACGTCTAAGAATATGACATCAATGCAGGTCCCAATGTCAGTTATCTCGGTCCAACGGTCACGGGCTATAATTAGGTTGGAAGTACATGACCAACGCTGAAGGAAGCCTTGTTGCTTTGGTGCTGTGATATTAGACCTTTCAAAATAGTATCCGATTACAGCCACAGCTCTGATCGACTTCATTAAATTTGAGAGCATTTGGAGAAGAATCGCTGGGCGATACTTGGTGGTCGCTGAACGGCAAGCACTCCTAAAAGTCGGGGTATGGATACCCTGCTTCCACAGTGAGTACAATGAATCAAGTAGTTGCTTAAGTTGTCAAGGCTAGGGATCGCTCTACACACATGCCACGCGACCTCTCTTACTGTCATGCGTTTTCGGGTTCTGGTCCGAATGATTGATTTTGCTCTTGCGAAACTAAGGCAATGTTGACCGAAGCGGATTTAATCAGCCCACTTAACTTGCCAGCAAACACTATCAAATACACTGTCAGTGTAACTGTTGTCCAAAAACATGGGTAAATAAGTGCGTTACACCCACCTGGCGTCTCCCGCAAAATCTACCAGTATGTCTTGGTGGATGGTTGTTCGAAACAAGTTAGTGTGTTCTTGTGGATAATCCGCATAACAAAAGTAATCGTAAATTATGGTTACGTGGTCTCTCTGCCCCAGAGCGCTCTCCATCTTTGAATTCTAAATTATGGCCTTTTCGCTTGCGAGTAGTAAATCAAGCACAAATCGTTTATTTACCGCTCTGAATCTAGTGAACAAACTGAAATGGCTGAAGAGCGGAATGTTTGCAAGGCACTCTTGCAGGTCGGCATTAATGTGCTTGTTCGGGGATGCTGTAAGGTCCAGATCCAGAATATTGTGATCTCTTTAAATGGGAATGTGACTGTGTGGTCATCATAGGACTCTTACCAAGGCCAATGTCAGGCGGGAGTCCATCTCTGCGTTGAACGTTGAGGGACAATAAACAACTGCGAAAAGTCAAATGTTATTCGAAAACTGTACCATGGCAGTTTCCGATTCTTCCATCGGTTCGCACTGCAGGAATCTATGGCCGTATAACATTACTCCTCCAGCACTTGCTAGGACGATCGTTTCAGATTACAAAAATACCACTAATCGCGATTCGGCATTGCTAATTTCTGACTGCAACTATGTTGCCGTAACGAACATGAGGTCCCAGGCATGTGACGCTTGAGTTAGCTGCAGTTCGGTCCGTTGTTCAAGAGACCTTGTGCATTGGTGTGCATGCAGCAACGTTTCCCTGTTCTTCCCCTTAAACCGTAGGATGTGTAACGACGGGACAAGCTAAATAGCCTTACGTGGCACGTACTGTACCTAAATATTGCTAGTACGAGCTATCAACCTAGACTATACGCACGGTCTGGGCAGAAAATGCTCTAGACAGAAGCATTTGTAGTATCTTCCTGTAACCGTGTTCTAAACGGCAAAATACTATACAAGATGGGACTCACGACAGGTTTTGAAGCAGCAGCGAAAACAGATAACAATAACAGTGCTGTTAAAAGCAGACGGGTGGATGCGTTAGCTTGAGTAAACTGCATGCAATTGAATTAAATGTGAAAGGATAGTTGTATGCGCATGTAAGGGTCTAAACCACGGAAAGCATCTTATGGACTCGGAAGGGGGTAATAGGCAAGAATAGGATCACTGAGCCATCAAGATTTGGTAAAGCTAGTCAAACTTCTTGGACTTTACATGATGCATGTTTTGGTTAAAATATTGTGCTGATCGGTGAAACTTCGGCCACTAATCCATTTTGAGTGGATCGATGACGAATTCCTCTCTGTCAGATTCTTGTATCGGACCATGATCACATTTCACCTCTTTATGTGTAATGTATTGGCTGTGTTTGAGATTTTCATTGGCTAGTGGATTGTAGTTAGCCCACCTCTTGTCAGTAATGATCAGACAAAGTGGCTGCTCTTGTTTGTTTGCGGAACGGATGATGCTTTGTTCCGGATATCGAAAGGAAGACCGCTGCTGCCAGCATATTAACATTCTAGCAACATTTCTGAGATTTGTCTAGACTGAAGGACCACTTTCACAATCTTCGTGCCCCATCCATTGTAGTTTGGCTATCAGCGCATCCTCGATATGGATGGCGATATGGCGCTTTACAGTTAGATTGTGCCGCCAAGGTCTCGCTACTATTCCTGGTCTTGATTAGTTGCTTTCTGCTCACCCTAACTACCAGCATCGAGAATACCATGTACAAAGATAATCATTGCTAAGGATTCCAACTGCTTTTCATCCTATTCGTGCTACGCCTGTCCGCCCTCGCATTGCGGATTGTCACGGAATATGCGGATGGAACAGGACTTATTCCGGAGGCGAACTGTTGATAGCAGAACAGCTTCTGCTTCATGCGCGGAAGTCAACACAACCCAGAGATGTCTCCGTTCACCGTAGTACTGTGCGTTTTGGTGACGGGTAAGACCTGTCAAATTGACGGGCTTAGCTGCAACATCTATAATGTCACATGTAGGGTTCCACTAGTTTAAATCATCGCGTTGTTTTCCTTTTCAAGAATTTGATATCGACGCTGGAACCTTGGTGAAGATTACCGCAGGTAAATCACCTGCAACTCCGGTTGAGGTCTACCGACCAGCTGGTCTGCGTGCAGCCGATGGAGGCTGTGTGGGTACAGCTCCTTCTTTTTCATTTAATTTTGGGCCTCGTGGGGGGGGGGCGAGTGCCTGTAATTTCAGTCACGGATGGCAGCAATCAAGTACCAAGCCATGGCGGTGTTGACGTACTTTTGTAATTGCGCAACCGTTTAGAGCGTGGACGATGCTTTGAATGTGCTCATTGCAATCGGACTGACGGTTGTTGTTTCAGTTTTTGAGCAACTGGTGGTATCGCAGTTTAAACTGACAGGTGACGTAATTTACGCTTTCTCACGTTAAATACGAAGCTTAATTTGAATTATCACAGTTATTCTCTGTTATGTTTCCTTCAAATTAATCGCTTTTGCTGTTCCGCATTTGTTCAAACTTTGACATCAATCTTTGCTATTTCTGCGATAGTTTATGTAAAATCTTTACCATTGCGATGGCTATACATACTGAATAGAACCACAGTGAATTTGGTTTACTATTGTGTATCTTCAGCTGGTGTACTGTGAGCTCGGAACATTTAAGATGAAGCTTACCAAGCTCATTGAAAAATTGGATTACATTTCATGTATTTTATGGCAAGAAGGAAAACCACAAACTACTGTCGAGCTGGATGCGACAACATGCGCTTGTTTGATCGTCACAATTCATTGCGGCGATCGATGCTCTTCCAATCAAGGCCCCAGCGCTGATGGTTTGCTGCGTGTAGCGTGTGAACTGCATTGTTTACATGTTCAAAGCCGTCACAGTACGTTCGTCTGTTACCGTCGGGGCTCGTTTTATCAGCTAGATCTTTCACAAGGTAAACAGAACAACTTTGCGATACGGACACAAAAAGTGCCATAAATAAGTTGATTAATGGTTGACAGCTGTGGTTGACGAATTATCGGGAAAAAATGCGGAGTTGCCTTTGGTTTGAAACCCCAAATGTTGTTGTGTGATTCGTGTTTCGGAAAATGCTTCATTGTTATCCTGCGGAACGGTGGGAAATTTGCAATCTGGAGATAAGAGGCGATCCACATAAGCTAGATCCAAAAGATGGAGTGCACTGGCTAGCGCTGCTAAAGCTGGCTAGATTGAGTGTAAACATAGGAACGTGTGATAAAATGCAGCAGCGAAACAGCGCAAAAACAAAATGTTCAGATATGGGCACTCAGCCCGCAGGTCCGTTCCGGATCACTTATCGTTAATTAATAGAAATAATGTGGGAAAGACCTGAATCGGCATTAATGGCACCAGGAAAAGCTATTACTGTCATTCCTCGAAATTTTCTCCAGAGCCAATCAACAGTCGTCACTAATAAAAATCACACCAAACTTGATACTTGCTTTATCTCCATTGCTATTATCTTTGCTCTTGTTTGAAAATCAACTGACTAAATGTCCCTGGACGGAATTTAAAGTATCTTATGTGCTAACAATTGCCAAATTATTCACTCGTGCATCAGCATGATCATTCTTGCATATATTGCTATTTTCATATTTTAGGAAAAATATCAACAGTTTAACGAAATTAGGGTCCATATATGCCTTTGTGTGTCCGTCGCTTGAGAAGCTTGAATAAAGTCACTTTGCATCATGGGCAAACAGTCGGCATTCGTCCCCTTTTACTGAAAATAACTATGATTCGACACACCGAATGTTGACACCTCATTTTATTGAGACGTCAAACTGAAGTCAAGTCTTATGGGAACTGCCTTCTAATATTTGCATTAGAGTAGCTGTCCTAAAAATGCACAATTTCTGATAGTTTCTAATCTTCTTTGGTTTTCTTCTTATGAGGCATCTGTGTTCAATTTACATACTAAGGTTTGAAAAACATCACCAGTAAGCTTTTTAGATTCATTATTTAAAACGACCTTGTCACAACATGGTATGCTTGACATGGATGTGAACGTTCGGTAATAAAATGAAAATAAAAATTTATTCTCGACAAAGTAATACACTTCCCTACGTGTGTGCTCATGCAGGTATACTGTGCACAATAATTTTATTTCCATGTTTATACGAGCACTCCAAGTAGGCGTAATCAGTTAACCAAGAGGGTCATGATTATTTCAATTGCAATGTGAACGGTGGCGCTTCTGAATATTGTAAATATAAGGGTACATAGTGATGTACTGTTTTGAAGAATGTCAAAATATGGAATTCTGCCGCGGTATACACAGCCGTGGCTTCTGGTCAAAGTTATCAAGGGTGTGATAACGTGCACAATTTAGTTGCTGAACTGTTGGTAGTACGCGTAAAAGATATTGTTGCAGCTTTGCTAATTTCAGTTGTATTGTTGGCGAAGCTTCCGCCGTCCTCGAACCGATTGGTCGCTCCGTCCCCTCAACGTTCAAATGGTGTTGGGAGGTTCTTCCGTTCTAGGTCTATATATCAGTGGGTTGTGTTCAGGAATAATGCCACCATCGGTTGCTTTTTCGATGGAGTTCCTTTGCACCCATTATTATCACACACGAAGATTAGTAATATCTTCATGGAACTGCGAAGATGCTTGGAAGCTGGCTATGGGAGTTGATTGTGATAACTACAGAACAGGTGAGACTTCCTGAATGAATTCCGTCTTCATAGTTTTCAGTTAGGTTTGAAGTTGTGCACCGTTGGAGCGGGTAACGATTCCGGTTGATTCCAGGAGCTTGGCGAATGCATTCGATCGTCGATTTTGCCCGGGAAGCCTATGTTAATCGTCTAATTTGTCAGTGTAACCTGTGGATAGGCTCGATTCTGGGAGAGAGAAGAAGAAAAAGCGATCATGTTCAAGGTTATTGACGAGGTTGTGCTGGCTTTGTGCGAAACTTTGTTGTGTTGTAAGTTGACTCCATTTAACTGTTGGTTGAAGCATTACAAGTCAACTCAATTCAAGCTTTATGTAATTTTATAGAACGCCGCGGTATTTGAAGTGCCGTATTCCGAATTCTACGTTGGTCTCCAGGCCGCTATGTTATACGTGTTTTCGGTGTGAAATGAGCACCACCTGACCTGAAGAAGCTCTTGTGTCAAGAACGAAACGTTACCACAATAAAACCATACCAGAAACCGATTTGTATTCAAACCTTCTGAAACCAATATTCTTCCTTTGATGTATTTTTTACGTGTTTCTTGATGAATAGTCTCCGGTTACTTTCGGAGAGCTCTGTGATTGGCCCACCTGCTCTCTGAGTCCGCCATGTTGGATTACTTTGTGGCCTTGTCAAGTAATGCAGCTGCATGTCCCTGGGACCGACACACAAACAAACCAACGCCATCTAACGCTCACATAACTTTTACAACTTCAGTGTTCGCCTGAACGATGCATACCGGCAAGGCAAGCGAAAAAGTCATCAGGCTTCCTACTGACTCAAGTAACGACATCAGGCTGAATGGCAAACATCGAGTAAGTGCACTTTCAAAAGGGCTCCAAGCAAAGGGTTGCTGCTGGTCAGGAAAATGTAGTCTCTTAATCAAATTACGCTCGGTTGCTCGTATTCTTCCAAGTGATACCATTCGAAAAGTGCTAACTTATCGCAACAGCAGCTGCGAGAGCAAAGTACCTCTCAGGATGTGCTTTGGTTCTGTACTACCTGTTTGATCATACCATTGCTCAAATGGGTGTTGTCCTAGTTCAGCAATGCAACCGGTTGGTAGCGGAAGCCGAGCAGCAAATGAGCATTGAGATAATCTGAAGAAGTCTGCATCAGTTAAATCTGGGGACATGTAACCAAAGGAATGGTGCACAAACTCTTGCTCTTGAACCGCGATCAGCCGCGTCCCGATGGCCGTTGTCTTCCTATCTTTGGCGTATCACCAGGCAAAAACTGACGGTAACCCTGAGAGACAAACAGTGCTCGTGACAACTAAAATCAGACACCAACCGAAACATGTGAGTAAACAAATCCCACCGGTCTTGATGATACTTGTGTGTACAAATGAAAAAACAACTAAAAAGCAACCCTCCGCACCTGCAGCTCAGTAGTCTATTGACGAGCCAATGTCCCCTTGAACTTCAGACACATATGCCACGGCTGCTGCAAAGTTCACCAGAGAGGCCACCCATCCACTCACTTCTGTTACAAACACCGCTGACGTGACTAGAGAGAAACACTATGCAACCACTATTTGTTAGCAATTCATGACCAAAAATCCCCTAAATTTGCAGCTCAAGGAAAATGGTATCTAACAATAGTGCCCTGACTGTTGTGTGTTCGAAATTATCCTAATCAGGAGTTATCATTTTGTAAGGTAAATTGTCGGACGACTTAGACAAATGGACGTCACTGTGCTTTTTGCTAAAAGTAAAGCCAAACCCAGAAAACTACTCGTCACTGGAACTCTGCACACTTTGGAGAGCACAGGATTATTAAACACTAAAATCCTTGACTCATTTGGAACGCTTCCTACTCTTAGCAAACGCGCAACAACTTGGATGGTGTGGGAAACGTATCACTTCTGAGGTTCCGTGGCACATGCGACAGCCGAAAAGCAACTTCGAAAAACGGTACAACAAACCTGATCGCCTAAACACGATCTTCACCCATGGTGCGCCAGCGCTTTCTTTCCATGATTTGCAAGAGGCCGGCAACCACGACTTAGAACAATAGTGATTCATCCCTCAAACCATTTGTATAGTGTTGTGGCGCGAGCGTTCAAGAGGCTACCACTCTCACCAAAGTATAGGAGGTGCTGCCGAAAATCCCAAAACTCGTGTTTCAATCTGAGCAAGCAGCAACAGATATGTTACATACCTGGAGCAAAAATCGAAAAAGCTTTCCATCAGACCTTCACTTAAGGAGCGCAGATGCTTCACAAGGTCCAGTTAGGAAATCACCTGAAGAGCAGACGTACCGGCAATGATTGCTCCTTTACCCGATTCCGACGTGGAGCCGATGAGATTTGGGACACACGTTGACCAGTGCAAGGTGCTGAAGTGGTATCGGTATGATATTAAAAGAAAAGGAAAAACCGCCGACCGCACATTGGTAGACACAACCACACACTAGACTCCCTTGACCCACTGTGGTCTACTAGAGACCGATAAACTAGCGTGCTTTTACACGAATGCTCATTGCCTCTTCACTAAGCTGGCCGAAATGGAATTTTGCCAAGTTTCCCACAAATGTGATATCCTCGGCATCAGAGAGACGTGGTTGAACACTGAATTGACTGAGGCTTAAATTTCGCTACCTGGCGTGTCACTCATTAGAAACGACATAATGAGAAAAGGTGGATGTATTATTTTGTATTATCGAAGCGACTTACAGTACGAGATCATAGAGGATTCATATTCGTTGATGCGTGATTCGCTATTGAGCGGCCTGAAGTTAAAATGCAGAGACACTTGTTGTATTGCCTTGGTGTTCCGTCCCCCTAACACTACATTTAAAACGGAATACCAAATTGCAACTGCCCTACGGTGAGCTCTAAAAGGAGCAGACAGTCACGTCCTGACCATAGGTGATTTCAATGTGCATTGTTTAGAAACACTTATCACAAGCAAAGAACCAGTTAAAGCCCATCTGCAGCAGCTTGTAACCAGTGTTATGCTTTAGAATCACATCACCGCCCACTCGGTTCAGAACAGCTAATAGGTCGTCTGTGCTTGATCTTGTGCTTATCGACGAAGAACATATGATTGATACGTTGGTTGTAGACTGCCGGTTAGGTCACAGTGAGCATACAGTTATTGATTTCAACTTATCTGCTATGCGGAATACTGAGATATGGACCATGAGACGACGCGAACTATCACATGCTAATAGCGATTAGCAATCAACGTCAGTTCCAAAACGTGGTCGTTCCTCGCGGAATATCTCCGGATGTTACCTAGCTTGTGTTCGTAAGCAAATTCAGTCGGTTGGTTACGAATTCTTCAAAGACAAAAGTCTGCAAACGGTCTGAAACAGTTATTACGTAAGGAGCGGTACTTGAAATTTACGAGCAGTTTGCAACGCAGCGTGGAGAGAGGACCGTATTTTTCAGATTATAAGACGCTGTATCAGTTAACCCGCCTGATTTCGTATATAAGGCGCGTAAAGCGAAACAAACTAGTCAGATAGGTCAGACTTAATTCAGCTCATTAATAATAACTGTCAACATTGTTCACTTGTAACACTTGTAACATTTGTAAACATTCATCTTCTACAAATCCGTCAAATTCTTCATTTTATTGTCGGTTAACAGTCGGGTGATAGCGATATCAAGCAAGCCCGGATCACTCTAGTCCTCATCTGAGACAGCTTCGTTGCTGTTGTTTAACTGTTCATTGATGATTCCGGCCTTCATGAAAGCTCGGACGACAGTAGAGACTGATACATTGGCCCAGGCAGATATTGACGTAACTAGCCCGGCGTTGCTACCCTGTTTTGGTACCCGTGTGTTCCCTTGTCATCCAATGTTTCCACGCGGCTCACAATCTAACTTTGAGCGCCCAGTTGACACCAATATCTAACGGTTAGAGTTCTCCAGTTAATCCTTCTGGAATGATGGCAAGTGTCGAATTAGTTTTCTGCACTTTGAGTTTCAGTGAGATAGGCGCACGTGGAATCGTAGATTAATAAGGACCGAGGTGGGTGAAAAAAGCTATCCCGTGTCCTGACGTAAACTTCCCTAGCCAATTGTTCATTTTCACCTCGCCCATCTATCCTCTGGGGTTGACCTTGACGATGACCCCAACAGGAATCCTTTCATTTGGCAAAGTATTCCTCCTAAAAATGTCCATGCATAGTAGTTTCTGGCCATTAGCCTGACAACTGAGAACTGCAATGAAGGAAAATTTCTCGTTCCCTGTGGTGCGTATAAATACAGTAGACGTCCCCGATTTTTCAACAGTAAGGTTCAAAGCTGAGAGGAACCTAGACCGCGTTTGTGATGTGGTCTAGCTGGATCTTCTTTTCAGTGAGCTTGTTTGTGGGGTAAATGCGGAAGGTGGCTAAATTTTCTTTGTAATCATTCGCAGTTGCTGTGAGGTTGCACTTCTTATTCGGATAGAGAGGTGACAGCTTTTCATAAAACGGAAGCACCAAGAAGGACCTCCCTGAAAGTCGTTCATCTTCATATCACTTCCATAACTATTGCCTTGAACCGAACTGAGACTGTACAGACGGTTCTACCTGCTGTTCTATGTTTGGTAATCCACTGCTCAATTTTGTCCTCTAACTGTGACAGTCTTGCTTTGTTCTCTCTGAAAAACTTCTTTGTCTTCATTGCTTGGAGCAGGTCATCATCCTGCTTCTCTCACTTACGTACCATTGATTCCTTAATGGTAAGCTGATGCGAAGCTGCTCTATTCCCATGATGTGCAGCTTGGCTGATAGTCTTGAGTTTGATATCCGCTTTGTAAGCACGTCTCTCAACAGGAGTCCTTAATTATCGGTACGTTGATGCAGAGTACGTAACAGGAAAAGTGTTACGGCTAAGCGAACAAGCTTCTTCTTGATCGCTAGCATTCGACTGTCGTGAAACATGTTATCGTGCTTCACCTCGTACAATGACTAGAATGTATGTTATCACGTACATCTCTGTAAGTACACAGTTACTCCCTCCGTAGTACACGCACGACAACGTATATTCCAGTTGTCTATCAGAAAACACCGGTTTGGACGATGATGTAGGTGAAGCTGACTTAGACGTCGCCGACTGTCTGGATGACGGCACGTCTTTGGAACACCCGTTTGAGCACAGATCGTGTATTCAAGCATTCTATTTTAACCAGCGAGGTACAGGTGTATGCTTTGGACAGTGTTTGTAAAGAACATGGTTGGACGAAGTGAGTTCGCCGGGTGGAGTAGCCATCACATAGATCACAGTATGGGATAGCAGCGTGGATTGTTAAATAGTTCTTTAGTTTAACATCGCCTGAAAAGCTCGAATAAATTGGCTTCTGCACAGAGTTCGCTACTACCAAAAGAAGTCTGTTTACAGAAAACAAAAAAAGCTGACTTCACGAGGTTCCTGACTAGCGATTATGCTTCGGCAATCAAAGTCGTAGTAAAACATTGTAAAAGATTTTCAGCGCAGTGTGAACATAGAAAGTGATTCGAGGTCACTAGTGGTCCACATTTAACCAAGTATGTGGACGCAAAAGTAAGAAATATATTTCATCTGTCTCCCACACTCTGAGATATTTGTTAAGGGCACCAGACCTTATTCAAAAATCTGTATTCTATTACGCGGATTTCGATCTTGCTAGTGTATCACTTTGAAGATCCAAGAGATTTTTCTGGAGTTAAATTATAACAAATAGAATTAAATTCCAAATCCAGATTCCTGTGCCTTTCACATATTTTCAGACTTATTGTACATGACTATCATAAATATCAAGCCTTCATCCTTTAGTTCCTCCTTTTCTGTAGCGAGAATTGGGAACTGTGAACATTCCCGACGTCCAATGTTTTGATTATATACTTCCAGCTTTTAAGAAAGGCGATAATGACTTCTTTGCTCAAAATGAGATCACTCAACTTGTCTTTAAGCGTTTTATTTAATAAGTTGACTTTTTCAAAAACATCAGCCAGATGAAATACGTGTAGCTTGACTGTTAACAGTATTATTTGATTATCAGTTCCAGCAAGGAATGTGATGATGTTGTCCCAAAGTGTAACAAAACGGCGAAGACAGTTGCATCAGTAGAACTTGGAAATCTCCGCTGTACTTCTCAGACAACTGCTGGAAAGAACCATCTTGAAAAGGGTGCGATTTGATATTGTTGTCTACTATTAGAACAAATCATATCATAACAAACCATTACCACAAACCATTGCCCTAAAGCTCCTCTATATGTCAGTTTGCTGTGTGCTAAATGGTACCAATGATTTTAGAGTAAAAGCATGCGTTAGATATTCATTTTGACCAATTCTACTCTGGCTGACTGACAGAAAGAAATAAGACAGTTTCATTGAAATCCTTAATTGAAGATGGCAGCAACCGTTGAGATTTAATAGCGTTATCTGTACTTGATTAACGGTAACCTATTATGACTAACAATAAGAAAAAGGTTAATACATGTTTCTTAAGAATTCAACATAACATAAAGTCGGGGTATTATCACAATGTTTGAAAAATTGGGAACCGATTATCAATGAACAAAAACGCATAAATTGAGCTAACGAGTGGGGGGGGGACAAGCTGACCTAAATGTCATTTAATAAATCTGCGCAGAAACACTCAAAATAAGTTCACACACTAATATCCGCAACTTCATTTCGCCATTATTTTAGTAAAACACGAAAATTTCGTGGAAATAAAGCAACAGGGATAAAAAGAATGACATTGTGGAGACCCAACGGAAGGTATTTTAGATCAGAAACGGAAGTGACACCACAGTAGACTTGTGCATAAACAGAACAGTGAGTAATGTTAAACACCTAATGGAATTCTAGCAAATGACTGGGCCACTGTGGAAATCAACATGAGCTGCATTGTTCATTACAGTGTGATTGCTGGACATGAAATAATCTTTTAAATACCTACCTTATGATAAGTTACTTACAACTTTGTCGAACTGAAGGCGCACTCAATATCAATTAGGAAGTTAAAAAACGGTGCCAATGTCCGTCCATGATAACTAAACAGGCTTACAGTAGATGGATTATACCTTTTGTCACGGCAGTGCAGCAGCTAAGACTTTCAAGGAACACGCAATATATGGACGGACTTTTTAACCCAATACCACCATTATAATTAATATTTCGGTTGCATTCAACTAGGCTTTGGTAAACGGGATGGCGTTGCAACTGAAGTTAACTCCGGAGTGTTTCTCAAATGGAACAATAGAGCTACTGGAATGTCGAAATTTTATTGGGATATTGAATATTGTGCACATTTCACTTCATTAATAAGAAAATTCCTCAACATGTGGAAGCTGCCTGTGTAATTGACAGTTATTTTTTAAAATCTGTTATATTACTGCATGGATACTACTTGTCTGTCTGATTTTCTTCGTCTGTGCTTATTCCCGGTGGGATATGTATTTCGCAGGAGTTTTGTTTGATTGTGCGGCGTTTGCACAAAGACATTTCTCATGAGTCCGTGTAGCGTCCCACAAAAGGTTAGCTTGTTAATGCAGAACATTAACGCCTTGTAAATCGTCAATACCTTTAATGTTTCTTTGAGTAATTGCTAATCTTAGAGTTTGATATAGGGTACTGATTGTCAACGAGGACACATTACACGCCTTGGCGGTCGCTTGCGCTGCGTGTGTATCATGTTTGCATCTGCGCTCAGGGCCCCGTAACTTTAAAATTTTCAACGAGATGTAAGTACCGTTTCAAACAAACTGATGATTTTCGAGAGTTTGTTTCACAAGAAAGCATTTCTGGCAAGGAAGAAATTATCAAGTTGCAACAATCGGTGTACTACATTCGTGACGCAGTCTTATAATTATTTTCAATGGCAATTCTAAATTAGCCCCGTCTGAATGGGTATATCCGTGTGCATGACAGTACCGCAAACTAAATTTTCACATTAAACTACGTGACCCAAGCAGTTTGAACTAAAAGGTTGGTTTGTCTGTGAAATATACGTATCACTGCAATCAAAGTGCATGAAGGCTTAGACCAAGCCAATCAAGGTAGCGGACGGAGTACTGTTATACTTATAAGCGAGTGGCAGCACGTGCATCCGCATGGAATTCAGTGTTCTTCGAATACACGAGAAGCATAACGAACTGAGAGCATCTTCATCTTTCTCCAAAAGGAAGTTAGATCTCAATTTTTCACTGTCACACTGAACAAGTGCATTTAACGCACTTCCCAATTAGGTCAATTGTTTTACCTCATCGCTAAGGGATTACCTAACTGATATCCTCAATTCCTGTTAATGAATTGTATCACGACCATATTGTTTGAAATGCCTAAGCAATACCTTAGTATATGATTGTCAGATCAGCTTGCATCGGAGGACTTGCACGAACTACATGCACAGTTTTCAACTTCTCAAGCAGTAGTAATGTTTTCGTGTCCTGTGAACATTCCAATGACCACAATCAATTCAAGTGCTTGAGGGGGTAAATGTCGCTTGTTCTGCTTGTCGGTTGTACTTTTATGCCATGAACAACATCATGTCGATTTTCATTATACATCGCAAGCCTTTCCACTCCAATGCATATACTGGATGCAAGCATGTCTACTCTGCTTTGCCTCGGCTTGTCGCCCCTAGATTTGAGGGCTTTTTCTATTCTTCGACGTAGATTATAAAAATTGGTGAGACAGCATCCAACCAGACCCCGTGCTGCTGTTGCCTACATTTATTACGATGACAATTTCCCCACTTCATGTATACAACTTGTGGTTTCCTCTAAATGACAGTAACAATAGTATACCCAGTCTACCGCGCTTGCAAAATATTTCGTGGTATGATACGCCCAACATGTTTTACTCTCAGAATTATGGGGCCTCAAATACTCTTGGTTTAATACTATCGTATGTGAATTCACGCTCTCTTCGTGCTTCACTACATTTGTTCCACTATTTCGTGGACCATTTCTGAAGAATGCAACCTTGAACGTATAGTCGATACAGTGATGGGTATAGACCCCTCAAGAGCATGGCTGGCTACATGGCCAGCCTGATAAATATCGATACACGGATCCGGTCATAAGGCCAAATCGTCTCTTATTTCTAACCCCAGATGCCGAGCTATCAAAAGGATTATGCTCGAAAGTACACATTGACTATTCCCACTGTGACTGGAAACACATGAGATGATAATCTGGTCTATTACTGCAATGAAACCTTATCGCCATTCTCATCCTAGTTCGATATAAAACGCCGCTCTAATTAAATACTTTTCCATCTGGCCTAACGAAGCTTCTGTATCAAAGCGAAACGTTGCCTAACAAATACACCAACCAGTCGTTTCTGGCCTCTCAGAATTCATAAATTCTCCATCCATTCTATGTATCGTTCAAGATTTCAACAACTTAAAGAATATATTATACAAGTTCATTATCATTAATATCATATACACAGTTCACCATCACTGAATGTCTAAGTCACTAGATTGTGGAGCGTCAGCTGTTCAGGTTTCCTTTCCCTCTCGCGGAAATTCCGACCAAAATCCTTCTCGTTGCCACACTGTCCGTAAGCTATCGCTTTGTGGACGCAAACAGTGTTTCTTGTGTACGTATACATTTCCGTGATATACCTAGATTCATCTTTCGATGGAGTGTGCGTGAAAGCGGCGCTGAAGCATAGCTGGACAAATATCTGCCGATGTCCTCGTTAAATGCGCAGTCAAGATTTGCCATTTAGTTACAAATTCGCACCACACAACCTGTTAGTGTAGCACAGATCTTCAGCGGTCGCCTCTGTTATGCCTGTAACTTTTCCTAAAATAATAGTAACTTACCTTGTAAGCTTGCAAGAGAATAGTTGTAGATGTGCAACATAAAATGGGTTCAATGCAACTGTAAGGTTTTAGTGAATGTGTTATTGCTAAATGATTGTGACCGTGACAGGGAACCATGAACATTGTTATTCGAAATCATTTAATCCCCGAAATGCTTTTATCACAATCAGCCGCATATCAGCGGTGATTACAATGCAAACTAAATACAGCTAGAACAAATGAATTTTACTTATAAGTTTGTGACAAATAGCTGGAAAATTCGCAAGTATTGCGTCTGCAACTGAACAATAAAATATTAAAATATCGTAATATTTTCACTGGGCACAGGGGTAGAATCTATACCTGAAATAAATATGATTATCTACTGAAATATCTGAAAACGCAAACTTGTGCAGGCTATGGTTGGGAGCCGCTAGAAATATATATACATATATATATATATATATATAAACATCCAAACTTTCCAGTAAACAGCCTGATATAGTTCGCGTTTTCTGATTCCACTAATAAATAACAAGTAATTGTGTCACTAAGCAAATATAGTGAGCGGCGCTATATCACATCTAGTAACTTATTCACGATGGTCGTTGCTGTCCCCCGTAGCTCAGTGTTCTCAAGCACGGACTTGCAATAGTCGAGTTGCGGGTTCGAGCCTTACCAATGCTCCGATGGAATGCGCACTGCTGATGATTGCCGAAAGGATGAAACGCGCGTACTGTGCTTTTCCGGGCATGTGGCGGCTGTCTGAGTGTGTCTAGATGTGACGGATTTCTACCTATACCATTCAGCTCCCCCTACTACTCTTCTGTAATGATCAAAACGTTTTTAGTATCAAATGTGAAAATAAAGGCACAAGAAAATGAGGGTAAAACAGTTAGAATGTTCAGATAGACTGGTCTGCTCTCTGTGACAGACTGCTATGCAAAGCAAAGCCGCCAGCGTATCAGCTGCATCCAATCGGAAAGATACACAGCCACATTTCTCAAGTTTGGAGGTCCAGACCCTGAGCACATTTGCAAGACAGTAAACCATGGTTGTCTACCCACTGCTGTGCCATAACATCACCCGGTCATTCAGACCATGTGTCAAAGCGATGTTAACAGAGAGCAAACACAAAAGTGGAGCTTATTATCGCTTTGATATGTGGAGTGTATAGTGCGTTCGGCATCCTCGGCTGAGATTTATCACAAATTCCCATGAAGCACTGCCCAAAAGACTGTTATTACAATTTGGTCAAAGCTTCTTAACTAATGGTAAGCTGTATGTCCTATGGAATTCTACATCGGCTTAGTTTCATTTACGAGGACTTGACCGTCAGTGCCTTTGCATTCTTACAGCCGCGTGAAGCGACCCAACACTTCGGGTACTTGTTTAGTGACAGCGAGGTTTAGTGTCCGTCAGCATTTTTCAGGCTGCAAACTTTAACCATTTCAGATTGGAAAATGCATCTGGAAATGAATCTCTCCATGCTGTATTAAAGTATGCAGCCTAAAGAACAAACCAGACGAGATTCCTCTGCTTAATTCTAAACATCAGCCAGAACTGCTGACTTTCACTAAGACTTGGTTGTCTCCAGCAATTTGAGATGCAGATATTAACATTGCAGTATATCAACTTTATTGAGCTGACCCTACCAACAGGCGTGCTAGAGGTGGAGTCATGCTCTACTCTAAGGTTTGCCTCAAGGTTCACGTCACTGAGGTTGTTGGCGATTGTGATGGCGCTGCAGAGGTACTGTGATGCAGCATCAACGACGGCTACCAAGTGCTAATGATTGGTGTGGCCTACAGAGTTCCGTAAACTTCTACTCGTCCGTTTCAGTCGTTAAAATCTGATGCTGGAGGTAGAAATTGTTTGCTAATGCGTGAACCCAATGCACCCAGCAACGGCTGGGATCTTTTTCATTGTGATCAGAAGGATTAATCCGAAGCGGGCCTACTCGGAGTTATCAATAACTGCAACCTGACTCGGCATGTCACAACACAGAGACGGATGCACCATGGTCAAATGCCTCATATTGTTGATCTAGTGTTCACCTCTGCGCCGTCAGACACCAGTGGCCTAAAGGTCGTCCATCCACTTGGCCAAAGCGACCCCTGCACAGTCTCCTCTAGATGGACCCGCCGCCTCGTCATACATGACCAAGGGGCATGTCCTCGTAACTTCTGGCGCGTTGTTCCATGTAAACTGCAAGAAGTGGCAAGCATTCCAGACTGTCGTGTATTCTACCTCCTGGAACCTACTCCATTTGAAGTTGATGTCACTCATCCAGAAATTCGTCCAAAGCTCCAAATGTAGGCATTTCCCTAAAGGTCCTCCTTTGATTGACTGGGAGCTAAGATCCCAGATGAACAGACGAAGGAGACTGGAATCAGTTCAAGTATACACAAGCTACATCTGACTACTGAAACACAAAGCAGCCAGAAACCATTGTACGCTAATAAAACACCGGAAACGGGGTCAATACGAACATAACCCAGTTGTTCAATCTCGAAGCTGCCCTAAGAAACTCTTTTTCAATCTAAGGCGAAACACCAAGGCAGGCAGTCGCATTCCTGGACTAACTCCTCACGACGTAGACGCTGTTCTCTATGGTGATGATGAAGAACTGACCTACTAGCTACTTAATATTCATCAGTGTACTCAGTAGAGTCCCCACTATTTAGTGATGATCTGATGTCGCATGGTCCGCTGCTGGAGCAATTCGAAATTATTTTAAGATAGCACTGAAACTTCTACTTCAATGGAACCCGATTTTTGCCCAAAGTCCCGACGGATTTCACCCATTATTTCGCAAAATTGCAGCTGAATGTATATCTGAACCAATGTGGCAATTACTCCGTCGCTCGCTAGCAGATGGTTTCTTATCATCTGACTGGAATTAGGCATGGTAATGCCGAAACATAAAGGAAGTAACTGGCACGATCTTGCAAACTCCAGACCAATATGCCTGATGTCTGTCGTTTGCAAATTACGGAAAGTACTCTGAAGAGACCCCTACACGTTTACGGCGAAAACACTCTCGTTATCTCTCCTGCTCAGCATGGATTCTGCAAAGCACGGTTTTGAATAACTAATTTGCTTATTGCTAGAGAAGCATGGACCAATGCAGTAGACGAGAGGAGACACCTAGATGTTATCTACATCGACTTTAGCAAGCCATTCTATAAATGTACACACAAACAACTGATAGGGGATTGGAGTCAGTGGAAATGTCCTAGCTTGGATAGACGACTTTCTCCTAGTTCGGACCATTCGAGTGAAAGTGAAGCAGACACGCTCTGCCCCTGTGCCCATAAGTGGCAGCTTTCCCAAACGCTCCGTCCTCGGGCTTCAACTTTTCAAACTCTACATTAATGACCTCCCCAAGACACTTCAAGCTGACTGCCTAACCTCTGCAGTTGACATTATACTATGGTCAGAAGGGTCCAATCTTGATGAGGCCGACAGGCTGCAAACAGCATTTGACTTGCTGCATGGTTGGTCCATCAAACGCGAACTCCCTGTTAACCACGAAAAATGTGCTGTTCTCCCCATTGGAGATTTGGTTCCGTTCGGTGTATATCACATATGGGGCCATCTTCTCAATACGTTCACTCACGAGAATGATGTTGGGGTCATCATTTCACATGACCTCAAAACCTCAGCGGACACATTAAAGAAGGTCGCGGCTGCTAACAGGATGTTGGGTGTCCTACGAAGATCGTTCTCTCGAATCTCGTCGGAGATCTTTAGAACCATGTTCATTTCGAATATTCGCCTAATCCTGGAGTATGGCCTTCCAGCTGTCTATCCCCTTTCGATACACGTATGTGCCTTGTTTGGAAAGGTTCAGAGGCGTGGCTCGAAATCCGTCTCGGAGCTTCAAAGCCTCAGCTACCCTCTTCGAATTTAGAAGCTTAATTGTTCCTCTGGAGTATCGCAGCCATCGAGGAGACTTCATTTACACCAGAGGGATCATAAGGGGAGAAATTGGGACGGCCCTGCAATGACTCTTCCGATTTCGACACGAGTTCACAAGTGGAAGCTTTGCGAAAGAAGAATATTTTTCCTCCAGTCTGATGCCGCCTTAGCTACACGCATGGTGAACGATTGGAACAGCTTATCAGAAACGTAGTTGATGCACAGACTGAGGAAGATATTAGGCGCCTGCTAGCTTGCCACCTGATGATTACCGCGGATTCCTGCAGCCTCTATTGCAAAGGCGACGATCCCCCGGGGCGTGTTGACTTGCAAATACGAGCATTAACATCAAGATGAACTGGAATTAACGGAACTGACATGGGTCTATCCTCCTGTTCTCTACACACCAATGAACCAATTAAGATTTGCCGCTGTGAACCTATACGCTTAGCTCCCTTGGAGCAATTTTCTCCACGTACCCAGTTTACTGAAAACAGGAGCAATTAATGATGTAACCGCCATACACGAAGTCCATCCTCTCCTGATCAACTAGGCGAGCGCACGTTAGTTTTTGATTTATGAAATATACGCTTCAATACGTCGGATTGCAAAGAAATGAATCTGGTCAGTTTTAACCTTAGTAGGCTGTTTGTGTAACTAAAAAATAACTACAAAATAACAGTTAACTTGAAAACGTACCATGCACATGCTTGACTACAACTATGTACAGAGGCCTCCGGTGCATCGGAAGCCCTGTTTACAGCTATCCAAATAGCCAGTGGCCGAGTACTGCAAGTTCGCAATTTCACGGTTGAATGTACCACTTGTACGATTAAGCTACTGAATTTTTGCACCACACAGCAGGCACCAGTCACAGGGGAACCAGGAGCTGGGGTAGCACAAATTAGTGGAGTCAATGGCCTGTGGGACATTCGTCTTTGAACACGTTATAATGTTTTAACACATTATTTTGTTGCTTAAGATCAAATGGGATGCACGTTGCAAAAACTGTTAGTTATGGCCGAATTAGTGGTGAAAATTCGCGTTGGTTGCTGTGTTACTCAATGCGCCCAGTGAGAATCGCTAGATTCATGTAAGCTGTCCATCACAATACATCCTAGTGATGGTCTATCCGCACCGGTACATACCATGTCCATTACAATCCGATTATATTCACCTGGACATACATCACAGGGATGCGGATTATTTGCTTGCTATCCTATTTTCGCTTTCGTAGGATGGTACTTCTAAGTAGAGTAATCTATGACCTGGATTGAATTCGTATCATATATATATATGCGAAAGTTAATGTAGGTCGATACGTTTCGTCGAAAGAGTGGATCGACTGAACTTACTGATCCGTCGGTCAGCAGTGGATAAGGAAGGGAAAATCCTTCTACATTAGATGGAGTAGTTAAACCGAAAGAAACAAATATATTGTGCTCCATGGCATTTGTACAAAGACGATCATCTTAATACAACGTAAATTACATTTGTTAATGTAAAGCGCCAACCAAATCGTGACAACGAATATTCTACTGTATTTGAAGGTTGGCCTTATTTGTTTTAATTGGGCAGGGAGTGCTATCGATATTTACCTCAATAACACCTGTACGGAACCGAGGATTTTAACACACAATATTTTACGAGATAGAATTTTAGTAGCACGTTACCTTCCAACCGTTGATTAGCTTATTGTTATCCCCGATCATATACGCATTTGCTGCTAGTCGTGTTGTACGCTGCTAACTGCTCCTAATTTGTCGCAACCCTTGCTAATACATGTTGCATCCAATTGGTCTTCCTAATCTCGTAGTTGTCACGACTCTTTTTGTCGTCGCATGAGACTCGTATATCGGTAACGTCTTAAGCATCGCAACAGTAGCTGTACGCCAGCAACTCAAAAAGAGAATACTTCGGTCACATTTACTGCTCTTTTGAAATAATGTATGTTGAGAAAACGATTGAGTGAGTGCGCGAGCGCAATTTCATGACCCGGTGTGTCACTGAAGTTGTCTAAGGAAGGAGGTGACGAATGTTGTGTTGTTATAGCTAGTGGATTTTATCCACCAAATAAACCGAGCAGTGCATTGCATCATGTCTAATGTGTACAGGGGTGACACATATTAGCAATCGGACATCGCCTGTTGTCGACAGCGTGTGTCATATTGTTTATACTCCAAAGTTCAAAATCGTGTGTTCAGAAACAGATTATTCTTGCCCTCTTTCTACTCTGCACATGCCAGTATAACTAACCATACTGATCGAGCCAATACACGACTTAACCTTTAGTGGACCAGTATTGCACCCTGTGGATTAGGCATATCTACCTAGTGACTCACTGTGTTATACGGAACAATAGAAACATGTGTTCGTCCTAGTCCCCACAGTTATGGTTGTATTAGACTGATGACGAACTACAAAGGACATACTTGGTGGCTAGCTCTTGGTTCTGACATCTTTTCGGGAATAAGGTGTTAGCAGTTCAGCATCTATGGTGTAAGTTTGGTTATTCGATACGCTCAACTAAACGTTGGGCTGTTAAAATTGGAAGCAGGCCGTATGAAGCATGTTTCATAATGAACATAATAACGGATCAGAGGCAAGCCGCTCCATTTATAATTCAAGCACCTTCAAGGTTGTCGTAAAACAAGAAGATTTCTGTACCGTGAAAAGTAAACAAGGCATGCCGATGCGGTTGCCCGCGTTGTCAATAACGTTGAATATCAGGCCAAGTTATAAGCATTACAAACGTCACAGAAGTACTCGTTCCCACCACCGTGTCATCTAAGCTATTTGATCTGCGCCAAATATGGACGCAGCTTCTCCGTTAAAGAGAAATATACCCATTGAATTAGTCACGCATAACTCAATAACCAGACCCTTTATCAAAACTGACGACGATTAAGTGGATGAGTAATGTTTCACTTAATCCCGGCTTGTGTTTAGTATGGTACTGGTGGTGGTGCGTGAGCACCTGGGGCCGATGAGGCTACCATTTGTTTAAGTATGAGGATTACTGAGCAACAATGCATGGAAATGTACATCTGCTGTATAAATTTTCTTAACAAGAAAATCGAACTTTAGGTGCCTTTAAATAACTACATTTCAGTGGCATATTACGAAACCATTGTTTTTATATATGGACTTCGTAATATTACATACCTTATCTATAAACCATCAAACCTGACCCGCATATTGATTCACGTCCCTGAATAAAGGTTAGTAAAGAGATTTTTCTGTCCAAAGACTTTTAGAATCGTCGAGAACCTGCTCTTGCTTGTTGGATGAGTGATCTAGCCCAAGCATTTCATTAAACGCTGTGAAACCGTGCACCTAATGCACACACCATGAGTTGGTCTAAAGGAGCCAATACAACTGCTGCAACCGGTATTCCACGATAGGCTAAACTACTTTCAACCACACAAACAGTGCCAGATAAGAAATGTTCTCAAGTGTCTTCTATCGCGAATTATTTAACAGTGGTAGCAGTAGTAGTGCTCTAGTATAAGTTGCCTAAATGAGATTTGAAATTGTGGTTGATACCCGGCCCAACGCTTTTCCACTAGGTAGTTAAGTTACCTGATTTAAGAATGCGCCAGAAATACAGGAAATTTACTGGAGGATTACCATGCGTTTGGGATAAACGGAAGTTGCGGCTGTCTCCATTTGGCTTGTGCAATATGGACAGCGGAAGGATTTTTACTTTGATATGCTTTGATATTTCAGAATGAAGTAAAGAAACTGAAGAAATAAAGGCGGATTACAGTTGTAGAAAAGCAGTGTATTGTCAAAGGCAACCAACATAAGAAGGAGATACTAGGGTTACTATACCAAGAGAGGGAGGTATTTCCAGTTGGCCAATCAGGTCTTGCACAAATGCATGCGCATTCCACGTTCAGCTTATCAAATTCCTTGACCAGAACTCGGTAATGACCATGTTTCCATCGGGTAAATCACCACACAAGCTCTTTCAGAATGGACCAAGGAATATATAATCTGAAGGATGTTTGTGAGTAACTTAAGTTTCGTAGAAGGTAGAAGTCACTATTAGACTCCACACGAAAATCTGCCTAGACGGGGAATCGAACCCCGGTCCACGAATTTCCGGTCCGCTGCTCTACCACTGATCTACCGAGGGCTGACGATTAGGTGCGGAATTTAACACATGACTTCTGTTTGGTGCGCGACGTATTGCCAATGAGCTCACAGTAACTGTCCTGGTGTTTCAGATCAGCTCACTCACTCGTCACATCCCAGTGGACCGAAGTAACTGTCCTTTCAGAGTCCAAACGGCGATGGTAGATTCTTTGAAGGATGTTTGTGAGTAACGTAAGTTTCGTAGAAGGTAGAAGTCACGATTGAACTCCACAGGAAAATCTGCCTCGAGGGGGAATCGAACCCCGGTCCACGAATTTCCGGTCCGCTGTGAAGTGACGAGTGAGTGAGCCTATCTGCAACACCAGGACAGTTACTGTGAGCTCAATGGCAATACGTCGCGCACCAAGCAGAAGTCATGTGTTAAATTCCGCACCTAATCGTCAGCCCTCGGTATCTCAGTGGTAGAGCAGCGGACCGGAAAATCGTGGACCGGGGTTCGATTCCCCGTCTAGGCAGATTTTCTCGTGGAGTTTAATCGTGACTTCTACCTTCTAAGAATATATGATCAATGATTAAAGATGGTACAAAGAACTCAGCAAAAGGGAACGTTACGGGATTCCAAATTATTTTGATCTCATAGAGCCCATATTACCTATTTCACTCATGCATTAGCATGATAATTATTTTACCCATGATCTGTCCACAATCCAGGGACAGCTTTTCGTACAGTCAGTAAATATACGTATTATTAGTATTATGTCAGTTACATTTACGGTGGTCTTGTCGCAAGGTAATAAAACCTACAGTATAATTGCTTGTGATGTTCCTAAAGTGGAACATATAACATTTCCCTTAGTCTTAGTTAATTACGTTAATACATGGCATTTTTAATTCTGAAGAAGCTGTCCAATCTCTCTAATGTTTTAACATTATCGCTTTATTCGGATACAACTTTACTGCTGACTTGTACAGACTCCATCATTGGCATCAGACACAATTATTTTCCATAGCGACAACAAAAGCGTAAAACGTAACACTCAAAGTTTAGCTGAATAAATTCGATATGTATGCCTCTGTTGCCGCAAGAATATTTGAAAACGCAAGCCAAACATTCGGCTCCGTACACCCCTTCCGATGGTATTGCAACTTTATGAGAAATTATATTAGCAGGATTACACTAGAAATCTCCATTTGGTTGAGTTCGACTGGAGAATATTTCGCGTTAATACTCTTGGATCATCTTTATGCAATGATAAAATCTGGGCGATAATAGGAATCTCGCTTGCCAACCATGATTTGCACGCTTCAAGGAAGAGTTGGCGGTTCGATTAGTTTTTTATGTTGTTCCTTAGTAGCACAGGTGAAACATGCAGATGTAGCAACTGAACTTCATATTCTCACCACTCTACCTGATTTCCATGGAAAAACAAACTTTTCATTTTGAAAGTAATAGCGGCAGAATTGGCTCAAGATAGGCGGTTCTGTGACCTGGCAGTAAGTATAGAAAAGTAAGACCGCAAATTATGTCAATATTTGCCGTAATATATGCGGAAAGTAGACAATTATTCTTGCCCGCCAACATGTGTAGGAAAATGCGCTTGAAATATGACAGCATTTCATGGTATTGCACTTGGGCGCATATACCTTAGTGTGCGTTTGGGGCGTAGTTCAGATTAAATCAGAGCTCTATCTACAACAAGGCATTTAGTCAATATAGTGGAACCCGCTCACCACCGGGATATTTAAAAGTGTGCTGTAAAGCGGGGTGAGTACTTGACCGATATTGCCATTTTTCCAAACTGGAAACAAGCATCGAGTTAGTTTACAGTATACCACTTGAATTGTAACGTGCTAAGAAGGACGAAATACGTATATGTAACTGAAGCCAAAAATGATGTTTATTTGGAAGCGCATGACCTCTAATTTAAAAGTTCGAAAATAAAGCATCCTAACTGGATTGATTTAGAAACTGGCGCTACTGCATATATTTTGCTGCGAAAACAATCGGTCAGTTGTATATTGTTGAACTGCTATTTCGGTCGCCTTTGCACTGATGAATTCAAATTAGGACAAGAAATCTTTGCCTAGTCCATGCAAAAGTCCTTAAATATACAGACCATTCACACAGTTCTGTGCTCATGAATGCGATACGCGCTGATCGCTATTACTCACAGGGGTATCTCGTACTTCATCCTCCGAATCGCTGCCTTCTTTCTATTCTATTCGGTTCCTTAAAATTCTACTGACTGTTACTTATGAGTAGAAGGAATTTAGCGAGTATTTTTGTTAGTCGCAATCACCTGACAATTCGGATAAGTCAACTACCTATCCGGAAAAGCACCAGATGGCCGTTTCGCCTTATTGGGGCTCGTCAGTGTTGCGCATCCTTCGGTCCTCTAGTGAGGATCGAACCCATGACTGCTAGTGGCTTGTGCCAACTAGCCCGCTGCTTATGCAACTGAGCCATGGACGACGGTTGCCGACCACCACGAATTGTTAGTTAACTGCGATATAGCCCGACCCATCCCCCACTGTCACGCAGGCACCTGCCATGCAGATGACAGCGGTTGGCGTTCCGGCGTCAGGACTTCCCGTTTGCGGCAGCTATGAATCGACATAGCATATGTGGAATCCGTAAGAATGAATTTATATTACTTTTGAGTAGAAGGATTTTAGCGAGTATCCTTCTACTCAAAAGTAATGTAAATTCGACCTTACGGATTCCACATATGCTATGTCGATTCATAGCTGCCGCAAACGGGAAGTCCTGACGCCGGAACGCCAACCGCTGTCATCTGCATGGCAGGTACCTGCGTGACAGTGGGGGATGGGTCGGGCTATATCGCAGTTAACTAACAATTCGTGGTGGTCGGCAACTGTCGTCCATGGCTCAGTTGCATAAGCAGCGGGCTAGTTGGCACAAGCCACTAGCAGTCATGGGTTCGATCCTCACTAGAGGACCGAAGGATGCGCAACACTGACGAGCCCCAATAAGGCGAAACGGCCATCTGGTGCTTTTCCGGATAGGTAGTTGACTTATCCGAATTGTCAGCTGATTGTGACGAACAAAAATACTCTACTGACTGTTTCTTCTTCAACAGTTCTCGGAGCTGAGGTACATTCCACCTCATTGTCAATGGCGGCGAACTCTTCTGCTTTTACTACTGGGATTGTGTAAACGCTGATCTCGTCCATGGCGATAACGACGTCATAAGAATGTGCATCGGATGCCAGTCGAACAAAGCCAGCATGTCGAAAGCAAGCCTTTATTGTTGCACCGGTAACCTGTCTCTAACTTTCGAAACAACTATGGCAATAGCACAGTGACCTTGGAGCTGACATCCACAGAGGACCATGACCCAGATAAAACGTTTTTTCGATATGATAAAAAGTTTAGGTCACAATATCCTTTCTGTAATGGATTTACAAATTCATAATTACACTTTTGTTTATGGGTAGAAGAAATTAGTCAGGTCTGCCGGCAAAATTTCACTTGAATCTTTTTCGGGCATTCTACCTGTGGATGGCCTGTGCATTTATACAAGAGCAACATAATTTGTCGAATATTTCAACTAGCTCCTTGACCTATTCACAAAGTAGCACGAAGAAAAGTTCTTTCGACATCCAAACATTTTGTTAGCTCCATAAGTTACGTTATAAAACATCTTGGTTTTTTAATTTTATCAAACAAAACCACTTTTAATTTATCCGCGCAGCACAGGAATGTTCCTATCCATGGCATTATTCGATCTACTGTTTATTGTCCGTATAAAAACACAAAGATACCTCTGGAGTTTCTCGGCAAAAAAGATCTGTTTCGTCTGTTTGGTACAAACTGTCATCATCAAATGCGTTTAAAGTTCAGACAATCCATGTTTCAGCTAATTTTTACAGGCTGCGCTGTCCGCTGAACTCTTTTGCCATGCGCACATTTATACACAATTTTATTTTTATTCTACCATCTTTGCAACCATCATCCTGTAGCAGCAAAAGTTTTTAACGCGTTCCCCGAATAATTTTACCTTTTATCAGAAGCGGGCGTGTACCTGCTTGGGCTCACGAACCGACATCGTCTAGACTGTCGGAAAACCTATTTCTCCCTCCGGGTCTGCGGGCCCTGGAACGCCCTTCCAAACTCAGTAGTTTGTGCCCCCACATTAGATACGTTTAAAAACGATTGGACGTCGCACTGAGCGCCCTGCGCTTTGTTTTATGAACGAAAACGCTTGTATATATTTAGGCTGACCAGCCTCTTTGGATTTTTACCCCAAATTCACGGTCGTAAATCTGTGCGAACCGGTGAGTACTCCATTTTTATTTGCTACCATCACCAACGATAACAATTTCTTAGCCAGTTTTGCGTCGTACCACTTTATCCCCCTAAAACTGTTATACTTCTGCCTTTTATCTCACTGACACTCCTTACTTCAACCACTTATGTGGTTTGCCAATCTGTTAGTATTTCTATTGCCAACCTGCGGGACTTGTTAAGTGTATGCTTTTTTACCCGTCATATACCATTGTTCCATTGATCATCTAGTATCGCAGTTCGGTCTCCTTTCCGCTGGCAATCAACCTGACTAAGGCATGACGAAAAATGTGTAAATCACGCATCAGCTTGGTCTGCGAGGTCCCTGGTGGCTACTTTGTAATTTTGTCCAAAACGTCCAACCCTACTCTCAAGAACAAATTTTGTTGTTATTGGCCATAATTTGTGTAAACAATAGTGTACTGACCAATAATGGAGCTGAAAGATTACACGTTTTTGCTCAAATCTCGAGTATCGAATAGAGTCGAGCGCTTGCCAACAGCTGTCTGCATAGTTAGCTTTTTCGTGTATTTAATGACGCAGATAAAGTTTTCTGATCTGTCGATGACGCCGCCATCTTTGTGGCTGATTATGTGGTAAGCATGATAAACGATAGTGGGCACGAGGGCGGAAAATTGACTAAAGGACAAGATCTTCCGCAGCTGGGAAATTAGGCAGTGGGACGATTCCTACAATTGGCAATTAGACGGTGGAAAATTAGCATATTCATGTGGAAAAAATTTGTTTTTAAAATCTAGGCAATAAAGCGGGTGGGCTATTAAGCGCGTGGGCAATAAAGTGGGTTCTACTGTATTTAACAGTCACTTGTTAGTTGGTTTGACGACAACTCTAACCTTGCTGAATAAGTTTAAACATATTTATTAAGATTCCATAAGAAAGAATTACGAGGTAAAACTGTGCACCAGCACCAAAAAACCGTTGCAAGGTTTAAATTTAAACCCATTTTAGGTTAAGCAAAATGGTACTTTTAAAGCAAATATCTGTTTTCTTCTAAACTTTTTTAATTTTAAGCCTATTGTAAACGTATGAAAATTCTGTAACTGCTAATATGAGTTCATTCTCAAGGATGACTACGTGGAAATGTGTAATAAAAAATGTTACGGTAGTGATTCAATAGTTTCGGTAGATGGAAATCGCTTAAGACTGCGTCGGTATCGTCGAAAGAAATAGGTATTTTTGGGACGTGTGGGCAAAGCTGAAGTCAAATTTTTGAAGTGATAATGTGAAAACACTAAAGTCCGACTTGTTTGAAATAAAGAATTACTTTTCTTTTGCTTTTTAGAGGGATACACTTTGCTAGACAAGTGTTAATGAAAAGGCGGTCACCAACTTTTCAGGATGGTATTAGATATCAGCTTAGATAATAGAGACAGATAAAATGATGTAGCCGGAATGGGTTGATAAGTGGACCTAATGCATTGAGCAAGGAACAAGTACGGTGATACAGCGAAACAATACAAGCAACGCGTGATAAATATACAGATAATTTTCACGCGACGTCAAGGATGCTAAAAATCTAAAGCGCGTTGATACCATTTCCCAGGTAGTTGAATGTCTGAACGACTTCTAGCTGATCCCCACCAAGAGTCAACACGGAAAGCCATCCCCGTCAATATTGGAGGGAAGCTTCGCAATTCAACTGTTCAAAGTAAAACCCGAAGCGGCTGACAGCCAGTGCTAATCCGTACAGTGCAGCTTGGCACGTCTGGCATCTTTCGCAGATGAGGACAACATCTTCCGCATACTCCTAGTCAAGAAGTCGTTCTCCTTGGAGTAGCCCCACACTTACTAATTCGTATCCAGTAGATGCCATCTCCGTGAGTTCGTCCATAGTGAAATCGGGAACACATTTTCTGATAGACAGTCTCAAAATACACATCGATCAACCGAATCGGAGGCACCATTGATGTCGAGGAACATGACTGCGGTGGGCCGCTAATTTATATGATGGTGCTCCAACAATTGACGCAATGTTAAGGTGTGGTTGATGTAGCCACGACCCCGACGAAACCCGGCTTGCTCCTCACGAATCTAGTTTTCATGAGGGCGAGTCAGTCTGTGATGGATTACAGAGACAAATTATTGGGAGACGATGGGGATCAGACTGATTCCTCTATGGTTGCCGCATTCCAAACGCGAGCCTCGTTTGAAGATCGGAACTATAACAGAGCGGCTCCAGTTGGTTGGGACCATTACCTGCCCCCCACGGTTTCAATTGTAATGCGTGTAAATCATTAACAAGAGCAGGGCCTCCGAATTTGAAGAGGGCTGGATGAAGAACATCTGATCCCGCGGCCTTGTTTAACTTCATCAGTTGGTCTCACGTTGACTTCTGAGCGAAATTCCGGATTCAAATGGACAGCTCATGGAGCAGGGGGTATCAGTGGCCCTTGAGGAATCGAACAATACCACCGATGAAATTGCTTTTCAAAATACTGTACACAATGCTCCAAACATTTTGACAAATTGTGGATAGGCTGTCCACTCTCATGATAAATTGTTACACTAACGCCACGTCTATGGCTGTCCGTTTCTCGTATCAGACGGAAAAATTTTCAATGGTCACCAAAGGCAGTCGCCACTTTCATCTCTGACTTACGAAAAGTCCATCACGAATCCCGGTCTCTCTTGTACCTAGCATGGCGTTTGCCCGGATCACTTTGCGAGTTTCATTGTGTTTGCCTTCAGCCAGAATATGCCGGCGAGCATCGATAATTTCCAGAAACCACGAAGTGACCCGATGTCCATGTTGGCTAGTAGACTTACCACATGATTTGCCTACTGCTAGTGAGTTCTGGTGAACATGCGACCAGTGACCTTCAATTGTCTCCAATGGGCGCTTACTCAACTCGCATGTCAGCATATTTGGATACGCTTTCAGAACAGCTGGCTTCGCCAGTTGGCTGGTGTCAATTCGCTCACAGTGTCGTCGTAGGCGTCCTCCAAAACGCATCCGCATGTTAGTACATACAAGCGCATGGTCGGTTTCCAGACATGGGTTCCAAATCGAGCAACACTTCTGGACGCAGCCTCTCCATCGGTAACTGATTGCAATGTGATCGATTTGGGTCCAAGGCTGGTTCGAGGTTGGTAGGCACTATGTCACCCTCCAGGGAGTGCTGTGTCGGAAGTTAGTGTTCACAAGCAATAAGCGAGATGGCCAAGAATCGGGGATTGAAAACTGAAGTGATAAAAGTGAAGTTGAAACAGGACGATAAGGGTGAAAAAGAGTAAGAGGGAAAAGAAGAAGAGGAAAGCGATGCTTGAACAGTAGCATCCAAACCCCTATCCACCCTGCTCGGTGTAGCAGATAGGGTGCTGTTTGTTATCCTTTGCCATGGCCAGAGAGTCAAGAAACTATTTGGAGAGAAATTCGCTGTATTGTTTGGACAGGATCCTGTCAGGTTTCTCAGGCCTAGAGAGAAGAATGATTAGGGTTCTCAACCAAAGCCTTTGGTTCAAAAACCTGACCGCCAGGCAGCGGATTTGGCGGTTGGCTACAAAGATTCAGTTTTAAGGAATAGGAGGCTAACTTTATTCCAATTCTTAACTTGGAGGACTAGTAGGCTGAGTTTGTCTGGCCTCTAATCATTGATCAATCTGGTATGAGTGGTTCTGAAGGTGCAACTAAGCAACACCCAGGATTGCTGAGGCACGTAAACCATTGCACCACGGTAAGGACCAGTCTCATTGCGATGTGACGAAATGTGCAGTAAATCCCAGACATGCTACAAAACGAAATGACAACATGAAAATACCACATACAACCGCTGGTGTATTAAACAAACGCTGGCATTATGGAAAGGAAGTATCTTAATACTCAACCATTTTATTCGAGTAACAGGCTATCGTATAGCGTAAACTTGGAAAGAATTGACAAATGTCCTCGAATCATCTAGACACCAGGTTCAATAATGGATATGACGCAAGGAATAAGTCCTACTTTGGTATCAAGGTAATTACCGAAACTCTACACATCGCATGCTCACCAATTGATATGAGTGGTAGATTGCTTCAAAGCTAACCACTGCCATAAATTAGAATGCGGGTCGCAACTCAAGCTCACAGTATGTTCGTCCAAGTCTACCTAAAATGCCCCCTTTATTTTCTGGCTTAAGGTTTAGTTCCGTTGCCTAATGAAGTGACTAATGTTCAAAGCACCACGTTTGGGACATCTGTCTCAACTTGTGGTAAATGCTGAGTGCTTCGTACCATCACTTATCAAACGGACTAGATCCCGTGGTTGCAGGAGGGATGTCTGAAAACGTGCTATTATTTTAAAATAGTTTACAAAACACGTACTGAATAGATATAAATAGGTGAAATTTCATTCACAGGGATATTGGATCATTGTTTTTAATGGGAATGAAAGCTGGAGCTTTAGATAATTCGTAGGTTGTTAGGAATCGGGTTTTCTTAAATGCCAAGTAACATTATAGCGGGTTGGACTCACGTGTTAGCCGTATCTTCATTAGGCCTATGTGGCATTTAAATAGACAGCATGCAGGCTCAAAGCGTTATGATCCACCACGGCATTTGATCTGCTCGAAATGGATATTGAATGGCAGTAGAGAATTAAGTATTGCGAAGGCAGGTAATAGGAATCAAATACGACTCTACTTCAGAGGTATCTAATGGTATGTCCTATACGACGCTAAACGTTTACCATCAGGTGTATGTAACCTGAGCTAACGTAACATTCTATTCTGGGCAATGAATCTGGCTTTGCTTGTAAAATGTCAAAGGAATATTGCTAAACGAATGAAACGGCAAGCGTATAATGCACACAGTATATAAATAGTTCGTCAAACAGGATAGCATTTTTTGAAGTCTGTAAGCCATTGTGAATCTTGAAAAATAGATCATTTAGAAAAATGATGAAGTTGTTGAAACTTCGCCAGCAGTTCACTATGTTTAGGATGAGGACCCTGTGTATATACGCAAATTGTGTGCATCAATAAAAATAAAGCAACCTAAAGAAAATGGTGGTTGCGGAATGCGATCGCAACAAGAGCACCTGCTTAACACAGTGAAAAGCCGCAAGTAAAATGTGATCGAATATCATGAAATTCCTGGCAGTTAGATCCTAGATTAATTTGTCCGTAACACCAACAACGAACTGGAAAGCCGTGTAAAGATACCGGTATTTGCTGGTCTAATTATGTAGTAAAACGGTTAAGGAATGTGCGATATTTACAAATTCTAAACGTATGCTAACTACCTGGTTTACACAAGTTTGTGAAAACTAGTTTGTGAAACATGGGATATACCAGCATGCAAGCCTAATTTTTCCATATTTTTACTATTCGACACAATGGTCAACTCGCAAGTCACTACATCTCAAGGTCGCAAAAGAAGTACAGAGTTGAATTTTAATGGCTATTTACCTAAAGAGTTCTAGGTAAATAGGATTAACATAACAAAAGTTGATTAATACTAGATGAGAGTTCATTTAGCAGTTTAATCCAAACAACGACACACATCAATTTTTCCTATTTCTCGTGCATAATATAAAGTTCTAAAAATGCTTCCCAATTCTGTATATGAAACGGATTTATGGGCCTTCATCCCATGAAAGCGAAAACAGTTTCACTTTTCGTTTTGGTCAATGAACCGTCCCCAGTTAAAATTTCCCCGTTCAACTAGTCAAACCATTTTTCATAAAACAATCAACTAGCGGAATCAATTTATCGGAGCACTGACGATGAATGTCCTTAGGAGTTCGCTTACGAAGTACTGTCTCCGGCACAGTATTTCACAGTGGATGGCAAATCATGTGTACATTTCTCCAATCAACATGACCCAGTGAATGCTTATCTGTATATAAACACCGTCAGCACAATCATTTTTTAAACAAAACGCATAGCACTATATTCTTCTTCATCTTCAACAAAATTATGTAGCAGGTTCCAGTATGATATTTCTGCACACGAACAAAACTGTATAAACAACGAGTTAGGCAGTAAACGGCGAGCATTGCTCATAGTACATTTACAAGACAACTATTCCTTCTGAGCTAAATTAACGTAAAAATGGCAACTATTTATACTTCTTACAAGTTCTTGACAGATTCTAGGTATCAATGACGAGTAATTTTCGCGGACTGAATGTAAATAACGCTATATCGCTCCATTTAAAACATGTTAACAGCTATTTACCGCCGTTATGTCCTTGGCTTACAGCAACTAAGGAAAAATATCAAAATTCAATCGAATAGTTTTTCGCTAAAATATCCACTGATAAATCCCTTCAGATATCTACAAAATGATCTCTGAACACCGGAAGTAGACACTAAAAATTTATAAACAACTATATCCTGCAATGGGTGGATAAAACGGGACGCCATGTTCGATTGAATGGTTTCTTCAAAGCCGTCTTTGCCATCCGAGCACGGTAACCACTGGCGATAAATGGTACACCTTAGTCTTTACCGATTCCATCCCAATCCACTAGGTAAGTATTTTTATTCAACCGTCCTCCATACTAGAAGCTAATGGCATTCCCCAACCACCGTAAAACTGGGATAACCTGGCATGCCATTATCCTTTTGATTATGTTTATCATTTCCCGAGGATCGGGTCAATTTCCAAGTCAAGGAAAATCTTCATTTAGCCTTCTTCGCCACAAGGGCGGCGTAAAACTGAACTCTAACAATTACAGTTTAATCCATCTACCCCTATAGTCTACAACTAATAGAAAAATTGGTTAAAAAGCAGATGGTGAAGTTCACCAACTCGTTGGAGTTGTTAGACAAGTCCCAACATGGTTCCGATGACAAGCCATCAAAAACAATCTGCCATGGTCATTATTTGAACAACATATCAGCCTCTATTGACTTGAAACATGTTATAGTAGTTCTATACTTAGACACGAACATGGAATGTAATCAGATGCATTAAAACAGAAGAGCAGCGAAGGGGAGACAGGGGGAAGCGGACCGCCCCGGGTGATAAACTTTCAAAACTTTCGAAACCAAATATAAAGAGTGAACTTTCCAGATAGCCTGATGGCTGAATATTTCGTTGTTACTCTGCATGACAAACAACACCTTTGCACCGCGTATCAAACCGGCACAACCACTCATCTCAGCGATCCTCCTATTTATCCCACTGCAGTGACTTTCACCACCTTTACCTCATTGTCCCGAACGGTCAGCTACTTCAACGAAAACATATGTGTACTTCACCGTGACCTGATTGTGTGGCATTCACGAGCCTATTTTGTTGGGGCAGAAATTGCACTACGACCTAGGTAGGCAATGCCTCACAGGCGGTTAAAGAAATCTTCATTCGGATTCCAACACCCAACTCATTTGGCTGTCCTCATACGTGCACGGTCGCGACCAAACAGTTACCTTAGACGACCATTGCTCTTCACTGCATTTATTTGTCAGCACGGTTATACAAAGAAGTGTGCTTCGTCCTACTTTATATCATTGACGAAAATTTGGTTAGCAAACATGCGGGTCGATTTAATTTGGCGGTGAGATGAAAACTGTCTGTAAAAACCGATGAGTTGGCTTCCAGAATGTACTGCTACTACTTCAGAATAACATTCATTCCATTAGGACATGGTAAGAAAACTGGATTATGAAGTTAGCACAAATATCGTGTCATGTATCGCGAGTGTCTGGTATCCGAATATCTACCACAAGTAATATCGAACATGTCCTTGTACGACCGCGTACAACGGTCTACACGTGTCCTCGGAATCAAATAGTACTGTAGGTTTAATTTTTCTAAGAACCTTGGGTACCAGATAGCAGAGGGCAGAAAATCCGTGGCCAATATATCGCATAAGTTGCACACAAGCTCAACCAGTGTCGGACATTTTGCACTTGTCACTCCTCCCATCCTATAGTATTGCAGCATGATCAGTGGCGACATAAGGAACTCTGACAGAACAGTGATAGAAAACATGCAACGGTCATTTACTAAACATCTATTAGTCAAAATTTCTATTAATAACTATCGGAATCTGTGCAAGCAATTCCATCTCGATTTACGATGGCTGCGAATACTAAGACAAAACTTGTTACTGCTGTAACAACTAGCTCATGACCATGCCTATTGCAGTCTACCCACATTAAAATTTTAGCAAGTTCGGAGCGGGGTCTATGTAACAAAAGCTTTACCTTTGTTATATCAAGATGCAGGACAAATTTGTGGTTTAACCTTGCTGATTAGATATGCTTTACTGTGGAATCAACAACCAATCAAAATCAGGTCGACTGACACTGTGCAATCATTTCACAATAAGCTGGGAGTCTGTTTGGAGCTGGACAACACTGTCTTTTTGCTCTTGGGCAGAATCAGGACGAGATATTTAAGGAAGGTCCAGATAATGTTTAATTGTTGTAATACCATAACTGCACGCAACGTAGTCAGTCCTCTTTGTTTGCATTATACTCAACCGACAGTTGTCTCCCAGTTTCTCATGAAACGCGAACATATGAGATGTCTACTTCGCCTGAAACAGATAAATAGAAGAGCATATCTTCACTTTACCCAAGTATGATATTACCTGTACATATGTGTGTCAAGTATGGACACAATTTCTGATTTGATGCAAAATCTGACCACTATGGTTGGTTATATTGTTCTTATTTTTATCTCTTGATGGCAGAGGTCAGCCTTACAAGCCCCGATTTTGACCTTGATTTAAAATTGCTCCAAAATTAATTGCACATTACCTATCACGTTTGCTATTGCGTATGGAGCCTGATATAATTTGAAAACAGATTTATTGAAATTCCTTAAGGATTAGACAACGAGCTGAACCAAAGTGTGTTCTTGTCCGTGGACATTTTCAGAAGTGTCAAACATTTCAAGGGCTTGTTTGCGCCTTAAATTTGCTATCTGATTGTAGATGCCTGAATTAATTTATCAACAATAATCTTCTTTGCGCAACGGTTTCCTTTTGACAAAATAATAATTTACGAACAATAAATAGAGATTTACGACATATCACACTAAGCATACTGTTCACCTTGGGAGAAAAGAGTCAAGAATATTAAAGTACGCATTTATTTTGCATTGTTGAATATCCGGCGATGCGATTTAGCAGATGACGAACTGTGCTTTGTAGGCGATAAAGGCAAACACGCGCGGAATATTATACAACAGTAAGCGGAATATGAACTCTTGCAATCAGTTAGATGTTGAAGACCTAACGTATTATGTTGTTCAAATTTATCTTGCTCTTGGGACTAAACTACAGCATGTCCCGTATAAAGGTTCGACGAGAAAAATCGGTTCAGTAAACTGTCTATTTGATTATTATATGGGTAATTGAATCTTGTCTGAAAATCCCACAGTGTACAAAACGGGGCTGACTATGATCTACTAGCAACACAGACTATAATTAACTGATATTTACTATAAAGGATCTTTGGCGAAATGAATGGAAGGACGTGTTCCAGATCCTCATAAACAAATGTGGAATCTTTTGAAGCGCAATAAGACGAAATTATTTCACTACGTAGACGCAGTTCAATTTGCTTCCATTATCTTACACATGCACTTGTGTTATGCACAAGTGCAAGGAGCATTGTCGTTTCGTTGCAGCCAGCAGCTAGACATAGCGCGATTCGCAGAGACATCGCTGCGTCCAGAGTTATATACCCAGGAACTTGAACTCAACGGTTAGTCATGCTTCCACTGCGAAAAATTAATGAATACTCGCTGTGGCGTGTTGCTATACATCCGGCCTTCCCTGCGTGGGAGACTTACGAGCACCTACCGAAGTGAGCTACTGTGATGCTCCATCCACCTCAGACGAGGAGAAGTACATGTGGGCGCAGTTTATCGCAGCCCCCTGAGTCGTTGTTTGGATAGGCTGGTCCCATGTTCGAACCCGCATGAGCCGTCTACATGATTTTACTTATGGGACATTTTAACTACCCTCGAATATGATGTCCTGTTGTGTATTTGATGCCTAGACTTAGTGTAGTTGAAGCAAAGTTCGTGGAGTTGGTATTGAAACTGGTGCATCCCAACACAGTTGACAGCCAACACACATAACACCACGCTCAACCCCGCCCTGTTTTGACTTGACGCTAACGAGCTACAAACAACGAGTGAGTGGTGTTCGGATCTTTTAGCCCCTGTCTACAAGCGACTACTCAGTGCTTACAGCTTATATGAAATTCTGTTTGCCGTATTCACATCCGCTGGAGCCAGCTTACAACTACTGGAAGGCGGAGTTCGATGGTGTAGCTCGACTTGTGACCTTGCTAGTTTGGTCTCTGTCATAAGCTGTATCTGCGAAAGACTTTTAGACATATTTAAACAAGAGACTGATGTTACTGTTTTCACAATTTGTGCCCTTGAATTGTAGGAAGGCTAAACCGATTAAGTCTCACTGATTTGACAAGCAGTATGGAAATCTGACTAGGAGGCGGTGCAGACTGTGGGACAGATTCCTCCTCTCTGGCTCTGCCACTAACTACAAAGGGTATAAAAATTAGCGGAACCTCTGCAACAGTGCAAAAAGGAATAAACGCCGAGATTTTGAAGAGCAGCTTGTAGTCGCTGCGAAAATCGTCCCAAAGAGAATCTTTGCATACGTGAAGCGACAATTGAAGCTGGCAGGTGATGTGCCCGCGCTGGATTGCCCGGATGGACAGACCCTAAACTCCAGCACTGAGCGTGCGTCCGCGTTGGCGGCGCACTTCGCTTCTGTATTTATAGATGACTAGGAGTCTGTTCCGAGTTGAAAGTATACCTCCTTTACCGAACGTGAAAATGAAGGTTGCGGTGTTGAAGAAGTATGCCAACTACTCGCCATCCTTGACGGCACCGAACCAGCCGGACCTGATGGGCTCCACCCACTGATTCTCAATTCATCTTTGGCCATCATCTCTACTGTCGTGACTGGGCTTTACAACAAATCGCTGTCCGAAGGTCTGTCGCCAAAGGACTGGAAATGTTCGGCGATGAAGCCTATTTTGATATGTGGCGACTCTAGCAAATTAGAGAACTACAAACCAATTTGTATGACACATATTTTGACAAACGTTGCTGAAAAAATCGTGAGGAAGGAATTGTTGCAGTCGCTAAAGTCAAAAGAGATCCTGATGCCCACACGGCACGATTTTATGCAAGGCCACTCATGCATTGCGAACTCGATTGTGACAAGGCATGAGTGGTTGAAGGCAATTAGGAATGGGAAGTTTGTCGAAGTGATATACGTCGATTTGAGTAAAGCGTTCGACAAGATCAGCCATGAGATCTTATTTCCAAAATTACGATGTGCGGAGTCGGTGGTTCACTGCATCAGCGGATCTGTGACTTTCTTGTTAGACGAAAGTGGAGGGTACAGGGCGAGCCCATCTAACTGTCGAGTACTCTTCTAAAATTGGCCTGCCTCAAGGCACTGTGCTGGGGCTTACTCTGTTCCTGATCCGCATCAACGTATCTACCTCATCCTCTCCGGTCGCCGTGTGCTTTGTTTGCTGACGATATGAAGATTTGGAGAGAAATTGACGCTCCCTACGACTGTGGTGTACTTCAGCAAGACCTCAACCGACTAGCCACAATATCTGCGGAAGTTCATCTCCAGGTCAATCCAGCCAAGTCTGTACATATGAGCCTGGGGAAAGAGTGCTGACGGCCAAAGCTAAAACCTTGACAGCAAATCGCTATAGCCCACACTCTCCATGAGAGATCTAGATGTATGCTTGCACTACGAGTTGAAGTTCGTGGACAACACAAACAGGCTATATCATAACGGACTAAGCATGCTTTGCGCGCTCAAACCTAGTTTAGGCAAATGGCCTGATGAGGTTGCCAATCGACTCTTTTCTTCCATCATTAGACTAATGCTAGAGTACGGTCCTCTCGTCAGTTTTCCGATTACCCGAGGTGAAGCACAAAAGTTCGAACGGGTCCAGCACGTTGTTACTAGGCCCATCCCGAGTTTACATAGCTTCGGTATGAAGAGCGGTGCGAGAATCTAGGGCACTACACCTTGTCATACCGTCGGGTGCGAGTCGACCACATTATGACCTACCGTATTGGTGAGTTCCCCATGCTGAGGCTAATGTTGCATTTACGAGCGCCACGCAGCACACGCGGACATAGATACAAACTTTTCATACCGGATGTGAAGCCTGTTACCTACCCATTGTGCCCCGAACGGAGAGTGATAAATATTTGAAACAGTTTGTCTAAGCATACGATGGAGGCGACATCGGTGCAGCAGTTCAAAACGTTGTTGGATTTATATTATACCACCATTCGATTCGGAGAAAGACTGCACACTTACAATGAAATCTCACATTTGTTAGTCTTGCAATACCGTGTGTCAGATACTTTCGATGTTATATGAGAAGGATAACGATATTCACGGCTGACAACTTTTTTGATGTTTTCTCCATATTTAGAACATGCACATAATTAATTTCCACTTCCTCAATAATACAGTACTTAATATTCAGTATTCAGTAATTGATGGAACAAGTAGTTATTGATAACAGGTAACAGTTTGGATGCCTAAATCCTATGTCTGTTCAGCTACTATGAATTTATTTGGTTATTCTGTGAGAGAAGACACTGTAGCTGGATGAAAGTTTTGAAAACGCATTATTGAGCTACTGAATGCTCGGCAAAATCACTCTCATGAAGTATGAACATTTTAGAACTGTGAGGTTTGCGCATATTAATCGTAATATTTTCGTCTAATGTGGATTTGAAGCTTGAAGTAATTTGAAAAACCAAACATTGAAGAATTTCCCTTTGTTTATTCTCGTTTGTCTATTCGTTAGACAAGGATATTACCTAAGAAAAGCCTATTTATAGAATCCACTTTATCCTTATATTTTACCGCTTAACATTTAGGTACTAACTTTTGCATTACACTGATCATTTCTAGGCAAAATACTGCACTTACTGGGAAAATGCTTCAAGCAAATGGTCAGAATGGAGGTTTAAAACAACACAACGATATAAGAACAAGACAATCAGCACTGGTCTACAGCTTTGCGGCTTTCTGAGTGGAGTTCTTTGGGACAGGCGACGCATTGCCTAAGAAATATTAAAAGTGCTGTTGGAGCACCGGATAATGTTAACCTCGTTCACAGAATCCTTTCAAACTGTGGTTTCATGGCATATTTTAATGAGTACTATTGATTACCGATTTGAGATTGTCGAAGTGTATCGGATCTACCTGGTTAGTTATTGACTAATCAATTTTATTGGAGCCTAGGCAAATTGGAAGTGAAAAGAATCGTGATATTTATGTTCAATTTTTCCAAAGCATTTTAGTGTTTGCTTTACAGCGGTTTAAGTAAAAATCCAGTTACAGTCTAATACACTCTCTAAAATTTTAGTCAGAAAAGGTGATCAATATGCTTAGTAACATTTACTCACGTTGTTGGTAACAAAGTCACCATCACAACTTTGTAACATGCATGCATCCAGCTTACACTTGCTTGATGATGCAGCATGAAGGCTATCATATCGTTTTCCGCTTTGTGTCAATTCATTGTATAAAACCGTTGGTGGACAACATCTTAGAACAACCAGAAACACTTATGTTGTGCCTTGAGCCAACAGTGACTTGGAAGAAAAAATGTGTGTCTGACCCACCTAAATCTGTAGTTGGTGATTTCAGTGTGCACCTGTAAACCGATTCCGCTCTACCTCGGATCCAAAGTATCCCAACGGAACAACTGACACACACCCGGTTTTTTTTAGTGAATTACAGTTTATCATAATAGGTACGATGAGTGATTTATGCTTAGAAAGTAGTCGAAAAATGCAAAAAACCGCGAAACCAAAGCCCTGCTTAGGTATAGCAGTAAGATGAATTGCGTGTTGTCTATATGGTTCCCAGTTTCATCCTTGCTTTTTACCGTCTTCAGAAAAGAATTGCACATAAATGATCTGCAGTTTGCCGAATTTGGTGAGATAGGGGACAATGATATATTACGAGTAGAAAGCGTAAGGTAATGAATAAAAATTATAAGTTCACAAAACGTTCGCAACAAAAGCTCCTTGCTTTTGTGTACTCACCACGGTATTTGCACTAATGAAAGTGGGAAACCATCAGCATAGCAGTCACTGCAACTTGGCTGTAAAACGACGTACTAGATCCGGAGACAGAATTCAGGGAAATGTCACTCACTCAAGGTGATCGTCCGTCTTACGGTGGAGTTGTTTCTACCTACTCTCTAGATTTTCTGCAATAACAGAACCTTACCGAAAATTCTCTTCTTATTCCCGGACGCATTATTTGGCCGACTGCAGGTAGCAGGTCATGGTGGATCACAGAAGGACTCGTGATGCTTGCTTCTTAGCAGTTATCTGCAGACAATGATGACATTCTGTTAAACTCTCACCACTATGCTATTTAATTTATCATCCCTATATTTAAATGAAGCACGTGAATGTGCCTTCACTAGTATCAGTGTCTATCAGTGGGCCTTTATTCAACTCAAAGCTCCTGGAATTCACGGAGATGGCAGCTTGTATAACCATGTGTATCGACCAACCAGACACCGCGATTCAAATAAGCTGTCACAACTACGCTTACTCCTGACTAATGAAGAGTTGAGTTTTGAGTCGGTAGCATACGACTCTCCATTGCGCAGTAGCGAAGACCATAACGTCATAAAGTTTGGTTGTGTGTGCTATGTCAGTATTTGTGCTAACGAACAAAAGCTCACGTAACTAGTACATACTAATACAAGCTTAACAACCTAGTGACAACCGTTGATTGCGACCCTGAGACAAGGAGTTCGGCGAACGACGCTCAGAATGAAGTGCAGGATAAAAAATAGTTAAATACACAATTAACTAGGTCATACACTTGGCACTAAAAGGTGTACAGTTAAGAATATCATGCATGAAAAACACTTGGATACGAAGCAGAACGCGTAAATAGATAAACAGGAGAGATAAGCTTTGGTGGCGACATGCGCTAAGCCCTTGTCATACCACCTGGCAAAATACAAAATTTCAGAAATTGCTGCACATCACTCAATGTAATATAGAAGTAAGAATGAAAGGAGACCATGGTGCCCAAGTTTATGCGTAACACGAAAAATTTATACCGGCATTTGAAGCGCAAAATAATGAATAAATTTTAATAACACTACACATAAAGTTCTGTGGTCTAACGACTACTGCTGCCGATACCGCGAACGCTCTAGTCCTGCAGTTCGGCTTAGTGGCTACAAACACCACCGAACCTTCTCCCTATCAACTCCCAGTAAATATCATCCGCTTATCCAGCGTCACGTTTACCCCATCAGCTGTTGCAGGCAAATTTAAACCTCGCCGGGGCAACGTTATCTCGGAATTGGAAAGGTCTTCCAAAATGTATTTAAAACCCTTGCGCCTAGCATCGCAATACAACTTGCAGCATTTTACAGGGTTTGATTATTTCCCATACACAGTAAGCTGAGTGGAAAAAGTGGAACCGTCACTCTGACATACAAAGGATTTAAACGCTTGGATCCTGCAAACTACTGATCTATTACACACCTCACTGTTCTATCAAAATTTTTGGCATCGATATTGTCAGCTGAGCTGATGCTATAGTTCAAAATTGTGAAAATAATTTCCAATGTCCAACATGGTTTCGGACTCGGACGATCTTGCTTCATCACTCTGCTGCTTAGTTAGGGACTTATGGCTCATGTCGGCCGTAGGAGTTCCACTAGAATTTGTTTATTTAGACTTTTCTTAGGCATTCAACAAGTTTGCTGCCTACGGTATAAACGGTACCCTGCTCACCTGGTTGGAAGTTAGCTTACACGAGAGAGCAGTCAAGCCTGTACGTCTCCATCGGTGTAGCTTAACAATCATTCCCCTGCCTGCTACTATATCAAAGACCGTCTAGTAAATACTCCATACCCTATACATATTTTTGCGGACGATACTAAAGTGTAAAGAGCGATTTGCTCAGCATCCGACGGTGCTTACCTCCAGAATTATCTGAGCAGAACTAAAGAATAGGCAGAAAAATAACCAGTCCCCACTGAACCCGGTAAAATGCCACCTGCTGAAGATGCACAGCAACTTCATCAACACCTCATTAAGGGCGGCAGCTGCAAAACGTGATTGACGAACGCGATTTATGTATCATAGTAAAAGAAAGTCTGCAATTAGTTCGAGTGTTTGGAAGCAGTTAATGTGAAGAACTTAAAATAAAGAATTCTGAGGCCAGCTTTCAATACTTTTGAAAGACGGCTAGTACCACCGCTGATTAGCTGCAGTATTCGTCCCCTCGTTGAATATACAGTTCAGGCCTGGTGTCCATGGGTAAAAAGAGATATTCGTCCGTTGCAGCAATCAAAATTAGAGCAACCAAGGCAGCACGTGGGCTATCCGTTCTCAGTCATGAACTGTGCCTTCGTTTACTCGGTGTGCTCCTCACAACACCGACATATTTGCGAAGAGTTCATGCTTCTCTTCCGGATACCAACTGAGAGCCAGCATCCATTTACATCACTGCTGAGCATAGCTCCCTAAAAATAGTGCCAAGGCAACCACCTTAAATCTGTATCGCGACACACACGTTTGCATTGTAGAAAATATTTTTGCTCTCTCACAATCCTTTCTCACTGGAATGCATTATGAACACTTTAACGATCGCCCCAAACATAACGACATTCGAAAGATTATTAGACATTCATCTAAGCACTAAACGCTGCACAACTGGATAATAAAGTGCAATGTCTAGTCTAATGATAATTCGCATTCCAAGCAGAAGATTTTGCAGTTAATTTTTATTTGCATGTCCATGCTGCGGGTCTTGTAAAGTCATGCGTTTATCCCATCATACACCATAGTACTATTGCGATCGATTTAATGGACGCAACCGGTGCACAATACTTTTTGCAGTATCTCGTCCCATGATAAACGAAGGGTTTTACCTAATACACATGGTTTAATATAGCAACAATCTTTTTCAATATAAACTACTTGAGCTCATGAATGACATATATTGAACGTGCATCACGCGGACACATTTGAAAGCAACTAACTATAGTGGAAGGGCAGCTGGAGAGTGGAGCTGTCACAGTCCACTAGTCATCTTTCAGATTGGAATTGTGGTTAATTTTCCGAAAGCGTTGGCAAATTTATATTGAGCATTCTAGTTTGGCAGGTCACTGTGACGTCACCCAGAATTCGAGGACACTTCCTGTTTTACCTTCAATCGCAGTTGCCATGGGAGGTGAAACAAGCCCGTGGCATACTTGATCGCCCTTAGTTATGGCATCTTGGGTGTACTGTGATCGTACTTTTGCCATGATAGTCAAACTTGATATCTTACTTTCCACAGTGTCTGACTTTGAGCAGCTGACATATATGTAAGTTTAAAGCCCCCGGAACGCCTAAAACAGAGACCAAGGTGAATTTTAGTGTTTCAAACACTACAGATTGCTTCGCGTATCCTTGGTCAGCTTGCGCCATAAATCCAGGAACAAGCTACCTTGAAGCATCCACAGTACGATTTCCTGATAAATGTAACCTCTTAGTTCTTGGTTTATTTGCATCAAGTTTGGTGTTTGTCGATTGGAGGGAGTAAATCCATGGTTTGCCATACAGAGGTATTCTCCTGGACTCAGTCCAAGAAATCATGATATTCTTAATGAAGATAACTGGGCATACCAGCTTACCATTAGAGAAAATCTGAAAGTAGAACACCGTTGCATATCCGAGCCAAAAGGAATTGACTTGCATCACTAAATTACGCATAGCACCAATTCCACCTCAATCGGGCAGGACAAAGTGTTCAAAGTCACCAAATACTTACATAATTGTAGAAAACGTTGTTCGTCTCAGTTCCATAAGTTTACAGCTTCTGGAGAGGGAACCGGTGGTCCAAACTTTTTGGATACAGAAAGTGAAGTATGATAGTTCTGATTTTATCTCCACTAACCGCTATTTCGGTCCAACTAACGGCAATCTCAGGATTAGTATCACGTGACTGGTGCTGACAGATCTTGCGCTAGTTCGGTTTCAATAAGTATGTCCATCTGGATTGGCCAACAGTGTTTGGAAGAACCGATATCATGATCACTTGACGAAAGTTTGAGAATTCAGATCCCCAGTTTCCTTAGTGGTTAGGCTAATGATGTCCTGCTTTCGCAAGATGGATACCTGCTACATTTCAATGAAAATTTAAAAGATTACTGTAGGCGGTTCGCATAGCCTCGCTGCATCCAGTATCAGTAAATGAGAGTGAATGTTATCAACTTCAAATTGCTCATAGTTAGCAGTGATAGCAGCCTTCGCATCAGAATCCCAGGAATGAGGATTAATTAGGGAAATTCATGCATCCGGGGATAGGATAGGATGTATGACACCAGCTAAGTGAGTGTCTGAATGTTGGAGTCATAACAAAAATAAGACGCTAGCGGCTTAAAAATCGCTTTGTTTTGCACAACAGTGGAGACGTGTTGCAGCATAACAAGCTGCGAAACGTAACTAATGTCAGCTACTTGGTTGTTATTATCCAGGAAAGTTTAGGGAATTCGTCCCACAATTTAACCTCGGAATACAGGGCGTTTTTGAGCGACAGCATTACTACTATTGACAAACATGCATATTCGTCGCCACGCCTAGTATGCGGTACGCCTGTTTTCCATGGTAAAACGGAATATTCGCCCTTCGACACAGCCCCAAAAACAAGGTAGCATGCCAACGCGTGGATTATCAGATCTTAGTTAGGAACTGCGCCTTCGTTCAATCAGTGTTTCTAATATAACGAGAAGTTCACGGTGGTGTCTCATATAAATAGTGACAGTAATTACCCATGTGTACGATTGCTGATCCTGGCTCCTTACACACAATACCGAGGCCCCGACCTGTAACACGTAATCCAAATCTCCTGCTGTTCTTGTAAGTTATTATATTCCGTTAGGATTTTTTCACATATGAGTGCATTACTCCACACGTGGACAACGCATCAAACATCATGACCTTCGTAATACATTGAGCAATGTAACTAAGCAATAAAAACGAAATACTAAGTTGTCATATACGTACTGCCGTTAATTCATCTTTTACGCAGGAACATTTCAAGATATTACTTTGATCATTCTGTGGGCTTTGTAACGTGGCTGTTTTACATTGTGTGTTGTAATAATAAACCGAACCATTGAATCAGTTGAGACGCTTGCTGGAATGCTATGCCTTACTCTCTAAAGCCGAATTATACGTTTGTAACGTTGCTTCTCACAAGCCCAGAAACCACTCTGTAAACATGCGCAAACGTTAATTTGCCTTTGCAAGCAAGGTTAGTGTACTGAAATCGCTGCACCAATTAAAGGGTCCATGCAGCGTCGCCGGATGATTGCACTACGGAGTCTGGCTCAAAATGAAGTATACTCCATTTGTAGAACAGAGAGGCTCGGTTTCTGTAGCTATCGTGTATTGATGCTTGAACATTCAAGCGTACTCGATCCAGGTGCTGACAATGTAGCAACCGTCAATGGATTCCCATGAAGCTTTCTCAGTGAATTAATGTTGGATGCCGTAATGAGTGCTTGTACGTATCAGAGCAAATGAATTGCGAGAATATTATGCTGACGATAGTCAGTTATTGTCCGTTATAGCTTTTGTTCAATAAAATTCGAAAACCATTAACAGAAAATTCCCTAATGGTCTTTTCACACCTTATGCGTTAATTATTAAAACCGTGCTATTGCCTGTGGAATGAAGTTTTGCCCCATTGTGCGTTAATCCACACGTTTACTTATGAAATTCACGGCTTTTTTCATACTTGGAAAAACACCGCAAACACTTCGCGCACATAGATTATGTTAAAGTCTCAACCAGTACCTAGATAAAATCCTCACTCCTAAATTGTCGATGATAAACTACTAACTTACACTGATATACTTTTCCGCAAAAATAAAAGCATTGAGTTCACAGTTTAGCAGCATTTGTGCAGTTCAGTGGAGGAAGACCCAATAATGCATTTCAAATATAAATAAAAGTGCAAGTACATCGAAACCTTTTACTTGGCACAAAGTCATATTGAGAATTAGTTAAAAATAGACAAAAGGTAGAAAGAACAAGTTCTCTATTAATAGCCGCTCATAAAAGTATCCAAACCGTTGGAAATAACAAGCAACTAGATCGTCTGAAGGATGGAAAAGTGTGTTTAATGAAATACGTTTCCATTCAGTGAACTTTGACATTATATTACCCGCTATGTAATACAAACTGCAATAAGCCTCAACTGTTGCATATGAAAAGGCTGAATCATTTTTTTCACTTGAGTAACTAAAATCGAAAAGTACTCCAACACACGGAAATACTTACATATGGTTGCCAGCATCCGGTTTAGGATTTGCCTGTCACTGTGGCCAGCCACAGCACGCCTGCGCCTACAGAGCGATCATGGGTGGCTTGCGCTGCACCACCCACAGCTCCAATCATACACCCCATATCTAGTGTAAACCCGAAGGAATAAGACCGGAAGTCATGTGGATGGGAAACAAGTTTCATCAACGGAGCCGGCCCACACTCCATCACAGGCAAACACAAGCATGCTGTATTTGGGGAATCAAGCGCATACAAAGCGGTGGCTGGATCGTGGTCCGCTCCACACGGATTGCATGGAACCACTATTCGAGCTTAGCAAGGCCACAAGGACGGCGCATCCCGCCCCCTCCAGCAATGACCAACTGCCTCCTGGATACACTATGGACGAGGTAGTATGTAATAGACAGTAGACACCTTGTCAACATGCATATCAAGCGCAGCCACACCGGGGATGTCAAGCAACAGCCAGTCACTTGAAACGATCATATAAAATAAAATGAATCGGATAATGCATACAGAGATTCCGATATAGCTCTTTAATAAATGAGCATCTAAAATTAATGGGTCGCCAAAGTTTCCGCTACTTGTTCAAGACGTCAAAAATTATTTTTTAAGGAAATGTATGAATAGCGAAAATGATAACAAAGTTAACTACATTAAACTTAAGCGACGTGTGCAAGTTGGTAGAAGATAGTTCACGGAGGCAATAATGAGACAATATAACAAACGCACTGTTCTATATAAGAACGGACGGCACCATGGATTTGGGAAACAACAGCTTCCTGCCAACGGTAATCTGATGTTTTGTTCCACATGCGGTACTCTTGCTTCCCTAACCTGTCGCTGCCTTCGAGATGCCGGTATGCAGCTCACTCTGTAGCCGCTGGTCAAGGTAGCAGAAACGGGAGGTGGTTTTTATTGCTTCCGCACCAACACTGATTCGCGGCACAATTGCATATTTCACCGCCGGTGAAGGCTGAAAGCGACAGACAATTTTGCTTATGTTGATGGTGTGCTGTCGAAGCCAGAGCACTAGTCATGTGATGCAACTCATCCACGCTGTTTGCAAACAACGCACAGTCGTCAGCAAATGGCAACATACGGATAGCTCTTTCACAGAGTAAATTTCTCGCACCGAAAAGACGGATGTTCAGCAACCCATCAACAATACCGTGCTCCACACGAACACCGTATGTAGAAGCTGCATCAAACACACAAGACATCGCTGCATAGAGAGAAATATTAAACAGGGCAGGAGCGACCACACAGCCTTGCTTCACACCGGTGACAACTGCAAAGTCATCCGAGGTCTCTCCACTCAGCTGCACACTTACCCGCATTACCACTGTGCAGACATTTAATTAAATTTACAAACTTACGTGACAAACGAAACTTACCCAAAAATAGCTACAAGTCCTCCAGGTTCACCGTAACAAATGCCTAGTGAAATCAACAAAAGCGTGTACAATGGCTGGTATCGTCCTCTACACTTCTCTTATTACATATATATATATATATGTATGCATATGTGCATGAATAAGTTTCCTATATAAGTCTGTTAAGACAAATTAACACACCAATAGTGTTTATCGAAAAGGGTTTTGTGGCAACTGCAAGCAGCTACGCAAATATATGACCAGCCCCGGAGCGCTCATTTTAGCTTTTCCTAGTAATCCCTGCAGTTGTATGCGCCTAATGCGCCATGGATATTCTTTGGTCAAATATGGTTCCATAATTTGACCAGCCACCAGCATGTATAACCTACCTGGCCTGATCTCCGGGTGTCAGGATTTACTCACCTCACGTTTAGCTCAGCGACTGTTTTACAGAAAGTGTTATTGATGATGACAACAATACTCCGAAACCACTGCAGATGGCAGCTGTGACGATAGCCGAGCTATTAACGCGATCCCTTTCGATCTACTTAAATGAACGGTGGTTTGGAAGCAAGGTAACACTTGCCTGAGTTTCAAATGTAGTAGCTTTCGGAAACCGTCAACTATCGCCCATTGATACTTCTCCGTGGTAGCTAAAGCAATAATGGTATATTTTAAGAGACATAATATTACAAGGTCGGAGCAGCACGGTTTCCTTTAACGCCAGTCATGTACTACCAAGCTGCGCTTTGCACGCGAGAGTTGGGTCTGGAAATTATTGAGAATACCTGTAGCTCGGGATGTGGATGAAAGGTTTGTCCTGTTCTCCGAGCTGCGCAATTCTGTTGCAGACGTTTCGTTACCAAACTAGGTAACATCTTCAGTGCAGCTATTTGATGCTGATTCGCGAAGTCTCGCAAACCAATGCCAGGTCTGAATAGCTATTGATTGTTGCCTGCTTCGAATGTCAGCCTTCGATCGGTTCACGTGTCCGTCATGTGGGCACCTCTTCTCCGTGTCGATCTGGTGCCTAATGCTGGCTTAACCTGCAGAGCTTCATACACACCCTCCAGCTCCAGGTGTTGGGTCTAATCAGCGTAGACCAGAACCAATGTGATCTAACTCGAATTATCTGAAGCTCCCGATCGCCTAACTTTTCGGCTAATTCTCCAAAATATGCACACCTACAAGGTTGGTAACTATATGCTGTATATAAACTGGACATTCTCTTCTTAAGCTGCAGTTTCAAATTTGCGCTTCATTTTCTCATTCTATTGACGTACACTGCGTTATTTCAAAAGAATTAGTGTTATGGCCACCCCTACTTTTGGTCTTCTTTAACGTCCGCTTGTGTTGTCTTCTTAAACGTGTTTTGAGTTTTGCCAGAAAAATCAAGATATAGAGGTTGGTCGGCGATTAGGAGGATCAAGCACTGCCGCAACGTGACCAAGATCGTATATTTAAACGTACAAAAACCAATATGCTTGAGTTTGATGCCAGCAGTTGTAAGATCGTTCATGTACACCGCCCGCTAACGCATAAATTCGAAGCGTACTGGCAATTCCACGCGTTGCTGCTGATTCGAATATGGTGCTATAGCTAGCCCGATGTATTGCTATCGCCTTAGCCGTAATTTAGATAACTTTTATATAGGCTGTGCAAACCACATATCTTAACGACTACCATTGGTGGTTGGAAATCGGCAGTTTGATGTTCCCTTGATTTGCTAGCAAGACTCTCGCCCAAGCTAAATTTTTGAAACATACAACAACTTAGCACTGGTTTATCGTTGATCTATACCTTATCACAGGCAACTTCACGCATGGTGCCAATAAGTAAGGGTGTTACAAATCCTACTTAACGTGCTGTGCATTCAAGTTCACACGGGCATCGATTCATTCTCTCCTTGGGGGTTTAGATACACGCAATAGCAGTGACACTCTCATTGCTCCTGGGGAATGAGCCAATGGGACTCCCCGGATATACGCATAGGGCTGGATGTATACGTCTATGGGGGACAGGCATGCTCTCGAGTAGATTGACATGTAGCTGTTAACGGGAGGCCGACAGGGATGTGGGTGTCACTGCTAGAGGTCACCAACCGTGTACCTGACTACAGCTGGTCAACCTAGAATGAGGTGTTTATACGTTCTGCGTCAGCACCACTTTAACAGATCTTTAATCGAAAAGCGTTACCATTGGTTCGTATTCTGACCCGGTCGGTCGCCGGTGTCTCAGTGCCAAATTTCTAACCTTTGTCCTAGCAGTCGGTAACGCATGGAACAAGTTGTGCTCGGTCCGAAGTGTACAGTACCAGCTGCACATTTAGGCTCCAGGATTTTATTGCCTCTGGTCGAAACATTTGCCCCAAGATAATGATAATACTAATACTACTAATAATAATGGGCATAATTCTCCTCGTGAAAATCCTTGACAATATTTAGCGCAGAAGTAACGCACACAAATGATGTCATGCTCTTTCAATAGGAATATCAAGTTAACTTGTATTTGTCTACCTTTCTTGCTAGGTATTGGCCCCATATGTTTGTCTTAGTATACATTAAGGGGCAAATTTGCAGTTTGTGTATGTTGTAGACACGGAGGACTAATCACATTGCATAATTTGTTGATATTACACCCACAACGTTATCTGGGCTTGCATTGAATGGATGTTCAAATGATCTTCCCCACGAAAAGACGACATAATGTGTCCAGGTAGAGAGAGCTTCACAACTTACTGCGAAGTGATTACACAGTCTCACACGGTCTAGCCGTGAATGGCAAGCGATTCCCCAGCGAAGCATATATGATGAGACGAAATCGAGACCGCACATTTGCCTTGCCTCGTGGTATAATCTGTGTACTATATTTGTTACCTAGATTTTGAGTGTAATTTTGCTTCAATGTTAAGGTGCTTCGATTGCAATGGATATTGCCATGCATCAGATTGTACAGTAGTCTCCAGTTATGTTTAGTCTTCGCAGCCAAAGCGGCTAGATACGGAATTGCTGGCATCACTCCCGAGATGTTACGATAGCATTTTTTCCAATACGTGCTTAGTAAACTAGCGTTGAAGGCTTTCCATCAATGCTCTGTCCGACTTCCTCATTTTGCCGCAGATTTTGCTGCGATACTTTAGGGTGAGACGATTAAGGATGTTAAATAGTTCAACTGTAGCTGTGATTGTATGCATTTTACGAGAGATGTTAGCGAAGGATTGTCTTGCTCGTGCTATCTGGTACTCAATCTGTTCTAAGAAACTAAAGGTACAAGTATATCTGATTCCAAGGTCACGGGTAGGCTGTTCCACACAGATGCGTTCGCTGTTACGTGTGATAGAAACTTTGGGTGTCAAGTGACCGCAACATATGATGCTTAACTTTTATGCTTAAAACATCATCATCCACGTGGTGCACCAAGTCTAAAACGTATGAATGAATGCTTGCATGAACGGAAGTGCATTCGGAATCTCAACTCCTCACTACTTGTAGACAAATTGTATTTCACCAAGAAATAAATACAGCACGTTATATTTTTTAACTAAACGGCTCTCCTTGACACAAAGAAGGGAAATGAATGTACCCAGCGCATATGCTTGTTTAATCCCGCAGGCAAGTGGCCGCGGAGAAGAACAATAGACACCTAAGATGAAGCTTTTAACGAGACCGTACATATATAATGCTAGTTAATCCAGTAATATGTTGCGGACTTCAAAGAAATCTATCTGATTCGGTACCTGTTTTTAGGCACCCGCTCGAATGTTTTCTGCATGTGCAAGCATTGAATTAATGCGGCATATTTTGAGTCAATGGAGTCCGGTATGTAGTTCAGGTAATGCAGCTACCACAATGTGTACGATAGTTAACCAAGGTAACAATCTTAGGACCTGTCTATCAGCTCCAGTGTGTTGATAATCTTCCTCACGATTTTTTGCCAATTTCACAAATAATTCAGCTATTATGTGAGTGTTTGGGCTTAGCCTGTTATTGTTAAGCTCTGGTTTTAAGCAACCTTTGTGGTGAAGACTGATGAAGGTAGTTTTATGTTGAACTGTAAATTACTTGGATCCCATTGAAGCGGCAAACATATACAAAAGTGGCAGTGACATATCAGGCTTTCCCAGTTTAATAGCAGATGTGGGGATGCCATCAAGTTCCAGAATTGAGCACGGTTGAATAGAATGTGTTGCTTGGCGTTTACCGCGGAGAGAAATAGCACTTCAGATGTAGTCTTAGTGTAATTATGACGTTAGTGTCAAGGGTCATGTAGGTAGAGAAGAACGAGCTAAATGCACCTGGGTGTCGTCTACCACTTCAGTGATAAAAGAATAGCATTTGTTGGTTCTTCGACGGAGAAGTGTGACCATATTTTCGCTTTACATGTCATTCGTAGAGTTGATTGATCTTCAGGTGTTCCCCCATCAGCTGTAAATGCTTGATTTCAGAAATGTGTCGGTGCATCTGTGGAATCATTGTAAAATATCCCATACTATTTTAACGCGCGATCGGTTTGCTGGATTTCTGACTCATCGAACGTTCGGCTGCTTCTTGTTAAACGTCATGATTCTTTTTTCTTGTGCAGCAACGAAGGTTATGGCTTGTTGGAACTAATTATAGAAGTGCTCCACGGCCGTGCATGCATTGTTGGAAAGAAGGCATCTGAATCGCAGGACCGGATTATTTGACGTAAGGGTTTCCAGTTAATACTGCGGGTGGTGTATTATGAAGGAGGTACTTGTTTTGTGGTCAATGTAACGGTGAAGAATAAGAGTAAAATGTTGCTGTCGTTACCAGGGATGTTCTCTAAACTTCTCTCTACAGGTTGGCTAAACCCATTGTAAACATCACGTCTAATGTGTTCGTCAATCTCGTTTGTTCATTAATCCACTGTGTCCAACCAACTCTGAATGAATAAATGAAAGCTGGGTATAAACAAGAAGGTCTGATAAGACCAGTGTATCTTCGGTATGTCGACATCACCTACAATTATGCTTTGTTTGTGCATCTATTCCGATGCAAAATCGAAAGCTGATGTGATGCAGACAACATTCATGGTTGATGAATTTGTCACATTGCGGATAGATCCAAGTAAACCGAAGCTCCAGAAACGGAGAACCAGAGAGAATCAGAGACATTTACCGGCGGTGGATGTTCAAACTGTTCAGCTGTACATGTGTGGTGGTGTTGCATGAGACATCGTTCACCTTTTTACAGCAAACTTTACGAAAAAGAAGTTGAAGGAGGGTCAAATGATTACAGGCTAATATATCAGCGGAGTACCAATTTTCGGTAACAAGGATTGCTTGCAGCTCGCTTAAATGTGTAAACATGCATAGGAAGTACTGTTTGTTGTTCATCCATCTAGCGTCAATTAAAAGTAATGAAAATATACCATAAATGGTGAAACCAGCGTTCGCGTCAATGTTGTGTGAGTTATTGTAATCACGGCTTATTTGAACGGTAAATATATGTGGGAGCATTGGGAACGAGTCCATTGCTAATAAGCTTGCGGGTAGGAGTAGTGTGCCGTCTGCCATCACCGGTATACCCTGTGCAAGAAGAGGGTTGATTTATCAAGCATACATTGCGGTTGACTTGGCTCCGAGCTTATCTGGTCATGCGAAGAAATTTCTGAAATAACGGGTGCATATATATGGCATCTGCCGCTTAGGTAGGGAGTTTAAATATCTGCGGTTCCAATAATATATATATTTACATATACATTATAAATTTTCTACTTCATAATCTTCTGGCACATCTCCATAACGGCAGCCACACAAACGCGTTACAACACCTTGTCTCGTAATATCACTGTAGCCGTTTGCATGAAGTGTGAAACCGAAGACATATCAACTGTGCTCCCATAAGCCTGCTGATCATATACCCCAAGTGCCTGCTCATTTTCATTGCATTCCGAATGAGCTGAAGCGAAGAAGGATAATGCGTGTTCTCATGGTCACATGGCTATCACCGCGGTTGTTGCTTACTCCTTCAGTTCATGGACGCTGTGACTGCGACGGAATTTTTTAAAAGTCGTGACAGATAGCAAAAGTACTGCCGTCCAAGCACTGCATGTCATGATAAACCAAACGCCTGTTCAAAGGGTATTCTGACGGAGCCGAGCCTAGTTATCCCATAATGGAATACAAATAACAGCGTATGAATTGGACACAAGTGCTCTAGGCCAGTGATTCACATCAGTCTGGAAGTCAAAAGCGTCTCATACAATGGGAGCATTTAAATAATTATGAATACAGATGGAACCACTCTATTACATCCAGTGACTTAACTGCTAGCATCAAGGTTTCGTCAATCGCATCGCTCGACAACGAAACACATCACTTTGTGACAAAAAACTACAGTAATGCTAAATGCCCCATCATCGCCAAATGCAGCACCGCAGGGCCAATAAATAGTGACGGAGCACGAAGTCCACTCAGGTAATTCAGGTAAATACGGAAACTAGGCAAAAGCTGTTCTGTCATTTACCGACGTCCTTGCAGCTTGTTGTGAATAATTTACAGCGGGATCCGCGCACTCTAACCCGAACATGGACAACTATTTCAGACAGCCAAGCAAGCAGCCATTTTTGCACGCAGTGACATACATTACTGTCGACGTGCAAGCTACGCAGATACATGTTGTCATCGGAATGCAGCGAGATCCTGAAGCCTTGTCGGACAATGACATTGGCTCCACGACGCATGCTTAGAATGCAATTACAGTGTTTGTAACAGAACAATACGCAGGTAGCGCCTATAGTAAACTTTAAGTATCTGTCATGTCCAGGGTAGATTTAAACAACAGCTTCTTAACTTGGTGACAAAGCACATGCTCAGCAGCGTACTATCTGTTATCGCTGGACGAAGGCGATATCTGTATCTCCTGCCATCTTAGTCTCCTTTGAATGGCATCATTATGAACACTTTTTTCTTAGAGACGTCGGAAACTCGTCCGTTCCCGATTTCCGCATTTTTGTTTGAGTGCTTTGCTAAGAACTTCTCCGGACGTCCATTTTCCGCTACTGTAGTGGAGACGCGTTGCAGCTCCCATGTAATCGCTTCCTCCGATCATTTCTGGCTACCTATCGCAAAGATGGTACAAACCGGAGCTCGTTTGTAATTCACAGGATGCTAAATGTCAAACATAAGGTGATGTACCATTTAGATAGGGTTTAAGCGAACATCTAAAATTGGAAGACTTTGTAAGATTCCTTTTCAACTGTAAGGCGATTGCGGGGTGTCAGTTGCTTAGCCCCAGCAGTAGTTGTTCTGTTTGCTCGGCAGTGGGTACAAAGACGAAAGTGTCATTCATGTAGCGGCTATAGAAATGCAGGTGGTGTATATTACAACCTGATTATCCCTGTATGCAATCTATCAAATCCGTCAAGTATATGTAAACGGCTGACAACAATACGCCAAACAGTTGAATGCAGATTATCTTTCGAAATGTTGATCTTTCGTTCTCTTTTGACAGTGGCAGTTGTTTGTTGTGTAGTTCAGCCTACGGTGCTCGAAATACTAACAGTCCTATTAGAGGCTGGCAATCACTGTTCGTTTTCAACGGACCGAGGAGATAGCAACAGCAGAGGCAGAAACTAAATGGCAAACAGGATGCATTTTGTAATATTAAAGGTGCACAAAACGAAACAAGCGTGATCTTGGAACGAGTTGACTGAGAGAAAATGCATGGCAAGCAATGTTACAGAACATTTCAAAACGGAACCTCAGATAAACGGAGCTTCATCGATGTAGTATTAGAAGGAGAAAATCAACATTCTATGATATCGAAACCAGGTAAGAATACCGGGATTAATCTATCAAGGAAGCTTATACCATACATCATATTTTGTGAAGGAACTCTTAATTGTCACAAAAATATAAATTCCTTGCACATGGTTGTGGTTGCTGTTAGGAGTGTGCAGCCACAACTGACATTGTATGCGCAGTCCCCGAAATTGTAGCAGAACCACGTCCTGAATCTGTGTCTGCCAGTTGTGTCTGGTTCAGAACTATTTTGGGCAGCTTCCGCCTAGTACACTATGATTGTTAACTTAGGGCGGATCGCATAGTAAGATAACTATGGGTTACATCTTTTGTGGACAAAATCTGTTTCACTGCACTCAGAGGGCAAAATAAGCAGGCAGCCAAGGACGAAACCTCGAAGGCTGCAACCGCCTAAACCGGGCTTGTCTGTCTTCCTCAAGTAGGCCAGCAAGGTACACAACGTGTCCACCAACCCACATTATGTGGCTTACCCGGGCTGTTACTGTGCCTGGGGCTTGAGAACTAGGCACTCAATGTCATCGCGCAGCAGCAGAGAGTACGTGAAAGGCTTGCCTGGAAATCTGGACGGACGCTTACCGGGTCTGAGCTGCAGCACTTGACTGGATTGTCAGCAGAGTACTAATGCAACTTGTGGTGCGTGTCTGAGTGTTGGGATTGTCTGAATGTTACTGAGTGCCTGCTCGTACCCAGTACGTCAACTGACTCAGAAGATGTTGGCATGCAACTGCTGTGTGTGTGAATTCAGTGCCTATTTGATTTCCACTTTCTGTACTCTGGTTGCATCTGAATTACTCAATACCGGAGCTAGCCTACAGTTCTTTGCCTTCTACCACTTACGGATGCTCGTTAAATAACCGATGTTAGTGCGATAAACTAAGAGTACTGCATATAGTTAATATTAGGCCTAGGTAGCCAGTGGAAGATCAAAACGTTATGCCCCAAAACATTGTGTCAAATAACGCAGTCAGTAAGGCCCATTGTTGCCTTACGTCCAACTGACCATACCGTAAAAGGATGAAAAAATATTCGCATCACTGCAAATAAGGCCTTATTTGAATACCATGTTAAATACATGCGGCACGGGAATAGCAACTAATTATTTGCATGAGGATATAGTCGCAGTGTTGGTGGCTGCATGGCACTAATTTGTGCAACGTGTGTGGATTGAGGAGGAGGTGCCTCCTGAGCTGAAGGATGCCCTTGTGCTATCACTGAACAACGGCAAATGTTGCAAGGAATGTGCCACGAATTAGCGTGGTAGCAGCTTACTAAGCCGTGTTGGCAGGTTGATTGCGCGAATCCTGCTCAACCACCTTGTCAGTCAGGTCGTGAAACCGAACGTGGCGCAAAAACATCGTGGATTGCCTTCGGGTCGCAGCAAGATCCATACGGTATTTGCGGCTCACCAGTTGCTGGATAACTGTAGAGAACGACGCCAGCTGTTGTACTCGCTTTTGTTGATTTACCAAAGCATTTGATACCATGAACCTTGAGGCATTGTGGTTGAAGTTGGGTAAGTTTGGCTGTCCAAGTATGTTTGTTAATATACTTGAATGGTATGTGAGTGTGGGTGCAGCTGGTTGAAGAGACCACGGATGACTTTGCAGTTGTCTCTTATGTGAAGCAAGGCTGTGTCTTAGTTCCTGCCCTGTTTATTATTTATGTTCTTGCTATGATGTCCTGTGCTTATGATACCGCTTGTGCTTATAGCGTTCGTGTGGAGCACCGTACTGATGGTAGTTTGCAGCACGGTCGTCGTTTCGATGCGATGACCTCAGTCTTTGAGACAACTATCCGTCAGTTGTTGTTCGTTGAGGACTATGATTTGTTTTCTCAGAGCGCGGATGAGTTGCAACACATGATTAGTGCTCTAGCTTCGACAGTTCACCATCAACAGAAGCAAAACTGTTTGTCTATTTCAGCGTTCAACGGAGGCTCAGTCTGCAATGTTGCCGCAAGTCTGCACTGGTGCTGAATTATTGGAAACAACTCCCCCTTCTGGCACCTTCGGAGTTTGGTTTCGACAGACCAGCAGACACACATTGTGATGCACATCCGCGTATTCAGTGCAGCGGCGACAATCGAGAAGCTAGAGTACCAAGTGCGGATTAACCACCAGCTTACCGTTGGCAAGAAGCTGATGGTGTACAAATCCATAGTGCTGTCCATTCTTCTGTATGACATCGAAACTTGGACGATTTACAAGCGAGATCTGCGATACCTCGAGCGGTTCCAGCAACATTGTTTGCGACGGATTCTGCGCAACTGTTGTTGCGACAGGGTTGCGGACACATAAGTATTGTGCTGAAGTGGAATATATGCAGTGGACGGCATACTTTCCTGAGACACCTGAGGTGGATCGGTCATATGAGCTGTATGGATTCGACGCGGATACCGAAACAGCTATTATCTGTCAGCTGAGTATTGGAAAGTTGCATGTGATGAAACCGAAGCTTCCTTATTAGAACATGATCAAACTGAGACTTTCACATTCAAATCTTGATTGCAGATCATGGGAATCGAAGGCAGTTGATGGGCGTGCATGGCGCAACCTGATCACCAAGGCATTTGCCGAGGTGCAGGAGAAAGTCCTCATGCATGCGGAGAGGAAGCGGCAAGTGCGGAAGCAGCAGGCGCCGATGCATTCCACTTCACCGACTTCGGGCGCATGGTACTCTAGCACATGCGGTCGCGAGTGCTTGAATCAGGAAGGTCTAGAGATCCGTGAGCGAGGTCACTCGGGGTCACCACCGAAGCGACGACAGGTCGCGTTGAGAACGTAGGCATATCCGGCGCAGCGTTTGTAGGTACGCTGCATTTGATTTAGCAACCGCTTACTTGCATGCTGAATCTCTTTATTTCAGGTGGTGGGTTGCCTATATTGTCTCGTTATTGCCTCCGTGAACTATCTTCTACCAACTTGCACACGTCGATTAAGTTTAGGGTAGTTCACTTTGTTATCATTTTCGCTATTGCGACATTTTCTCAAAAAATAATTTTTGACGTCTTGAACAAATAGCGGAAACTTTGGCGACCCATTAATTTTAGATGCTCATTTATTAAAGAGCTATATCGGAATCTCTGTATGCATTATCCGATTCATTTTATTTTATATGATCGTTTCAAGTGACTGGCTGTTGCTTGACATCCCCAGTGCGGCTGTGCTTGATGTGCATGTTGACAAGGTGTCTACTGTCTATTACATACTACCTCGTCCATAGTGTATCCAGGAGGCAGTTGGTCATTGCTGGAGGGGGCGGGATGCGCCGTCCTTGTGGCCTTGCTAAGCTCGAATAGTGGTTCCATGCACTCCGTGTGGAGCGGACCACGATCCAGCCACCGCTTTGTGTGCGCTTGATTCCCCAAATACAGCATGCTTGTGTTTGCCTGTGATGGAGTGTGGGCCGGCTCCGTTGATGAAACTTGTTTCCCATCCACATGACTTCTGGTCTTATTCCTTCGGGTTTACACTAGATATGGGGTGTATGATTGGAGCTGTGGGTGGTGCAGCGCAAGCCACCCACGATCGCTCTGTAGGCGCAGGCGTGCTGTGGCTGGCCACAGTGACAGGCAAATCCGAAGCCGAGTGCCACCGACGATGTGTAGTTATATGCTAGCGCTGGAGTAAATTCTGCTCTTATTTTCGCAAGTGAAGACAGGGCGACCACGACACGCTGCCGCTTTGTGTGATTTTGTGTGTTCCAAGGCGATTCGAGTGATCGTTTAACCCGCCAGTCTGCGCGTTACGATCTCCATGTACCTCGACCACCTGACCTTTTTGCAATTAAACAACTCTCAATATTTGTGCGTGTTTTGCTGTGTTTGTGCGTCACGCCTGGCGTAAAGAACGCTCATCAAGTTGTGGGCTCAAATGGGCCTTGCTGCCAAGTATAAGTGGACGACTAGCATTCTAATGGTTCAGCGTCACCAACGTTGCGCAAACAATTGCAGTGAAGCCTTTAATATCTGAGTAACCTGTTCTAGCGACCATGTGTAGGCAAATCCGTCCAAGCAGTGGGACAGACAAAGAAAGTTGCTGACATCATTTGCTTTTGCACAACATGTCAGGCTATTGCACTTGTCAACTCTTTATCTGCGCATGAAAAAGTCGATAAGATGACTGAGATAGTCGCGCATTTTGTAAATACTAAGATCCATCCCACGGAGGTAAATATGCCTATACCAATACATCAAGCAGCCAAAGTAGGCTCTGTATCTGAGCCGAAGAAGAGAGCTAGACGCTCCAACCGCACTGCAGCTCTGTGTCTCTAAATTCACTGGGTCACCACACACCCATAATTGGACAAGCCTTAAACATGACTGCTTCCAATTCTCTAATCATATACGCTTCACCTATAGATTCAGCTATAACACGGACAGCTCAGAGCCGAAGGCTGTCCGGTGCAGATAACAAGCAGGTAACCACGCAGCCATTGCCTCGACAAACACACCGGAAGCGACAAATCTAGGTCCATTTCCGTACCGAGCACAAGCGCAGCAATGCTGTTTTCTCTGTCACCTCCATTGGTGCCTTCTAAACAACCCAAATTGCAGGTAAAAACTATAAAACCGACACTCGCTAAACAAAAGCACGCTGCGTTAACTCTCGTGTGCATCAATATTCCCGAGTCCAAAACCTGGCACAGTAAAAGGCAAGTTGCAAGACGACCGCAACCAGTAGAGTTCCATCTGCGATGCGATTGGTATTCAGGTTGAGCATGCAATGACGCAACGCCTAACGCGTCACCCGACCTCAGTGCACTCTGCTGAACCTCAAATTCTTCGAATAACACTAGACTCAGCAGATGTGACAGAGGCTGTATTGCTCCCAGCAGTTCGTTTTCTCAACTCACCGAGCGGAGTGCGAATATTACCCGATGTACTTTTGAAAGCTCGCCCAAAGAAGCAGTTGATTAATGCAATCTTCCTAATAGGGATAACAAGAAAACAAAATTTGTTCATGGTGTTCCCGTGCTTCTGCAACTTTCTGATCTCGATGCGTAAACGCATGACCGAGAGCGGTGGTGCTATATCTGCGAAGCACTCTCTGTTGACAATGATATTGCCAACTCCTTGAGAAGAGTTCCATCAACACCTAACTAAAACGGCTATGGTCCAAAACTAATGAAAGTAATATTGCACTCCGAGGGAATGACGCTAGTTCTTTTGGATAACTGGTTAAACTTTCGAGCCAGGTTGCCAACAGAAATCCGGTTAAAGGCACCATGCGAACGGCCAAATTCGTAAGCAATTCGATGGAACTTGCAAGCGCTGCAAATACTTTATCTGCACAGTTCTGCGGAGAGACCGATACAACAGCACCCAAGGAAAAACAGGACAAAGCACAGCACGAAGGAAACGTCTGTTCAGGAAAGCTCAACAATGCTAAGCAACTTGAATGAAATTCATAAACCAAAATGCGATTATTGGCCGGCCACCTAACAGCCGGCTTAAAAACTGACACGAAGTTGACACCCATCAATGCACTGCTAACAATAAAAGCCCTATCTTGTATGTACAGAAATGTACAAGGGCAGTTCAGTTCAGATGGGACTGGAACGATAGGAGAATCCCGTTAGTGTTCCAACTTGAGTGGATCGTTGAGCCAGGAATTGACGAAGTGCTCAGTTATGGATGGAACTAAAATGGAACACCCGTACCGCACCCTTGCCAACCAGTTAATGTCCATGTTTTCTGCCCTAGCAGTCCTTGCTGTGGCAGTCACGTGAAGTAAGCAAAGGATAGGAAGAGAAATCGAAGGTACAGAATAAGGAAGTTCACTTAAATAAGAAAATAATACCAGTGCGTGAATAAAAGTAGAGAAAAGAAAATCGAAGTAAGAAGATGCGAGTTACTCAGGAAAATGGAAAGGTTTCGTGTTGCCACCCAAGAGCGTCAAGTTGCCGCTCAAACCCCTTACCCGTATATTCCCTGATAACACTTTCTGGAAGCATGTTCCAGTAGTCGATAACCCGGAGTGACAGCCGGATTTCCCTCCTAATCCGATCGGACCGATGTTTGTCCAGCTTCAAGGAATGACCGCGTAGAACAGACAATCTAGCGGGACTAAATAGCCAAGATGAATCTGTACCAATATTCCCAGTTAAGATACGGTAGGTTAGGATTAGGTCTCCTCTAAGCCTCCGGTAGTTCATTGAATGCAATCCCAAACCAAATAGACGCTCGGGGTACGTACTTCCCCGTAATCCTTCGACTAACCTAGTACCCACTCGTAAAACCTTCTCTAGCTCCATTTTGTCCCGGAGGAGGCAGGGCAGACAAGCCTGGAAGCAGTATTCCAAATGAGGCCGAACGAAAACCGAGAACAGCCTCGTAAAGATGCCACCCGTTAACACTCTTAAAGAACGTCGGATTAACCACTACATGCGGAAACCTCTGCTTGAGGCCTTCTTCCAGTTGTCGCCGGGGTGTAAAGCCGAAGAGTGTACGACGCCTAGGTCAATCTGGCTAGATACACGGGGGGTTCGACCCCACCGACCATGTACTTCGTAGGAGGACAACCTCCTCCAATTCGAAGAACGGATAACTTTGCCTGATTTATGGGCAGTAACCATAAAGTAGACCAGTCCCAAAGCTTATCCACTGCTCGCTGAATAGCTTCGGAACCCCAAGGAACATCGACAATGTTCCACAGCTTCAGGTCATCAGCAAATAGCAGCGATAGTACCTCAAGCTCCGCGGGAAGGTCATTCATAGATAGAGGCCAGCCTAAAAGATAGGCCCCGGCCTACCCGTACACACTGTTCTCTACCCTACAAGAATGCAATCACCCAATGAAGGGCGCGGCCAGATACCCCGTAGCAGGACAGCTTTTCCGCGAGCTTCAAATGGGGTACCTTGTCAAATGCCTTTGAAAAGTCGACGAGAAGCGCGTCCAGCGCGTGGCTGTTATCCACTGCATCCGCCCAACTTTCGCGAGCTACCAGTAGATTAGTCAGACACAGAAATTCCTTCCGGAATCCGTATTGCTCATTGCTACGTGGATTAAATCTACTCAGATGTCTCTCCATTGAATGTCCCAACAGTTTCTCGAGGAGTTAGACTACTACACTCGTCAGACTAACTGGCTTGTAATATGCAGTCAGACCCCTGTCCCCATTTTTGAAATGGGACAGATGACAGCTTCCTTCCATTCGGAAGGCAATGCACAACTTTAAAGCGATTTCTGAAACACAATAGCTAGCGATCCACTTAGTTCCGCAGCCAACTCACGCAGCAGTTTCGGGTGGATGAAATCAGCCCCAGATGCCTTAGGGTACAGCTCTTCTAACAGCCTACGAACTTTCGTCTCCGCTACAATAAATTCAGACAGTTATAAACCTTCTGGGGCTCAAAGCCTGTCAAAGAGGTTTCCCTTACAAACGCTGTCGCATATTGCCTACTGAGTACACAGGCCTTGTCATAGACCGTATGCATATGAGTACCGTCATCCCGCATGAAGTCTGGAATTGACATGTTCGGACCGCAACGCCTTTTGACGTAAGCAAAAAATCTTTTTGGATTCTCTGAATCTTCGTTCGCTAACCGTTTCTCGAAACTCAGCCGAGCATCCCTTAGGTATTGTTTACACCTATTTCTAACCTTACGGTACCTGTCATAATTATCGGTGGACGGAGCATCTCGGTAAGTCCGCCAACATCTGGACCTCTTTTTGAGCAGATGCCTGCCAGTGGGATCTATCCAGGGCGGCTGTGGTCGTACCTCCTTTCTTCTTGTGACTGGGATGAAGGGAGCAATGACCTCTGTGAGGTAGGACTTAAACTTGTCCCAAGCGACCTCGACAGTATCGTCGTCTGAAATCTCACAATGCAAACCCCAAGCCTTGGCTCTCATGTATTGATAGTTTGCGTGCCATACGTTCGGGCGAGACTCAACAGTACTCTGGTAGCGTCTAGACAGAGTACAACTGAAGAGCAAACAAACATGATCACTGGAACCCAGTGGAGGTCCATAAGTAATGTCACCAAAAAAATCGAGTGACTTAGCAAATACAATGTCTAAGATAGACGGTACTTGGGCGTCCATGTACCTAGTGGGAACGTCAATGAACTGGTGCAATGATACTTGGAGCGTAAGCTCAAGCAGATCAGCGCCGAATGTGCCTGACGCTGAGTCGCAAGAAAGATCTGCCCAGCAAATCTCTGGGAGGTTGAAGTCGCCCATCACCAAACAATTATTTGCGGACTGGGAGCGAGTTAATTCAAGTACCTCTTTGGATACGCTCCCATGGCTTCTATACACAATTACAGCTGTAACCTGAGCCGAGAATGTGCTAATAACAGCCGACAGAGCTTCAAAAGTTTTGTCTGCTGACTGAAATAAGCAAGTCTTCAAAACGTCAAATTTACAGCTCACATAAATAGCGACGCCCCCTCCCTGTCGGCCAGCAGAGCGATCGCACCTAAATAGTGCATAGCCAGGTAGATGTACTTCACCATCCGTGATGTCCCGAGAAAGCCACGTTTCAGTGAATGCGAGTATATCTGGATGAGACCCATCTACAAGCAGACCCAACTCGTACACCTTATTCCTTAGGCTGCGCACATTACTTAACACTATCTGAAGGTATTCTTTAGACCCAGAACTGGGTCGTGCGCTACTAGAATGGGCAGTGGTAGGGCGGAAAAAGACCACCGGCTGACCACCCAAAAACCCACTAACCGGAGACCTTGTTCACCGGGCGCTCGTCTACTTTTGACGTCCTTGATGGCCTCCCTTAGCTTCAGCCTATCGGTCAGCGGAAGGTCCGGCTGAATGCTAATATTTGTACCTTTCAGCTTAAACGCAAACCACATGAGAGCGCTGCGTTTCTCCTGGGTAGAGAGTACCACGCGAAATAGCCGCGGTCGAGGGTTTGGTACGTTAACTGGGACGTTCCTTAGTCTAATCAGCTTCCTGACAGTAAGGCCTGGAAAACCAGGCGAAAGAAGCTTCATTACGCACATTTTAAACCATTGAAGTTCGTCTACCATGCGATCAGCAGGAAGGACAGCAGTAGATTTAGCCACGTTACGGAATATAACGCTACTATCCGTGAATAAGTCACCACTGCAGGGTGTATTAACCCCACGGGTCTTTGATTCGATACTTGGAGCATGTGGCTTCACCACTGGTGATGGGACTGTCTTTAGCCCCTCCGATGAGGTAGCAACGGCAGCGTATGTTTTTCGCTCCATTGTCGATGCCATCCTTTTGTTAGGGTCTTCGATTTCCCCGAAAGGCTTTATGGCAGATTTGGTCTGCTTATTCTTCTTGATGAAAAGAGCAGGGTCCCGTGAGGATTTTACACTTTGAGCAAAAGCAGGCAAACCTTCAGAACATGCCTTCTCGGTGAGAACCGAGATTGCCGGCAACTTCGGCTGATAAGTATTGCGTGTTGGGATCTTCACCTTCGCACAACCGTCAGACGGTTTGCGACACTTGGCTTGTTTCCGGTGCCCAGACAACTATAACTTCTTGTTTAGCAGAGAGCTTACGGGGTTTCCTGGCTCTCTTTCGCTTTACTCGAAGGGACCCTTGAACTAGCAATTCGGCGTTGATCAGGGTAGCTTTAGATACGACGTCCGAAGCTGCTTCATTTTTGTGGTCGGTAGCCATCTGGACCGGTGACATAATGATTGGTGCCACAAGTTGATCATTAGTGTAGGCGATCAAATCTGCGTTGTTGGAGACCGGAAGCGTCTTCATGAGCAGATCAATCTTAAAGCAAAGATCTGAGAGCATCGAGAACGAACGCTCTACATTTCGCAGCCGGGTATCAAGAGATTCGTCTCTCGTACGAAAGGCCGCGCGGCCTTGCCGGCGGCTGCAGCAATTGGCACAACTAAAAAACAACTTTTCGCTGAAGGCCAGCGCTGCGTACTGCTCAGTATTCAGGTCCGTACAAAGCTGATGGTACCATCGGTTGCAGACATCGCACTGCATAACGCCGGAATCGTCAATTACTGGTATATTGCAGCTTGGACTGCCACAAAGTGCGATAACCTCAGAATTCAAGCCACAGGAACAACAGCCTCGGTGCATTGCGAGACCGGCATAGTGGAAAACAGAGTGGAATTATAACACGTACACAATAGTTAAACGACCGCAATAAAAAAGGCAAAAACTGGGTGCAAAACGGGATTAAAACTGGGAAAAACCGGAAAAATTACCAGTAAGCGCCAAAGACGCTTTGACCAGAACCGCTTTAATAGATCCAAGATAGCTTGGATCAGAGGAAATTTGACAATAGTTAAACTCCGTTGCAAAGGTTTATTTAAACACTGTTTTCCACAGTATTGTAGCTAAGAAGCTCGATCAGTATGGCACGCATCTAAGTAAGTTGGCCGAACTTAGAGAATTCAAAACCTCGCGACCGCGGGACCTCGTCAGGATTACAGAGACCTGGTTAAACCTTCGGATAACGGATTCTGTGATCAATTTATCCGGTAAATCGCTGCTTCCTAACGATAGAAATGGAAGGGGTAGAGGTGTGATTCTTTATTATAATACAAACCTCTGATGTGAATTTATCGATCACCCTGAAATCCGAGCTCCTGATTCGCTTTGGTGCCGCCTATGGCTGCGAAACCAGGACACATTTCTACTAGCAGTGATTTACCGCCCACCAAACTCAACGTCGGAAATGGACGCCAAACTGAACCACGTTTTTCAGTTTGCTTTGAACAAGTCTTACACCCACATTCTTTTCGCTGGAGACTTTAACATGGACGACATAGAAACGCCAGCGACCGACGGCACACAGATTAAGCCTACTTGCAAGAGCTAATTGCTAACCACCCTCTGTACAACCACGTAACGTCTCCAACCAGATTTCGAACTACTAACAAGCCGTCGATACTGAAGCCTGTGCTCACTAACGAAAACTCATGGTTTTGCCGCGATATTTACAAGCACACCGCTGGGTCGTAGTGACCATGTTACTCTACTCTTTGACTATATATGCTACTTGGAGTATCCTAACAAACAGTATGATAAAGTGCATACTGTCACGCACTATAATGTGTTATCTAAGCTTGTTAAGGATACATCTTAAACTTTCTTAACCGAAAGCCCCCAGCTGTAGCCTGGGAAACCTTTACAAGGATCCTTAGCACAGTGGTAGCGCACGCATCGGAACACAAGTCCTTTCAACCCAAAAAGAAGCATAAGTTAGTTCTGAGGAGCAGAAAACGTAAATGTATGTCCCAAAGGACATATTTCGACAATCTCTCAATGCGTATGTTCGCCCGCATGTTGAATACACAATTCAAGCCTGGCATTAATTGCGAAAACACGACCTTATTGCACTGAAGCAGCCACAACGTCAAGCATCTAAGAAAATAATTGGAATGCGCAAGCTTTCATAACGGGAGAGGTTGCAGCGATCGGGGGTATTCAGTGGAAGCTGTCGCAGAATACGAGGCGACCTGGTTACGGTATACTTGATTCTGCGAGACCCACATCATGTGTGCCGCCCTTTGCTGCAACTCAGCAGCAACACAAAACTGACGGGCAACTCAGTGAAACTCTCTGTACAGTATAGCTGCCTGGAGTGCCTCAGAAATTTCCTTTCCATTCGCGTCTGTCATCGGTGGAACGCTCTCCCAGGATCGGTGGTCTCTGCACCGACCATAAGTGTAGTTAAAAGACAGTTGGATGCTGCACTCATCCACTTACACTTTGTCACTTAGCGCTACGTCTCCATCCTACACATGGAGTTTACCTTGGAATTATTTGAGGTTAACTGCGGGTGCTGTGGATCTAAGCGGGTTGCAGGACTACGGTGGAGCAAAGGACAAGTCCTTATTTTCATATTTGTAGTACTAAAAGTTTTACTATCATTAGTATCATTATTGTTATTCCGATATCACCACCAACTATCCAAAGGGACTTGTAAAGCAACGCTTCCTAACCCGTATAAATTCGTTGTTCATTATGCAAGGATATTTGACATGACAAGCTCACAAAGTCTGCTCGAATGCCGAAACCTGGACTGCATAAGTGACACATCGTAAATTCTGTATGAAACTGATCCGCGAAGACAAGGTCATGCATCAGCAGGAGTTAATGAAGCGATTCTGCACGAACCGCAAACTTCTGTACAACACGTTACCGGCTTTTGAAAGGTGAAATGTGGATTCCAGCACTAGTCACGGCTGATGGATGCACGTAATCAGCAATGGAAACAGCTGATCTCCTAGGCTTCATTACTCCCACACTTTCCAGCAGGTAACGAACCCAAATATTCTCCTCATTTCTATTACTCCACCATCGGGTTTAGACAACATCATCTTCACTGCGGAAGCTTTGTTGAAGAAGTTGTTATCCTTGCATATCCACAGTTCTCCTGGAGTCGACAACGTCCGACCAAAGGCTCTGCATGCGGTAGCTAGTGATCTAACAGAACCACTGGCAGTTTTCTATCAGCGATGTCTAGAAGAGAACCAGATTCTACCAGTATGGAAGCGAAGGGTCGTCACGCCTATCCTGCCAACTACCGTCCAATAACATTACTTCCTGTGATATCCAAAGTGACGGAATCAATCATCGCAGATGCGATGATGCAGTAACTGGAAAGCCACAACTTAATAGCCTCAGAGCAACATGGCTTTCGTCAAAAGCGTTCATATAATACCAACCTATTAATTACACGTAATAGCTGGACTGAAGCTGTTGATGATGGAATACGAGTCGATGTCATCTACCTGGAGTTTTAAAAAGCATTTGGTCGCTTAGACCATCGAATTCTCCTTCAGAAGCTTCGGAGCTACGGCATTAGCGACCCAATCCTGAGTTGGATTAGCGTTTTTCTACACGAACGACGGCTAGTGGTAAGAGTCCGAGAATCATTGTCTGATGCAATCGATTTGGCGTATGGAGTACCACAAGGCTCGGTTCGTGGACCTCGTCTATTCTTGGTGTTCATTAACGATTTGGCGAGATCAATTGCTTCCAATTTCCTATTTTTCGCTGATGATATCGAGATATGGCAAAGGATCAGACTACCGGAAGATCACGAACGCCTCCAGTACGATCTTAACACGGTGTCGAACTGGCCAGTTCAAAATGCTCTGCCATTCAACGTAGACAAATGTCGCATTTTCGGTGGATCTCGTCAGGCTGGTACACCCCAACTAATAAGAATAAAAGGAGTTAACACATCAGACGGGAGTAAAGATTGAAGGGTTAAATTAAAAGGTCTAGGTCATCTAACTGATAAGGTCAAGTGCTTTGTTTACAAACGATCAGTGGCACGTCAGATGCATGTTTCTCAGAAGGGGTTACTGTAACAAGGGGCCAGGGAAGAGAGAGAATCGTAACGAATTGTTTTTGTGCACAGAGGTCTGGGTTCTGCAGGCGGATGGCGATCTCTTCGGCTATTGCTAATAGGCGACATCTTAGCGCTCGTGTGAAGCATTTAGATACGCGGTAAATTGGCTTAAAACTTTGGTGCCTATCGATCCGGTGGTTAAAATCAACTACATTTGTCAACACGGCGCTTGTCACTGTTTTAGTTCCACCTGTACATAGCCAACTGGCGCAAAGCTCACGGATTCTCTCAGTTTCCTAGTTGTTCTTCCGATATAACTAGCTCGACATGAACAAATAAAGGAGTATACACAGAAACAAGTACTTGACCGAGAAAGTCTGTCCTTGAGTTGAAGCCTTACGATTGGTGTTGAAGTAAATCTTAAACGTAGGCTTGCCGCGTAGTATTTACGGTTTATGGCGTCGGATAGCCTTCTAGACGTTGCCTGCGCCATTCCATCCCCTTTGAACGGCAAGGAAAGGTAAACCAATTTCTTTTCAACCGAATCGGTTTTAGCCCTCGATTCTCGGCAATCCATATTTCTCTGAACAAACTTTTCGGGATAGCCGTTTCTCTCAAAAAGGCAAGCTAAGCAATTCAGCTCGTCTGAGAGCGTGTCCTCACTATATATCCTTCTTGCCCTTTCGCTTAAACATCTAATCAAGTTGCGCTTCTGACTTATTGGGACAAAGCTGGAAAAATGTGTATATTGTCCATTCCACGTGGCTTTTCTGTGCACCCTGCGTTGGATCGACCCCTCTGATCCTCTGCTGATATAGACGTCTAGGAAAGACATCCTACCATAACGTTCAGATTCCAAGGTAATCTTAACGTTGTCGTGCGCTGAGTTAAAAAGGGATAGAATTTGCTCTGTGCAGCATTGACTGTCTGTCACACAAAACAGATCATCCACATACCAGCCATAATAGGGTAATACGCTAATGACTCCGCTTAGGTAGTTCTTTTCTAATTTTCTCATGAATACATCTGCCAGCAGCGGTCCTAGCGGTGAGGCCATTGCTACTCCGTCTTTTTGTCTGTATATTACCCCATTAAACTAAAATTGTATGTTGCTAGTACACAGTATGAGTAGCTGTTTCAACCGATTGTTGGACAGGTCGATGTTCAGCTGATGTGCTCGAATGGTGTCGCCTAAATAGTCTATTGTCTCTTCTAAAGGAACATACATGAAGATCGACACAACGTCTAACGAAAACATCTTTCTTCCGGTTAGGTTAAGATGTTTTATACTGTCTAAAAAGCTGAATGTATCACGGAGACTATACTTGGATAAAACTTTTCTCACTGGTTCTAAAAGCTTGGCTAGCCATTTGGATGTTGCGTGGTAAGTTGAGTTGCACATGTTTAATATGGGTCGAAGTGGAAGCCCCTCCTTATGTACTATTGGCAGGCCATAAAGTCTCGGAATTACCGTCCCCGTGGATCGAAGTTGTTCGAACGTGGTAGAGTCAATCGAGTTTTCTTGTTTCAGTTGTCGCAGAAGCCTAGTAACTGTCTTTCTATTGCCGCTGTTTTGACCCTCTCATTCTCCATTTTAAGAGACATTGCGCGATCGCTGAGGATGACCTCCATCTTGTCGATATAGTCAGACTTCTCCATCAGAACGATCCTTGCTCCTTAATCCGGCCTAGAGAGTAGCGCATTCTCGTTTTGTTTGTGTGCTTTGAGAGCGTCTAGGTGGTCTTTCTTCAGCGAGTACCTGAATTTGGGTTGGTGCTTCAGATACTGATAACATGTATTACCCAGGATAGCTTTAAAATTCTCGGACGCTAATGCTGACGAGGGTACACAATTGAGAATACAATTTTTCGAAATAAACCTCTACTTCTAGTTGTCCTGAATAACTACGGGGACAGCAAAACTTCGGATCAAGTGAAAGTACCTCTAACGGTGTCTTATCCAGGTGCAACGAGGAAAAATTGTGAACGTACTTTTCCGGGTCGGGTGGAAATAAAGTGTTTGCCTTAGTCGTGCCAACTTGTTGCTGTAATGACGCTAGACGCTTTTCTTGTTGCTTTGTGATTATTTATTGAACAAATGTCTCGAATCGCTTGCGTTCATCTGCGTCCAGATGGTTTAGCATGACGGAATACGCGCACCGGTTACGCTCCATATCATCAAGTCTCGAATTAATAGTGTCACGCTCGTTCAAGGTGTGTCGTTTCAAAGCCACATTAGTCAGGTTAATCCGATTTCGTCGGAGTAGTTTCCAAAAGTGTTTAGGATATTCGCGACGTACAATTACGCCATCGACGTAAATACACCTATTTGCTTGGGACAACCGGATAGCAGACCAGCTCCCAGGAACGTGATCTTGGTGTGATCGTACAGAGCGACTTCAACTGTTCAAAACAGGCTGTGGTAGCTACGAAAAGAGGCAACCAACACGTCAGCATGCTGCAAAGGGCATTCGGGAGATTTGACCCATTAATCGTCCTAATGGTGCACAATTCCTACGTGCGCCCGCCTGTTGAATACGCAATCTAAGCTTGGCAACCCTGATTGAAGCGCGACCTAGAAGGGTTAGAAGCACCACAACGAACAGCAACAAATAACGTAAAGGGAATGCGATATCGCTGTTATCACCGAAGGCTGAAGTTGCTGGGAATTTTCAGCGGACGCTTTCGAAGGCTGCGCGGCGATCTCCTATTAGCGTATCAGATATTGTGTGACCCCAACCACGTATGCCACTATTTGCTGAAACAGCCACAACACGGAGCTCAGCGGTAACTGCTTAAAATTGAAGGAACAATATAGCCGTCTGGGGTGTCGACGTAAATACTTTTCCATTCTGGTTTTGCCAACCCTGGAAAGCACTCCCAGACTCAGTGATATCCTCTCCTACCTTGGACGTTTTCAAAGAACGATTAGATGTTGCTCTTAGCTCCCGGCATTTTGTTATCTAAACGCCTCAATTGTGGATCACACCAAGCATGATTTTCTGCAGGGTTTATATATCAAAGGGGCCAGGTGAACAACCATATATTGTTTTTCTTACCCCTTATACCAAGAATCACTGCATCACAGTGCATTTCTGAACGTTTACTCTCGATATTTTAATTTTACACTGATGTAATTCATCAAAGTATTCATCTCGGCAGGCGTTCGGTAGATAACCTAGATATATTTTGATTTCATCATATTCATCCCAACCATCCCACGGGACGTGTCAAGCACTTGCATTTATTCCGTGACAAATCATTGTTCATTGTTCATCGCGCTGCTGCTCAGGAACAAGCCACTTTTGAACAAACATGGGGTATACTTTAATCTGGTCTCGTGCAATTGTTGCAGGAATTGGCCCCATTGTGCATTAAACGAAGCCGGAATAATCCGCGCTAGGGATGGAGGGGAATCGCTCGAGTGAATCATATTTGTTATAATTGGTGGAAAAAGTTTTAGGAATATGGGAATTAGATGACTGCCAGGGTTGTCCTACGTCGCCTTTTCAACTTTGTGCGAATTGATCGTGAACGACTAAGTTCTTTCACACTCTGCTGGAATGGAATTTCTGCCAAGTAAACGACTGACAGATCTAAAGAATACGGACGATATTGTCCTCCTTGGTTGTGACACATTGTACATGCAGACACTAACAGACTGACTCGTGCTGAACGCTTCGGCATGTATTTTGCACCTCAAAAGTACGACGTACTGTTGTCCTCCTCTGACACCGGTTTTAGCTATCACCGAATACCCACTAGATTTGGTGGATCAGTTCAGTTACCTTGGTAGCTGTGTCACGTCTGATGGTCAAACCAATGAGGTTATCACCGCGTATCAAATAGTCCATGTGGCTTTCCCAAGAATCAACCATTTATGGAGATAGCGGGACATTAGTCTGCCATTAAAAGGTATGGTGTATAACACTGTGATTAGGCCGGTCTTATTGTATGAATTATAAACCTGATCAGTTCGTGGCGAAGACTTTAAACGCTTGACCGTGTCTGATCACCGGTGTTTGCCGAGTAATGCTCACATCCGGTGGGAAAGCCGAGCAAGCAATGTTGAGATCCGCCAATTGCTTTTTGGTAAGAAGTCTTCTGGTATCTCACTGGAATTTTTGCTGAATCTTAATCGCTTAGGTTGGTAAGGTCACGCCCAGCCTATAAACTTTTACCTGCTTCCTCAGAGTGTGTTATACGTCGTGGCTGCACCAAGCTGGGTGAAATCGCGAGATGGCCAGTTCGTGACGGGACACAAAAGCTTTAAACATGACTGAGATACTTGGTCAGATATGCGCGTGCCGTCTTCCTGGAACGGTGCTCCTGATGATTCACACCTATAGTTAGAGATCCTACACACATGAAGAAATCAAGCGGTTAGTGGCGTTCCTGCAATTGTTTTTTGACATCTAGTTATTAGTACGGGTTCCATTCAGATTAGTGTACCACACTTCCGTATTGCTTCCATTTTCTGGACGATCGATTTACGCCAAAATCCACTGCCAGACCGTTGTTACTTATCATTATTCTTGATATGTGATTTGTGGCAACTTGATTCACCGCACTTCGTAATCGGATTATAATTGATCAAATTAACTGAAAATTACAGATCACTGCTTCGCCATAAAATAAGCCAAAACACAGCAATTAACTTGCAGGTGCAAACTAATCTTGCAATGGGCTCAACTTACATCGGAATGCAAAAAGAAATTCGGTTATATTATGGTTATATACAAGCAAAACCTTTTGTAAGCGAGGAGATTGATAGCCTAATTAAGGAAAATGCTAGTGTCCGTGGAAGTTGCAAAATGGCGGAGCTGTTTTGCATGTCCATCAGCGTTGCACCGGGCGGACAATGGCTGTGCAATACTTTCATAACCACGTTCCTAATGTGCAAGTAAAATGAAGAATGCTGTAACAAGCGCATAATAAATTTTTAAGTGCTGGCTGGTTTAAACTATTCTAACAAGCCTTTATAATGATCGTCCACCGTATGTAACGCAATTTTGCTGAGATTCTTCATTCTATTGGTCTTTCAAACAGTTATCGTCGGGTAGGCGATCACCCACATTACATGAAACAGGAAACCATTGAGGCATTTTATAAAGTGTTCTAAGTCTTTGTTACTTAACTGTAGGTCTCTTTGTCTGACAAGTATTTTCCCCAAGTGCATAGAGTAGCTTATTAGGCAAGAAATTTTCTAGTAAGTGATGATTAACGCCTGAATCGGAGCGAAAAGGCATGGGGTCATTAGTAAGAATTTATGTCTTACAAACCTGTTGTTTCCTAGACAAAAGGACTCGAAGCTTTGATATCGGTGTTCCATCGGAATTCAGGTGTCAGAACTTTAGAAAAGCCTTTGACTCGGCTCATGGTCTATAGTTATTACAGAAGTTGACTTCCACGCGTTCATCTCCTTGGCATTTATCTTTGAGACAAATACTTCATCGCGCACGACGGCTCAAAACTGTAGGCCGGAGAATACAACAGATTTAATCTTCAACAATGATACAAACGAAAAATCAGAAACTATGTACAGAAAACAGTCGCCATCAGCATTGAAAGCTCTCACAAACTGCTTCATAAAGCCAATATTCAAATGCAGTGGAGGGAATTTGATCTTCCTCACAACAATGGCACAAAATGTGAGGTGCCCAGTGGGTATTAAAAGCCTGCTGTATAGACAAATTTCACAAACGAAATGATGTCTCATTTGATGAACTGATGTATAACAGCAACATTTATATAGCAAAATGCATCAAGTTTATTTGCACATGTATGTCAACCTGAAGGATTCATGGGTATATCAGCAAAGAAAGTGGATTGATAAGTAATTTTCTACTTACGTACAAAGTCGAATTACATGACAAATGGCGCATACAGAATAATCGGGTTTCATATTTGAAATCAGCATTAAAAGTGCACGTAGAATCACTTAAAAGATCTCTTGCATCTGAAGGTTTACAAAAGTTTTCCCTGTGTAATTATTTAAAAAGATGTCTACTATTTCCTTCCCTTCTTTTAATCATGGAACTAGTTTAAATGTTTACACAACACGAATTCTGCTGACTTTGTATTAATGTGGACTGATAAGTGGAAGGTAGCATAGAAAGGGAAGTCGCTAACTAGGTATGCAAAAGAAACTGGTGTATCTGCATTGCCATTTCTGAAACTTTTTGATAATTGTAACAATACTGACTGATGGGGCAACCTGAGTGGAACGGTTAAGTTGTGTTTAAGATTACCTGGAATTGTCATATATTGTGGTTATCCCATGTAGTTTGTTTCCGCCCCTGCATGCGCTTCCTTCTTTATTTGGGTGGAAAACGCACTCTCGGTAAACAAGTTTCGCTCACCTACATCACTTGAGTGAGCAAGACCACGCGGCAAATGAACGAAATTATTTTGCCTACGAACATGGTCGATTTAATATCCGTTACCAGAAGCTAAGACATTCAAACTGTCATAACAATATTAAATGAATTTTTAGCTAAGAAGCCTATTGCTGTTTGATAAAAGTAAATAAATAAATAAATGGTTGTAGAGGAGTACTAAGGGGAGTTAATTAGTTTAGGTAGAAGTTCGTCAGATCTAGACTCACTCAGACAGCCGTCACACGCCCGGAAAAGCACTGAATGCGCATTTCATCGAGCTCTACCAGGGTCAGATGGAATGCGCACAGCTTCCGATTACCGAAAAGATGAAACGCACGTACAGTGCTTTTCCGGGCGTGTGACGGCTGTCTGAGTGAGTCTAGATGTGACGAAATAAACGGTTTATTCGTCGACGGTGCGAAGCGCAGTCCAACTTAGTGACTTGACCAATCTATTGGGCGTGATCAATTATGTAGATCATCTGCATGCCTGCTTGTAACGGACAACAAACGGTAGATTTAATGTACCTAGATTGTACTAGATTGTACTAGATGTAACCTAACGTTACATCGTAGATTGGGGTATTGCGTTGTGTCGTTGCGTTAGTGGCTTTCTAGTACTCGATTTGGGAACATATATGTACTACGACGCAACATTCACCAGGTGTACAACACATATGGCAGGTGCTTGATTCGTTATGCAATCCCACTAACAAGTTTACCGGAGTATTTCTACTTGCGATGAAAATATCGTTTTTGTTCGTAGCGTCGCAAAAACAGCTTCTATACAACCTTATAACCAGATGGTACCTGGCAGAAAGTGGATGCGGCACAACATGTATACATTAGCTCAATTATTTCATACATATATCCCGGAAAATACGCATCGCAATTATCGGAGCAAGCGATGTACATTTAGTGTGTAATACGTGTACAATTTTTCAAAGAACGTCCATTGGCTAGACTGCACCGTGCTGCACTCTACCCGTTTTCGGGACGGTTTTGGTCCATGATTGGTTCAAATTTCGCGAATACCAGGTTGAATTCCCAACTGATTCAGCCAATTAGTGTGATAATACAGATAATTTAGCAATGAAATTGCCGTCTAACATTTTTAAAAGAAAAGAACTCTAGGACTATCCGGTTAGAAAACTTTGCTGTCAGCACTTATCTAACTTAGTGGTTTTCATGTTATTATTTGTCAAGATCACCCAAGGTTTGCCAACTTATTTGTCTTACTATGGCAGCAGATTGGCTATAATACACTCAAAATTCTTGTTAGTGAAGCTCTGTACCGATAGTCTCTAAACGCCCAGCAATTCGATTCTAAAAATAGCAGACATCGAATATTGTGAGTATACGTTGAACAGTTACAATATGATCAGACACGCGCATCATGCATTAATAGCGTTTTAGTAACTTCCTTTGTAACTGACAGCGTCAGATTCACATTTTAATCCACCTTCCAGATTGAAATTCAACTAACACACTTTTGAACATTGCGTTCAAACATTCAATTTTACGTTGGTTGTGACATACATATGTTAACAAGTAGTGGTGTAAAAATATTTAAAGAATGGCTAGTTTGTGAAGGCTGCCAAGCGGTTTTTTATACTCAATAATGTAAACGTGTAGAAGGATTCTTGATGCTTTGTGTTCAATTCAGCCATCTATCAACAATCGAGTGGACTACTCCGAGTGCGATTATCTTCTCTTATCTTCGCCATTATCACTGTACTTTTACCCCAATTATCGCGTTGTCAGCACGATCTTCGCCTCAATTATCTGCGTTATCAATACGACCTTCACCTTAATTATCTCCGCACGTGCTCCCGATACAGGTGTTTACATGCATTCTCGCAATGATTATAAGCAATGTACTTATCATCCCCCCACACTCTCATTTCATGTTATCCGGCCTTCAACCGATCTGTGTTTGACCAATCGCATAGACTTCACGTCCTATATAACCAGTGTTCTGTATTCCGTATCGCATGGACGATCTGAACCCTTTCTTGTTGTTCTCGGTCCGAATTGTATCTCTTTTGAAACTGCGTTGAGTGGAAGCGCAACTATTGAGGTTTGTATTATTATTGCTTCCTGATTGTTCGTTAATAGTACCGTCATCTTGTCCAGTGTTCTTGTTCTTTGACTGGCTGGATACGCGTTGGCTCAAGGCTCTTCAAAGCGAATTGTCGCTTACAAAACGTGTATGCCGGAATCGCAGATGTAAACTTCGTGCCCAACCATTTGCACTAGCTGTGATAACATTGAGAAAACTATTTGTTTTACCTGCTTCTCTTGTTCGCACAAACGATGTACAAGTCAAACACAGTCTTTCCTTACACACCTTGCGCAGATTTCCGCTGATACTTAGGGTCTGTATAGGTGTCCCAGCAACGAGCATCCACTGGTCTAGAAAATCTAGTTGTTGTAACTCTCCAGAATTAACAAAATTAGTTTTGGGCGATCACAGATGTGCGTAACGTAGGCAGTTTTTATATGGTAAAATTTGGTGCAAGGGAATTTAACGGATTCAGCCCTTAGTTCCACCGTCGCAAGTATTTAACTAAGCAACACAAAGTACTGCCAAATAAGTGGCTTCACGTACAGTGAGACAAAAGTCAAACATGGCAGATGAATACATGCTTCAGCAAATTCGGAGATTAAGACGAATGGTGATAGGTAACAACCTAAGATTGGTAGAAAATAGCGAATTTTAAGTGAGTATTAGTCTAAAGGGATAATTGTAAGTATAGAATAAGTGAAGTTGAGGGTCTATAATACCTGGTGCAATATTTACTCAGTTGCAGTCAAAAGATCTACTTAGATTTGGAAATACCTGTTCTTGGTGTGCCACCGTTGTGCACATCTCAATGCGCTTATAACAAAAAGAAGCTCTATTTTTGTGAACAACATTCACTAAAATAATTCGTCCTATTCGTATTCCATCGCTTTGATTAAAAGTCTGCAAGTGACGGCGATAAGACATTATCAATAGGGATGTATCACAACTTTGTGGAACTATACAGCATCATCAGATTGCTTTGATTTATTTAACCCATCATCATCAGTATGCATGCTAGCTAGATGCGGAAAACACCTCAGCTACTGCGCCGCAACACATAAAAGAAGAAAAATAACATAAATGCAAGTTGCATGTCAGCTGGGCTACCGGCAATGGATGAGCATCGTTCCGGAAAGCTACAAGTCGGCTAATAGGCAACAAAAGATTAGCATTTAAAGTTATATTATACTAAGAAATGAGATCATGGTTGGATGGGGATATTAAAAGAGATGGTGTGGGACAAAGAAACTTATATTGAGAATGCCAATGTGGTCCGCTTCTATCCATGTCAACAAGTGTATCTAGTCAAACGTGATCATAATCATTTTATCCCAAACAAGGAGACGTGACACTCCAACTGAGGCCAGCTTCCAAGTGAGAGCCTTCATTGCTCTCGACCAAGTAATCGCCTGCCAACCTCTCCTCTTCTTCCATCCACACCCCCGGCTAGCGAACAACGCACTTTTATGGGAGCCGTTGGGCTGGCATGCATAACACCTGGCCGAGCCATGGGAGCGTGGGGCGTGAAATAACGGTGCTAAGCGCTTTAGTTCTTTTTCTGTGCCGTAAACATGGTGTCAAACACGCTCGTTACTCACGCTGGGTTCGCACCAGATGTGAGACAAACTCCGTGGCACCGGTGGTTGAACATATCCAGATCTTTATGTCCTCTGATCTAATGGGCTAGATTTCGCAGCCGTACAGTCTGGTCGAATGTACCGCTGCAATGTACACCCTACCCTTCAAGGTGAGAGTGATGCCACGCTACCGCCATAGGTGGCGAAGACTAGCAAAAGCACCTCCAGCTTTTGCTATACGGTTCGTGATCTCATATTCGGTCAAAAGGGCGCTGATGCAACTTACAAAGTTGTTGAATTTCTGAAGGACTTCTAGCTGATACCCACCAACGGTCAACAAAGTAGGCGATCTTCGCCAATATTGGAAGAAAAGCTTCGCAGTTCCATTGTTCACAGCAAAGCCCAAAGCGGCTGATAGCGAATGCCAATCCGTACATTGCAGCTTGGCACTTCTGGCATCTGTCACAGATAAGGGCAACATCATCCGCATGCTCTTAGTCAAGAAGTCCTTCTTCTGGGAGTAGCTCTATGCATTATAATTCGTATCGTGTGGGTGCAAGCTCCGTGAGTTTGTCCATAGCAAAGTTGAAGAGGAAAGGCAACAACGGGCATACTTGTCTCACTCCGCTGGAAATAATGTAGGGCGGCGACAGCTTGCCGCAAACCCACACTCTGTGCCTGCTACGCACGTATAATGCTCGAATAATATTTACATATTTCTCGGGAACAGGTTTCCTGATTGACAGTCCCAAAGTACACATCGATCAACAGAATCGAAGACAACTTTGATGTCGAGGAACACGACAACGTTGGGCCGCCAACATATGTGAGGGTGCCCCAAAGTGAAGATGTGGTTGATGCAGCCACCACCCCCACAAAACCCGGCTTGCTACTCACGAATCTGGCTTTCACCACCGCCAGTCAGTCTGTGATGGATTACAAAGGCAAGTAATTTGGTGGTGATGGGGATCAGACTGATTCCTCTATGGTTACCGCATTCCGAGCGCGAGCCTCGTTTGAGGGTCGGAACTACAACGGAGTGGCTGCATGTGGTTAGGACTGTTTCCTGCTCGCAGAGTTTCACCAGTATTTCCTGTAGATCATCAATAAGCGCAGGACCTCCAAATTTGAAAAAAGATGATTGTAGATCATCTGGTCCCGCGGCTTTATTTAACTTCAACAGTGCGATCTTACGTTCTGCTTCTGAGGGAGAGGGCGGATTCAAATGGAGACCACAGGGAGCAGGGCGATCAATCGCCAGTGAGGAATCGAACAATTCCGACCGATTAAATTGCTTCTCATACTGCTCAGCACACAGCACCAAACGTTATGACAAATTTTGGATAGTTTGTTTACTCTTGTCATCAACTGTTTCACTAACACCAAGTCTACAGCTGCCCGTTTTCCGTATCAGACGTAATAACTTTCAATGTTTAACAAAGACAGCGGCCACTTCCAATTCTGACGCACGAAGCGACCATCAGGATTCGCGGCCTCTCTAGGCTCGCACAGAGTTTTGCCCAGATCTCTTTGCAAGTTCCATTATGTTTGCTTCCAGCCGGAATATGCCGGCAAGTATCGATAAGTTCCAGAAACCGTGAAGAGACACAGTGTCAATTTTGGCTATTAGACTTATCACATGATTTGCCTGCTGCTAGGGAGTTCTGGTGAACATGCGACCAGCGACCTTCAATTGTCTCCAGTGGGCGCTTACTCAACCCGCATGTCAGCGTATTTGGATACGCTTTCAGAACAGCTGGCTTCGCCAGTTGGCTGGTGTCAATTCGCCCACAGTGTCGTCGTAGGCATCCTCCAAAACGCATCCACGTGTCAGTACCTACAAGCGCATGATCTGTGTCCACACTTATGTTCCAAATCGAGCTACAGTTCTGATCGCCGCCCCTCCAGCGGTAAATCCGGCTACATCCTTCTCCCCGTTGGGGTTCACGCAACCAAAGTATCTGTAGCTCGGGGACTCAGGACAATGCGAACACCAGCTTGGCCGGTGCTCGAAGCTGCATCGTCACCAGATAGGCGCAATTAGAAAATATTGCTGGCGTCACTTGAAGAACATCGCAGAGTGAGCACAGAGCTCGAGTCTTGCAGGCGAGCAGCTGATATCGATCGAGAGGGTCTCTAATGTTCGGGAAAGTGCTGCTTGTTGACCAATCTATAACAAGGTGCGTACATTGAGGCATGCCAAGCTGAAGGAGGATCGAGGGCTCCAAGTGGAACAGGATGAAATGGGGTGGAACGCGCGGTTGGATTTGGGCTCGTCGACAGGACGGGAGTGACGCCCCACGTTTACACGTGAGTTGAAACTAGAAGATAAACGCCTAGCAAATTATGTTTAGGGAGGGTCAAGAATCGGGGGATTGAAAAATGGAGGGATAAATGTGAAATTGGAACGGGACGATAAGGGTGAGAAAACGTAAGTGGGTAAATAAGTAGGCGGGAAGGCTTGAGCAGTAACATCCAAACCCCTATTCAACCTGTTCAATGCAGCAGATAGGGCGCCATTTGTTATCCTCAGCAACGGCCAGCACTTTACAAAACTGTTTGTAGGAGGGGATTTCAGGATGATCAAGAGCACTGGCCTACTTTCAACATGGCAACACGAAGTATGCACTAAGAAGCCAGGGTTGAAAATTACTGTTGCAGCAGAACGAAGGTGAATGGATTTGTCTGAATAAGAGGCTTATATTCAAACGCATTTCTAAAAATTTTAGGAAACACTGTAATCACTTTTATCATTTCTTATTTAGCACTAGGCAAGTAATGTATTGCGTATAAGCATCATGTCAAATCTATGGTATCATGTTACTATTTACACTTGTTTGCTGCTTGCGTACCTCACAGAACAGTACAAACCTCATGTTTTGAGTCGGAACGACACAACACCAATCGATATCTCAGAAAAAATAGATAAACGTTTCACAAATGAAATTTGAATTTTCTGGGTTAATGATTCACTTTGCCAAATACTTGAAACTAAACATTCTCTTTTATGCCAAAATTCCAATTTGGTTGTGGGGGTTTCTCGACAAATATTGATGTCAATTTTTGCTATGCCAAGGGAAACACAATTTGCCACCTGATAATATACTTTGTTGCACATACAGATATGGAAGTTACATAATGTTATCACATTATATGTGAACTTATCGATGTTGAATACCGTCACAGAATATATTTTGTGTAGCGAAATTTAAATTCCGTTAGCTAATAGATTTTAGTGGTAACGGATATATTAAATTGTGTCTCAAACACAAATAAAAATGCCAAATGGCCGCTTGCTGTTTCCGGTGCATTCTTTACCTCCAGCAGAAACGAAGCACATGACCTCTAGATATCAGCAAATTCCGCTGCACGCTGGTGTCGTATATCGTCAAACTACAGGTGACGGCAGCCAACAGTCATGAACTGCTAGCTGATTTCAATATAGTGTACCTCAACCTCCATTGGCAATCAAGTAACAAATGTTACGTAGGAGAGAGTTGGCCACTACAGCAAAATATTTCCCCTCTCTCATTGATTACCGAAATGCTAATAGCAGTCAGTAAGAAATGCTGTGAATGACCATGCATAAACTTATTCAAAAAACAATGATCGAAACTGACAAACTTCCTTTTGTTGACATACATATACTAATATTCCAGACAATCGGTTATTTATATGTAAAGTCGTTTATCTGTGGGACCACTCACGAAACCGAAAAATCTTGTCTTCTTAGACAGATGATCCTCACGAAAGGGTTTAATTCATAGCAACGCTATTCATCATCGAAACACATGTCTATTACCTTTCCAAATGCGAACTAGATCAGAAGGCTCGCAAGTTCTTCAATAAGTTTTGGTCTTCTAACTTATTCAGTAAGAGTAAGGTTGCATATCTTGAAATGTATGACTAATAAAAATGTAACAAATCTACTGTGTATGAGTAAAGGCTTTGAAAAGTAACTTGCAAAGCAGTGCAATCCACAGTTTTACAAGGGATTGTGCACACACGCTATTCTATTGCCCGGATAGTTATCCACCAGGTTTAAAAAATCCAGTAAAGAAATCTGTTGCTTGGTGGTTGAGACACAAATCGTAGATATTTTTCTGTCATCATGATAAACTCAAGCTGTCACTGCGTCCGCTAATTTTTGCACAGGAACATAAACTATCGGCAGTACCGTTCCTACTCTTTGTCTGTTTCCATATTCACATCCGCAGGTGCGAAATTCCAAGTGACAAACATGTCCTAGGTTATCTTTGCTGTGTTACAAATTTGGACATTATAATCAAAAATGCAACAGCCAGTCAGCTTGCATCCAAATAACTACTTTGAAAGGTTACCCAATGCAGTAGTGTTTACAGAAGCTTTAACTTGCTCGTCTGCCTCAGGTCCAATTTGCATTGGTCTCAGAATATATGTGTACAGGACAAGGGGACTATTCTACAAAAATTTGAGATATGTATGTTCTCCACCTCCTTCCTCGTAGCAGCGATGAGTTCAGTTCCGGACATGATTCCATGATCGTAATAAGATGTAAAAGCTGTTTTTTCTTAAAAAACGTTTTAATTGTCTGGTCTAGTGGTTTAACTAACAGTGTTCTTAGAGGGCGAGTACCGCAATTTCACGTTATGTAGCTAGGTTTTGGGATGGTCTTTGCCATTGTAAACAAAGAATGGCGTTGCGTTTTCTTCCGTGCACCTTCCTTTCAAGCTATTAATTCCACCTACAAAACTAACTTCAGTCCACCATACACTTTATTATTCTTGAAATTACCGGTATATATTCATGTAGTAGTTTTCAAATTTCCAGGATTTGCTGCAGGACACAGAATGCTACAGTTTTTCATGTAAATTATACGTAGCGAATATTACTTGGCTAGCTAACGGAGCACAGTTTCCCTATGACATCCGGCAACAGATGAACACTCATCTATCCTGGGTTCATAAAGCGCTTTCTTCACCTGACTTGAATTACGGATAACATGTATTTTGTGGCCAAATCCCAAGCTCGTTAGACACACATTTGCAAGCTCTTACGTTTAATTTACCATTGCACTGGTGGTGCCTAGTCTTGTTACCCTGGCAACATAAGCGGAATGTGCGGCCAATTACGACACTTCGAAACGAAATCTAACCACATGTGAGATACGGTGGCAGACATTCAAGAGACCTCAAGACGAAATCGCAACCAGTCGTGTTATTGGTGGTCGCATTTTACAAGTGGCAGAACGCCTGGGGACCACGAAAGTGTGGTCGCGTTTGTGTTAGACAGGTGAGCGCTATACACATGTTAGGATTAATGAGAATGTAGGAAAAGCGTTGGGGAGGTATTTGACTGGTTCCCATAGACGGTTGGTCACGATAGAAAAGTGATGCCCATAGCAGGTTGGACTGTACTACAATTTCCATTTCATTTTGCAATAAAAGAACGCATGGATATATGGATGATGATTTTATACTTTCTAGAACAATATTAGCTGAAACTACCAAAGGTACCAACTGTATAATCAATAATCTCCTTAAATGTTTTGTCTCCTCAAGTCGCTGTTATTGGCTGAATAGAGCGTAACCGCTACTGTGAAGTTGCTTAGCAGAACCTGTTTGTAAATACCTTAGAAATATTTCCGCTTAAATGATATACATGTAACTTACATGCTTTTGAACACTAAAGCTGTAACCTCACTTTACTGTGGTTCCACTGAGAGCAGTGTGACGCTCTAGGTGGATTTATATCAAAACTACACTGGCTTACAACACCATAGAAAAAAAACTGAAAATATCTTCTTTGCACACATGTTATTTGGTCCAGATGTCAAGGAATAGGTATCCGACATTTGTGTTTGGTAGCGAGTAGTAGTCCAGTTTGCCTTTTGCTAATGATTTGTTGAAGTTGCGCTTGAAGAGAAAGCAGATAATATCATCTGATTGATAAATTTATATGAACAGTATTTTGATGATACGGAATTGGTCTTGGATATGAATGAAAATATTGCAGTTGCAACCCATAATGTGACGACCACATGGTTTGATTGAATATTCTTTCCGCTGAAAAGTGAATTGGGGGGGACAACTTTTATATTTTCAAATCACACCGAAATACAAAGTTTTATTTAGCACAGGTGTTGTTCATATGGCTCTCAGTAATTAGGAGCCTAGACAAATTCGCAGCAGAGGAAACCTTGCGTTTGACATAATACAATGAAATGATTAGCCATTACACTTCATAAATAGCCCCAGTGATATTATGGAACGGGTCTGAATAATAAGGGCTCAAAGGGAGCCAAGCTTCATTGAGCTGATGTTCAAAAGTGAACAAATCCAGAAATCCATTATAGGTGATGAGCAACCAAATAGAAAATAAAAGTGCGGAGGCCCGTCTACCGTTTTCCTCAAGGTCACTGCTCAAGCATTGGAGCAATTCATCGCACTGCTAATATAAATTCACATAAAGCGGTAGAAACATATATATTAGACGAAATGTTCGAAATCTAGGTAACTGAAATGGCGAAAACAATTCAGAATAAATTCTCAACAGAATGGAGTATTATGATTGCACTGGGTAAATCAAGGAGTAAGTTACCTCTGAAATTATGAGGCATTAAGTGAACACCAGCTACTGGGTCATGCTTAATACATCATTCACTGTACTTGCGCCCCATCAAAGATTCATACACTCAAGCCGTCTGAGGCTGGTGTTATCGATCGAGAGCGCCCACTGTTCGCTGTTCAAAAGGAACAAAGCGGGAAATTAAGAATAACGTGACAGACCGTAGCCCACTAAATGATGCACCGCCAATCGATTTTACGAGACCTGGCTTTTCCAAATTTTGTTAGTTAATTTATGCGACCCATGCGAAGGTTCACAACGAGAGTATCAAGACACAAGCCGTGTTATTCAATATAATTATTCGCATCGTTAATCAATATCATAGGGCAGTAGGTACGGTTTAAATGAACAAGCGTACCTTCAGCCAAATTGTGTTTGGTCTATTTATATTCGCTACATCGCTTGTGTGATACGCAGGAGTGTGCACAGCCTCATGTGTTAGACCCGCTGCCTTTAGGGTGTACATTTAATCGAAGATTTTGGCTGAGAACCCAAATCGTTTTCAAGTCAGCTGTAGGTGCCCTGCCAGTATCCTAGTGCATCCTCTTCGGAGGTTAGGAAGTGGTCCATGGCCCTCTTCTCGTAAAACAGCCATAGGAGACAACAGGTCTACGGGTTATAAGCTCACAGCTCGATTGGCGTAGAGCACGAACGCCACCCATTGTTTCTGACGGTGGGAGGGCAGCTCCGCCTTTTCAGTGGTTTGCTACTGCCCGCCTCAAGCGACGCAGCCTTGGTCACATTGGTGTAAACCCACCAAAACCATCCTGCCTGTGGCCGTGGTTGCAGGTGCGTATCCTACTATGGTCGCAAAACATATATGTATGGTTCTAGTACCTCAAAGGCTGCGGGTGACGGCTATTAAGCAGATCAAAATCTGGTAGTTGAACTGTTCGCTGAGCTTGGCAAGTTGATTGCGAACGTTTCGGCACTAATCGGATTGTACATCATGAGCGCTCTCACCAAGGCTCCTGTACACTGTTCTATGCTACTGCGCGACGCGCAACTACTCACTGATGATGTCATCTCGGTTGGCAACGAAATGTTTACTACCAAATTGCCAAGCTCAGAGAAGAGTTCAACAGCCATCTGAAAAAACCTGAGCTACCAGTCTTTAATTCTATAGATCCCAATCTGTCACTGCAATCAGATGCCCGAGCTGGATCTGCTCTCCACTGTCTTGTGGGTCAGGCTAATGAGCCAAAGGCACCGGGCGGAGTCCCGCAAGCGAACCTCTAAATCACCTATTGCTTTATGGGTCAGGCTATTGGGCCGAAGGATCCGGTTGGAGTCCCTAAAGCAAACCTCACTGGCGATTGCCCCCCAAAGCAATCGTATGCATGCGCGCAAAGTACTCTGCATCGGGTGGTGGAACCTGCGCACTCTACTGGAGTGGAACTCGAGGGAACACCCCGAGCGAAGCACTGCACTGGTCGCGATGAAACTGGCGCGCTACCAAGTTGATTGTACGGAGCTCAGTGAGACTCGGCTGGCTGAGCAAGATAAATCGTATGAATCAGATGCTGGCTACATATTTTACTGGGTGGGCAACGCCGCCTCAGCACCACGTGATCATGGGGTCGCATTTGCAATATCCGACCGCGGATGTGACTCGCCACTAAATAAAGTCACTGCCTCTTCCCTTTTCCGGAGGATCATTCACACATCTCGAACGTCATCCAATTCGAAGCGTTCCATTTATTTTCTCCTTTGATGGTGAACCAAGCGGAAGAAAACACACAAACGGAGTCACATTTACCTACTCACACAACATGGCTACTTCTAAATACACATTTGAACACACTTCTAGATGTCCACAAACACACCCAAATTCCTATGCTATTTGTCAAAATGTAATAATTCGTGCAATTGCCGAGCATACCTGTCTGTATTACCATGATCATGCATTTGATGGTGTGCTCGCATTGACGAGAATACATTATTTATTTATTTATTTGTTTAAATGGCCAGCTGGTGAGTGACCGAACAGGCATCAACGCTCGACTGATAACTCTTCGTCTACTACTCGGCAGAGGCAAGTTGGCCGTTTTTATGATCACGTACGGTCTGACTATTTATTATCCTGGTGACACGCGTGATCAATTCTACATTCAGCTATCATCCGTGCTACAGTCTGTGCCGAAGAGCGATCAACTATTTCTGCTAGGTGATTTCAACGCGCGCGTTGGGCGTGATGCATCGGTGTGGACAGATGTTAACTCTCCGCATAACATTGGTTCAGCGAATACGAACGGTGACAGGCTGCTCTCACTGTGCGCCACCCACGGCCTGACGATCACGAACACTCAGTTTGCACTGAGTGCGAATGATATAGCAACTTGGACACACCCACGGAGTGGTTAAGCACACCCGCTCGATTATGTCATAGTAGGTCAGAGTGAGATGCGTGAAGTGCGCATGACACGTGTACTGCGTGGATCTGAGTGAATCACTTATCCCTAATTGGTACGGACAAAACTGTACGTAAATTTAACATTCTCTCTCTCGGTACTGTGGCGAAACGTATTGTGCTATAGAAGACAATGGCTGCACGATAGTTTGATGTCGAACGCATAGCCACAGTGCGCGACCTGTGGCACCAATTTCGCGACCCGTTGACAGCTGCTGACCAGAAGACCATCGGGCGCGCAAAGTGTAAGCGGCCAGATTGGTTTGATGACGATTAGTGCATTGGTGTGTGAGAAGAATGCAGCATTCGCTGACCATGTCGCAGACCACAGTAAGTTGGAAAAGAAGAGAAACTTTGGGCTAATTCGACGACGCTTGTCCCGAGAGCTCCGTTGCATTAAAAAGGCATGGTAGACGCAGAAGGCGAAGCAAATGGAGTGCTACCCCGAACGTTGCAAACACAAAGAATTATTTGACCTCTTGAAGGTGGTTCATAGACCGAGAATGGATCCGCTAAGGATGCATATCGATGGAGGCTCCAGTGCTAACTGCACACAGGCTGCAGACATAATGCAGATTGGCAAAAACGTTTTGGCTGTATTTTAAACAACCGTTCAGAAATCGACTGGTCTACTTTGAACGGCCTAAAGCAGCGTACTGTACAGAGAGTATGGCGGACACCTACACTAGATAAGAGCCAGAGAGTACTTGCTCAACTACGAAACGGCAAGTGTGCCGGTGCTCACGGGATCCCGCCTGAAATATTGAAACACGGCAGACCCGCGTTAGTGAATGTGCTGCACCACTTGGTGCAATGTGTGGGTACTGAGGAGGAGGTGTCTGCTGAGCTGAAGGATGCCCTTGCGCTACAATGTAGAAGGGCAAAAGTAGCAAGCAATGTTGCACGAATTATGGTGACATCTACGTGCTCAGTTCTGTGGGAAAGGTGATTGCCCGAATCCTGCTCAACCGCCTCGTCAGTCAGGATGTGGAACCTAAAGAGGCGGAACAGCAGTGTGGATAGCTTTCGCGTCGTAGCACCATTGATATGGTGTTAGCAGCTCATCAGTTGCAGCAGAAGTTCAGAGATCGACACTAGCCGTTTTATTCCCTTGTTGTGGATTTCACCAAGGCGTTTGATAGGTGAACCGGTAGGCCTTGTAGCTAGTTTCGTGTAAATTTGGCTGTCCAAATTAGTTTCTAAGTTTAATTGAATGTCTGCATAGTGGTAAGTGGGCGAAGGTGCAGCTAAATGGAGAGACCTATGATAACTTTGCAGTTGTCACTGGTGTGAAGCCGGGCTGTGTGTTAGCTGCTGCCGTGTTTACTATTTCTCTTCATGCGGTGATGTGTGTTTGATGCAGGTCTTGCTACGGGTGTTCGTGTGGAGCACCGTACTGATAGCGTGTTGCTAAACCTCCGTCGTTGCGGTGCGAGAACTATAGTCTGTGGGACAACTATCCCTAGGTTGCCGTTCGCTGACCACTGTGCGTTTTTTGCACACAGCATGGATGAGTTGCAGCATATAACTAGTGCTTTGGCTTCAACAGGTCACCATCAACATACGCAAAACTCTCAGTCTCTTTCACCCTTCACCTGAGGTGCAATTCACAATGTTGCCGCGAATCAGTGTTGGTGCAGAAGTAATAGAAACCACCTCCCGTTTCTGCTACCTTGAGAATGTGATGTCGACTGACCAGCAGCTACGCAGTGAGCTGCGTAACCGTGTCTCTAAGGCAGCGACAATATTGCGGAAGCTAAAGTACCGAATGTGGAACAACCATCAGCTTACGATTGGCACGAAGCTGTTGATTTACAAATCTATGGTGCTGTCCGTTCTTCTATACTGTAGTGAAACCTGGACATTTTACCGGCGGGATGTACGAAATCTCGAGCGGTTCCATCAACAGAGTTGCGACGGATTCTGCGCATTGGCTGGTATGACAGAGTTGCGGACACGTAAGTGTTGTGCCGAAGTGGAATGTATGCAGTGGACTGCATACTTTTGCTGAGACACCTGAGGTGGTTCGGTCATGTGTGGCGTATGGATTCGACGAGGATACCGAAACAACTATTATTTGATCAGCTGAGTATTGGGAAGCAGCATGTGGGGAAACCGAAGCGACCTTACCAGAACATGATCAAAGTGAGCTTCTCATGTTTTAATCTTGATTGCAGGTCATGCGAACCGAAGGCGGTTGATGGGCGTGCATGGCGCGATCTGATCCCCGGGGCAGTAGCCGAGATGCGGGAAAAAGTCCTCATGCATGCATAAAGCAAGTGGGAAGTGCGGAAGCGGCAGGCGCTGATGCATTGTACTTCACTGACTTCGAGGGCATGCTGCTGTAGCATATGCGGTCGCGAGTGCCTGAGTCAGGAAGGCCTGATGAACCATGAGCGAGGCCACTCGTGGTCACCACCGAAGCGACGTCGTGTCCTGCTGAGAACGTAGGCTAAACCGGCGCAGCGTTTGTAGGTACGCTGCATTCGATTTACTAAGCGCTTGCTTACATGCTGAGTCTTTTTATTTCAAGTGGTGGATTCGCTAAAGTGTCTTAATGCTTTTTATCTCATAGTAAAGTTTACCTGGGCGATCTTTTATAAAATTGCACACGTCGCTTAAGCCAATTGTATTTAACTTCGATAACCTTTTTGTGTTTGTAACATTTGCTTAAAATATAGTTTCTGCCTTATTGAACTTGTCGCGAGTGGGTTGGCACCCGATTTAATTCATATGCTCACTTATTGAAGATTTGTTTCTCAGTATCGGTATGCATTATTTGAGTTATTTTTCTGATATCGTCTTTTCAAGCGATTGGCTGTTGCTTGACATTTCCGTTGTGGTTGCGTTTGGTATGCCTACCTGTCTATTACATACTACCTCCTCCATAGTGTATCCAAGAGGCAGTTGGATGTTGCTTTAGGGGACGGGATGCGCGGTCCATGTGGCCGTGCTGGGCTCCAAGAGTGGTTCCATGAACTTCGTGTGGACCGGACCACGGTCCAGCCATGGAGTTGTGTGCGCTTGATTCCCAAAATACAGCGTGCATTTGTTTGTCTGTGAAGAAGTGTGGGTCGGCTCCGTTGATGAAACGTGGCGCCTATCCATATGACTCCAGGTTTTATTCATTCGGATTTACACTGGCTAGGAGGTGTGTGGATGGAGCTGTGTGCGGTGCAGCGCAAACCACACATATTTCCACTCTAGGCGCAGGGCTCATGGGACTGTCCTCATAGAGGCCACGTTGACAAGAAAATCGGATGCCGCTAACCATTCAACATAAAATCTTGAGCTCGGCAAACAAAATCATGAGTAAAAATTAGACAAATGTACAATAAACGGGACCATTACATTTAATGACGGAACATACAATTTTGACATAGACTACAGTTTAGGAAGAAGTAGTTGAACTAGCTCCTCCTTCCATAATTTTGAACCAACATTTGTACTTAATAACCAGCCACCAAGAGTTTTGGAAAAACATGATTAGAGCATGCCCTTGATGAGCATTAACGCGTTGATCAGTGTGGCCTTTTCCGTTGTCTGGTTGCTAAGTGGACATGGTACGTGTGTCACTTTAGGATTAGTAGTTAAATTAGCCGTCGCTGATGGTCAGATATTGGTATTTTAGTGTCAAGCATAGTGTTGTTGCCTTTGAAAAGTTATAAGAAAGTGATCCGAATGCGAATTCTATGCAACACCAAAAGAAAACTTAATGTGACGGATGCACGCATTCCTTCAAATCTGGTCAGCACCGTTAACATCAACTCACTACGACTTGCAGCTGATATTTGAGTTTAGCCAGATATGCAAACAAAGGTTGTGTGAAAGGAAGCTTCGCATCTACTTCAGAAGTAACTTAGGATTTCTGGTTAAATTGTACGTAGGGTTAAAAGCTCGTTGAAGAAGAGTATGCGGAACTTGACATGAATCCAGACCTTGCATACCGAGTTGTTTAACAACTACCTACTTATGGAAAAGGCCGATGGTTTGCGTGAAGACAAGACTTTTGCAATACCTGAATGCCGCTGCTTCTTGAGTCGAAGCCACTTAAGTACCGGTTTTGTCATCCAAAGCTTTAGTGTCTTGTTAATTCTACCAATAGAACCGAATCCGTAGCCACATACCACTAACATCCATTAGTCAAAAACTTGAGAAATCAAGTAAGCGCCTTCGAAGGACTTCGCAAGCATCCGATTTTGCCACATTTGTTTGAATCACGTAAAATATGGCTATTTGTAAAACTACAATAATTTTAACTAGGTAGTCTAGCTAGCCTACCCCTTTTCCCTGCCATCAAGTAAGGCATCAACTTAAGGGCATGAATTGGGATATCCCGATTAATATGCTTTCATGAAGCTACTACGCGCAGCATTGAATCGCGTTACCAGCCGCGAAAACGGTTGACCATCTACAAATAGCACCAACATCAATGAGTTAATTTTATACCCACAAGTCATCCCTTTACAACGATTGCACAAAAGCAGCTACTATGAGGCCTATCCAATTAATTGTTTTCACCACGTGAATTTTAACCTCAGGCCGTTTCAGAAAAAAACGCGACGATTCTGTGTGCTGAGTATAGTGATTCACTTATAAAGTACCCGGTGTTGAAAAGATATGTTTAGTAGTTGCTATTGAATCATTTAGTTATCCGGAATTACGAAGAAATGGAACGTTGTTAAACAAACGAGCAATTCCATTGAAAGAGCTGCATTTTTAAGTGTGCTGTCTGCTTGCCTGATGGATTCCACCTAGCTCTTTCCGTAAATACATAGTCGGCAGCATCTGGATCCGGATTTAGCTGTCACTAAGGTCTCCAAGAAGAGAGGTACAGCACGCCTGCGCCTACAGAGTGACTATGGGTGCCTTAAGCCCCACCACGCATATTTCCATCCACGCCCACCATATGCACTGTAGACCCAGAGTAATAAAACCGACAGGTATGTGGATGGGATCAGCCCACACTCCTTCAACGTGCACAGCGGCAGCATTCCTGTCTATTCCACTTGCGAATCATGCGTACCAGACATACACAAAGCTGGGGTTGGGCCGCAGACCCATCCATACTGCATGGAACCACCCTGTGCTTACCACGTTCAAGAGGATCGTGCACTTCGTCTTCCCCAGCAACATTCACAGTTTACTAGGGTCAGACTAAAACGAGGTGGAGGGTGCTAGACTGATAGGCACCTTAACAAGCGTCGCATCAAGCGCAGCAGCACTGGGTATACTAAACAACAGCCAACACCTGAACAGAAGCAAAATCAACAAGCAAGCACATTTACCGTCCAACTGCAGCGAGGAGGTAACAGACTTACCACATCGAACGAAATATTGGCATGGGTTAGAAAACCGAATTGAATCGGAAGCAGAGTACTTACCAATCGATGCAATAATGATGATTAACAATTCAGAAAATTCGTCTTCCTTTGATTTTGGACACGGTTGACGACACTGGCGGTTTACCAAACCGGCTCCGCTGAGGCATTCGCGACCGCATGTACTACAGCAATATACACTCGACGTCGATGGCATAGACTCCAACAACCCCTGTCGCTACCAAACCATACGTTGCACTTTAATATGCAATAGTGATTACTCTTTCACCTGGACTATCTCACTCTAGATAGGCACTGGGCGTTCACGTCGATTAGATGCTTTTGTTTCACGACCAGTAAAATCAGCATTAGTACGTGTGATACACAAAAAGACGATATAGTATAGGTATACATATATATACCCTTCAACCCTTACGCCTATTTGTGTTGCAATGCGTTCACTGTCGATAATATCTACACTTTAGTACTCCCGTTGGTATGATTTCTTTGTGCATAATGCGTATACTTTGAATAAGTATCAATGCAGATCACATGGAGAAGTTTCAGCAAAAATACCATATTACATATTGGTAGTTTCACAGAATGTCAAAGCTTCGTCACTCCATCATTTAGAGATCCCGCTGTACGGCTGTTTAGGCTCGTACTACAGACCTCTTATACGCTTTGCAGTAATATCTAAACTGGATGCCACTGTGATGAAGTCCCAGTCAATAAGAGCAAATGTTCCTTGTCAGTAATGTATTACAAGATCCAACAAGTTAATTTTGTTCTAAAAGTCGAGGAATAACATATTTTACATAGCATGTCAGTCGGCCTTATCTTCTGCAACAGTCGTAATTTGTGTCACAAAGCAGGTGAGTTGTTCCGTACTGTGACTAACCTGCAAGTCGTAGCGATCCGCCGTCGACACCCGTAGGGTAGTGGCATAAGCTGCTGGCTAGTGGTGAAGGTCAATAGTGCCAAGCAGTCATCTATCAGTTTTATTACTATCTAGATAATTCTCACTAAATACAGATGCATCCATTATGACTAGGTCTGGTCATTTTACATATGGCTGGGATACATTGGCTCTGAAGCAAATGCTCGGATGGGCTTATATGAGTTGTATGCGCCTGGCACAGTTGGTAAACTGTTTAACTGTGAGGAAGTTTTGATGTTAGTGTCATTGAGTCGTCGATATTGTGCCGAAATGTTAATTGCTAACCTACTTGTTCTTGCCGCAATCATAATCTACCAAATCAGAAAGGTTTCCTTAGGTTTTCTTCTATGCTTGCAGAGTTGCCATAATGACTTGTCCACAGAAAGAACAATGAAGCATAAGAAAAACATTAAGGTTGCCAAACATATTTTTCAGAAATAGCAATAAGTGAGTGAAAATATACAATGAAATCGACCGCAGTAGAATAAATAACAAAAACGGTCCCAAGATAAAAACGGTAATTACGCAAAATTATTTATATTTTACGATGAAATGCGCAACGTTTGGTGGACGCATATAATGCTCTTAAAACATCTGCATGTTTAACAGATAAACGTCTAGGGAATACCACATAGAAATGCTATCAGTTGTGCATTCATTAGTTATGTGTCGGTTGGCCGATTGGATTAGGCTAAAAACGAAAAGAAATGGCAAAGTACTGTAATCCAAAGTAAAGCAGACATAGAGAAATATGGATAAGTAAGGTAAGTAAGTTAACCGGAGAAGGTGTACAGCCCATTCAACTGAAAAATGGAAAGCACAATTGAGAAGGACTGTAAAACAATGTGATACCAATTCCAGTCTAGTTCCGCATACAGAGATATGCACCAAGGTTACATTCGCGACTACCAGGAAAATGTAAACAAATCACTATAATAACGAGACCGACTAGGGGTGTGTAGAAGATGTGAAATTTACGCGATGTGCATTTTTCTTTTGGTTCTATAGTCAAGTTATGTTTAATGATGTAGGAGATTGTTTATCGCGAGTATGAGGTGCGCGGTTATCAGCAGAACTGAGCTAACTCTGGTTAGGAGAGCGACTGTGATAGGATGTAGTCAACGAAAATGATTGAAGGAATTATTGAAGATAATTTGTTTAACTAAGTGTACAAATATCAGTTAAATATGTTGTGCTTTTACAGTTTTCACCCAAAGCAACGCGACTGTATTTAATATCCACTTGTACCCAAGTTTGGTACTTTTGCAAACAAATATCCGTCGTCAAGTTAAACGTATAAAATATGTTACACAATTTAACTGGCAAACATTCATTATTTTAATGGAATCATGGAAACACTCAGTACATCTGATCTCTTTATGTAGCTTATTTCTTATGGGGCCATAACTAAAAAGGTAAACGTTTTTTCTAAGACTTGCAGTGAAGCTGGGCAATACCATCAAGGCATCGGTGTCTCGTGCAATATATTTGCTTTTTATTCATAATTGCAATATTTATTTATAGTAATTGTTTAAATAGCTTTATTTATTTATTTATATCTTTCGGTTTTTCGCCTCACAAATTTTCTAATGAAACGCTAATCTAAATGCAGCTTTCGCAACTATAAATCTCAAGGTTCAGCTCGGTGCACCTATCTCTATATGAAAGTGCTATTAAATAGCTAATGGGTGCGAATAAGATGGCTAGTCTTCAAATCACATTAACGCAGGTTGCTAAATACAGTACATCAGAATTAAAGAGGAGCTCATATATTAATTTTAGTGTTATTAAGATGGTGACTTAAATTTCGCAGTCGCCAATAATTTGAGGGATTTGGTGGGACTTAGTTATTTTATCACAAGTAGATTATCAACTTGCTGTGCGAACTACCAATCCGGAAAAGCACCAGACGAATATATCATTCTCTAATTACCCACCAGTGGTTCTCATTCGCTCGGCTCCCTGCTGGGGATCAAACCAATGACAGCTAGTGGCTGGCGCCACTAGCCAACAGCTAGTGCCCCTGAGGCATGTGAGAAGTTAGCTGCTGTCTATTGCTTCATGCTACAAGCGGTCTTGAATTTGGTTCTCTGAACTAGGACGAGGTGATGCGGTATATTGACGGGTCAAAATAGGACGTCTGGTGCTTTTTCGCGACGGTATTTGACCTAGCTGGCTTGGAATCTCGTTGCAATGCAATTTAGCAAAAGACACGTAAGTTCAATTGCTTTCTTTGGCTCTGCTACTCTGTATTTTGTATATTCGTTTAAGCTCAACTGATTGAAATATCTCTAGCCTAATAGACACACCGAGACTATCGGCACGTATGATCACTGAATACCTCCTGACAGTCTTGTGTCAGTCCGTTAGTAGTTCAGCGTGGTATCCTGTGGTTGATCAAGTTACCGGTTGCACAGAAGGATGAATTTCTCACCAGCAATATTCCTCATTTAGTGTGCGTTAGTCATACACTGACAACTGCAGGTGTAAAGCGTGTACCAAAGATGCGATATTGATCATTCACTTCGCGTTAGTTCACATGCCACTCTAGGTTGTTCATTATGGAAGCAACTCTGATGTCGATGGTGGCATTGGACGGGAACTTTACACAATCAAAGGTTAAAAAAGCACCTGCGATGAGGAAACGATTTATAATAGGAGCAACCATCTTCCGCATTACTTTTATTTCGCGCAATTATTTAAAGCCGTTTAGTAACACTACGCTCTGTCTGGGAACCGTTAAATGGCAAAACGTTGTATAATTTGCTTTTAATTCGCAGCTTTTTTGAAGGAAATAATCCCATTTGGAAATTATCTTCGGGCATAAAACCTGACTCCAGCATTTCGAGAATATCTGGGTAGGCGTTACTTATCTCCCAAGCACCCAATGCTCTCGCTGACCTGACTTGATTGCTTCCCGGAGGTAATGACGCGTGCACTTGGGAAAAGTGAGCTAGGGAGGCTTAAAATGAAGGAAGAATTTATCTTGAGGGAACACGTTCACAGCTATGTTGGACACCTTCTCCATCTGGAAAGCTTGCAATATCTGCCTCCAAACGTAACGTAGGCGGCATTGGAGAAAACTGGTTTCACCTGCTTATTTTTAGTTCTGTTTACGAGCATTGTTCAGTAAAGTTTTGCAATATAGAATCAATTTGCGGTGTCTGTAAGTGGAAATTGAATTATACAAGATCTACATTTTTGCTTTTTCATGCTTACAAGAGACCTGAGCGTTACCTAACGGTACCCTGGATAATTTCAGCTAGTGTAGTCTCAACCTTCTGCAAGAGAGTAATCATCTAACTGAGTTCGCACCAAATTGTTCTTATTTAACTATGGACTTATTTTTTCCAAATGCGGCACTTTATATTTGCCGCTAGAGGTGGCAGGTGCCGTAGAAGCAAATTCTTCAACTGTCGCGAATGAACTTTCGGCCACATTGTTTCCGGCTCGCCAGTCCTCCAGAAATATGGGACAGAGCCCATAATACACTCACTAAACTTGATGACACGGTAGAACAACGAAATGAATGAATGGCAAAGTGGGTGACTTCAGAAGTAAAAAGTCCCAAAAGAGGGAAAGTACTTTTAATTACGCTTACTATGGTATCAAACTGTACTTTTCGCAGAGTAGATTGGGACATTTGCTCTTGATACGGATTGTCAGATCGTCGGTTTACCCTAGCAGTATTAAAGATGCAACGCTTTGGATGCAATGTTTTTTTAACACAGTTATCGCACTGGACAAACAATTGTATGCGAACCCTTGCTAGTCTATTGCCAAGTATTGTGGACGGTGAATGTCGGACAATTATGGCAATAAGAGGAAGTGCCATTATTATGCGTACCCTGTTGTGCGTGTTAAATGATGTATTTTCACCGACATCATCAACAGGCGTGGAACTTGTTCACTTGCGTAAGCCGTCATTTGCCCGTCTTCCGCACAAGTGGGACGTCCGCTTTTAAACACAACATAAACGTAGTATCAACTTTGTCCCAAATTAAGGCGTTCGCAGCATAAACGCATTATGTTATGCACATTGAACACCAGTTCTATTTCCTCATAAAAGACTTCAAGATGCTTGTCCGTCCCGGGATACACAATGCTTTTACAAAAGCCGAATGGTTAGAGTATGATTTCGTTCTGCTAACTACGTTGTAAACAAGACCATAGTGGACAGATTTCGGGTATAGACAGTCTGATAAAATATTCTTTAGCGCATGAAGCCCCAAATGGAAAATAGTGTCAAAATTCTGTAGCTTTCCAGTTATCCACATCCGAGCATATACGGCACCAATGCAGTCACTCTGAATAATGGAGATGGCATACAAACACAGAAGACCATTTAACTGCGCAATTTCGGTTGCAGATCACTTAATGTTACCATCAACTGGGTCGCATCACCAGTGTGGTCAAATATATTTTATTCCCAGACAGAAGGGTTGCACGTGTTCCAAAAGGAACTGCGTGACCATTTGTGCTTCCAAAGATTCCTCTAGTTACTCTCCGACATGGTGCTCTGACAGTCCTAGCGACCGTAAAACAGCATTACTCCTCATCATTTATTTAGTGTATTACCCGGCTAGAAAGGAAGCATCACGGGACCGTTAATGTGTTCCATTGAATCGGTTTCGAATATCACTAACTTAAGGCTAGCTAAGATATTACGCCCACGAATTGAGCTTAGAGCTGTTTTACCTGTCTGATATCTGATTAAGATGAGGCACCTGCTACGGTACATTTAAAAGGCAGGTCTGTGCTCCTGTCTCAGGTTCAGTCACAAGTTTCCAGTCACTCGACTCTCCTTGGGACCTTGTCAGCCAGTGCACCTGCATAGCCCAGCACACGGAACGCGCAACCACGCCGACCGCTCAGCTGAAGTTGCAACCACAACACTCGCTTGAACGACGTGTGCCGCTCTCAAAGCAGGAATAGTACAGAACGCCAACCAACCAAGTGGTTAAGGTAACGACGTCACGTTGCATAGCAGAAATGCAAATCCGAACAACCCCCAAGAGAAAGGCATTTGCGGATTAGGAGGATGTCATCGATTAGGTAAACTATGTGTAGCTTGCTCGCATTGCTTGAACTGGTATCCGCCGATATGTGCAAAGGTGTCCCAACAAGAGGTAGGAGAGCAAAATAGCACATAAACTGGGCTTCAATTCTGTACTGCATGCTCGAAGATCCCACTCGTTAAGTGCTAGCTTATGTTGTCCCACAGTGCAACTGGTTAAAGGCAAAATTTGAGCAGACTTTAAAGAAGAAGATTAATTCAATGGAAGCGAGTATGCACCAGGTAGTCGTAGCGGCTTCTAAGCAACGGAATGCTGTACAATCTGTTCCACCTGAACCATAACCAGCCACTTCCACATCTCCGTTGTCTTCAACTCTCTCTCCAACTCTCTCTTGTTGCAACTAACCTTAACAAGAATGGCGGGACAAAGAGTAAACAATAAACCCTTGTTAGCGATGCATGACAAACGAGTACGCTACCTAGTAGATCAACGAAAACGGGATCCAACAATAGTACCTGTACCGTTGTATGCTCAAATATCCCCGAAGCTACCACCATGACATTGCGGGGTAAGTAATCGTATGACCAAAACCAATAAAACTAATTGCGAGTGTCAAAGCCAAACACATAAAACTATAACGAAGTACTTGTCATCCGAAGTGTCTACGCTAGAGAGAACCAGATGTTATCCTATTAACCCTAGAATACGTTGAAGATGTAGAAAATTTTGACTCTCTGCAAGCGAGTTAAAACACGGATCCTGTGGGACACTAATCTATCCTCATGTCCATTGGAACACGCGAGCATCAAAAAGAAATCCCGAAGTGGGACACAACAAGCTAGAACGCCTAAATATAATTTGCATTCCGTGCGTGCCAGATCATCCGTCTAACGATGTTCAAGGGCCGGAAAGCATGATTTAGAACAGTAGCGGTTCATTCGAGAAAAACTTTCTTTTGCTAATGTTGTAACGCTATCACTCACCAGAATACAACTCTCGCCAAATTATAGAGGATGCGGTATTAGAAACATAAAACTTGTAGTTCAGTCAGTGCAACAAGCAAAAGATGCTTTCGATCGGTGGTGGAAAAATCGGAAAATTCCTACTTCTGAAATGCTGTTATAGGTTTCAGAAGCTTTGCAACGTTCAAATATAAAGCACTTGAAGCAAAATCGTACCGACGATGATACAGAAGCTTAACTTAACTGCTGCATTATTCGACTCTGAAGTAGGTCTAAACGAAGATTGGGGTGCACCATAGACGAAACCCGATTCGGGCAAGGCATATGACTCTATAGAAAACCGGTAATTGCCGACCTCCCATTGGCCGGCATTCTCTAACACTTGACAACTTTAGCCCTCTGTAGACTGCTAGAGGCCAAGAAACTGGTCTGCTTGTATATGAATGTTGAGGGTCTTTTTAATAAAGTGGTCAAAATGAAAGACCGCCAAGCTGCCGGGTCATATAATGTCAGTGGTATCACTGAGGGGTGATTGCACACGGAAAAACGTACACTGCATTTTCGCTACTAGGCATGTCACTGATCCAGAAAAATATTCGCCCAATAGGAGGGGGTAATGCTGTAATACCCAAGCGACTTACGCTTGGAAGACGTGGATGAATCTTACTCGCAGTTCACCGTCTCTCTTTGATGTCGCTTGCAGTTGAAAGGCAGACGCTTGTCTTATTGTTTTGGTGTATCGCTCCCTAACTATACACAGGTAACCGACTACCACACTGCGGCTGCTTAAGATACGAGTTAAAGTTAATGTACACACAAATCCTAATCACGGATGATTTCAGCGTACATCGTTTATAAACCCCTGCCACCATCGGAGACACATTCAAAGCCGCTCCTCTTTACAATCACATCTCTTTGCCTGCTCGGTTCAGAAAGACCATCTGAGATGAATCTTGGGCTTACCAACGAGGAGAATATGATTGATATGTTGGTTGTAGACTGCCCGCTGGGTCGCAGTGATCACATAGTCATCAGTTTCAACTTCGTCTGCTATGCGGAATAGCGGAATGAGAACGATGAAACAGTGCGAACCATCACAGTCTATGATCGATGAGCTTAGCTCATTAGTGCTACAAATAGATCGTTCCTTTTCGAAGAACCCCCGGAAGTCGCCTGGCTTGAGTTCGTCAACAAATCCAGTCAGCTGATAGCAGAGGCCTCAGAGATAAACATTTACAATAACTGTAAATCAGTCTCTTTCGTTAGGAGCAGAATTCGAAAATGGATGGCAGTACGCAACTCAGCATTGCGAGTCTACAGAGAAGCTACCGCGTCACAATCTTGGGAGAACTAGGTAGTCCAACGTAACTAATGCACGCAACTACTCAGAGACGACAAAGTCGCATCTCTGCAGAACATGGCACAAACATTCATTGCTAACCAAAATCTGCTGTGCTAGCACGTCAATAGTCTACGTTGGATTGGGGTTCGTTAATGACCTTGCCCTGGCAATCGCTTCACAGTTCCTAATGTTTGCCCACGATATCAAGCTTTGACGCAGGATCCGGGTGAACGCCTTCTTGAACCTGCTTCATAGTGAACTTGACACGGTATATCAATAGTCATCGCATCATTTACTGCAGTTCAAAGTGAATATACGCAAGGTAATTTCCATCCGACATCCGAGCGACTAATCATACCGGCTCGTAAAGAAAGTACTTCAACAAGCAACTGTCAAACCTGACTTAGTTGTGCTGATCCAAGATGACTTAGGTTGCTCCACGCAGCCCGAAAAGACTCCAAGACTGGAAATCAAAACGTCTGGCTGTTGTAACGAGCCTTTGGATAAATAAACAGGTCCAAATTTCGACAAATGCTCAGTGAGTATGTTCTCCCCCATGTCGAATACAAAATTCAAACCTGGTATTCATGGATGAAACACGACTTTTTACACTGGAGCAGCCTCATCGTCCCACATCTAAGAACGTAATTTGAATGCGCAATCTTTCATACCAGGAGAGGCTGCAACTATTTCGGGGTATTCAGCGGAAGCTATAGCAGAATACGAGACGACCTGCTTATAGTATACTTGATGCTGCGAGACCCACATCATGTGCGCCCCTTTTTACTACGACTTAGCAGCAATACAAAAATGAAGAGTTATTCATTAAAACTCGCAGAACAGTATAACCGTCTGGAGTGCCGTAAAATTTTCTTTTCCATTCGTGTATGTCACGCGTGGAATGCTCAACCAGAATCGGTCTTCTTTGCACCGACGCTATCGATATTTAATAGACGGTTGGATGACGCACTCATCCACTTACATGTTGTCACTTAACGCTAAGACTATCCTATACCTGGAGTTTACGATGGATTTAATTTTTGTTAACTGTGGATGTTGTGAGTGTACGCGGATTGCAGAATAATAGAGGAGCGAAAATAAATCCTAATTTTTGATATTTAAGTACTAAATATTGCACTATGTTTATTATTAGTGTTAACACAATTATATCGATTTCCCCATCAACTGTACAACTGGCGTAGTAAAGCAAAGCTTCTTAACCCATAAAGTTGCTTGATCATTTTATCGCCGCACCCCTGGTGTCCAGTCTTAGCAGTCCATAGCAGCATCGCTTTTTCCACTACATTCTAAAGCTAGCACAATTATCACAGTCTTACTGGGGCCTCAATACACCGAAGTTTCAACCATCAACGCCACAACCACCTCTAAGATGACTACCGATGCACGCAGCACTAATGCTATGCCACTATTTATCAATAAAGTCCTAACTCTACTACACGAGTAAGGCAATATCAAGACGCTTCTTATCAAAGCTAGACCGGTAAATAATAAACACACAGTTCGTTTTACCTGAGTACTCATCACTGAAACTTGGCACGAACCTCACAATTCCATTGAGTTCTACCAAGTAGTGCGCTATTCATGATTCATGAATAGGGACACGTTTGTAAGGGGCGCGTGTGTTATTTATGCTCGGGACCAGCTAGGTACCAAGTAATAATAGACCGACCAATCAATATCAGAAATGAATCCGTGCCGATCTGTATAGAAATGAATCCTTGTTTAAATATGGTTGGATGTAATTACAGTTCACATCATTATGATGCCTTAATTTAAACCCCTCACTTCTGCTTTGAAATTTCCTCTGAGTTGCCATTTAATTTACCAGAGATTTCTTGGACAAAGTATACAACACCACCAAGGCTTTTGATGTTCGTTTTCAAAGTCAGGACCCAAGGATGGATACAAGTGGCTTATAACCCTATCAGAGAAAACAACAGTTTAGATCTCATTTTTGTCCAATGCATACATCTCACATATTTAGATGTATTATCTCGTTTCCCAGGTAGTGACCATAGAGTTGTGTACCTTCGTTTTGCGGCAGACGATCAGCCCCCAAAAACAACACAAAACTAATAACAGAGCCCTGAAGGGACTTTAGACTTGTAAACAGGGATACATTTTCTTTATCGCTGTGAAACCGAACTGAGATCTCTGCTTTAACATAAGCGATCCGTATGTTACAGCAGACGAAACTTACACAAATATCCAATAACCTTCATGTCCATGCAACATTCGTACTGAGATTTGATAGGAAGGTTACCACGAAAACTAAACGCGAAGCGTGCCGTCTGCTTAAGATGAAAATAAGACGCTCAGAAATAAAACCGACTCTGGATTTCTCCTTGCTTATCAGACAGGATAAGCTACTTGGCCGGGCGCAGTCCATTGGTACCAAAGGCTAATAGCAGAGAAAAAGCGAGTAATGTCATATGTCAATAAGTCTAAGGCCTTTATCAAGCCACTGAAGGCTAGAAATGACAGTCATGCTAAATCGGTACCATACATCCTACTACCTGCCATATCCATAACTAGGGGCCCCATCATCATAGGGAACATAAAAATTGACACTTTCTACTTTGGTTACTACCTCAAACAGCAAGCGATTAGCGCTCTATTGATGTTGGCGAACTGAGCATAGTACAATAGAAGTGTGGGGTCATTAAACTTCACATTGTTAGGCTTTAGTCGGCACATACTTGATCTGTTGTTCTATTAAAAGTCCTAATAAGGTTTCGTATATGTCGCTCGTACGTATACACGTGGTTACTAAGTATAAAACAGTTGGAATGTTCCCGAAACAATAGGAACTCACTATTATAAAACCTAGGCATAGAAACGCCTCAAAACTATACGTTAACATGTACAACACACTCAATCACACATTGATTAATTCGAGAATAATGGAGAGTTGTAAAAGAGAAAATTATTATGCTCTTGCTATCGTTAAATTTGATAAAAGCAGTTCAATCTGAGTTCTTGTTAAGACGCCCACGTTAGCTGCCTTCTCTAAACAATATGACAAGCTCCAGTGACAATTGCAAGGCAGCCATCATCCACTTTATTGATATTCAGATGGCGTTTGACAGCGTGCCGCACAGCAGCCTTTTAGACAAGTTAACACATTTCGAGCTCACTGATCTCTTGCGCACAGGGTTCAACTCTTGCTTACGTTGCCGCACGCAACATGTAAAAACAAGGCAGACTAAATCTTCACCACTGAGAATCAACAGTGTAGTGATTCAAATTAGTGTGTTAGATCCGTTGCTCTCCCAAATGTATATCTGTGGTATTACAAGGGAATAAATTTTGGGAAACCTTATGCCTTTGTGGGCGAAATGAAAATACCGTACATCTTGAATATCCAGTGATCGAGCGATATCCTAGGAAAAGTGTCGCATAGACTTGCTGGTCTTGGAATCGTAGTACACAGATTTGCAAGCGATCTTCTCAGCGGAAAATGCAGTGTGTTGACATGCAGATGGAAAATTTCGCCAACTGTACATCACTTTGATGAGAGACACATCCCCTATAGTAAAACTACACTTGATCTGAGCATACCGTACTCTATCACACTGAATGTTGCTGATCAAGTAAAATTCATCACGGCCAAATAAATAAGCACACAACACATATTAAACTCTTTCTTGATGCAGGAAGCTACACTGCAATTGGTAAAGGACTTTATTCGCCCTGTGCTGGAGTAATGTTCGATAAATTTTAAAAGTGGTAGAAAACCCGAACAAGTCTGCCTAGAAAAAGTGTGTGGATCATTCACAGAGGCCTTCTTTAACTCGACGTCCGAATTTAAATACTCTGAACGTTGTAAGATGCAAAAACTGGAAAAATTGTGGTCAATACTTATGAAGATAGGATTAACAGTTGTAATTCACTTGGTCTATAAGAGTGTAATCGTACCAAATTTCACCATACACTTCAAACAAAAATGTAGACATGCACTTATAAATACAATGAACAAACTCCAGGTGTGCCAAACAAAAACTAATGTTCGAAGAAAAGTTTAAAACAGCTACACTGAGAACTAGGAAAGCTTCCCTTTGGAAATAATAGCATGCGGATTAGCCAGTGTTTTAAAGAGGAATTACAAACTGCCTGATGACGCAAAACGTAAGAACAATATTGCAAATTGCAATATTGCTAATTGAAAAAAGACTTAACCTTGAGAGAGCCCTTTCGCCCTTCTTCATCCGACACTCTTTTCTTCTCTACTCAGGAAAGTATTACCCGCAAACAAGCCTATAATTTTGGACTGCAGATGAATTGCAAAGTCAGACTGAGATGAAGTTTTTACTTCCAGCCTCATATCCTGCTTACTCAGCCACGCCTAACATACAGTCACACCACAAAGAGTGAGCTGAGTATGAAACGCTGACTAAACGCATCCATCTTCGTTTACTTTTACCATTCAATGTTCTCCTACCGGTCTATGCTCCGCTTGTTGTCCTCATGCAGACAAGTCAGGCAGTAAAGTGAAGCTAACTGATTTCGTCATCTTCATCCTATTACCAATAGTTATCTTTCATTTTTCCTCTTACTTTCTTAAGCCTAGCGTAAAGTTATACCAAAACATCTGAGCCGCTTGCCAAATATGTTCGCATCACACACAACTGATAAAGCTTGCATTATATCTTTCTCGGCACATATGTACAGCTGCTGAAATAAAAATAGATAAATACCCCCGTCTTTAATCCCTTTTAGTACCACACAAAGTATAGAAAATGTTTAGCCCAAACTAGATGCCATTTTCAATAATACGATTCCACCTTTACTTTTTCTCTTGTCACCACAATATTTCTTCCCATCCTTTACGCAAGGAAAGAAAATGTGGCGTTGTCCGCAAACAGAGATATCTGTTAGTAATCCTTGAGTTCTTCTGCTCCAGTAAAAGGTGTGGAGGTAGGTAGATATGAGGATCGAAAGCATAATTTTTTCCCCGGATATTTAGAATACATTGTAAATAATATACGAAATATTTGCAAAAAAACCTCATGCCTAAAAAGGGTTGTGTCTCATAAAACCAGTAAAATAATTTATTAGTTTTGTTAATAAGGTTATTATTATGGTTGCCGGCATCCGGCTTCGGATTTCCCTGTCACTGTGGCGAGCCACAGGACGCCTGCGCCTACAGAGGGACCATGGGTGTTTTGAGCTGCACCACACACAACTCCAACCATACACTCCATATCATGTGTAAACCAGAAGGAATAAGACCGGGAAGCATGTGGATGGGAGCCAAGTTTCATCAACGGAGCCGGCCCACACTCCTTCACAGGCAAACACATGCACGCTGGATTTGGGGAATCAAGTGTATACAAGTCGGTTGCTGGACCGTAGTCCGTTCTACACTGAGTGCGTGGAAGCATTCTTCGAACCTAGCACTGCCACAAGGACCGTGCACCCCGTCCCCTTCAGCAACAACCAACTGTCTCCTAGGAACAGTATGAACGAGGTAGTGGGTAATAGACAGGTAGGCACCTTGTTAGCGTGCACATCGAGCGCAGCCGCACCGAGGATGTCAAACAACATCCTTTCGCTTGATTTGTTCAAATAAAATATATATGTTGAAGCATCTGGCTATGCCGACATAACTCTTCTTTAAATTAGCATATGAACTAAGTTGGTTAGTAACGCATCTGCGATAAGTACGAATTGTCCACAAGTTACTCCAAAAATATTACAAACGCAATTAAGTCAACGAAGATAAGCACAATTAGTTTGTGCAACGTGTGCAAGTTAATCGAATTTTCACGTAGGCAGAACAAACCATATAAATTGGAATGAAATCTATCTAGCTTAAATGTCCTAGTTTAATTGTATGTTGGTTTAGGCCAACTCCGGTAGAGAAGCATCATGAATACAACATCATAATATACTATATCCGCATATAAACACACAACGGAGGCTGCTGAGTAGATGCGCGAGCGCCTTCGCCGATTCATGTAATAAACTTGGTATGGACACAATGAATCGAGTGCAAGGCTTTACTGATAACAACGGGATGAATCGTTTGGACTGGGTGCGCGACAATTACTGCTGTGCACGTTTTGTTTAATCCTCGGCTTAGTCACCCTTTGTGATGCAATTGGACGCATGCAGACAAGCGATTCGGGGTGCGACTTATGTAACTTGTCCCACAGGAACAGGTAAATTGTTATACACAAAATAGGTGACATACACAGACAGTTTATTCTTAAGCTGCACGTGTAGCATTGGCGAAGAATTGATGAAAAAATGTACTCGTGCGGCCATGTAGGTGATAATAACGTCCTGTCGTGATTGTTTGCTAAAGCTTTCGAAATTATTGTCTTCTATGAATGGCAACTATAAATAGACCCGTTACTTTTCTACTGGGAATGGTTTGGCGTCCACACAATCAGCTCGTATATTTCTACCAATAAAGGAATGGGGATAGCCGCTATTAGGGACATGTTTCTTCTTACACGGTGCTCTGATTCGATTGTGTCCTCAGAGCATAGTTTGATCCCACTTCGGACAGGAAACCGTGCTAGCCTCTATTTTGGTAGAACCGGTACAAAACTTCCAAAACGCTTTCTTGTGGATTCTAGGCTGCAGCGATCCAACTGATCAACGTGACATTTGTGCATATAGGAAAGCCAGACCTTCATTTTACCCGGCTTACATGCAAAAGTGAATGCTTTTGTGAGCCCGATAGACTTTCCGTAATAGTTCAACCTGATCCAGGGAGCAGTCAGCTAAACACATCACGGCAACAACATTGCGCTTATAGAGTCGTTTCTGCTTACTCCTTTCACTAGGCGGACCCTTCTTTAGTTTAACCATAAGCACATTAATGCCCAAAGGACCAAATTGTAAAGCCATATCTAGCCCGTCCTTTTGTCGGTATAACTGGCCGGCAAAGCGGAACTTTAGGTTGTAGGTACACTGATGCTACAGCGTCTTCGGTTTTTCCATGGGTAAGCCATTCGTTTGTGCACTCGATGTATTGGGCAAAGCATTCGATTGTCTCTTGATCGAACATGCTTGCAAATCGCTCACATGTGTGTTTTTCACTGTGGCTCAGCGGAACTTTGTCGCATACCTTTTTAATTATACTCATTGGTCTTGCTTTTAAAAGCTCCAAATTGTGATATATTTTCTCGAGTACACTCCAGTGCATTCTACAAGTCTTTTGAATTCTAAATTCCGGGCAGTGTTTTACCAATATCCAAGCGCCAAATGTTGCCTGACTTCAAGCATCGGAGACATTGTTTAGTCTCACTCGATAGACCATTTCAATGGCTATCGAACAAATTGTCACAAGTTCAAATCCAACATTGTTTGGAGCAGCTACAGATCTCAAGGCAAATTCACCCAGCACGACCCATAGGCTTAACCCCGAAAACTCTCAAACACCCTCGTGTAATCGGCCCTAGGTTCATGCTGACACATTCGACTGGCACGTCAGAGAGGACAGTCGGCGAGCACACAACTGCAACGTGAACATTGTGACCTTGCCGACAACGTCAATAACAGAACAACTTCTCACCATAGAGGCTGAGTCATTCAAATGGTTCGTAATATTTTGTCAACAAGCGCGATGCCCAGTGTGCCGCAGTCTAATGACCTATGTGGATCATGTCCCAAACTTGTTCGGAGGGCATTCTGTGCCGTAACTGTTACACCTTTTCTATTCGAGATGCCTCCGAGTCAAACCTAGTCAGGCCAAGTTATTAAACAAACCAGATTCTCTATGGTTCTGTGGGGAATGCACATCTATCCCATTGGTAAAAAGCGTACGGCTATTATCTCAGAAGTACGACCAGCTACTAGCCAAGTTTGAAGAAATGGTGACTACCAAATCACCACAGTTGGGGCAAGCATAGCGCACTGTACAACCCAATCCTCCCCCGTAAGTGCTGCTCCTATCCCAAGAAGAATGGATAGTAACACTTTAAGCAACGCGACACTAAGAGCGCAGAACATCAACTGCTGTTCTAATACCACACGTGGCCCATATTTGACTAATGTAGTTCTCAGTCCGACCGGAGTAACTACACGTAAGGCTACTTCCAATCTCCCGAAGGAGTGCGTAGAATATGAGCAAGCGGGTACTAGCGAAAGTTATTTTATTGTTGCTTCGAAGAAGAGCCGTTATTTACCATTTACATCACCCCCAACTGGATCGGAAACGGAGGAGCTTAGCGAAATTTTCCTAGTGCAAGCACCACAGGTTTCCTGCAGTACATCTCCGAGTATCTCAATCACTAACCGCGACATGTCGAAAGGTGTAAAGAAACAAATAACTGTACCGCGGGTACAGTGCGCCAATATTCCAGAATCTAAGTCGACATCCACAAGGAGGAGGCGGTTCGATGAGCTCAGTCAGTGGGACATTATTAGTAACCTAATCGGACTTGTACTGAAACCAGTACACGTAGTGCTTATTAAGCGATACCCTAACTCTAAGCTTTTCGGAAGGCGAAGGATTCTGCGCGTTGTGCTGAACTCCATCATTGAAGTAGGATCAGCACTACTGTCGACATGTAGTCTCAGAAATGAACACTGCTACATTCGTATATTTCCAGAGATCCCATAGGGCGAGCGTTATCCAGTTACCCGTAACTTAGAGGACTACCGAATGAAAACTTCAACTAGAACCATGCTTCTTCACGTTGCTCTTGAAACTGAAGCATGTGATGCACATGAAGTAATAACGCATGATAAAGAATAGTGGTGTTATGTACGTGGAACACTGCTTGGATGAGGTGTTAGCGAAATCCGTGTCACGGCTGCATACCTCACCGAACTACAAAGGAATTGGCCCGAGAGTGTTGAATTTGGTCCTACAGTCAATACTTATGGTAGCACGGCTGCTATAAGCTTATACATGTTCCGTTACAGGTTACCGTCTGAGTTTGGGCCGAAAACATTCAGCAATATGCCTCACAATGATGATATGCCAATCAGTAGATCGGGTGAAAGGCTTTACTGATAACGACGGGATGATTCGTTTGGACTAGGTGCGCGACAATTACGGCGGTGCATGTTTTGTCTAACCCTCGCCTTAGCCATGCTTTGTGATGCAATTGGACGCATTCAGACAAGCGAATCGGGGTGCGATCTATGTAACTTTGCCCACAGGAAAGCGCACAGCTTCCGTATAATCAAAACACACACATTAATTTCATAATCGCGCATTCCATTTCTAGTTACTCAATTCACTCTTCTTTCCTGAAGTTGATCACAGTTTTTCTCATTACCGAATTATGTCAGTCATTAAGCAGAGTGTGTTTTCTTATTCCTGTAAATTAAGATTTTATTGATAGAAGCTACTATCATAAAGAAGAGAATTCCAGCTTCTTCCAATAGTGCTGAAATTTTAGGTTGCGAATCAGAAACGCTCGTGTCACATTTAGACCGCAGTCCATCGGTTAGTGGCAAAAAGCTAAAATAACGCAGTGTAATTAATCAGGTCACGGATGAAGCCGCAACCTGCAATCGGTTATAAGCAGACCACGGGTGACGGAACTTGTTTCAAACTAGACAGAGTGTGCGTTGCAACTTCCTCCTGTGGTGAGCATGCACTAGCTCAGTGGTCATCAAACGTTTTCAGAGCGGGTCGCATTATCTACAAAATGACGACTGGTGGCAGGCTCGGAAGTTTGTACAATACCCAACGTCATAACGTAGACTTTGAACAAAAACCTATAACTGTGTTTAGCATTTCATGTAAAACATGAGTGAGCGACGTGAATAAACAAATAAAAAATCGACAGATTTATTAACTTAAAGTGTCAACGGCATACGCAAACTGACAGTTACATGGGACATTTATTGCATATTTCCGGATGACACAAAGTAACAACCAAATAGATTAATGAGATTTGTGACAGCAGCATTCACGATTGTTTTGGAATTGCTGTATTCAATCAACGGAACCGCTTTCAAATCTTGATCAGTTCGTCTCTCTCGATGAGCTGACTTCATCCACTTCATCTCTGAATAGTTTTCTTCAGATCTAACTTGTTGCAAACACTGATGCCATACCAGCAGCCAACTTCTTCAGTCTCGGAAATTCAGCCTAAGTTAACAGCTGCAAAATCCAACAAGTTTTGCTTCCTATGCATCTGTTTCAACAAATCATTTGCCTGCTAGTCAAGCTGCTCCAAGTGTAGTTCAACTGGAATATCACCAAGGTTGCAATCAAACGGATGCTGGAGCAGAAATATTTTGCTCTCAATTCCATGAGGATCTGAAAGTCCATTTAAAAATGCCCCTTCAGATCGCAAATAGTATTTACCTGGAAATCAACAGAGATAGCTTCGTTGGTTGTAATTCTAAATTCGTTAAAACAGTGAAATTATCAAACTTTTCGCCTTCCAAGTGTGCTTAAAACAATGGCAGTTGTGTTCGAAACCCATTGATGCTTTTATAAAAATCACAGATGCGCTCTCCTTTCCTTACAGTTTCATGCACAGTTAATTCATCTGGGACATGATTTCAACCATAAATGCGAACTTTGATAGACAAATAGGGTGTGAGAGCTGTGGGTCAGTTCCAAGGTTCCAGTAAAAAGATAGTTATTTCCTTTCGGAGTTTGTGAAACGAAATAGCAATTTACCATAGCTGATCCACTGCACCGATAGATTATGAGGAAAAACAACAAAATTAGCTAGCAATTTACTCCAGAAAAGACTACAATTAATCGTGATTGAGAGTATGTCCGCTAATGAAGTTAGAAAAAGGAACCACCGGTTTCCCTATACCAGAAGTACCTAAGCCTTTCCCAGAGTGCGTGTTGACGTGGTACGTAGAGACGAACAGAGCGATCTGGAAGTGCGAATCCTCCAAAAGAGTCCTGATCTGCCCCAGAAGACCATTCTTCCATCCGCCCATGTCTATCCCTCAAACAATTGTGTCATCTTGATGACTATTTCCTGGACAGTTTTGTACAGCTCTGGAAAATATCCTTTCCATTTCTCGTTCCATGTCTGCTTCCGACCGATGCGAACATTACCATTATCTGAAACTCCAAATTGTAAACGCGAATGAGTACAAGTTGTGAAGTACTCGAGAAATCAGCAAAATAATTCATTTTAGAATAACACGAGGTTGCAGCTTTCGCTTGTTTCGACATCACTGTTCTGTCCAAGTACTTTTGTTCTCCACACAACTGAATTTGCCGAAAAGCTCACAGTTGCCAAAAATCAGCATTTATAGAAAATGTCATTCACAGCCTCGAGTATACACCCTCATTAACCTACCATCGGTGAACGGTTTTACTACATATGAACTATTTGCACTATATCCTAAATAGTACTAGTGGCACATGCATGATTACATAGTTTTCAGGGGAAGAGAAAGCTTTGCGTTTTTTGCTCACATTGAATGGACTCTAATTTAACTGAGTGTTGCATCCCCTGAAAATTTGGGTATGCTGGCAATAGTTTTGTTTCGCAATAAAGACCAAAGTTTTTCTCTTTCAAAACGACACCTATTTCAGAAAATTTATCAATGTCACACGCAATCATCAGGATTAAGGTAGTCTGGAAAGGAACCAGACGCCAGCGTTTGCACCTTCTTGGTCCCGACTGTTGTGCGACTCCCAGCGGACCCGTGCCATGTTCCGCCCCTATGACTTCTGGATGCCAGCAGCTAGTGCAACTTCGCCATGGGTGGCAGCCGCGGACCTGCGTGATTGACAGTTGGCTATGATATAGCCCGCTAATCTTCCACTGCCATGCCAGTTACGAACTGTGCAGAAGACAATGGCTAGCCTCAGGAAATTAGACTTTCCGCATAGCGCCTATGTCCATATAGGAGTTAAAAGCTATACGTAATATTAGATTATACAGATGAGTAGTAGTGAGTACTTTGGCATAATGCAGCTAATTCATCCTTGTCACTCTCAATCAGTAGGCTTAGGCTAGGCTGCAAAAGCAACAGACCCCGGCATTTCGACATACTAGGTCTCGTCAATGATGTGCCTCCCAGTGGACCTCGGTCAGGTTCCGCCCAGTGACTTCAGGATGCAAAATTTAGTGTCACTGCGCCATGAGTGACAGCCGCGGACCTGCGTGATTAACAGTTGAATCTGATATATCCTGGCACATCTTCCACTGCCATGCAAGTTAAAAAATGTGTAGAGGTTAACGGCTAGCCTCACGAGATAGTACAATACGCCTAGCGCCTATGTACCACATAGGGCGTTCAAGCTGTACGGATATATCTTATTATACTGATGAGTAGCAGTGAGGATTTTTGTACAATTCAGCTGCTTCATAATTGTCATTCCCAATCAGCAAGCATAGGCTAGCTGGGAAAGCACCAGAAGTCGGCGTTTCCACATTCTGTGTCTCGTCAGCGGTGTGCCTCCCAGCGGACCCCTGCCAGGTTCCGCCCTCATGACTTCAGGATGCCAGCAGCTAGTGACAATTCGCCATAAGTGACAGCAGGGGACCTGCCTAATAGACAGTTGAAAAGATGTCCGTATAGCTTCTGTACCCTACGTGGGACTTAGGCGTTATGCGTAAAGCACTATCTGGTGAGGCTAGCCATTGTCTTCTGCACAGTTCGTAACACACATGGCAGTGGAAGATGAGCAAGCTATACCATTGTCTACTGTTAATCACGCAGGTGCGCGGCTGTCACCCATGGCGAATTGACACTAGCTGCAGGCATCCTGAATTCATGGTGGCAGATCCCGGCAGGAATCCGCTGAGAGTCGCACCACTGACGAGACCAAGAAGGTCGAAATGCCGGCGTCTGGTGCTTTTCCAGACAAGACTATGCCTACTGATTGGGAGTGACAATGATGAATTAGATGCATCATACCTATAGCCTCACTACTATTAAGCAGTATAATAAAATATGTCCGTATAGTGTCTAAATCCTATGTGGAACATAGGCGCTATGCGCAAATATATAGATCGTGAAACAAGCCATTGTCCTCTGCACAGTTCCTAACTGGCATATCAGTGGAAGTTGAGCCAGGCTATATCATATTAAACTGTGAATCACGCACGTCCGCGGCTGTCACCCATAGCGAAGTGGCACTTCGTGCTGGCATACTGAATTTATGGGGGTTGCACTCGGCGGGTATCCGCTGCGACGCGCGGGATTGACGAGACACAGCAAGTCTAAACGCCGGCATCTGGTGCTTTTCCAGACTAGCCTAGGCCTGCTGATTGGGGGGGGGACATTAAAAATGAGTTGAATTATTTCCAAGTCCTCAATACTATTGCACAGTAAAAAATATGTCCGTATGGTGTCTACGTCCTTTGTGGAACATAGACGCAATGCGGAAAGTCCCTAGCTCGTGAGGCTAGCCATTGTCCTCCCCACGGTTCGTAACTGGAATGGCAGTGGAAGATGAGCCGGGCTATACCATTGTCAACTGTCAATCACGCAGGTCCGCGGCTGTCGTTCATGGCGCAGTAGCACTAACGTTTTGCGTCCTGAATTCTTGGGGGCGAACTGGACAAGGCTTCGCTGGGAGTCGCACCATTTACGAGACCCACATGGTCAGGACGCGGGTGTCTGGTAATTTTCCAGACTAGCCTAAGTCAGCTGATTGGGAATGATAATGATGAACTAGCTGACTTAAGCAAAATCCTCCCTCCTACTCATCAGCATAATAATATATATCCGTATAGCTCCTAACTCCTATGTGGTACACAGGGGCTATGCGGAAATGCTTATTTCCTGAGGCTAGCCATTGTCTTCTACACAGTTCGTAACTGACATGGCATTTGAAGATGAGCGGGCTATATCATACTAAACTGTCAATCACGTAGGTCCGCGGCTGTCACTCATGGCGAAGTGGTGCTGGCTTCTGGCATCCTGAAGTCCTGGGCGCGGAATTCAGCAGGGGTCCGCTGTGAAACGTACCACTGTCGAGAGCCATAAAGTAGAATCGCCGGCGTCTGTTGCTTTTGCAGCCTAGCCTAAGCCTGCTGATTGGGAGTGACAATGATGTAATAGCTGAATTATAACCAAATCCTCACTACTACCCAACAGTATAATAAAATATATCCGTATAGCCTCTAAATCCAATGTGGTACATAGGCTCTACGCGGAAATTCCTAGCGCGTGAGGCTAGCCATTATCCTCTGCACAGTTCGTCACCGGTATGGCAGTGGAACATGAGCTGTCTATCTCATAGTCAAGTGTCCATCACGCAGCTCTGCGGCTGCCACCCATGGCTAATGGACACTCTCTGATGGCATCCACAATTCATGGGGGCGGAACCCGACAGGTGTCCTCTGGGAGGCGCACCAATGCGGAGACAGAAAATTCAGAACTCCGGAGTCTGGTTCTTTTCCAAACTAGCCTATCCCTGCTGATTATGAGTGACAATGATTAATTAGGTGAATTATATCAAAATCCTCACTATTGCTTATCAGACATCTAATTTGCCTTTCCATATTTTCTATGAAATTGCATTTTACTGTTCACCTTTCCTTGGAAATGCGACTTTCTCTTTCCACTTTTCTAGTCTTAGTAACCATAAGGAGCGGAGCAGTATATTGGAGCTGATAATGCGAAAGGCACTGGTTTGGAAGCATGGATAATAACCTACTGTAACACAAACAAATAATGGAGTTAAAGGTCTTTTTTGAATCTGCGTTTCACTAAAGTTTATCGTGAGCGTTACGTCATGTATTTTGTTGGAGATTCTGCAATATATCGCATAATGCTTTTTGCAAATAAATGTGCACATTGCCGGCCTTAATTATCAGCCTGCCCTAGTGGTCTTCAGTTTCTGTTCTGAGAGTGGCTTCCAGAGCTACCGCAGAGGCAGAGTGAAATATCCTAGATCCAAAGCTTCCGTCAATCAGGTTTATCACGGGTATTCTTTGTCCTTCGCCGTCTTAACATTTAACGGATATGTAACCATCCTTAAGTCGCCGGCAACACGCTTCCATTTTCTTGTCGAGGCTACACTACTTGTGAACATCATGGGCTCAAAATCTCTACCACAAATCCGTGACCTACTCACCACCGCAAGGGGTGTTGGTAAAGATTACTACGCCACGATAAGAAGCGGTTATATGTCCATTGCCAAGGCTGATGTTTCATTCATGATGATTCTGCACCGCAGTTGAGCTAAACCAGCATACCCTTAAACTAGGACTTTTAAGCTGCATAATTTTCATTTCAGTTTATTTGGTTTGTCCTGCCTACCGGAATAATCCATTAACTAGCACATGTTGCATGCGTTATTTGTAGGCATCTTCATTAACTTCATTGCGGTTTAGCATTTTTTGAGCAACTTGTGGAGAGTTTTTACTTATCGTGGCTGCGTTGCGGACCAACTTACTGCATATGATAATTCAGCGAAGAGTTATTTCGGCATATATATATATATATATATATAACACTTACCCAATAAACATTTGGCAGAGTGCCACAACACATGAGTAACAATAACACAACAGAGGGAGTGAGTGAGAGGAATGGAAGCAAAGTTCCACGCGTTGTGTGGACATTGAGTTTCCCGGTTACAGAGTCCACGGAAGAGGCTTGACTTAAGGGACCCCATCTCGAGTCTTTGAACTATAGACATGACCCGCAAGGCAACGGGGTGCTTCACGAAGACCGTTGACAGCCAAATGGTTCATCCGCCTTCTTTGTGTTCAGAAGAAGCCCACAGAGAAGCCGGTGGCCAGCCAGACTGTTCATCCTCCCGCCGTTAATTACTAACCCCCGGTTACAGTAGTGTGGTCAGCGACCCTATAGCCGGTCACCTTGGCTTTGACACAGCGTCGGACGAGCATTTGTGTCATTTAATGGAGAACCAGGTGACCATCTCAGAACTCCCTACGATCTGAGACGTTGATTGTCCGCGAATGTTTATTCATATTGTCCGCAAAGCAAACGAAACTTGTTCGCATTTACCTCTACAACGAAGGCATTCCCCGATTCACAACCTGGGGACGCGCTCGTTAGCGTACAGCTCCGCCACGAGATGTTAACATAGCCGAATGCTTTAACATATATATTTTACTTGATAATATCAAGTGAATGGGTGTTTTTTGACATCCCCGGTGTGGCTGCGCTCGATGTGCATGCTAACAAGGTGCCTACCTGTCTATTACCCACTACCTCGTTCATACTGTCTCTAGGAGACAGTAAGTCGTTGCTGAAGGGGACAGGGTGCACTGCCTTTGTGGCCATGCTAAGTTCGAATGGTGGTTCCATGCACGCAGTATGGAGCGGACTACGGTCTAGCCACCGCCTTGTTTGTGCTCGATTCCCCAAATCCAGCGTGCATGTTTTTGCCTGTGAAGGAGTGTGGGCCGGCTCCGTTGATGAAACCTTGCTCCCATCCACCTGCTACCCGGTCTTATTCTTTCTGGTTTACACATGAGATGGAGTGTATGGTTGGAGATGTGAATGTGACAGCGCAAAACATCCGTGATCCCTCTGTAGGCGCAAGCGTCCTGTGGCTGACCACAGTGACATGCAAATCCGAAACCGGATGCCGTCAACCGTGTCGCCTGAAGCAATGACAAAGACAGACGCATGAAAGCCACGGCGCACCGCGCTGTGCCTGTGTGAACAGGACGAAATCGTCAGTCACATGCAGACGAACATGCAAGCAGATGGGTGGGTCAAGCGAGCATTCAGGCTAATGGAGTGCCAAACATTACTAAGTTTTGATGCGTTTACTGAGCGAAGTTAGGCAAAGCAGTGTGAATGGTTCTTGTAAGTAGGTTACACGCTGAGTATAGCTGAAATTGTCTACAAGCGGGAGTCAAAATGCCTAGAGTGCGGTGGTGATATCGCATGAATTTGTTCAAAATATTGGGGTCATGCAACGAAATGCGAGAAAGTGAATACGTACGAAGAGGGTAAAAGCAGATATAGGATGAGTTTTTCGATAATTTGTGTTCAAAATCTAGTACGCTTGGCGGGCGGGATTCGGTAAGCGGGCCGTAGCTTGGCGACCGCTAAACTATGCAGTTTCTCAATTGATTATCTCCTTAATACAAGCGCGTTCATTCATGGTACAGCAGCATGCATCCTTAGCATAAAAGCTATGATCCGATATTCACGAAAATTGCACCCACGACTTCCTGAGCGGTTAGCCGCTATCTGTTTGACGCGAGCGACAAGTGAGGCCCGGATAACTAGAGTGAACATTGTTGTCACATGTTGAATATCAAGTCACATTTTTCACTCTTCCCATCAGTGCCTCACCTGTACCCTCTCCTCAGACACCTCGTTTGGTTGCTCAAACCCTCTTTAGGAGATCTTTTTGACTCCATCCACAACGGGCTCAATCAAGCCAGCGGGCGTGACCCGTGTCCCGGACACTTTTACTGACGCGTCTTCGTTTTTCCAGAACTGTGCTAACTTCGTCTTACTTTCACATTCCATGTTTTGAGTTTTGGAACCAGTTCGTGAGCAAGCTCGTGCTTCCACCCCTTTATTGTCCAATGCTGGTGCGCACCTATACGAGCGGATGACTAAGGTCCGTTCAATAAGGCATCAGCAGATGGTTCTATGGTCCAGCTGCGCCTTAGTTAAACCGCAATGTCGGCATATTGTCCGAACACCATCGACTGATAGCAGTAGACCACTCAGAACGTCGTGGTTGCAATTTTCGGGACTACAGGATTACAGTTTTTCGATAAGCATTTAAGCTGCTTCACTACGGATGAAAGCGATTGTGCGTGCGTGCCAACCGTACAATCCTGTGCTGTGTTAAATGAGACTTATCCACTCACATTATTATGCCACCTCTTCGCAAGTGCGCTCATCCGACCTGGATCATCGAACGTTATCCAACGGGGTCTATATTTTTGAAGTAAGTCCTATGACACGCCGATACACTACAAATGAAGTCTTCTGAAGTCTATTTCCTAAGGCCAACTTGAGTAACTGCTTATTTAAGTTGCATCAGTACTTTGGGATACCAATCGACAGAGCAACTTTAAGGCTGTCAGACAATATGTAAGTACTGCGCACCACTGTATACCACAGCTACATTTTTGTCATCTCACTTTAACACCATCGTTTTACGTGCATTTCACTGCACAAAGCCTGTGTGATTTTGGCTACGCGTGCGCTTAGTGACGCACCACCACCAAACCCGCTGACCGGAGCAGACAACTGAGGTAGTCGAAACAGCGTGACCATCGCAACCTAAAAGTGCATACTGACCACGGGCCGGAGAAGTTTGTCGACCGGGAATCCAGTGAGCAACATACCCAAAGTCAATCCTAGCTCAGACCAACGGGAACTGAGCTCTCCTCGAAAATCACGTGTTCATTCTGTGCCAAATCCTACGACGCAATAAATGTGAACATTACATTTAACGGTGCTAAAAGCGTATCGACAGATAGGTTGTGGTTCTGTGACGTATGTTCAGATAGTCCGATAATTAAGATTGTCCAGGCGCTTACGTTAAGGTTTCATATGTTAGCGTAACAAAAGGAACTGATCGCGGTATTGGGTTGCAGATTAATGTATTGTGTAGACCGCATCCCTGACCTGTTAAAAGGCAGATGCTCTCTAGCAACAATGCTACGCAGTTCAGCGAAAGGTAAACACGGTTATTGAAAAACAGCAGTGAAAATAGGCCGGTTGAACCGTCTCCCAATTCATGTGTTATGCTCCAAAGCATGCAGTTACACACAAATTGCGTGATCACGTCAGTAGCTAAGCAACAACAATTGACTCCAACAAATAGTACAACTAACGGCGTTGCACGTAAAAAAACTCTTGCCTTGGCCTATTGTCCACGGAAGACAAGCCAGACACTCCTACACAACAAACCTAGGAGCACAAGGAACTGCAGAAAAAACAATTCCTACGCAACCAAAAGGCGACGACAGTGATATGTTCAAAGGTCCCAGAACCTACTAGCGAATAGCTAAAATGTAGACAAACCGAGGAACAAAGTCCCTTGGCTGAAATAACCGCACTAGGACTGAGAGTTTTCCAACTAGTCTTACACGCCTTTCACGAAATTCACCATCTCCAAGCGTAGGGAAGACTCAGTTACTGCGTAACGTATGACAACACACGCTACCTGGAAGATGCCCTAGTAGCAACCCAAATTCTAGTGTACTCTTCTGTCCTTGCCCGTTTTTTTCGTGACAGGCAGAAAGACAGAAGCGGAAATCCAACCCTAGTTCGTCATGTCAAAATGAGATGAAGGAAGTGCTATTGGCTCATGGTGTGCCAGAATTCAATGTTGACGATAGCATTGAACGATAGAAGCACCGCATCAATGAACATTCAACACAGAGCTCTACGACATCCAAAATGTCGGGCTTTTGAAGTCACCCGTCTAATTGCCTTCACAATCTACACAGGCAGCGGGTCACAAATTTCAACATTTACCTCGACTGTGCCCGAAATGATATCAGGGTGATCCAAGCATGGCATGACAGCAGAAATATTGGGCGACCAGAAGTACGGTTAAGACCATTCCTCTAATTAGTGTAGAGCTCAGATACAGATGAGTCCTTCTCGGGTGTACCTATCTCAGATAAGCCAAGCTTGCAAACAAACATTTCAACAAACTCCAGCAGACCGACACTCTTTGTGCCGGTCACTCATAGCGAATGGAGCTCCTAATGCGTCAACAAATGCAATACTGCTATACCAACACTCAAGGGTTGTATTCTAAGCCCTCGGAACTGCGTCATCGACATGACACAACAACTTGGGACCTCAAAACAGTTACTGAAACTTGACTCTCAAACGACATACTTGATCCAGAGATTTAACAGTGAGATTTCAGTCATCCGAAATGATCGTCCATCTCGCGATGGCAGAGTTGCTGTCTACTATAGAGATACTTTGACATGTGAGGCTCTTACCGAAAATTTCCTTTTATTCCCGACGCACTAGTTTGCCGACTGCAACTAGCAGGTCGAGATGTTAGTTCACAGATGACGAGTGATGCTCGCCTTTTACCAATTATCTATTGGCATCCGAACTCATCAGCATACAGCAATACATTCTGTTAAACGCCCTCCACTATGCTACTTCACAAAAGTACTCTAGCTGTCTTCCAAAGGGCTACTTTAATGCCCTTTTCAGTAGCATCATTGTCCCAAATGGGCCATCAATTAAATCGAAGCTCCTTGAATTCATGGATCTGGCAGTTTTACATAACCATGTACATTGACCAACCAGATCCCAGGGCTCAAACGAACCACCACCACTGGACTTAATCCTGACTAATGAAGTGTTGATGGTTGAGTCACTAACATACAATTCGCCGTTGAGAAGTAGCGCACATTCAGCCCTAACTTTTGGTGGTGTGTTTTGACAGTATTGTCGATAAAGCAAAGGCCACCCAAGGAACTATTACGGACTATGTTTAAGCTGCACAATTTAGCAGCCACCGTGGATTGGGACCTACAGACGCACAGTTCAGTGAATGATGCGTGGAATGAACTGAAAGACAAAATTAACTGTGTCATGCAATCAGCATCGAAGGTTGTAGCATTACGAGCATCGCTCCAGACCAATACGTGGATCCAAAGCAGAACACGTAAACTGATCAACAGAAATTGAGATTTGGAGGCAACATTCGCAAAACACATGTGATACCTCGTGGCAGAATTACAAGACAATCAGAACATACCGCACGTCACTCATCAGAGTCGATAAATATGAAAGGCAGGAGACCATGGTGCTGAATCTTACGAGTAACACCAAAATACTATATAGATTTGCGAATGGCAAAATATAGGTTAAGCCCTGAATACCCCAACTTAAGACGTCCATTGGCCTAACAACTACTGCCGTGGATGACGCTAAGGCTCTACTCCTGCAGTTTGGCTCAGTGGTTACTAATACCATGGAAACGTCGCCCTATGATTGTGATTTGCTTCAGCAAAACCTCGAGCGCCTCTCCACGTGGTCTGCAGAGGTCAACCTCCCAATCAACCCTGTCAAGTTGCAATTCATGAGGTTGGGTAATTGTGAGCACAGCCGAACCTACACCGTGGCTAGTAAACCGTTACATCCCGCGTCTTTCTTCAGCGACCTCGGTGTACTCTCACGCTACAACGTAAAGTCCATGGACAACACGAATATAATTTACCAAAACCACTTTCGTATGCTTTGGTCACTCAAGCGCAGCTTCAGCACTTGGTCCGAAGGGACTGCCACTCGCCTCTACGTCTCAATAATACGACCAATGCTAGAATATGGCTGTCCCGCGTATTGTCCTATCACCCGGGGCGAGGTAGAAAAGCTTGAGCGAGAGCAGCATGTAGCCAGCAGGCTGATTCCCAACTTACGAGATGTGCCGTACGAAGACCAGTGTAAGAAGCTGGGGCTGTACACCCTAGCTTATCGTCGACTGCGGATTGACCTCATCATGACTCACCGGATATTACATCTGGGTGATTACCCTATGTTGAGACCACTGCTTCATCTGCGCAAACCAAGCAGCACACGAGGACAACGGTATAAACTTGTCGTACCAGATTTGAAGCGGGTCGTTCACCAACTCTGTTTCGAACGCAGAGTGGTGATTGTATGGAACGACCCGTCACAGCACGTAGTAGAGGCAAACTCAGTGTCGGAATTTAAGTACTTCCTTGACAAACACTTTGCCGAGGCAAATATATAGAGCGGAACACAACATAACGGGTACATATCTATAAGCGACGAATGATGCAGCTACCCAGAGCAAGATCTAATCGCGGCTTCTTATCAGTAATCAGTTTCAACCCAGCGTCAACTTTATTCCAGCAGCTGTTGCAAGCAAATCACAGTCTGTCCGGGAGTACAGTGCCCTTAGAATCGACCTGACCTGCTCAAAAGTATTGAAAGTCCTTGCTACCACCATATCAGCACGATTTGCAACCATTTTCCAGGGTCTGCTTAAGTCCCATACACTCCCATCTGAGTGGAAAAATGGAATTATCAATCGAATATACAAATGATGTAAGCGATCGGATCCTGCCAACTACCGACCTATTATTCTCCATCCTGCTTTGTCAAAATTGATGGAATCGTTAATCGCAGATAAACTGACGCGATACTTTGTAAGTCAACAAAAACATCACAGTGTCCAACATGTTTTCAGAAGCAGACGATCTTTCTCACCAATTTGCTACTTTATCGGGATTCATGGATAAGGGTGGCTAATGAGGAGTCCCCATGGGTGTGATGTACAGATTTTTAAAGCTTTCGACAGGGTCAATCACTTCTTTCTCATCTAAAAGCCTGCTGACTACAGTATCAACATTTCCCTGCTCATCTGAATGGGATGCTACATATACGACAGAGCAATCACGATAAGAGTAACCGACCCTCACTCTGTAAGCCTGTGCGTCTCCAGCGATGTACCGCAAAGATCCGTCCTTGGCCCCGTACTGTTTTAGTCTACATTAATGAGCTTTCAGCAGACATTCTATCCCGGAGGCAAATATTTGCAGACGATGCTAAAAAGTGGAGAGCAATTTGCTCAGCATCCGACCTTGTCTACCTCTAGGAAGATCTGACTCGACTTAACGAATTGGCAGAGGCGAACCAGCTACCATTTAACCCTGAAAAGTGTCATCCTCGCACGGTGCGCAGCAGCTTCGTCAACACATACTTTGGGGGCGACACGTCCTGCAGCATGTGACTAGTGAACGCGAACTAGGTACACTCGTGAAAAAGAGTCTTGGCAATTCGCTCCAATGTTCGAAAGCAATAAGTGTGGCGAACGTGAGTTTGAGACTTTTGAGGCGAGTTCTCGGTACATTTGAGGGATGGCTAGTACCAATGTTGATTAACTCCTATATTCGTCCTTACGTCGAATATGCAATTCAGGCATGGCGTTCATGGTTAAATGGAGAAATTCGCCTATTGGAACAACTCCAAAGAACAGCCACAAAGGCAATACGTGGACTATTCCGGCTAAGTTACGAACTGCGTCTTCATGTACTTGGTGGGTTCTCCTCAGAATACCGACGGCTTCGAGGAGATCTTACTCTCACATACCGGCTGCTAACTGAGAGCGAGCATCCATGTACATCACTGTCGATCCTAGCCCCTTACAAAGAAAGCGGAGGCAACCACCTGATATTAATGACGTAACACTCCAGTCTGAATTGTAGAAGGTGCTTTTACTCATTTAGTATCTGTTCTCATTGGAATGTATTACCAAGATATGTGGTGAACTCAACAAGTATGACGACATTCGATAGATCCTTAGACTTTCCTCTTAGTCATAAAGGCTACATAACAATTTGATAAAGTGCAATGGTTTAACCACGGATAATTCAGTTTTCATGTTGGAAAATTTAGCTTTTTATTTTCTTTTGCATATCCATCCTGTGAATCTCCAAAATTTGTGTTTTTATTCCAACATACAATATTGAACACTATTGAACATTATTAATTGTGTAATGGTTGATTGATCCACAGTCATGTCTTAACGTACGAAACTAACATTTGTTGGTATACTAAACTTTTGTGCTTTAAGTTGTTTCGCTGTAGATTTTGGTGGACTGCATAAAGGCGGGATGTGGTGTAACGCGAAATCTCTGTGGGAGCAAGCAATGAATGTTTCTAATCGAATAAGTGCAATCACCTAGTTTGCTATCAAGTCTTGCAAACTAATTCCAGGTTTAATTGCATGATGGAACTAATGCGGCTGCACGCTAGCACAAACATCCAATGTGTATAAATCATGATGGAGGTGGCGGAGGTAAAACGAGAGATCCCGACCACTAAGCCGCGTAGGTCTTCTACGGAAAGGCGGATTAGGAACCAATTTAAAATTAAACTTGTTTTATTATGAGATGTGACCTCGCATGTACTTAATGTGTAAATATCAATGAAGAAATTCCAACATCACTGAATCGCGATCAAGATTTTTGGTTTAATCTCAACCGTGTCATCATACTGCTCTAAATACATTTCGCAGTTTTTTAATATTCAGCCAAGCAGTACTTGTGTGTTTATTAGTTAATTCAATACTTACCAAACTACCGGCAAATATCTGCCTACAGTAGAGACTGTCCAGTTCGTGGCGTATGTTATAATCTACATTGTCGAAAAGTTCTCCCTGTAGGTGTACTTTGCATTTCAATGAAACTTGTTAACATTCATTGCGCATCCAACACAGAAGGACCTCGCAGACTAGTATAGTTGGGTGGATGATAAAGCACATTTAGCATACTGCACAGGACTCTCTCAGTTGCAACAGTATACATAGCACGATATATAACTGTGCGCAAAGAAAAACGAATAAACAAATCGCGGAACGTTGTCGGTTTTTACGTGCAGTACATTACTCAGTTTCCTGCTTATCGATCGTGCATTACTCACAATTGACACCTTGCTAGTAGTGTATAACATGAGAATGTGAATAATTTTACTAGTCAAAATACTTTTTTCAGTATTGTGTTAACTTTGCATAAGCGGTTAAGAAGGCGGTTTTCAGAGCGACGCCGTATTCCTAATGAAGCAGTTTGTACAAAGATAAGAATTTTGTTATTAGGCAACATCAAAAAACGGATGCTCGCAGACAATAATATTTTCCTTTGTAGCAATGTAGCATTATTCAAAAAGTATTCTCTGAAGTGCGTCTTCATTTTCAGCACTTTATGAACGCTTAATTATTGGATCCGTTCACTGAGGCTGCTTGGAAACAATTGGTGAGAATTTTAGCTTGATTCAGACACCTAAATGAAACAATTCAACTCACAGTAATATTGCATACAATGTCTTATCGTCGTTAATTAATGAGGAAATGTCCTTAACGCAGACTGAATGGCCTAGATTTATTCGCTGTCACTTCTACCTGTCTGCAATGGCTGTCGAACGTAGGCAAAAAATCTTTCATTAGCAATAGTTGTTGATAGAAGTCATTGAAATTAATAAAAGTTACTGATTGCCAGAGTCCTGATTTGTACATACAAGCTACCAATAAAATACGTGGCTAAATCCTTTTAGATTTTTTGATGGAACGAAAATGTGTATTACTTAATGTCCCAGTGACAGCATTAACGCTGCTTTTCGGCTTTCATGCAGACACAAAGCATACTACAGTTATGATTGTTTAAAGCTTATGGTTCACATGTCAACAAATTATGCTGAACGGAAGAAAAACAGTGTATTATCCTCCATAGACTGAATATTAAACTTGATTTATGCGTAGACTAGCAACGAAAATTGCAGGGTGCTGCCGCTACTTTTATGTTTAGATGCGAAATGTTTATGACGAATTTTCTATTTATATAGCTCGTTACACTGCTATCTAGTTTGATAGCGAATTTAACAAGTACTTGTGTAGGTTGTAGAAAAGAATACTTCCAGATGGCTGTAGATAGATTTCATAACTGGAGTAATCTAACATTGAGTCACTGGACTTAAACAAGCGGGTCAGCTCAAAATTTCTTTGTTTCTCCATAACTCAACATGTAAGTATGTTCAGCCGAGAGAATTTTGAAAAGTTTGGTATCTAGGATAATGGATAATTCTTTAAAATGTTACAGGTACGTTTAAGAGAATTAACTGTCTAAACCATATTCCAAACTATCATTACCAAAATAAAAACAAATTCGACCATTACATTTCCAAAGGATTTGTAATTAAGTATGTATACGTTTGTCTATTCTACTGCAGTTCTGCTAAACCGGACTGGAGACTGTAAAAAGAGAGTAGTGTCACCACTGTTCCACATCAAACATGAAACTCATAAACGTGTGGTGTTTTGATGTTGAGAGGATTCCAAAAAGAAGTCCCGTTTAGTAATGAAGTTTTATACTGAATACTTGATTTAGAGACCACAGAAATGCAATTATTTAGGCAAGGTTAACTGCAACGCTAAAGTGCTTAGACTTAGAGTATAAGTAGCATAAACGTGTAATTTGAACGTCGTCTAATGAGGTTATATTGAAGGTTTGCTGAATCCGTTTAAAACCCGTACATCAGTATGTCACCTGCTGTAGAGTAGCATATGCCTTCAGTCTATCGGGATTATGTTATGCGTCTGAATGTTACCAGTGCTTCTAGCAAACGTGTTGCACTGCAAAATTTTAGTCGCTCGCAATGGTTTAATTGTTCTGATTAATCATTGTGCTAATGTTACGTTGACTAAGTTTGTATCGCTTCCTGCAAAATATCCATAAACGTTTTGGTAGTGCTACTTGTTAATGTTGTCGGAATCATCGAATACTAGTCAATATCTCTAACACATAAGAGTCGTGCCAGATATTGAAGGCAGAGAAACTAGAAGCAGCCTGTTTCAAATTTATCGAATAAGCTATCGGTACTGGTGAGTGAATCAGCAAGATGGCGGAGCAATTTAGTTTTCGATTCTCCGGGCAGTTGTGTAAGGGATTTAGAATCAACAGAAGTGATGGAGTATGCGGTCACAAAAGCAATAAAACGGTGTGGTGAAACACTGAAAAAGTATGTTTCAAGTTCACTACAAACTTATATATATATATATATATATAATTAATGCCCCATGCTTAGCTGCTTTGCATTCTTGATGCTTCTTCACCGCAGTTTGATTAAACCAGCATACACTTAAACTAGGTCTTTTAAGCTGCATAAATTTCATTCCACTTAATTTGGTGTGTTCTTCTTACGGAAATATTCTTCTATAAACTTGCACACGTTGCGTACACTAATTGTGGTTATCTTCGTTAAGTTCATTGCGTTTGTAATATTTTTTCAGTTACTTGTGGACAATGTGTACTTATCGAGGATGCGTTACTAACCAACTTACTTCATATGCTAATTTAGTGAAGAGCAATGTCGGCGTAGCCGTATCCTTTAACTGATATATGTTATATGATAATATCATTTCAAGTGATTGGCTGTTGTTTGTTGTCGCAAGTGTGGTTACGCTTGATGTGCATATTGACAAGGTGCCTTCCTGTCCAATTACCCACTATCTTGTGCATACTGTCTCTAGGAGACAGTTAGTCGTTGCTGGTGGGGACGGAGTGCACTGTCTTTGTGGCCATGCTAAATTCGAAGGGTGGTTCCACGCACTTAATGTACAGCGGACTACGGTCCAGCCACCGCCTTGTGTGCACTTGATTCCCCAACTACAGCGTACACATGTTTGCTTGTGAAGGTGTAGGGGCCGACTCCATTGGTGAAACGTGGCTCGCATCCACATGTCTCCCCGTCTTCTTGTTTCTGGTTTACACAGGATATGATGTGTGGTTGGAAGTGTGGGTGTGCAGAACAAGGCACTCATGGTCCCGCTGTAGGCGCAGGCGTCCTGTGGCTAGCCACAGTGACAGGGAATTCCGAAACCAGATGCCACCAACCGTATATATCATCTGTAGTCCAACTAATGGACATGTAGCTAGCAAAAACAGCGGGAGTAAATGTACAAGTATTAAAACAGAACGAAGCTTTTTATTTTATAAGGAACAAGCTCATTTCCTACGTTCAATGCGTTATATGATTTTATTAATACAAGTAGGTACATAATTTCTCCACTGATTCCGGTTGCAGGTCATGTCTTCAAGCATGTTATGCCAATGGCGCTCGTCATCCTTGGTTCTCTATCCAGGAAGACAAATGTGTCCAAAGGCGGCTGGAAGTCATGTCAGCTATCGGTAGGACGTCTGCGATCGCGAAGTTGAAGAGGAATGGGGACATGCGTCATCCCGGTGGCACACCGCTACTGAAAACAAACGTTGAAGATAGCTTGCCGTAGACGCGCACACCGCAAGAGATATAATGTCAAAGTGTGTTAAAATGACGCCAGATTTCGGTAACACCCCTTTCTTCAGAAAGTGACATCATGAAGTATGTCGATCAACTAAGCCAAATGCAGCTCATATATCTATACATGAAACCATGGTGGGTCAGCCGTAAATCTAACGATGCTCGAGGATTTGGTGGAGCGTGAAGACTGGATTCACGCATCTACGACGCTAGTATAATTCACGTATTCGGGATAGTTCATGAAACGGAATGGATGCCAATATTTTGAAGACAAGCGAAGAAAATTAATCTCGCGACGCTTAACATAAGAACTGAGGCGCCTTTCCTGAAAACCTGAACAATAGCTGCTTCGGCAAAAAGAAAAGCACGTTTTCTTCCTGCCTGAATTTTGCGGGCAAAGTCGTCAGCTGGTTAATGATTGCCATGAGCCATGCCTGAACAAATCCGGAAGAAGTTTGTTTATGCTAACATATTTGTAAACTTTCATGTGTCGAATCGCAAGGTTGACTTCGGCTCCAATGAGTGGATCCTGTGGTATGAGTTAGGGTAAGCTACAAGGTGTATTGCGTAAACCAATGGACGATGGAGGCCAGTTAAACTTTATTCCACAACACAGTGCGAAGCCGACCCTTAGGGTTCAAGCACTTTACATCAACTTTACCTGACTTACTAACTCTCTGGGTACATTGTATAATAGGTGCACGCCGGAAAATATATCACTTTTTGACGCAAGCTAATAACTGGGGTTGTAACTACAGTTGACGAATATTTTGAAAAGGTGGAAACCATGAAATTTGCATACCTTTACTTAATGCTGGCAGTTTGCAGGAATGTTTGAGCTTTACATGACTCTACATGGCAAGAACAACCCCCAAAACAAAATTTAGGTTATATAATTTGACTGTAACAGTTTACTGTTTATAACAAACCCTGATAGTAAAAGCAACTAAGATTACCTTTTAGTTTTAAATGTAATATTTTGTAAATATTTAGGCCAATGCTATGGAGCGTGTGAGTAAAATACCGTTCCAATATTTGTCCAATTAATTTAACAACGGTATTATTTTAAATTAGTTTTGGCATAGGTCTATCCCAACTAGCTAAATATTTCTCAGGCAAATTCGCTATTAGTTCTTTTACACATCCTTGAAACCAACTGCTCATAAACCGACGAAAATCCTACTCTCATGACTAGCTGCTTAGAATTTAACTCGATTTTTACCTTTAACCAACGTTGATCTAGTCTACAGTCCACTAGTCATGGCACCAACGGATAAGTGATATCGACATCGGTTTGGTGGGCCAGCACGAGATAGTAGTCACATAATAAGAGGGAATTGAAGTAATTTAATTTTGGATTTCCGATATACCAGGCGCAAATGGAAGTAAATGACAACGTTTAAGTATCTGCTAATAATTAATATCACGAAGAGTGAATGCGCGGGAAGATAACGGATACATAGTTATAAAAAACGAAAGTTTCGTGGTGTTTTTTCTACATGATATTATGGTTTTGGCAGTGAAATCATAAATCACATAACCTATCGAAGCAAACATCAATTCTGTTAAATTTATCGGAAATTTGATGTTTACCAGCATTTGAGGAAATTCATGTGAATCTTCATATGGAGATACCATATAGCTCTAGATAGTTTTAATAGGCTAGAAGTGTTCCGTTGCGGTTTGTCATTAATTCACAAGCACGTACGGTTCAGAACATGAAAAATTTGCAAAACTAGAAATTTACCTTGTTTTTGTTTAACAGTTTTAAATTTCATTACAAACGAGTTAAGTTCGTTAAAAAGAATCGCAGTACTTCTATTAAAACATAATTGAAATGTAGGTTACTTTTGGACAATCAGCTGTTAATTAAAGGAATTGATTTAATGTGTGACGAAATAAAGCCGAGGAAATTTACTGCATTTTTAAATGACCACTCCGGTTAATATATTGTGCAGTTAATCATTTTGCACAGCTTGTCCGCACCATCATAGTCGAAAGAAACTAATGTAAAATGGACTGTTGACAAGGAAAGACAAATGTTTGGCGCCCGAGCAACTCCAATAGGATGAGGTGGCCTTCTTTCAACCTGCGGATTTTTGAGCGTTGCTTCTGAATTCTACTTCCGCTTCTGGATTACTGTGTTATTTGAATTTCATCTGTGTGAATTGTGTACCAAAAGTTTCTTTTTGGTGTAGTCTGCAAGTTGTGAAAATTTGATGAGTATTCTCTCAATTACTTCGGCGAACTCGTTGATAACTCGAATTACCGTCTGTGTCCGCCATCTTGGATTCGTTCCAACATGTGATGCCGTGCCAATCTACTTGTGGCTCATGTTCGAAAGTTGTCGGACAAAAGGCTCATGCACTTCGTTGTTTCGGCTGTGATGTTCTGTTTCATATTTCGTGTATCGGCCTTTCCGTGGAAGTTTTTCGAAAATCTGTTGACATCCGACGTAGATTTTTAAAAGTGGTGTGTGATAAATGCCGCGGTATACTACAACAAAATGCACAGAGACCACCACCGGCTCCGGGAAAAGCTATCTTCCAGACGAAACCACATCATTGAGCTCGTGGGGCCAAACACGCTCGTGAGAGTACCTCTGTGAACTTCTCTTCCTCTGCAACTCCACGATCTGCACCACCGCCAGCGTTTTCTACCCCTTCCGATTCTCACAAACAATGTTCCCCACAGATTGACGACTCAGAGTCGGAGCCCCCTAATCTTTCAGCGCATAGCTGTGAACCTCTAAACACTGAAGATAAATGGATCATTCAAAAACGCAAAAGTTCACGCCACAACTTTCAGCCTCCCCCTACCGATAGACGACGGTGCAAAACGACAAGCCCCCCCACTTCTGCTGCCTCAAGTTCGTCCCCAATCTCCCTGAGGCGTTATAATCTCATGGTGTTCCATGCACCAGAGTCGAAAGATGAAAACTCTCAGAAGCGTTATGATCAAGATGTTGAGTTCCTTCAGGGGCTCGTTGATAAACTGTTGGATGTGGGTGAAGGCAGCGTAAGGATTAAACAATTAGTCCGACTTGGTCAGCATACTAACCAATCATGTCGACTTTTAAGAATCGCCTTTGCTGACCACAACACGCCACAACTCATTCTGTCTCGTCTCTCCAGGCTTAAAGGCAGCAGGGTTCACATCCGCCGAGACTTGGTACCCGAAGAGAGGAACCGCTTGAAGATTGCGGTCCTTGAGCTTAAAAGCCTTTCAGAAGTAGGCGAAACTGATCTACACATCGTAAATTTTCGACTGATCAAGAAGGGTGCACAAACCCGTATCAGTCGGTTGGTCAACCTCCAGGCACGTCCCGCGGTGCCTCTTAGGACCTCCGTGCTGCATTCACAAACATCAGCAGCCTTATGAAAAAACGGGATGAACAGTGTCGCTTCTTTGCCTCTGAGCGACCAGACGTCTTAGGACTGGCGGATACATGGTTAACTTCTGAGGTAATGGCAGAGGAATTCGACCTCAGTGGCTACTCATGCATTCGCTGCGATAGAATATCAAATCCTCGTGGTGGTGTCTTGCTTTATATACGGTCTTTCCTGCGTGGGAGGCTTGTAAACATGTACCGAAGTGGAGATGGACTGAGTGAACAGGTATGGTGTTCGATCAACCTCAGACGCGGCAAGCTGACACTAGGTACATTCTACCGGAGCCCTCTGAACCGCTCTTTAGATTGGCTACCGTATCTTCGGAGCAACATGACTCGTCCATGTTTTCTACTCATGGGTGACTTCAATTGTCCCCACATTCAATGGCCTGAAATCTAACTCATGCCCGTGTATTCTGAAGTCGAATCAAAGTTTGTTGATTTGTTGCTTGAAACTGGGGCATCGCAACACATATGCCAACCTATGCGCATGACGTCGCGTTCAAACCCATCGTGCCTTGATTTGATGGTGACGAATTGCGAACAACGGTCGCATGGCATACGAATCCAGGAGCCCCTAGCTAAAAGCGACCCTTCCGTGCTGATAGCCACTATGGAACTGAACTTGCCGAGTGTATCTCCGGTGGAACCAGCTTAAAAATATTGGAAAGTTGATTTCGATGGATTAAATCGAGCAGCGAGCCAATTGGATTGGCCTCTACCGTATGTTACATCTGTGGAGGAAGTTTGGACAGTAGTAAAGGAAGGATTTTCTTCGCTTTGGTCTCAGTTTGTGCTGTTGAAATTTCAGAAAGTCGGACCAATCAAATCACACTGGTTCGACAAGGAATATGGTAGACTGGCTCAGTTTCGGCTAAGAATGTGGGACGCCTTTCGCCTCTCTGGCTCCGCCACTGATTACGAAGCATATAAATGACAGCGAAATTTTTGCAACAAAGTGAAATTGATAAAGCGCCGGAAGTTCGAAGAAAAGCTTGCAACTGACGCGAGGATGGCCTCAAAAAAGATCTTTGCTTACGTGAAAGGCCGTTTGAAGTCAAAAGGTGACGTGTCATGAATAAAAGACGCGGACGGACACCTGCTAACTTCCAGTTCCGATCGCGCGTCCGCACTGGCCGCTCACTTCGCTTCCGTGTTTGCAAACGACGCGGCGTCCATACCCATCTCAGCGAGTAACATTCCTGTAGAACTCAACAGTGGTTTGTGATGTCGACGAGGTGCGCCTGCTACTTGCGAACCTTGACGGTACCAAGCCTGCAGGGCCTGACGGGCTTCATCCGCTACTTATCAAATCATTAGCTGCATTATCTCGCCTGCTGTTACGGGTCTATTCAATAAATCGTTGTCTGAGGGATCATTGCCAAACGACTGAAAGCGCTCGGTGGTGAGGCCGATCCCGAAAGGTAGCGACCCCAGTAAGGTGGATAACTACAGGCCAATTTGTCTTACATTCGTTTTGGCCAAACTGATCGAGAAGATAATAAAATAGCGTTTAATGCATCTGTTGCAATCGAGAGAACTTCTGACACCGGTACAACACGGATTCAGGATGGGATATTCTTGTGTTACCAACTTGCTTGTGACGAGACAGGAATGCTTGCAAGCACTGAACCGGGTAAAGTCAGTCGACGTAATCTACATCGACTTCAGCAAAGTATTCGCCAAAGTTAACCATGAAGTGCTTCTAGACAGATTAAGTTCTTTTTGTGTCGGAGCATCGTTACATCGATGGACCCATGAATTTCTCGTTGGAAGAAATTGGAGGGTACAGGTGGACGGCCATCTAACCGATTGGTATCCCTCTACTAGTAGTGTACCTCAAAGTACGATACTGGGACCCACTCTATTTCTCATCCACATCAACGAGCTGCCCCAACTTCTACGGTCTCCGTGTGCACTGTTTGTGGATGACCTCAAAATTTGGCGAGAAATTAATACTCTCGATGACTGTGACATTCTCCATCAAGACCTCGACCGCCTCGCAGTATGGTCTGCTGAAGTCCACCTACCGGTCAACCCGGTCAAGTCCCTATTCATGAGTCTCGGGAAGGCTGTTCACGGACGAACGTACACCCTAGACGGCCAACCACTGCATCCCACACCTTCCGTGAAAGACCTAGGTGTACTCTCACGCTGCGACTTGAAGTCCGTCGACAACATCAACAAACCGTATCGAAACGGACTGCGCATGCTCTGGGCGCTGAAACGCAGCTTCTGCACTTGGTCTGAGGACGTCGCCACTCGCCTCTTCTCTTCCATCGTCAGACCAATGCTAGAGTACGGCTCGCCTGCATACTGTCCGATCACTCTCGACGAAGCGCATAAGATCGAACGAGTACAACACGTCGCCACCAAGTTGATCCCCAGCTTGAGAGGCTTATCGTATGAAAACCGGTGCATGAAAATTGGGCTCTACACCTTGTCGTATCGCCGTGTTCGAGTGGATCTTATCATGACCTACCGTATTTTACATCTCGGTCATTTCCCCATGCTGAGGTCGTTACTCCACTTGCGAGTACCATGCACCACACGTGGGCACAGGTACAAACTCGTGGTACCTGATCTGAAGAAAATCCCACACCCCTGTGTTTCGAGCGGAGGGTTGTACAGGCCTGAAACAGTCTGCCAGAACACGTCGTCGAGGCCGAATCTATGCAGGAATTCAAATCTTTGTTGGATTTACACTTCACTAACATACGTTTCAGAGAATGGTTGCCACTTGACAACGATATCACCCACTTGTGTCCGACTGTGTGAACAAGCACTTTGTGTAGTACAGGTGGAGTTGCTGAACCATCTCAGGATAACCACTGGACGTGTTTATCTATTTTTTTAGAATGTTTTTGATTATCACCAGATGGGGTTGTACGGAATTATTTTCTACTTGCTCCAAAATACAGCATTCAGTTCGCTGGTGGTAACCTAAATTAAATTATCCAGTTGAGCAGCCTAATGGGGAACAATATAGGTTTGATTACCTTGTAAAACCGACGATTTTGTGGAAGGAGAGAAATCGCGTAAAACGAGGACATGCCCATACCAGTGGCTGTTATCAATCGATTAGAAAAGAAATAGGATTTAAATACACTTTGATTAGAAACTATATACAATCTTCCGCAAAATTTAATTCAAAATAGAATTCGGAGAATATGTGCCAAAAGCTAAAGCAGCTACCAATAAGTTACCATAAATCGCAGCATTTATTGTATTAAAAATTAACCCGCTGTTTTGATCACAAATTAATGTTGCTTTTTCGCGTTAACATAATCAACTTGCTCGTCAAAAAACTTTAACAATCATTAGTAAACTTGGTATTGTTATAGAAGTCATATTTGTACTACGTTGTGAAGCATTTCCATTTATAATAGCGTTGCAGCTTACGAACATATTTCTACAAGTTGTAGATGCAATCAGCAAAATAGGTTTTATGCCCGCCATATGAGTTTTCTAATAACAAGCATCCATCAAAGATCTGAAATTTTAGTAGGGCCCTTGATCTGGATCTCCATTATAAAATGAAAATAACTGACTAGAGTTAAGGGCTGTTAAAGTTGTCACTGGACATTCAATGTTGTGCTCAGATAGATCCAAGTTCGAGCGGTCTACTCAAGTGTATGTTGGGCAAAAATGTAGCCCTTTACACTTTGACCCAAAAATTATCGCAAAAATTTGTTTTATATAAGTAAATCACTAGAGCCATTTGGAGTGAACTTGGTGCTCTTTGCTGAATACATGAAAAAGATAAGTTTCAAATTTAATAGCAGCTATGTATCCGGCAGCTGAAGATTTTAACCCATAAGACAAGGCAAATAAATTCAGCAAAGTAATAACTGTGAAAATACATTTATGTGCGGTGTCGCGTAATAATTAGCCGACCGAACATAACGCAGACAATAATCTAATTTCTACTTTCGACTATAGCTCAGAATTCTTGCAAGACAAGGCTTCCACAGGCGAAATCGTGGATGCATTCCATTAGGCAATAAATGGCTAAATATGCTGTTAAATATAAACGCATATGTAACTTGCTCACTGAAAGCGTTTGAAATCAAAACTATACATGGACTTTTAACATGTAAAAGTCTCACGTTTCTGGAGTGCTCGGATTACCACTAATCTCCTGAGTTGTTCTCATATACTTTAACGCAACTTGAGGTTTATTTCCCTTGAAAGCTGTATAAAACAAATGCACTTTTTGAACCAATCAAATGGCACAAGCAATTTTGGCCATACAATACTGAGAGCCACTCAGCATTTAAACAATTAACAACTGGGCATACGGTTGTTAAATAGAGTAGCATTGGACTACTCGTTTCAACGCTTATTTTCCCAATTCATAACATGCAGATGCTTTCACAAGGTTATTATGTGATCAAGTAATATGTACGTTTTACGGTAAACTTAGATCGTGGAAAAACCGAAAACGATGGCAAATTTGCAACTTGTTCAACCTTGTCATTTTGCATCTTTCTTCAGCTGCTTGCATGTGGTACACATCAGTTTGCAGTATCTTTTATGCACAATGCTAACTCTGTTTAGCGGATACTACTCTTCTAGCTAGTTAAGAACATGTTGACAACTGGAACAAAGTCAGATGAGAAGTAAAACAGCACAACTATCCAAGCTCGGCTTTACTTACATTTTGATTACCTTGAACCGGCAACCAAAGTAGAAATCATAATGAGGTTTGGTCTAGATTGCGCGCTAATTCAGCTCAATATACGTCTTTCTGAAGCCACGGAACACTTTTGAGTTGATAGTTGTGCGAAATAATCAAGGTTACTTCTTTCTTCACAATCTAATGTGTCCAAGGAGAGCTCTGAGTACACAGGAGTGTCGTTGTTAATTATCTAGCTTCCTGGGGGTTCAGACACACTCAAGTTGTCCCCCAATAACCTTGCTACTATTCTATCTCTATTTATAAACGTGTTCGATCTTGCAACTTGTGACATCTTTTGCTTTAACTCGATAGCTTAGACCCCGCCTTCTCATTTTGTACCGGTGCTTCGGTGAGTCAACTTTACCATCAACCCATGGTCCGACACTGATCAGTTGACACACATATACACACATCCGCAAATTATTGCGGTTGTTTGAACAATATGTCGGCTTATATAAAATATTTGCCTTCTCTAAGGCGTTGATCTTCGCTCGGTTGCACTTAGTCTGGTTGTTGTCAAGGCTTGTGTCCTTATGCGGTAAGTATTATTTCGACCTGGTTGTTGTGCAGTTTTGTAGTATATATATAGTTTTAGTTTATCTCAGTCGTTGCTCTAACCCTTTATAAAATAACTTTCCATTCATATAGGGGCTATTTAACTTCTGAATATATCTAGGATACTACGCACTGTCCAAATTCCGCAACTGGTTAAGTCGCTCATAGCTGGGTAACACTATACATACTTTATTCAGTGCGGATTTCGTATTGATTATTGAAAACCCAATTTGAGCCTAAAATGGCGTTTATGTTACAGAACATCTCATGATACATCATACCTCATAATATTCCACACAGCCGTATAAAGTTATGGGTTTCGTTTGCCTCTTTAATGAATATGCAATATGCCAGTTGTGTGATAACCTGGGTAGACTTTAAGAAAAAACCGGGATTTAAGATGAGCGGAAGCCAGAACCCACACTATAACAATTCAATCAATAATGCACACAAATATTTTTCATCAAATGACGGGATCATTCTGCTGCAGTTCACATGTGCGTTAGTCGACAATCAAGGAAAAGTTAAAGAATGATGAAGAAAAAGACAAGAACTGAATGTGAATGGATGAAATCTGGTTTATTTTATTCTAAATATTTGGAAAATTGATATACTAATGAAAAACTTCCATCCCCTTTGCTACTGAAAGCTTTGTTTCTATCAAAAATAGGCAATATCTTCTTATGCTATTCACGCAAACCACCTTAATTTATGAATTTTCTTAGCCCTATCTATAGCTAAAGTGTCTGAAGTGTTCGCATTTAATTATAAACCACGGGCTCTGAAATAAAGCGGGTTTACTTTGCTTTTTGTGCGCTAGTGTAGATAGATAATTTTTCGTTACTTTACTAGAGCAAATCCAGCGTTACCGGGTGGGTAAGAATTTTTCAACAGTTTCATGTTTCAGTAAGTGGAAAATTCCCATTTCATTATCAAGAACGAAAGACCGAGGGTAAACAATTGTTTATGAGTAATGCAGGTAGTCCGTTTTCAGACAATTACAATTATATATGACTGCTGCTTGGTGCGCCAATGAGCTCACAGTATCTGCCCTGGTTTTGCAGATTGGCTCACTCACTCGTCACTTCCCAATTCCCCGTCGAGGCAAATTATTGTGTTAAGTTTAATCGTGACTGCTACTTTCTACGAACCTTACGCTACTCACAAACATCCCTCAAGTAAATTACAATTATGTTTGTGTATTTTCTAACTGCTGTAGATTTCAGCGGTTAAATTTTAACGCGCCCCACAAATTGTAATACCAATATTCCTAAGGTTTTTCAACTAAAATCACCGCACGCGGAACTTACAGTTGGTACCTTTCATGTTTTCCAATTTACGGTAGAATACAAAACGCTTGTAAAATAAAGGTCGATCACCTAACACACCCTGTTAGTGCACGCCTCGGAGCTATCGAAATCAATAATTTATCTCACAGCTAAGCTTCACTAAAATAAAGCTTCTCTTGCACGTGAAAATCGGTAAACAAACGGTATCCAAATCAGTATATCTACTTACGTTGGTGAGATACATGGCTAAAGATGGCAGTGAGAATTTAAACCTAGTAACTACATTCCGATTTTACTGAACTAATTAGTTAATAGCAAATGTTATACATTTACATTTAAGATCGATTTAAACAAACCAATCCTAATACCATGTGCTTGATTTTTAACACAGTTCTATCATCTCAATCGGTGTGTATTTTGCGCCCACGGTTTGCGCAGACGCAGTGAGCGGACAGATACTTCAGCGACGTCAAAGATGCTAATCATCTTTAAGCGTTGAGTAAGTTGCATTTATTGTATGTGAAAATGTTGTCCTGAGATATGAACAATGCTCAAGGCACAGCAGCTGGTTTGAGCTTTGCAACATCTATCATATGTTTAAGTACTTATTCCGCCTGATGAGTTCAAGCGGAGCGTAGCGCTGGCTAGCCGAACAACCTCCTCGTAGTGCCGAGTGAGTTTTTTGTTTAACCCGTTCCAGCGAATAGTTCGGCGGAAGTGTTCCAGGACTTGGTGGGTTTTTGCTTGGTAGGCGTTCTCCATAAAGAAGCCACAAATGTCTGTTTATCAACAGGGCGTCATGTCGGTCGTGATTCGACACAGACTACGGTCACTGACCGATGAATATGCGGATATTCCTATCCAAATCACTGAGATCAAACATCTATTCTGACATTGCCGATGTTATCGAACAGTCAAGGATGCAGCGGTGCACTTCCAAGCACAAACTACACAGCTACACACATTGGCAATTATGGAGCTTTACACACCCCTACACAAACATTCACTGTTACAGCAAATACGTTGTATATTTGTACATGTTTGATCACCCTTTCATATCTTCGTATGATCATGCTTGTAATGATGTGACGCACTTTGCCCAGAATAACAATAAATTTTGTTATTAAAAGGAAAACACTATAGTTTGTATTGAGCTATATATGGATATCTGCCTTTAGTTCAGAATGTTAGATCTATACTTTGTAATCGAGGCACATGGAAATTACTTGCTGCTATACTTCTTAAACGCACTTATATATATTCTTTTCAGTATATGAAAAAGTAACTAGTAATCTGATCAAAAGCCCCTTTAGATTTAATCCGATAACGTGCAATGCTAAGTGTCAAGCCATTTTGCCTTCACTATCATATTAATTTGATGTCTACTATAATTGATAACAACGCTGTTCTCGTGGTGTATGTCTGATTATTCTTTGATAATAAATTAATCAAAGAAATTCTGTTTACCACGCGAATTGCGACTATTATAAAAGGCCAGTCTATAATCGATTTAGTTAATAGTTACCTGACCAAAACTGCATCCCAAAGCGGAACATAATTACATGTGCAACATATGTTGCTGCCGCAATGTTCGGAAGGTATAATGGATTCATTGCCCATCTGAAGGACTTTACTCTTCTGTTCTTACAATTCCCTGTGTGATAATAATACCAAGAAGAAGAAGAAAATTTCTCATCGTGTGAAAATCTGTCTTTACTTTCGCACAGCTCATATTTTTAAGAGCACCTCATGATCATGTATGATTGATAAATATTTGTTTAATTTTCATTGACGTTGTTGTTTCAAGGGTATGTGTTTACTCACAGATGTGTTTCAACGCAGTATGCCTTAGATGGATTAGTTGTAGTAACACAATGCGAGAAATTCAAGGTTTCTCCCATCAGATGTTGTCTGGGCCTTCTTAGACAAGGTCTTCAATAGAACCCTCCCAGGAGAACAAGTGCACAATTGTGGTCAAGTCCAGGTACTTGACGAGCTTAACACAAATGTCGTTGCGCACTTACACCATATGATTGTGACTTGGAGCTTATGCCACAAAACAGCATGGTTAATAAGGAAAACATTTGCCCGCAGATGTATCCTGCACCCGGGTACATTCGCGTTAAACTTATTGCGTAGTTCCTTTGTCAAATCCTGCTGTAGTTCAAGGGAAGACAAATAGCAATGGGCGTTTTGATGAAACATAATCTACAGAAGCATTAGGTCAACCCTCATTCTGCGTAGCCGTAACTGATGGGGCTGGAATTATTGGCGGCACTCCCAATAGTTCGTAGTGGATACTTTGCCTAGCAGATATTTGGCAAATGACCTTTGCATACTTTTTAGAAATACTCTGTCAGAATTTCTCATGTTGCCACAAATGATCCGGCAATGATCCAAAATGGAGCGAGTGACGATTTTGAAGTGTTCTACTCTGACTGGTGTTGTTAGATCTTCCCTTTTTCGCTATTCCGAATTAACCACCCAGAAATTTCTCCGCAGCAATTCTAGCCCAGCCGAAGAAAAATCAAAATTCCAACAGCCTTGACCACGAAAAACGTGTTAACAAAAACTCTGCCAACGTAGCCAGAAAATGCCGCCGAAAACACTGTCCTTTCAACTCTGAGGCAAAAGTCCAATTCGCCGAGTGTTGAAAACGTATTCGTCCGCTCGATCGATTGCCTGATCAACCGCACGGGTAGGCGATTCCCTTCAGCCCAGCTTTCAATCATCATTATATATTTTCCCTTTTTTATGCTTTTATCTGATTCCCGGATACCCCTCCTCCTAAAGCTGTTGCCGTTGTGTATGAAGCTAGCCGGGGATTAACCTGAAGCCTCCTGGAAGGGATTCTTCGCCTACCGGTGCATCGCCTTAGCTGTAGTGTTCTGGATTCGAATTCCGTGCTCTGCGGTCTGGTACTAGTCGTCTGATGACAGGGTTCTTCTACTGGCTCTGTAGGCAAGTTGAAGCTGTCTGTCAACAGGTCAAACGGAAGCTTGGCGGATTCTGTTGCTTGTGGCTGACACATTGTTGCTCGCAGTTGGTTTGCATGGCGTACTCAAACCTGTTTTCCAACCAGCACGCCGTAAATGACGCTTCCGCGCTTGCGCTGGATCGTGCCTGGCGTCCATTTCGCGTGTCCACCCCGATAATCACGCACAAGTACTGGCTGACCCGGTCTAAACGAACGTTGCTTGGCACCAAACCGCCGATTAAAATCACGTTCCATCTTTAGGTTCCTTTCACCAGCTATGGACTCTGAGGATGGCCGAACTGCATCATATGGCACGCGAAGTTTTCTCTTCATCATTGCCTCTGCTGGTGATATTCCACCCGGCGTTTGTAAATTTTGTGTAGATCGGTACAGAAATAGGAAGCGGTCTATGTCTCCCTCCCTCCTTGATTTGAGGAGAGCGCGTTTGAATGTATCCACAAACCTCTCTGCTTGGCCATTCGATGGTGGGTGGAATGGTGGAGACCGCACGTGTTTGATGGCGCAACGTTGGCAGAATTCCATGAATGTGGCCGAAGTAAACTGTGCTCCATTGTCCGTCACCGATGTTTCAGGGCAGCCGAACCTGCTGAAAGTTTGTCGTAACCTAGAGACGGTTGCGCTGGTTTTCGTGCTTCTCATGAGGAACACTTCGGGCCACTTGCTATAAGCGTCGACCACTATGAGAAAGTTCTGGCCATTGATTGGGCCTGCAAATTCTACATGAACACGACTCCAAGGTTTAATTGGTTTAGGCCATGAGCGGTTCAGTCTTTGGCGGTGCCATTGAGGCGGTAGCGCAGTTGCCACAACTTTTAGCTAGCTGCTCCAGCTGTCTGTGCATAAACGGCCAATACACATAACTTCTGGCAAGCGCTTTCATTCGGTTGAGCCCTGGATGTCCTGCATGGAATTGTCGCAACACTCTTTGTTGCAACGCCTGCGGGATGACTACTCTGTCTGAGAACATGATGCAATCGTCCACAATGGAAAGCGAATGTCTTCGCTGATAGAACTGCTGCATTTCGGCAGATGAACACGAACGTGGCCAGCTGGTTCTGTGGAAGTGTGTCACCTTCTTCAGGATTGGGTCTCGAAGCGTTTCGGCCCGCACAGCATCGGCCGTAACTGGCATACCATGTAGTGCCTCGTTCACCAGGAATTTGACATCAGGTTCGATCTCAACTGAGGCAATGATGGTGTCCTCGTGTTCTTGTTGCTGGGAATCAATGAGGCGTGACAACGCATCTGCTTGGCACAGCGAATTCGTTGACTGATAACGGATTTCAAAATCATAGCCCAGCAATGTAAGTGCCCATCGTTGGAGTCGATTGGCTGTATAGGCAGGAATTCCATTCTTCGAGCCGAAAATGGCCAGCAGCGGCTTGTGATCCGTCAAGAGTTTGAAGCGGCGACCATACAGCATCTTGTGAAATTTCTTCACAGCAATCACTATGGCCAATGCCTCCTTCTCGATCTTACTGTAGTTTCTTTCAGCTTTCCTTAGCGTCCTGGAGGCATGTGCGATCGCCTTCTGAGATCCACCTGGGAACGTATGGGAAACTACGGCACCGATCCCTAGACTCGATGCGTCTGTAGCAAGGACAATTTTCCGGGAAGGATCAAAGTGAGTTAGGAGTAAGTCTGAAGCCAACAATGACTTGACCCGCTCAAACACGTCTGGCATTCTGGCGTCCAATTCCAGGTTTGGCCCTTGCTCAGCAACTTATTCAATGGGGCACGCAAGCGATGTAGTTCGGGCAGAAAAGCGCTGTAATGACTGATTAGGCCACAGAATGAGCGCAGCGACTGCAAGTCCACAGGTGAGGGCATCTTTTGAATAGCTCGGATATTTTCTGGATCAGGGCGACGACCGTCTTTTGAGAAGATGAAACCGAGAAACTTGATGGTGGGTGTAAAAAAGGTACACTTATCTTCGCGGATACGGAAACCATATGAATGGATACGTACAAGCACTTCAGCGAGCCGCTGAAATAGTTCTTCTGCCGTCCGACCCATTAAAATGATATCATCCAGGTACGGCGCGGCTCCAGAAGCTCCCGCGAGCATGGTGTCCATCAGCTGCTGGAAGATGGCTGGTGCTGTTTTCACGCCAAAAGGGAGGCGGTTGTATTGGTACAAGCCACGATGAGAGTTGATGGTTAGCAATTCTCTTGAGCTTTCATCAACCTCAACCTGGAGGTAGGCATCGGACAAGTCGAGCTTGGCGAAACATTTCCCACCATTCAGCTTGGCAAAGATATCTTCTGGTATCGGAAGGGGGTATTGATAGTCGTCCAATGCGGCATTCAGGCCAGTCGAAAAATCGGCGCAGACTCGCACTTTACCGTTCGGCTTTTTCACAGCAACCATCGGCGCAGCCCATGAAGAGTAGTTCACTGGTGTGATGACACCGGCTCGTTCTAGTCGGTCGAGCTCTTGATCAACTGCTGTCATGGCTGCATACGGTACCGGTCTTTTTGCTCTAAAGACTGGCTTGGTTCCTTCACGGAGACACAACTTTGCTTTGAACTTAGTGCAGTGGCCGAGACCATCTTCAAACAAGGTGACAAACTGCTGCTTTAGCTTTCTGGTCATCTCTTCTATCGACAATGATGAATGTACTGGGTCGGTTTGTACTGTATTGCAAATCTGACTCATTGGAGCATCAAACAGTTGTAATTTTTCCATCCAGTCAAGTCCAAGGAGGTTCAAGTTTGGTCGATCAGATAAATAGCAGGTTCCGGCCTTTTTCACTCCGTTGAATGCAATTTTGCAATTTATTCCTCCGACCAACTTCAGCACTCCACCGGATGCATTGTGAGCGATTTTGTTGGAATCAATCATTTTCGGCTTCTTTATGTGCTTCCAAGTGTTCTTGGAAATGATCGTTATATCTGATGCCGTATCGAACTGCAGCCGGGTTGGGATTCCGTTGATAAGCACAGTGATAAATCGGCAGCGTGTTTTATAATCGCTGTGAAACGTAGCAATCACCGACAGTGATTCGGCGTCAGGTTTTCTGAAATTCTTCCTTCGGTAGGACTGCTTCACATTTCTTGGCCGGGACTGATGGCAAAAGTCTTCCTTGTGGCCGCGTTTATGGCACTTATCACAAATATGACGCTTGAATGGACAGTATCGTGCGAAATGCCATTCACCACATGACCAACAAGGTGTAGGCGGCTTGTTCGGCTTTCTGTTGAACGCCTTATTCGAGCCAGGCTTTCTTGCGTTTTGCACAGCATGAACAGTATCGGCAATGGTGGGGCAATTGGCAGTTTATCCAAGAAACCAGTCAATCAACTCCAACAAATTAAATGAATAAATGGTATATTTCACGACGGGGTCAGACACAGTCCAACTAAGTGGTTTGGTCAAGTTGTACATCGAGATTATTCATGTTAATATAATGGGTTTTTCAAGTGATTCACAGTTTGAATGTGTGAAAAAGACTATTAATATGGGAATAGTTACAAATGCAGATCTAACAAAGTTCAACCATAGCAATACTACTATCCATGGTGCTTTCACCGGGGGGACCTGCTTCCATGCTTGGTATTCCTCCCATTAGTTTCCCCTCACTTCCATGCTCCAACTTGGTGTGTGCCGATGATGCAAATTGCAAGTAGGACATCACCTGTTTAACCAATGTTTTTGGCGCTATTTTTATGCACACATGGTGACCGATGAAGCCTCTGCCCGTTCATTCATGCGGATTATTAGAATATGGCACTTTTTTATACTCCAGTAATTCAGTGTCATTTTGTCTTGCGTGTGTATTATATTTCTAGCTTAGAAGCTGTAATATGTCACCTCAAATAATCAGCTCAGTGGTGACCAACAATGAAAATTGAAATATTTAAAGAACCAGGAATTAAGAAAACAATGATTATTTGCAAATACGTCCTTCACAATATGGAGGGAAATCATGATGAATAACGATGATAGAACGGAGATTTTGAAAGAAACAACGGTTGCACTCCGGCCAGGGAATTATAACGAATAAAGAGTAGTATGGATAAGCCAAATTCAGTTTATGATATCACGGCAGTTATGAGTGCTTTATTGTTAAGGAGGACCAACGGTCATCAGAATTGGAAGAAGGTTGGTTCTCTAATTCTAGGCAATCGAATGTCAAGACATTCATTGTCCATCGCTCAGTGGAAGCATGAAAACAAAATAAGTGAAGGGCAATTACGTCTAAAATGTTAACATAGAGCAGGTTTCGATTAATAGGAAAATTAAAATGCAGACATAGACTAATAGTTTTCGGCAAATTATTCCTGTGCTCTTTCTGTTACACATATGATTTGGTCCTTCCTCAAACAAACCATCATCGCTGCTTTCAAGAAAACTATTATCGTTTTGTTGAATACGCTTAGACGTTTTGTAAATAGTATAAAACTGGGTAGCCTATTGCATATCAGGCTGAAACTTATAAGACACATTTCTCTGGATGTGTTTCTTAGTGGAGTTGCTAAAATTATGTACCTTGTGTCGCTTATTTCATATCTGGTTTCCAACCCAATTTGCATAGTGGGGTTTTCATTATGCACTTTATGCCACACAAGTTTTTGTTGGAAATCATGGTTTAAATGTAATCCACGCAGCCATAAAGGCTCACGTTTTAATTCATTAACTTTCTCTTTATAAGGAACAAGTGTGGAATAACGAAGCAGTATTTGGCGAATGGGCGTTGAACATTTTCTATGACCTTCCAATCATATTTACTTAGATTGCTAAACGTAGCGCAACATCATTTTAACATGTGTCTTATATTGAGTTTACATACCATAAGCCTTGTCTATGGCAGCGTTTATAACTGACTAATAAGTACCATTGCTTGCACTGCTTTTATAACAACATAGCTCATATGTTCACTGAAATTTAGACAGCCGGCATATCTCGATCATAAATCTGTGACGGAGGAGCAAACTTGAATTGGATCGCTAAGAAGTAGAATAATTCTGTTGCTGTATTGGACCTCGATGCGGAGGAGTGCAGCTGCCACGTCGCAGCCAAATCTTCTATAGATTGTAGATCACATCTACTATTTACTACCCCATTTATGTTTTCTGGATGCGTGGAACGAATACACTACTTTCAAATCAACTGCAAACACGTATGAGTTTCCGAAACGTATGACAGGTATATGATACTTTAATGTATACCAAGATGAGAAGTGGACCCAAAATGCGGAGTTGAACTACCCCACTATTAACTTGTTGCGGCGTAGATATTAATCCAGGTATCGGTAGGTTTCCGCGTGGCAAGCGTTTTGCCTATAAAAAGCTGCAAATGTCTGTCTAACAACACAGCGACGTGGCGGATGTGACTCACCACTAAATAAAGTCACTGCTACTTGCCTTTTCAGTGGATCTTGCACACATCACGTACGGCATTCCATTTGAAGTCTTCATTTGATCTTACTTCGATAGAGAATCTTTAGATCAATACCACAAATTCAGTCACATTAACAAGCTCACTCAACACATACAGACAATCAACTGCATGTATGCATATACATCTGTTATTGGTTAACCTGTAATTTTTTGTGTAATTGCTGATAATACATGCTTGTATTACTATGATCATGCCTTTACGGGCGTGACTCGCACTGCAGAGAATAAACCATTTATTTATTTATGAGGACTTTCTGAGGATGTCCTTTCAGATAGGATACAAAGCCAGACAGATGCTAATTCGATATGTCAAAACTACTCAGTTTCAGTAAAGTCTTCTGTGCCGGACTTGATCGAAAGTTTTCTGCATGTCAAGATAAAAGACAGTGCATTTATGTCCGGAATCACTCGCTCTGGTAAGATTATTCAAGCGTTTAACTTGATTAATTATGTATGAAATAGACTTTAAGAAGCCATCTTGCGGTGAAAGAAGGTTGTGATGGGAGAAAAGATATTTTTCCCTTGTAATTCTCTTCGTCAATAGCGATAGGATGGAAGTGTGACTAATGAGGCGACAACTAGAATATCTGCTTAGCCTGAGAATTAGATCGCGGTTCGACAACAGATTTCTTCCATCCCTCGGGATACTGATCGAACAGCAAGTACAGTGTAAAATATACAATAATAGTGCTGCTATGTCATCACTAACATACTTGATTGCAGATAAGGAGAGAACATGGGTTATAGGATCGCCGAAGCAAGTTAAACATATGTTTAGCAAATTCGATTTTGTAGTTAAAAACTGAAACAGTTTCGGGGATGACAGTTAAGAATGGAGTTGTCAAAATTGCATATCGTTGCTGAAAAATTCAGAAAGTAGGCACTAAATGCATCTACCAGAGCACTAGATGTGTCCCTAACATTGCCGTCGGGTGTGACAATATGTAAGAGTAGGTCAGTTTGTTGCCCTTTCGTCTCTTTTGCAATGAGACACTTAGCTCACCAAATTTGCTTTGCCATGGAAAGTGTGTTCCACTTTTTTCCAAGATGCGCATCTTTTCTGGCATCTGTTTTCACCACAAGAATTTAGAGACGCAGCAACAACCTGAAACCACAAGCTTTTTCATAAGTAGCAGCTGGTATGCGCAGCTTTTTCTTATATATAGCAACAACAATGTAGCTAGCTCAAGGTCTGGAATAATATTTCTTTTTGCTGCGAGTCAGTAAATAAAAACAAATGTATAGGTTTTGCTAAATCAAATCAGAGATATCCTGGAGGTCATGGGAAGAAAGGATAAGTTCTACTTCTGAGATGGAATACAATAGTAACTATGCTCCAGTTTTCATTTTGAGGAGGGAGAGTATAATTTTAAATGCACCTATGGCTGCTCAACCTAAATCTTACAGGCAATTAATTAATGGCCACATCCTGGGAAACGTTGTTGTGCATCAGTGAAAATCGAAATGTGGCCTAAAGGGAAAACTGGGTCTAGAAGACTTTTGCTCATTGTGAATTGAAAGATATGTTGAGTCCATCCTGCAGACATAAGAAAAGCTTTGCCACCAAACCAATCATTGCTTTCCTGTTATGTTTATCTTTTAGTGTTTGGGGTGTGAAAGCGTATGATGTTTACCACCTAATTGCATTGATTGATCTATCCATTGCTTTGCTGACCTTCCGTTGAACTGTGACCTAACCATTCACTACTGCAGCTTTAGATAGCTTACCATGTTGTATCAAGTTTTCCCATAGTTGTAAATGCCTGAGGAGAATTAGCGAATAGAGATATCTTCGCAGCAACTCCTGTTCTTCGTATATATATATATATATATGTATATATATATCCTCACTGCATGGGCGAATTTCGGACTGTATTTCTACAGACGGGGCTTTCATTATTTCTGAGAATGAGACGACATTATGCGTACCAGTAATATCCTCAAGAATTTTCGACACAACATTTGAAGAGTCAATGGTGACTGCAGAATGATATCATTCGACGGTGTTGCCTAACCAACAAACACAATCTTGACTTGGTGCCATCTCGTTTATTGAGTTCAACGAGGAATAAGTGTAACTGCTTTTCATGCGCTTTGGCGAGTTACTGCCGGGTCCAGCATAAGGAAATTCATATTTTTTGGGTTTTCTAACTTCAAAAATGATTGTCGCGTTAAATCTGGAAATAGACCTTACAAATATTTTGAGTCGCAATTAACACGCTGGCAAGAGATTCGCTACTGCATAGAAAAAGTGTTGGACATTGATGCTGGAAAGATTTTCCGTAGTCTTATGCACCTATTATCATTTATCGGTATGCTGCACGTCTTTGCGACCGCATTCATGAAAGTTGTAAGCTTCAGCTCATCAGGTATATTGAGAGTAATAGCGCTTTTAGCACGCTTGCATACTTCTGTTACCTCCGACGTTACATAGTTTAAGTTCATTGTCTCATTCATATGAATTTGTTCTGCGTTAATTGGTAGATCAACTAAATAGGAAACAGGACGTGTGCAACAAACTCCAGTTGCGAATGTTTTACATGTTGTTCTTTTTGCTGCTCCTCTAATAAGGCACTTCTGCAAGTTAATGTTAGTAAAATATCAGTAACACCTGCCGAACATTCACACGCAACACATTTTTGGATATTACCGCCCCACTTTTTATTAACTGACGCTTCATTACAGGTGAATTTGCAGAAAATAAACCCCTCGTCTCTACAGCTCTTACGGATGGGCTACAAGCACGAATGTTTGGGAGCATTTTTTGGGATTGCTGTATCCTCCTTGCATTAAAGGTGGATTTTCTCGTTTTAACCGAGTTAATGGAAATTTTAGTGACTTATCAGTATGCTATTAGGGCTTATAAAACCCACCTAAAATGAATAAGATTTAGACTGAGAATTCGACCGTTTCAAGTACAATTGTCGATACAAGCCTACTGAGTTTTTAAGCGCTTCCAGTTATCTTAATTCCGCTAGAGTTGTACCACACATTAGCCTGATTTAAGCAACGCAAAAGTTTCGTTTTGCATTTCTCGATTACTCTTGTTATGATGTTTCATTATCCATTCCTTGAACTTATAATCCGTTTAAATTGATGGACAATGAACAAAAGACAGTTATTCATAATGGAAAAGCATACGAGTGTTCGATAAACCTCTTAGGATTACCGGGGTGCTGGCTATCAAATGAGTGTTTATAATTACGAGGAAACGAGGGAATTCCGGTTTAAGGTGACTCACCGACTTTTGCACATGAACACTTGCTGCGCTGCTCACTGCCACCTAACGGAGGACTGGTGATTCCACGGTTTTCGTTAATTCGTCTTCCGATGGCAACGACATAGGTTACGTAAGGTAAATGGAATAGAGTATTCTCCAGTGGATTTTTAAAAAAAGTGTTAATGTGGGTGTGAAACAATGTGCAATTAACAAGGGTGCCACGGTCTTGATACCCGAAGAGTAAAAAACTTTTTTTCAGCAAGCAATTTGACTGGGCTCGTGGTGAGTTTGAGCTCGGGCCCTATAATATTGGCATTGTGGATGGTTTGCAACATATCGCGACACACTGGCTTCCACCATGGTCGTGGTTATCTCGTTCAATTTTTAGATCAGTGACACATCGCACGGTTCTTCGAATGGACCGGAACATTGATGGATACCAATGGTCCACGAGATGGACAAAGCAAGTACCGAAACAAGGGTCCAAGGAAGCCATCCATTAGCTAGACAATAGTAAAGATTTACATGGAGCTGATCCATTCTCAGCGTCGTCGACTAGTCCGTTGTGCAGAACATTTTGCGTAGCAGTTCAGTATGCCTAGTGCGATAATAACGATTGCAGAATCGCCTGAGCCGTCTGAACATGTATATGTCACACCTCCTACTTTAGAATACATTCGATATGAGCTTTCTGCGTTGCAAATAAACAGAGATACTGGACCAGACGACTTCCTTCATCCTTACTTAAAGAAGGTGATGAACATTTGTTGGCTGGACTCGCTTCTCTATTTAGCACGATTTGGAACATTGTAGAGCTACCTTCGAACTGGGGGCTAACAAATATCGTGCCCATATCCAAGAAGAGTAGGTGTAATTGTAGAAAAATCATCTAAGTTTACATGTAGATTCGATAGGTGACCGACAACCTAGACATCCCTCAACTGACGGAGTGTTTTGTATGCATCCCTTTTCTGAGCTGCATGCTGATGACGCCGCACAATAGTGCTGAATATGCATCGTTATCTTGCCGATTGTTAGTTTCGTACTCATTGGCATTATGTATATTTCGGATGACAACATTTTGCACATTTTGTGCCACGTTTCCAACAACTTATCTTCATTGGCTTGGTTTGCAGTGTTACTTCTATCATTCGTGAACCGCTTCCATTTTAGTTAGGTAATGATGACAAACATGAGGTAGACTTGGTGAGTACCTCGCGGGTGCAACATAATTCACTCCAGTCATGCGTTCTGACATCTAGCTGACTTGGAGTCTGAATCTCGGAGAAACCGTGGACACAGAGCGAATTTTCGCCTTTTGTTTTTGGTAGTCGTGGGAGTTTAATTTATGTTTTTGGCGCTTTCCCCAGGGAAAATCTGGACAAAGCAACTAATGAAGTGAGTTGTTTGGAGGCGAATGGCTGACAAAAGAACGGCTCCTGAATGATCTCTTGTCTGAAGTTTTACTTGAATTCATCATAGTTTACAGTAGCGTGCCGAGTGTGGGGGACTGACGAGGCTAGATGGCTTCCCTTTGACTCCAAACAATTGACGATTAGCATCCCGCCGTTTCTGGTCATGTAGCAGCTTGCTTTTTATGGCGTTCGCCTAGGCTGCAGTCAAAGTTAAGCGTCTAAAAGTTAAGGAATGATGACGCTGTCTAGTACAGTCCTTTCTGGAGGAGCGTGTGGATGCTTTCCTTGGTCTGACAACAGGTAGCACGGAAGCTCCGTTAGTTGTATTGCAGACCATAACTGCCCCTGTTTTTGACAGCGATAGAGACCTTCGTGAACATTGATTCTGTCATCCGGATGGCAACATTGGATTCGTATTTTTTGCTCTCTGCAGTGTTGGACTTATCGTGAGCTTTTGATAAACTCGAATGTTCACGAGCGTGACAAGCGTGACCAACCGATAGCACGGTAGCAGCCAGCATGGTTGTGGTGCTTAACTCTTCAGCACAGTTCTCACGTCCGCGTTGGTTCTTCTGTTTCGAAGATAAGCTTGATATACATTCGGTTCAAGGATCTGCTTCCTATGGGTCTAGTGGGTCGGATCTTTCGGCAGTTGTTCGTTTTACAATCCCTTTCAGTCTGTCGCACTTCTGCACCAGCACTGATTTGCAACTGACGGGTGAAATAACGGCACACTCATTGTAGAACCAAACTGAATCGGCAGTGCTGTTTGGTATCTTTACCACGCTCAAGCTAAGAGAACCGCAGTTACGTAGAAATATTCGAAAACAGCTCGTGCATTCTATTCCAGTCAATGCTTTGCTGAAATAGCTCCCACGATTAACATTCAAATGTATGCCTTAAGCTTAGCGCTTTGTGGACTGGCAGCGATGGCAGTTGTCTTCCCCACTTTAGTTCGTTACTTGAATTTTCGATTGTCGCGATGGCTACTTGAGCGATCACTGCGGTATGGGAATATACCACGCTTAAGTTCCTATAAGCCTTTTTTCCTAATTAGTTAGATCAATCAAACAATATCATCTCTAATCTTTTGTTCGGTATAGGCAACATTACAATATCATTCCTCTTAAATTATTTAAGGACGCGTTGATATTCTTGCTTCTTTCTTTAACGCTGTCTAACGTGGGTTATATTCTTAATGCCTACTATAACAACGAAACCTTGATTGTTTCTATATGACTAGATCCATTGAAGATTTAAGATTTAAGATTTAAGATTTAGATTTAAGATGTTTCGGCTGGTCCATTTCGTTTTCATTGTTGGCACATGTTTCGAGCTAAAACAATTTGGTTCTTATATAGCGTGTTGACTAGAGGGGTAAAGCGCCTAATTTGCCAAGTTTGAGTTGGGTAGTTACGAACCACGGTTGTTATCCCAGGATAGCCATAAATTTATTAGAGTAAATGTGAAAATTTTGAAACAAAATATTTTTCAACATAGCCAGCAAACTAAGGCGGTCTTTTAAGTGCGATTTCTAGTTCCATTTTCAATTCAGTACTATAAATCGTCCTTTGAAAAAGGGCAATTTTTAACTGGTTGCTTCTAATATCACTTTTTGAAAAATAAATAAAAAGGTTAGCTCATGTTGACATCGCAGTATGTGCAAGTATCTTAAAGCTGCTTCATAAGTTCCATAATAAACTGTCTCGAGTTATAAGTATCAAGTCGCCAGCCATAAATATTAGGAGGACACTCCGTAATCGTCAGAATACTCACAATCTAATGGATTTCGTGTGCAATCCGTAACTGTTTCACAATCATTCATTTGTTCAGTATAATCAAACACTTTCTGTTGATTTACCACAGTAACCGGAGAACATTTATTTGGCTCCTCTACTTCAGCTAACAGACGTTAAGCCGGGGCGCGAACTCTTAACAACGAGAAACCGAATAGAATCACGTTGCTATGAGTGAACCACCATGTCTCTAAATGTTCATTGTTCATAATTACAATAACAGTCATTTCAATCTTTTGGAAATTCACTTCTGAGCAAAGATAATACGTCTAATAAACATGTTCCATTATGGCAGTTATTGCATGTGCTATTGAACGAGTTAAGTAAAACAACATGAGAATTAAACGAGCCAAAGGCTCCGGGAGGAGTTCCTCAAGCAAACCTCCGAAGCACAACGACCACCGCTCATGCGATTGCCCACCAATGTAATCGTATGCCTGCGCGCAAAGCACTCAGCATCGGGTGCTGGAATGTGCGCACACTACTAGACCGGAACTCTAGCGAGCGCCCGGAGCGACGCACCGCACTCTTCGCGATGGAGCTGGCGCGCTACAACATCGATATTGCGGCGCTCAGTGAAACCCGGCTAGCTGAGCAAGGTATGTTGCATGAAACAAGTGCTGGCTACACATTCTACTGGGTGGGCAACGCCGCTTTAGGACCACTTGATCATGGGGTCGGATTTGCAATATCCGATCACCTCCATTGCCAGCTGGTGTTGAACCAACGGGCATCAGCGCGCGACTGATGACTGCTCGCCTACGACGCGGAAGAGGTAAATTTGCTAATTTATAAGGACGTACGGTCCGACCATGTGCTATCCTGATGACATGCGTGATCAATTCTACAAACAGCCATCCTCCATGATACGGTCTGTGCCGAGGAGCGACCGACTATTTCTGCTGGGTGATTTCAGCGTGCGCGTTAGGCTTGATGCATCAGCGTGGACAGATGTTATCGGTCTGCATAGCTTTCGTTCAACAAATGCGAACGGTGACAGGCTACTCACACTGTGCGCCACTCACGGCCTGACGATCAGGAACACTCGGTTTGCACTGAATGCGAGTGATATAGCAAATTGGATGCACCCACGGACTGGTCATGCTCACCTGCCCGACTATATCCTTGTACGTCAGCGTGATATGTATGAAGTGCACATGACGCGTGTACCGCGTGGAGCTGAGTGTAACACGGCTCACAGATTGGTGAGGACCATTCAAATGAAAAGAATAATTGTAGATAGTGAGCATGAAATAATCTAACCAGATAAATTTTGAACAATTACGAATTAGACTAAACAAACATTACATTACTAAATACACAGTTTTCCCTAAGAACAAGGCCAATTTACAAGGGTGTTTCTTGGTGATGATTCAAAGTCTATACTCAATTTTGCCCTAGCAGCCATTATTTTAAGCATACAATTTGCCCCCAAGTATGACCGATGGAGGTATGGCTAAAGTTTAATATTAAAGAATCAGTTAGTAAAATAAAACTATTGGTAAAATCGGTAGCATATACAATGGATAGATTAACTTAAACAAAAGCGATATTTTCTGAAAGAATAACAAATTAATATATGCGCAATAGATTAGTAACACATTTGAACAAGCTAAATTAAATGCAATTTGCACCACGATTTTAGACATTATTTTTAGTTGCCTTTTACTGCAGCCTTGTTAGAGTCGCTAACAGTAAACCCACGTCATCTTAGAGTCCTATCTTTTCTCCATGGTATTATTTTCGTACTTAGATCTGTCACTTTGCTGCTAGCTTGAACCTCACTGTTTTTCTGGTGATCTAATAAGGTGCTTATTATTATAATTGTACATATTCCACGCAATTTTTGAAGTTTGCTGAACGCAATTTTAACTACATATACAGTGCCGTCTGACATGTGATTGCCAAGAAAGATTTTGCCAATTAACTAGTGTCCGACGAAGTAAGATAATCCATCTCATTTATAATGAAGAAAAGCGGAATTTCGTGTATACCATCTTCGTTGAAATCCACCAAAGATTCATGCTTCTCATTTCTACATGCTTAGTCCAGGGAACTTGAATGCAGTGCTGGTACAACACAGTCACGCTTTGTTCAAATCTCTCACAAATTGTTTCATCAACATATCTTGATGAATGATAGTGTAGGTTTACTTTGTCACCAGCAGCCAAACGTGCATGACAATTTTATATTCACCAAAAACAACTGTTTCATTGGCAAGCATTATCTTACCTAGTGTTACTCTTTGTCGCTGAATGCTTAGATATACAAGCATGGACGCATTGTGCATAAAGGTTGAAGCCCGATTAAATTCATTTTCTTTTAATCGACACACATTAACCACTAATGCTGATCTGAGAAAATCCAGGTTGTATTCTATTACTCTTGTAATTCTGTTGAATGTCCGAATATGACAGAATTCCTAGTTATCGACGTTGTATCAACCACATCGAATTTTTCATATGTCCATTTGTGTAAAGGCGTCGTTCCTCTGGCATGAATTATGGCAGACCCATTTTCGTTAGCAATTCCTCAAACGCATTACAGAAAAAGTATTCAGTTCCTTCAGTAAAATTGAAATATATATGTTCCCTTGGTGCTTTCCAATATAATCTTTGTCCCGCTACGACGATAAATCTTTTCTTATGGTCTAGAAGCCAGTAACATAGCATTGTTCTTTGAGATATTCAAGATTTTAGTAAAGCCGTTTATTAAGCACTTTCCACACAACAGCAGAAGTCTGACAGTCGCAGCATCTTTCGCTCAATGTCTGTATGGATTTTTGTCGTGATGTTTTGTTGCACGTGGCTGGATCTACGCATTTCATCTTGGTTCTAAGATATTCTTGTGATAAAATTAGAAGTTCAGTAATAACATCGAAAATATTGTTTGTACGGCTACACAAATAAAGTCAAGTTTTCACTGTTACTCAGCTTCCCAAAGTTGCGCTGTTAACAGCACTCTGTTCTAATCTTGGCTCCTTTTGATAAGGGGCTCCCGGTTAGCGTACAAGCTCGCGCCCAGCCCGATTCATCAACCAGTTGACAGCTACAGAGCAAATGACGTTTCCATTGAGAACCCTCCTCAGGCAAGCCGCCGACAACTTTCACCGTTCTCAACTTCAGTCGGGTGCTCAATCATGACACTGGCATACAAAGCATTAGCAGCCCTAGCCGCAACCGTTGGGCGAACAGACGAGAACACTTAGTGAGATGAACCAGTCAGCTGACCTTGAGTTGGCGAATAAAAGGTGAACGCTATTCGACAGTGAGGCTCCCTTACTCTTCACAATAGGCAGCGGACATTCGACCATCTTGACCACAACACCAACAAACCGAAATGACGTCTTTGTGCTAATCTAGCATGAGCTTGAGTATTAAAAGCAGGACATTCACGTTATCACTGTGCCAGCCTTGACCATCCAACCTATGTCATTGTCTATCACCGAAGTAAAGAATCAAAACAGCACGCCGAGCTCACTACGGTTCTATCCTGAGTGTACAACGGTTCACCTCGTACACTATGTCTTACAATTAACATAAAAGTTCGACAGTCAGTTCGCCAGACATTGTTTCGCTTTAGGTGACGATGGCACGGCTTGCATCCCGTCCATCTTTCCCAGTTGCCACTTCGGCAATAAAAAGAGACTAGTGTTACCTCGGTAATGCAGAACCGGGGAACTTGAGAACCACGAACCAACACGTCAACGCGAACGATCGATGCATGCTCGTAAATTCTTACACAACGTATCAACTGATGCCTTATTGGTAAAATATAAACATCCTATTGATAAAATTCAAGGTCCTCTAAAGGCCGCTCCACTCATGTTGACTATTCTGCGATTTCAATAACTGATACCGCAACAGTCACAAAATTGATCAAGACTCAGGTGCGAAATTCAGAGAGGCCACTAAAAACCAGGCGGAACTGTGGTGCCTAACACTCATAAGCACCAGCGTACTTGAGCCAAAGATACAAATTTTAAAGAATGAAAAGCAGGACGATGCGAAACACTGGAATTTCCTTTTTGACAGGATCGGAGTTCGGACCGGGCCGACTACTCTAATGCGCATCACTAAATATCCAACCTCAGTGAATTACGGCGGGTCTCGGCTTATAACATTAACTAAGTGATCCACGAGCGACGTTGAGATGGTTCTCTTGTCTGCCTACCGCCTGCGATGCTGCCATTTGGATATGCACATTTCCGGATATTCATAGAACAAGCCTCAACGGGACAAAAATTAATTCGAACGACTATAACACGGAGAGAAGCAGAAGTAGCATTTTCAATCAGAGAAAGCCCGAGTTACGGGCAGCTAGCGACGAGGAGGCTCATGCTCATTACATAGGAGAATGGTGGTATATCTGAAATTCTCTCCTGTTGGTTACGTCATGCTTCAATAGACTTCAAGGCTACCATTGTTACATCACTACAAAGGCATGTCCCGAGGATGCTGTGACCTATAGTTTAGTCAAAATCGAAGCCAAGGAGCTTAACGCGCAGCTACCATATACTGCGCAGTACACATGTTCCGGAACTACAATTGAAGAAAAAAGTTAGCGAACCGCAGTCGTTCGTTCTCTTGGAGACCAAAACACCAAGCGATATTCGATATAACTCGAGCAATTTAGCAAAATGTGAGCCCAGCCTGACAACTAATAAATAATCTATAGTTGGATTGCTTACCGCATGTGCGAGACGAAACCGGAATACGTATATATCAAAATTTGGTAAAACACTACGAGATCTATTAGGTGCCGGTCCGCACCGATTTACTTCCTTTAAACACTCCTTGTCAAGAATTACTGGGTTCCGGAAACTTAATATGCGCGTAGACCAATGATCAAGGCCTAGACATTCAGCACTACGACTCCGTAAGAGATGTGATGTCATTGGCATAATAATGGCTTGATTATGCCCAGACATTCCGCAATCGAGGTCCCGCTGCCATGCATTTCCGTTTTTCGAAAAGGTCAACACATTAAAAGGGAGAGGGGCGGCACCCTACGTTTGCAGTGACTTCCGAAGTTAGCGCATAGATGATCAATGAACAATGCTTTGTCATGGGATAAAAGCAAGCGCTTAACACGTCCCGTAGAACGGTTGTAATGTATACGATGAAAGCAAAGCATATGTAGATCATCTTCCGAGTGTCTACCGTGATGAATACGTTGATAAAGAACTTCGGTGTAACATAAAAATCGAGTGTAGGCATGCAGAAATACACGGGTTGCAGTGGTCGTTGATGCGATACGCAGCGCGGATTTCCGGGTGATCGAGAAAATCACATGGTGCTTTTTCTTACAATAAAGAATCAGACCACCAAACCTCCTAGGTCTATGGCCCTAATGCATCAATTTACCGGGTAAATTTATCTCAGAATAGGTTATAGTAAGGTTTAACCACATCTCTCTAATCCTGACGAGGTCTCGCAGTTGTAAGTCGTGGAGTTCAATTAGTTCGACCAACTCAGTCAGAAGGCTTTGAGCGTTAGTCTACATACAGGATAGAGATTTTGTTGTTAGGAGTGCGTTGGTGGATGGTAAAGTTATGCTTTTTTAACCGGCTGTTAGGTGGTCGGTCCTTAATTCTTTTTTATTTTATGAATTTTCGTCAAGTTACATGGTAACATTAAGAGTTTTTGCATAGAAGTTTCGCTCGTGTTACGCCCTGTCCTGTTGTATCCCGAGGATGCTGTTGCGTCGGTCTCTCCACAGAACTATGCGAACACAGACTTTACGGCTTTGCAAGTGCTATCGAGTTGCTTACGACGTTTGGCCGTTCGTCTGCTGCCTTTAGCCGGATCTCTTTTGGCAACCTGCTCCAAACTTTAACCAGTTATCCAACAAAACTTGCGTCATTCCTTCGGATCAGAAAACGCGGGTCACCGATTCGTTATGGAGCCACTAACGTCGCGGATACAATGACAACGGTTTCATAGTAGTTTTTTATCGTCCCATGATCGTCCACCCAAGAGATGGAATCCCGCCTAATATCGGTGTTGACAAATAGCTTACTCCCAACTTAGAGCGAGGTTCTTATCTCAGGCGATTTCAAAGTACACAATCTGGACTCCTTGGTACACCCCAGCGTAACATTCATGACTGAACAGCAGGCTTTTACCTCAAATAACCAACTGTACGATCACATCACCAAACTTACCAGTTACAGAGCTTGTAACGAACGATCGGTCCGTGAATTCATACCTAAGCGTGAGGAAATCATGGTCGACCGGCCTTTATTGGATACCACACTAGAGCTTAGCAATCATATCACCATGCTTTGCAACCATGCGAGTTACGCTGAATATTCGGGGAAGTGCACGCAAGCAACATGTGTTTTCACAGGCCACCGCATTTGGTTGCTTTAATCGATTGTGACGTTTTAAGGTATAGCTCTCCTGACAGCCCCTGGATTTAGTTTGTTGGACATTTCAGCAATCTGATTGTAATTGCTTCGGAGATCAGGCAGGTTACTTCCACCAATACATCGCCGTTTATCATAACCATTACTCAGAAATCCATGTCACTAAGGAATACTGATTAGCCTGATTCCAGAGTCACTCCTAATCACGAAACCTGAAGCGACTACGTGAGCAAAAGCAATAAAGGTACTACGCATGCCGGTGAAAAAATTTGTCTACCGGCAAAAATTGCCTAGCAAAGATGCCAAAAACAAACAGCACCTGTATAAGAAATTATGTTAACAGTATTCGCAGCGTTAATCCCGGTAATCCCAATTTAACCATGCAGTCGGAGTGTCAAAAAGCACTGAAGAAGCAGCCTATGTTCCACATATATAGTATGTCCCCGCCTTCCACCGGCTTCTCCACTAGTGTCACTTACCCATATCATTCTCCCCAATTTCATCGCTTATATCAGGTTTACTTCCAAAAAATAAGCCAAGCAAACCACCGTCATTTCGCACCCACATGGCTCCCGGGATCGATGTCATTCTTCCGAAGGCGCTGTAGCTGATGGCAGCAAATCTGGCCAAACCATTGTCTCATTCCTTCCAAACGTGCTTCGATAAGCCGATGATGCATACTATGTGGATACATGGTCCAATGATGCTAGCTTTCAAAATAGCGGTCGTGGGGATGCCGAAAATTATTGTCCGATGCTCTTTCTACCTACACTCGCAAACGTGATAAAAGCAATCGTCGCTTACACGTTAGTCCCCGAAGCACTTCTTCACTTGTTTATATGGCGGTGTGACCAGGACAGTTACAAACGCATTGTCTGTGCAATTAATTGCTCTGAACTAAGTGGCCAGGATGCACAAAGCGTTCCATCCCATCTATCGTGTACCCAACTGTCCCATACAAGCTATTGGATGTCGCCTATTGGCAGAGGTCCAAGCGATCCCGATTCAGCTAAATGACGTTGACCCACGTGCACTTACGGCAGCAAACTTCCAACAAGGTTCAAAACGACTTTATAGCTCTGTCAGTTTTAGATGACAGCATCTCAGCTTATTGTTTTGACTGAACTCCAGCAAATGGCGGCTTGTGTGGTGGGAATCCCTGGGAATTTGGTAAGCCAAAGCGACATCCCCAAGTAGTCGTCGGTATCGTTTGCTGAAGGCTCTGTGTATTCGCGGTCATTGTCTGCATCACAAATAGTTCAAGTCTTTGACATTTATGATTGCCAGGGGTTGTTGTATCTCTAAAGCATTCAGATTTCCTCTAAGCCAAGTCTCCTAGACTTGTACTGGATATGCTACGTTTGGACGTATGTTTGAGCAGAGAAGCCGTTGAAAAAGCGAAGGGTCGTTTTGTCCTAATGCACTACTCTGGAGACCCACTTTTCGAAGGCCTCCAAATGATTCCTTTGCTGGTTAGTTTAAACATTCACTGTGGACTTGGCTCACAAACTTAGATAGTTTTTACTGATGACTTGTTAAACTTAGAATTGTCTACTTTATAGCCGAAAGCTAGCCCGTGCGGTAAGTGACTCCCCCTACATATTTCCAAATTGAACTAAAGTTGATTCTGGCTTGGCCACGCGCAAACCCCATGCAGATCAGGGTAAAGTGTTGTAACATTATCCAGTTAATTGATCGCCTCCCACATCTTGATGAGGTCGCTTCAATATCACCGTTACTAGAATATGTGATTTTCTAATGAGTGTTTCATTAAAAGTGTATTCCTCGCAGATTCAGCAAAAGCTTCAAGGTAGTTGGCACATTTTCGAGGCGAAGACATCACTATAAGCCATTCTAAAAATTAATCTTATAGGTGCTCTGATTATTTGTATTTTAGGTTTTGAGATGAACACGTATTTTAGTGTCCACATTAAAATTAAGCTTCATTGGAGCAACTTATTTTATAACTATTGAAGCGTTAAGTTGTGAAATTAGTGAAAATGTTATTTACGTGATATCACAAAAGCGGATAATACGAAAGTAACGCGATATTTGATACCTGTGGATTAAATCTACCACACGTCAGGTTCTAAATTACTTGGGACAAAGTAAAGTTTGGTATGGAAAAGCTATATTTCAGTGGCAAAAGAAATTTAGGCCATCCATTCACATTTCGGTCCCCAAATTATTAAAAGCTATGCAATTTAAGTTGTTGCAACACGGAATGGAAGCTGCTCTACTTTTAGAAGCTATTCGCGTTTACTTAATTTGATAAAACTACACATAATGAATGTGTTGATCTGCTTTTACCTCAAAGGTAGATGGCTGACGGTACTATTTCGGCGTGTTGTTCATCACTATGAAAAAAGAACTAAATTTGGGCAAAGCAAATTGTAACGTTTTAATTTTAGATTTGAAAGAAAAACCTTTACTAAATGGTTCTTCATAATTTTAACCAACCTAGGTGTTTATTTGGCTGTAATCATAAATTATTTTGCAGGCATTTTTCTTGTCATTGCCACCACGTGTCAGTTGCGTTTGTTCCTCTCAGAACTCGACGGAAAATTACAGACTTTTCGTGATCTAACATGTATCTCTAATGAATCATGCTTGCCTTAGTTTTATGGAGGAAATCACCAAATTTTATATGTATGTTCGTTCTTTATTTTACAACCTGGATAACCACTAACCTGAGCTTGTGCGCTTTAGTTTTATGCACTTTGCTTCCCTGTACCAGACAGACAGCTAACATGGCTTTTAACACGACCATTGACATAATCTGTAGGCATCGCACGGTGATTCTAGTCTGATTTGACTAGCTTGTCTTTAGAATCTGTAAGCTGTAATCATATAATTCATGCGAGTTAAATAACAAACTTTACCCCGAGGAAAATCGCCTGAGACAACAATACCTCAATTTCAAATTGCGAACGAAATATGCCGCCGTATCGCGATCGTTGCGATTTGCCTGCGAAAGACGCCAAATGCATGCTTCGCCATCTGCAATGTTTGCAGCCTGGATTACTTTGGATTCTCGAACTTTATGGACAATTTTTGCATTTAACCGTTTATTTCCCGTCAACGATCCGAAAAGCAGAAAATAGACGAAGGCTCTTAATTTCATGCGTTTAGTATTGTTTCCTCAGTACCATTAACAATGACTGGGCCGTATAGATGTAGCTAATAGTGGGTGCTACCAGGCAAGCTTTAAGTGCAGAACGAATGACGGAAGTTCACAACTACCTCCAAAGCAGATTTAGGCTGCAAAATAATTTGAATAACACAGAATGAAGACGAACATTGGTAGATGTGTGCTTTTCGGCTCATCTCCTCAGTACAATTATGATAACAGGTAATAATCAATATAATCCAAGTGTCACCAGACCAATCAAAACAATAACCAAGATTGTCACGTAACCGGTCACAAACACCAGGGTGAACGACGGCTATAGTCCTAAGCCCACGGCAGCAGAAGATTTACCACGATTTATTTTTGCACACATAGGGCCGGTGGCACTCGGTTTATTGCCACGAATTCGGCCAATCGCAAAAACCGCGAACTAGAATTACGCAGTAGAATCCCGAACGCCGAGACAGAGTTAACCCGATGATCCGATTCCCAAATGTGCATGCCTGACGTTGGTGGGTTAACTGAGCTCGGAGCACTAGAGCGTAGTTGCTTGACCTCCCGCTGTACCCAGTTGGGAAGGTGTTCCTTTACTGGAATTCAAAACACTCTCAGTTCTGCCTATGTACCTGACTCCTCAGTCACATACAAGTTGGTAAACGCAATGGGTTTTGGCGGCGATGGGTTCCAATTCCTTGACTGAAGTTAAAAACATCTTCTGGGTTCTGCTAGCTACCATAGCATCAGCGGTGTAGTATATTCTCTGGATGGCAGTGTGTAAACACTTGGTTGTCCTTATTGTCGCGGTGTTGCCCTTGAATAGAAGTTCAATGTAAACCTTTTTCTTAGATGCTGTTTGCACCATTTCTTCGGCTGTCTGGTCTGGCTGTGTTTCTCGCTGAAACTTTTAGGGTAACCGTTTTCCGTAAGTGTTCTGGTATTAGTCTCCATGTTCGCTGAGCTCGGCAGGTTGATTTCCGAGCTCAGCTAACATTCAGACAACCAACTGAACAACCTGAGCTACTAACATTTGCTTCTATATCGCAATAGTCTCCATCTCCTCAGCTAGACAATCAGTTGAACTAATTCGCCTGTTACGGGAAATCAGAGTCTTCACCAGCGCACGTTTGCAACCCATTGGCGCGAAGCTGGTAAAGTGCGGGTATTGTCCAGACCATGTAGGTTTTCGATATACGTATCACCTAACGTGTCCGATATACCTTCGACTGATGAGAATGTGCAGAGATGGAACGCGATTATTTAACTCAAATTCATGAGTAACTTTTAAACTGACATGGACACTGTTCGGCTGTCTGCTCAGGCTTTCTTTCTGTGTTCTAGTGGAACAGAGCGCGAGTATGTATGCAGCATATCGCTTGTAGAAAGGTAGTTGCGAAGTCTCCCCGATCAGTTTTCTTTCAAGCATTATCATGTAACAGTCGACTATTACATATTAAAGAGAATTTGCCATAGACACTCCATCGATTTGACAATAAGTGGTCTATTGGAAACGGAATCTGACGTCTTCCGCGCAAAATAGCAGGGACTGTCTGAGTAGGTCCGTCGGCATTTGTACACGGACTTTTCCGACCTCAATCAAATGGCATATGTAATCAACTGTTTCGAGCAATGGAGCGTTTATGAACATCGATTGCACGTCCATTGAGCACAAGAGCTTGTCGGCTATATTGATTTGATCGAGATCCTGAATGAGCACGAAGAAGATGAGTACGAAGAATGTCGTGTGCGTCGTAATGCTGCCTAACTGGGGTTAGGATTAGCACTAGCCAATGCGTCAATTTATGCAGTGGGAGTTCACCACTGATAAAATTGTTGTTAGCGACATGCTTTTCTTGTGGGTCTTTGACAACTCCTAAAGCTGCGGCGTTGATGAACCTTTAGGCTTCATGATCTTTTAGTTCTCATGGTAATGACACGATGTAAAAGACCATATCCTAAGTGTTGCTTATTGAGAGCTTCAAATTACAACTAGCTCTCTGGCCGAACTATGCGCATAAACTTGCTGTCGTCACTCAGTTTGTTCAGCCGTTTCCGAACTTAGTCGTCTTTGTTCATAACTACTTCTCCTGAACCCTTGTCTGGCTTCAATAAAAAGAACCCATTATCCTTCAGCGCGCGTAATGCTTGCAATTGTTTACTTGTTATCGCACATTTTTCGCTTATTGGGACCATGAGAACTTCGTGATCGATGTCAGTCAGCTTGTATCTAAACCAGGTAACCGCGTCCTGAATGGTTGATATGAGTTCTGTTAACTGGAATTCAGTGCTGACAATAAGGTATCCCTATTTGAATTTTTGACTATGGACAACTCGTACAGTTCTCTGTTTCCAGGTGTCACGCTGAACAATTCCATCGTATGATCGGTTCAATTTATTTTTACTCTGATGTGAAACATATCTGTTTATTTTTGGCATTAACGATATAATACGACTATCATACAATCTTTTACATGCTTCTTTATTTTAGTGTTTGCCACGACTGGACTGATCTCCTGAGGTGACGGATTATATCTACCAGAGTGTAAAAGACTTTAATTATGCAAGACACATTGTCACCAACGGACTGGCGAACAAAAATGTTTTATAATTGATACGCATGGCGGATCGGACTGAGACTTCGTCGCTCATAATGCATGTATAAAAGTAGCCTTAAAAAGAACACAAGATATGATAAACAAGTAATGGCTCATGTGCTAGTATGCCACACCGGCATGCGGCCAGGTATAGCGTGGAAGTGGGGGCGAAACCTTTCAAGGGAATACCTTGCATGGAAGCAGGTCGCCTAGTGACGTTTCCAAGGGTGGCCGCACTACTTTATCTGATCATTTGTTTAAATCTACAGTTGCTATTGTTACTTGCGTTTTAATTGCTTTTATACCTTAAACTTGTCAATTACTTCAATACCCGTTTTGGACCCATTGTATAAAGAGTGAACAATTGATTATTTTAACGATCCTGCCGTCCAAATTGATCAGACCACATAGTTGGACTGCACCTCGCATTGCCGAGAAATATATCATTCATTCATTTACTTAACTAATGAAAGAACTTTATAAACTGTGTCTCGACGAGAAGCCGGTTCAATTTACTAAGCACAAGCTTGTAATCAAGACCTATTGATTAACCTTCCAACTGTAGATCATCAAGTGGCACGTCTGATATGTTCAGGGCATACTTTTGTGGATCACTGGTAGCGATTTCCTCATTGGCAAAAAATTGTTTCCGAACGCACATGCATGGCTTCATCCGGATCATGGAGAGCGTTTCAGTATACCGAGGGAAGCGGGAAGTAATGTGACATAACACAACTTTGAAAACTGGACTTAACTCTATCAAGTGACCTTAGTCTAATACGCATTTGCTTATCGAGGAAACCTGCGGTCTACACGAGCACGGATTCTGACGGAGGTAGGAAATTTGGACAACTTCACGCTGGACCCATCTTTGCACGTGCACCTTTATTCGGGCAGTCATAGTCCTATTAGTTCTGCCTTCGCAACTGTTTCCCCAGTCACACAAATTGATATAAATTGTGAGTTGGCCCCGATCGGATGAACTTCCTTCATTGGAGCTATGGGTAAATTTCGCTTTCGGTTTTGACAACAACTTGTGCAGCATAGTAACTTCCTTAGCGTGGGTAAATCACCTTTGCAAGGTAATGCGTTATACACTTTCTTCTTGGCGGCCGTGTGCATCAAGTCCTTTGGCCCTCGCGGTTTTGTTGTTAATCTATACTTCTCACTGCATTTGTGCGATGACGTCCATGAAGTAGGAACACGACCGTTATTCGGCCTTTCCATTTGCATGTCATCTGCACACACTGCGCCGTCTTCTTCTTAGGCCGCGTTTACCGACATCTCAAGTGTTCCGACAAGTGCCTGCATATTCGAGACTACCTTTCGATGCCTACTTAAATGACACTTACAGAACTCCGACGGCTTACTACCCTGGTGAGGTATACCACATTTCTTTCAATGCTTAAGCTTTGACTGATGTGGCCCGTAAGTGAGGTAGATGTGTTAGAGGGCAATAACGGACAGCTTCTGACCTCCAGCACTGAACGCGCGTCCGCATTGGCGGAGCATTTCGCTTCCGTATATACTAGTAGGCATGCGCCTATGTCGAGCTCGAGGTGTGCCGCTCCTACTGAACTCAAGGGCCCGGTTTCCAATGTAGATGTTTGATGTCTACTTGCCAGTCTTGGGGGCAAGAAAACTGCCGGACCCGATAGACATCTTCCGTTAATCTTGAAGTCCTTATCGGTCATCATCTCACCTGCCTTGACCGATCTGTTTCACAGATCGCTGTCCGAGGGCGCAATGCCGAGCGACTGGAAGTGTATGGTAGTGAAGACGATTCCAAATGGTGATGACCCCACGCAATGTGGACAATTACCGGCCGATTTGTGTCACCACTGTTTCGGCGAAGTTGCGCAAGAAGATTGTGTAAAAGGCTCATCTTCAGCTGGTTGAGTCGAAAGATCACCTAAAGGCGACACAGCACGGCTCCATGAATAACCGCTCGTGCATCACCAGCTTGCAGTTGACGCGAAAGGAATAGTTGCAATCGCTGAATCGGGAGAGGTTAGTGGATGTTGTCTACATCAATTTCAGTAAAGCTTTCGATAAAGTGAACCAGGATGTTCTGCTCCACAAGCTGAGGATGTGCGTTGTTGGTGGCGCACTGCACCAGTGGATCAGTGACTTCCTTACTAGGAGAAGATTGGGGGTTCAGGTGGATGATCACCTAACGGAATAGTACTCCTCTACTTGCGGTGTACCCAAAGACACATTACTGTGGCCCATTTTATTCTTGATCCACACCAAGGAAGAACAGTTTTTTCGGTCGTTCTGGAGGATTATAGATTCTCCCGGCGACGGTGAAACCCTTCGGCGGAGCCTTTACCGCCTGTCCCTGTAGTCTGCAGCATTTGGTCTGCCAGTCAACCCAATCAAATCGTCCTTTGTGAGTCTGAAGAAGAATGGTTATGGGCGTAAGGAAACCATAGTCGGCCATCCGCTGCATCCAACTAGTTTCTTAAAGGACCTAGACGTATTCACAGGCTGTGATCTGAAGTCTGTCAACAACGCGAACAGATTGTGCGCAGACGGACTACATCTGATTTGGGCACTTCGATGCAGCTTCTGCACTTGGTCTAAAGAGATTGCCACCCGTCTGTTCTCTTCCTTTATGAGACCGGTACTTAAGTACTGCTCTCTTGCCCATTGCCAGATCACAATAGGTGAGGTGCAGATACTGGAACGGGCCCAGCATCTAGCTGTCCGGCTCATCCCCAGTTTACGGGGTATATCGTACGAGGCCCGATGTAGCAGACCAGGGCTTTATGCCCTGTCATATCGTCGGCTTCGAGTTGATCTCATTATGACACACCGGATACTGGATCTGGGCCAACTCCCTATGTTAAAGCCGCTGCTGCACGTTCGCGCGAAGCAGCAAACGCGGACACCGGTACAAACTATTGGCACCGGATTTAAAATGTACCGCTTACCCTCTATGCTTCGGGCATCGAGTGGTGTAGTATTGGAACACATTGCTAGAGACACTAGTCGAGGCGAAATCGGTGTCGGAAATTAAGTGATTCCTTGACCTTCACTTTTCAGAATACAGGTATAGGGAGCGTATCGCACCCGAATAAGGTTTAGTGAAGCTGAAATATGTTGCCACCGCGCAGGCATCAGTGACGTGATACAGCGCTTATGCGCGATCCACATACCATGAAGGACCACTGCTTTTGATCTTCTAGCTCTTTATTCTCAGTATTCAGTAACTAAGGCTGTACTTACTACCAACAAACTCGCAGTACTTGGGGGAATTCATAATAGACAGGTGTGCGTGCGGACGTTTGAGAGGGTGGAACCATTTTCCCTCCAATATTTTCCATCTAACCACCTTTGGATATGCACCCAGCACCTATGAATCAGAGGCAACAGTGGATTTCTATTAATTCGATGAAATGCAAGTGCTTGGCAGTTTCCTTGAGGAATGAAAAGCCCGTGTTTTATGCATCATTGCTCATATGTTGGATTATACAAAGACTTGCAACATAAGTATCGTTGCATACCTGCTAATATTATGTTGCGTTTTTCAAATATAACACGTGTTGTTGTGTACGCCAGAGTTGTTACTGCCCTAGACTGTTTTTCTTGCTACCAATTGGTTGATGTTCCGTTGCCTGAATTGGAAAAAGTATTAGCAATGACTGGTAAAGATCAAGCCGTTACACCGTAAGCAGTATAATTGAGCACACAAGGGACTGGATCAAAGTGGCGAATGTAGAGGGGTGATCAACATACGGAGGTTCTATGCACAAAAATCGGGTAACCTATTTTTCTACTGTGAGCAGCACGATATGAAATGTAGTTTCACACAAACCAGTTTCGAACACATTGGACGAGGTTGCAGGTAAGGGCGAACGCAGTTATACCATACGGTGTTATAATAAACCAAAATTAAATCCGTGCTGAAGAAAAGTTAATCTTTGGCTATTTCTTATGCTTATCAGGGGCAATTGCAAATGCGCTCTCAGCCCAAGAAATGCTACTCAGTATCCTTTGATGTTTTACCACAGCAAGTGATTTCTGTTTCATTAGAAAATATCTGACTTCATCTTCATTTGGAGTTTCTGTGATTTCCAGCTCATTGTCATACAGTCCTTGTTTTTCCTCAGCATAATCAGGTGTTTTTTGTTTGTTTCCTCAGGGGACTACAGCAGTCAGTAAGCCTTGGAAACTAGCATCTGGTCGTGTTTCAGTGCGTTACTAAGTCATCGCATATTTTAACAAGCCCATTAAAATCTTTTTCGTCAGATTCTGCGAATGGAGGTGTAAATGCCTCATAGGGCGACGGCATCTCGATCAAGAGGTTGAACAAATACGGCTTTGCTGAAAAACAGGTAATATTTCTGATTGAACTTGGAACCAAGCGGAAATTATCCAACGAACAGCACCCAAAGCATTAATCGAAGCAACACAAGAATTTGCTCCTGCATAAGAATATTTCATATCCAGTTTTACCTTAGCCCATTGCATGAGCTGGGCTCGCCAGTATATTTTGGAGCTTTTGATGATCTCTTAATCCACAGGTTGTATTTGTGGGGTCATGTTTGGAGGCAGCAACGTAAGCGCAATATTTTTGAGATTTATAACGTGGGTGAGACTAGGGGTAGTTGTTTTCTCTTAGGATAGTGCAGAGTTTCTTCTTCAGCATTTCTTTTCGATACTTCTGATCTACTCCACAAATCTGGCATCAGTCATCCAGACAGACCGGTTTGACATCCAGGTGACTAGAAAATTTTCAGGATTTAAGCCTTGGACGCACGTGGCCTAGCTGATTTACTAATGACCAAGGACATTAGCTTCTCCCCGCTTGAGCAAGCGCACAACAGAACTGTGAACCGATCTTTGGAACGCTTTACACTGTTATAGTTTTCACTGTTTAAGACAACGCTTTTGTAGGAATAACGATGAAAAAGAGACCGCACACGTCAACCTTTAAATTATCGTCATTGTTGAGCCGCTGCTGAAGTTGGAAACTTTTGCAATGAAGTTTTGGAAAAACTTTTCAGGCACTTCATTGGATTCGCCACACAAAACTCTTTGGAAAGTTTGCTGTCTGAGTTTAAATTTCTCAAGACAACCATCTGACGCCTAGAAATCGGCAACCCCAAATACTACCGAGAACCTTTTAGCATTGGAAGTATTTCAATGTTGCTCCTCTCCACACAGACAGCACTTCGAAACTTTTAACAATTTCTTGAATCACCGGCCAAGAATTCCGAGAGTCAGCTGTCCACATATGGGTGAACCATCATAGCGTCACCTCATTGACTTCATAGTGTGAAGTTTTCCTGCCCTTCTGCTGTTTAGCTGCTTTTTCATTACGGTACTCATTACCGTACTCATTATTATGTCTTTAGATTTTGCCAACTGTTGCCTTGCTAACACCACAATGTTTTGCCACCTTTCTTTGCTTACTGCTTTGCAGGAAAGTTAGCTGACTAATTTTGCCTTTAAAGTCAATTACCTGAGACCTTTTGTTTGGGCCATAATGTTGAATTACTCTTAATGACTGATCCTAAACTTTCAAAGCGCGGAGTGTATCTATGCTCTATGGTTTTTCTTACGTAACAATATTTACCTACAATAACCAACATTATTTTGTTTCGCCCTGAGGCAGACATCAAATATAGCCGCATAAACACTCCACAACTAACCCATTTCCGGCGGGGGTTTTATCTCTTTTTCTTTATCACGATATAGGTAGTGGTGCAAAAGCACTCACATGAAGTCTGGCGTTGAACATTTAGATTATGTTAGGAGACGTGAGGAATTTTCTGTCTATGCTTTTGAAAGGACGCCTGCAAGCAACGACTTCGTAATATAAGTGACTATATAAAAACGCGGTTGTTGTGCAGCTAGACTACTATTTACAGCTTTGATGTGGCAGTGCTTAATATTTCTTTCAAATACATATTGTAGCTCGCAGTTACTCGTTACAATAGAATATGAAGCTCACATTCACGCACAAAATTGGTCATTTCATTCAGTCGTGGCATGTCGCAAAGCAAGCCACGTGTGGTGGCGCATCCCACACTGGAAAGAGTAGCTTAGTCTTCTTCACCAAGTGCTTACATCTTTGTTTCGGCTTAGCTTCCAAGTGGTGTCCAGATCAAGATTTCCTGCTGCCGACTGCAACCTTTTGCCGTTTTCTGCTGGGTCTACGAAGATTTTGGGGACATTATTTTCGGCTATATACACCTGCCAGTAGACTTTTACGAAAGCTCGTTTGAGGAGAGGCATGTCCTCTTGCTCTTCTTTATGTTTAGGTGATTTTCTGTACAAAATCGAAGGATTATTGATTGCAGCTTTCCGTAGAAAGGCGGATAGTTGCCCCCAACACTTTTTGACGCGAAAATTGATTCTATACTAAACGACCTTTTGCTCCTACCGATCCACTCCTCCCATCGAGGTGATATACATGGGGTAAGCGACAAATTGCTAGGCAGACTTGAGTTAACGCGTTTCCAATGGAATCAAGAAAAGCAAGACCAGAACTGGAATACGCGTTAATGCAAGAACTAAAAGCGACTTGTTGATTACCATACTCAGCAATCTGCGCTTCAGGCACAGGCATATCAAACAACGACAACAATCCAAAGTAGCTAGCGAGCTGAGCTTCAAGTTCACGCTGAATAAGCTCATCTCAATGTATGTGGCTTTAACAGGCTCACACATGACCAGTCAGAAAGGGAGGTTGACATGAAACATGAGCGTTCGGTCAGTGTCTTGCACACACACACACCGTGATGGCCTTGTAAGTATTTCGATGGCATATGGAGTAACATTTACCATTGTCTTCACGGACGAGGTGGTTTCACGTATGCGAACTCTACTCACATGATCCCGCAACATAGTCAGGTCACCTGCGATGTGAGGAATATCTTACCCTCCAGTATCCGAATGCCACGGCGTGGGTGTTAAATGGGACCTCACAAAACTAATAACATGAGGTGGAACCACGTGAAGTGACAATGAAGTCTGTGCAGAACTTGGAAATGTCGGTCACTGCATGCGCACTTGTTTGCAGGTCATCTATGTGTTTAAAATGCAACTAAATTTAATTAAAGATACGTTACACAATCTCCATTGACAGCCAGATAATAAAGATCCATTGGGATAGGGAAAGTCGTTGGGTAAACGGTAAATACAACCACAACAATGAGACAGGGAGCCGTAGGAAGGCAGTAGAGGATAGGACATTTGGGAATCTTCTGCACCAGATATAAGTCCTTTTTCCCTCATAGTTTACATCTGGTATCTTTGTGAGTTTTTCTTGAAGAAACAAGCATAGGGGCAGCAGGTTCCTCTTCTTTACTTATACTGCCAATTGCTGCTTCTTCTTCGAAAGGTTCGGCATCCATTTTGGCTGTAACTCCCGATACTACAATGAGTAACTGCCTTGTTGACAGAACCTCAAGCAAAAAAGCATGCAGAATCAATTCATTACTTCAGCTTCATCAAAGTTTTTTACATAAACAGAGGAGTAATCTAGATGTTTGTTTCCAGGTAACTGTCAGCTTCTGCCATCTCGCTGATGACATCTTGTGGGGAATAAGTTTCAAGATTCCTGCCGAAAAAATGATGGCGACGAAGCAAGTATCATACAATAATTCCGTGTTTCACGCTGTAATATTTTAAGCCTAATATATAGGAACATATATCAAAGTTAGTGTCGGAGCCCCAACGACTGATTTCCGAACACTAACAGTAGTGAGAGCAGGACGACAACCCTGGTACAAAACTATGTTACTCAAGCGAACCAAACCTGCAACCAAGTGTAGCAGAGTACAAATCAACCGGATAATGCAACTCACGGCAGATCCAATGGCTATGTAGAAAGGAGGACATTCGATCAATCATGACTAGTCATTCCAGGGGCGAAGGATCGATACTTTACCTCGTGAACAAGCAAAATGCTGAGGGTTAGAGAAATGCCAATAAGCAAAAGATTCAGTATCAATACAAGCTATTCACAAATGTTGGACAACAGAAAACGTATGCGTGGAACCACAAAAGAGGGCGGGATGAATAGTGGCGAGTGGGATAAAGCACAAACTAACGAGGAGTGATGGAGCTTTCTTGCCATTACTATAACACATCGCCCTTCTTAAAAAATAAATTCAAGTTCACGTCTGGTCAACATAGATCTTTTGCCAGAGAATCCTCCTGGGTCCACTTGGATCCAACACCAAGTTGGTTCTGGTTCAGGCCTAACGTGCAATGTCGTGCAGTCAGCACAGGAGTATTTGGGACATGTATCCCATTTATCGCAAGACATTACATGATTCGGTGATTCACTAAACAAGTAAAATTTCTGAATTCCTTCCACTTCGGACAGATAAATGTTGATATCTGAGGTTAGGTAAATGATTTTCAGAAGTTGCAGTTCCTTGCGTTTTCGTTCACAAGCAATAACTGTCTTTCTGTAAAATGCCCCTGGTGTATTTTGGGTTACGAGTTTTGTTGACTTGACCGATGACTTATCAAGCTTTGTCCACGTCGATCAAGAAACGATGGGGATAGCAGACACTGTTTGTGGTTTTAGCGAAACCGGAACAGAATCGCCTTTCACTGTTAACTTTTTCGTCTTTCCTGAAAATCTTGATGCACTGTGGAATCTGGTCGTTTTCAGTTTGAAGCATGCCTGTAACCTTGCAGTACGCACGCGCCTGAAGTTGCGTGCTTCTTGAGAATGAGGATGCTTATACGGACAGATGGAGCTTTCTTACCTCCGCTATGACAAAAAGTGCGCAAATTTCTTCGCTCATGTTAACAACAACTTAGTCAGTTGCAAGGTACTTGTCACAATATCACATCTTGTTTGCGTTTCTTAAATATCACAGATGGCTGCAGCTCATGCCTACAAGAAATATCGCACATTTTACAGGATTTCAGGTGATAATGTGTTATAAGCATAACTGTAACAAAAATATTGCAAACATTTGGTGCTTTTCAATGAATAATTATTAAAGTAAACTCACCTTTTCAATTTTCCATATTTAATGGCAATTGGTGGTCATACAAGAAGGAGAAAACATTCTTTTTCGAAAATAAACGCACTGGCTAAAATGTTTTCAAAGTAATGTGGAATGGTGAGTTAGCATACAACCAAAGAAACGATGAATAAGAGATGAATTCAATGTCTTAAATCATATTTTACCAAGTGTCCTGTAAAAAGGACGCCAGTTGAAAATGGGTTAAATGAGCTTTGAACGTCAATCTCACTGCCATCTAACGTGTCAATGAACTACCACATTTTCAAGTCAACTTACGACACAAAGACGGTGAGTTCAGCTGACTGTTAATTGAAATCCTTTGGGACCATTACAGCTTAGTCGGGATGATAAACCAAAATCAGTTGGGCGACAGTGACATGCAAGCATCGTTAATTGGGCATGGATGCACTGACATGGCAGCGTGTGCGTAGGTATGGGACACTGCGGAGAAAGTGACATACTTCAGCCCGGATTAGTTCGCGTGCATCTTGTCACACGGCCGGTGACCGAATGCATTACTGGATTGGGTATAGTAACAAGTTAGTGCTTGAGGTCAGAAACGGTGTGCTAGGATGAAACTGGGTCAACGCAAGAGGAGGAATTTCAGCGCGATCCTCTGTAACAGTGCCTGTTGGCAAAAATGGCTACTGCCTATTCGCATGACAGGCAATCCACGTTCGTATGCTAAACTTCTAGGCGCATGTCCGTACAAACTAGCGCGTGCTGTGGACGCATGACGTGAGCGAGTGAACATCGCAATCCGAGTGACGCCCTAAAGCGCGTGGGGTCACAGCTAACTTTGGTCAGAGCGCGAATTTGTAGGGGGATAGCGACACTCGTCACTGGTGCGACTACCGCAGGGCATTAAGCGTTCTGACATCATGCGATTGCTCTAGGCCAAATATCAAGTTGTGCACTGAGGTTGTAAGGTATCTGAACATATGGGTGATCTGTGCTTATTCTGCGGCTAGCAGGCACAGCGTTTCAAAGCAGTGGGCGATATATGCACTGAGTAACTAAGTGAATGCTTGGGAAGTACCGCAAGATGATAGGATCTGTGAGATCGCATCCCATATGAAGTTTATTTCGTCGCACTTGTGAGATCGCATTCCACCTGAACTTTATTCCTTTGCACTATCTTCGGAACGGAAGTTTTTATCCACATGTGCACGTGTAAGTAAATCCGGGGTCAACATAACAAAACTACTACAGTCTTATCGAGATTGCCTTGGATACCATATCCTCACATCGTGTACTTAAGTCTCGCTTGACCTACATCACAAACGAGGTCAACATAACAAAACTGTTTCAGTCTTATCGAGATTGTCTTTGGATACCACGTTCTCACATTGTGTAACTAACTCCCTCTTGACCTACATTCACACATCGTACCACGTAAGGAACACATGTTTGAACGCCCGAACGAAGCATTATATAAACAGTATAGTACATCGACGACAACAACAACTCCCGACCGACTACAGTGTTACTCCCGTACAACGAACGCCACACGACCGTTCCGACTAGTACTTCGACAACCGTCACGAAAAGCACTACTCCCACGACGACAAGACAATCGTCACACGACCGGACTGGCCGCGACCTGCAATTCCGCATCAACAGGATTTGTGCTCTGAAATAAGTCACCACTTTCTCATTACTTTATTTTTGAGTGACACTATTAAATTCTCTTTCCTACATTGTATACTTTGGGCCGGCCTCTCTTTTTTATACCTTTACTGTGCTGACACACGACGAGCACCCATCAATACTTATACTTCACTTTGTTAGTGCACACCTTCTGATATTTTCAATCCGCCAAGCAGTCGAGTAGTAACCTACTAAGCCACTAACAGATCTAAGCACAAAAGCGTAGGACGAAAGTGACACCATTATTGGTGCAGCCATATTATAATGATATACTAGGAGTGAAGGTGTAGCGATACAAGACGAAGTTGTGAATGGGATGTGTACATCCCTATCTATCGGTTTACGGGTCCGTTGTACGCTGTTGCGTGCTTTTCCAGGTTTCGGATCGATATATTCTTTCCCACTATAGGCGCGTATAGATGAGTGCCATGTAATTCACAGGTTAGCAATCGCTCCCGATCAGTGCAGCATCTCATAGCTTGGGAAGTGCAAGGTTGGCAACCTGGTAATCCATTATATATCACAAGATATCCTACAGCACTGTGACCTAGCGAATGTGACCGGAACTCAGTACCTAAGGGTAAGAGAACTACATCGATGACCAGCCACTACTATGTGTGCTGACATCGAGCACTAAGAAGGCGCAGGAACCAGTTGGCTGACAACCGTACGTATTCAGCAATGGGTTGGGCATTCCAAAAAACATTTTCTTGACCCTGTTCTACCAAGCTCGAGCTGTTCGGTTGTCTTAAACAGTCTGTTTCTACTCCAAAGCAGTGTTACAAGGCCATAAGTTTTAATGTGCATGGTACCCAACTAGCTGCTTTACGTTTAAGGCCTTTGCGAACTAAGATGCAAGTTTGGGTTACGTAAGTCAAATCTCTGCAGTTATGTGCATAACCTAGCAGCGCCAACCGCACACAACACACATGGACATTAATCTATGTAGTCCTCTGATCGCTTACACCACACATTCAAGCTAATGCTTTAAGGAGATACAAGGGTTGAATTCGGCAGACAGGCTGGTTTAGGAATTACAATAAGTACGCGCAGAAGCGGCGCTACTAGTTGGCACCCAGTTAGTAGCCAACCACGCGCAATTCGGTTAAAAATCGTTATACGATTATCCAGGCATGAGACAACTACCCGCAGTTCGTTTGTCGTAACTGTATATCGTCTCCTGCATTACATACTAGACTCGGCTATAGATGATTTACACCATCAACCCTGCGAACTTCTCCAAAGAAGCGCCACACGGATATGGCGGTTCTCACCGGCGATTCTAAAACACTAAATGTTAGTTTGGGAACAAATGAACATAAAGCCGGCAATATGCAAGGCGAAATACGGATGTCGCCCTCTACGGCTCTGTGTTGTTCACATTTTATTCCCCATACAACTTCCCGATTGATTACATCCGTAGTGCAATTTAATTGCACCATAAAGGTTTGATTTACATCCACAAGCCAATTGCTCATGGTCTTTAACGCATTTGCATTGCATCAGATATTTTTCCGCCGCACTTCGCGCACAGTGTCCTTGAAATTGTGTTGGCCCAAATCAGCCAGGGACGGAAGATATAATAACCCTTGCGTTGATGTTTGAGTTGGTGGTATACGGGGGAGACACATGGGCGTCGTTGTCTCCATTCAGTAACGACTGTCTATATTGAAGTTAGTTCCACGCAGCTTAGGGCACAGTGTTGTCCAAACACGTGATGCGACTGGGTCCAGTGAAAGTAAGTGGACTAGTAGGAAGGACATGTAACGGCACCAGTGGAGGGCTGTGAACAAGGTAATGGGACACCCCATAAGTCATCTTATGGCTAGTTTGGCACTTTCGCAGCCCAAGGTTCTGGACGACCTACCAACGCAGCCGCAAGGCTGCGTATGATCGGGGGCGGTGATGCCAAAGCGTTATGACAGGCTTGCGAGTAAAGCGACAAAAAGGGCCTGCACAACCGTAATACAAGTTGGAAGGTGGCCGTCTTGGGTTAGAGATTGACGATCTGCTGGGAGGGCTAATGTCGAAATATGACTGCGGAAATTTTGTTGCAAGGCGAGTAGGCACTACTTTGTTACAGCAGGCGTCGCCTACCGTCATGGTGGTGGCGGTACTTCGATATGATGGTCCGGTGGTTGTATCCGTAAAGCACATAATTCCGCAAGGTCGATAACACTCAATTTCCTATCTAACAGCCTGTGAACACGTAGTCTACAACCACAGATTGTAGTAAAATGGTATATTATAACGGGTCGAATAGATAATTCTTGACGTGTCCCATATGACGGCCGTAATGAAGAGAGAAAAATTAAATCATGAACGTACCAATAAAATGGTGCTAAATGGTGATTTAACAGAGACTTTTGCATAATATTTGGTATACGTCCATATGCTTGCAAATAATCGCTCGCCATAACTTTGCGTCGTCGGCACGAAGTGGGAAATTCGACAACATAATTGTGTACATGAAATCCTTCTGCTTTCTGAGTTGCGATAACGCGCTATGCCAGACGAATCGGGAACGCGTATTCCTGGAGTAGTCGTACTTCTGGGCAGCCTCCTGCGCCTTGCTATATACTTTTTATCACTGAAACCAATTAAGGGCATTTGGAGCATCTTAAAAGCATCTGTGAAGCAAGCTATGAGACAGAGATCTCCATAGAGACTTTAGGGTGATTCTGAGAGTGTGCACTGCAAGACCAAATGGAGAATGAGTTTTCTTGATTGAATTGTGTCAGATGCACCAGCCTGGGTGACGTCTTGCCACTGACAGCACATGATAGATCGGGTGAGGAGGAAGTAAGCCCGCGCAATGCATCGTGCAGGTTTGTAAATAACTTCTATTTTATTGACATGAACGTACATAATTTAAAATGGTGTTGTCACTATTTGTATGGCGAAGCCATTGTTTGACAATCAGTATAAGCGATGATGCTCAGGCTAAGTGGTTCACAGTGAGTTCTCGCATGTTTCCGTGTTTAGCACTGCGAGACAACCACAGGGTATACGTATGATTCCTAGCTCTCAGGACTACATTTCTGCTAATGTTGAGAGGTCATGTTATGATACATACTGTTGCGTCGCTATTTCATGGAAAGGGAATGGTAATTATTTGATAACATGTAGAGGACTACTGGGTGAAGAAATTTAGGAATTCAATAGTTACCTCGTGCATGATGGCGTAACAAGAACAACTTTACAAGGCCCAAAGGATGGAAACTGCAATAGAAAATTAGAATCAGGAAAGTTAAAAGGTGAATCGTGAAAATACAGTAGTAAATGCGTCGCAATATATCACACACTTGTGTAGCGTTTAGCACTATGATTAAACTCTAGCAGTGTCTCGCATGTCACCGTAAATGTAGTAGCACCCTAAACGATAAATGCTATCTTTCATGTACAATTTAGTTTTTGACCGATTGTACAATGCTCCTTCTTGTTTTAATCTTCCTTACAATCGGCTCGTCACTCAACAGCCTTGTAAGTTCCTGCGCTCACGTGTCCGCTCCTGTCTCGCTTCATCCGTCCGTTTCTTATTGTAGCCCATCGAATACAGTCCGCTGCGTCCGACTCCCATTGCCTTCTGATATCCGCGCTTAATTTCGCGCACCGTCTCGGACTGGTGTTTAGTAGTCCTACAGTCGTGTGTTCACCACATGTGTTTGTACTTCATTCCAGTGGGTACCGATTCTAAGTGGGTAAAATACTCCTTACAATTCAAACGGGCGTGTTGCATCACTAGTTTCAGGTGATGGCCGCGACACTGTTTGTAAGAGGCTAGGGTAAGCAGCAATGCACAGGGGTGCTCGCTTTCATTTTGTATCCGGTATGTGAAGACAAGCTCCCTTTGCCAAGTCTGAACTGCATACTCAATGCGGGGACGAAGATATGTGTTTTTAAACCATGGTACCGTCCTTCGCTCCAAGGTACTGAGAGGTAGGCTTAAAAGCTTCAAGTTCAATTTCACGACATTCGCTACGTTCGAGCACTGGAGCGAATTGCCAAGATTTTTTTGGACGATGATACCTAATTCTCCTTCGTCTGTTGCAAAACGTGCTGTTCCAGAAGATATGTGTTGCTGAAGCTACAGCGCACCGTCAGCAAGGCTCATTGGGACCTGTTTCCTTTCTACCATTTCTTTAATCCGGTCCAGACCGTTCTGGAAACACGCACGGTAAGAATCTGAGCAAATTGCTTTCCACATTTTGGCTTCATTTGCAAATATCTGTATCGGAGACAAAATTATTCTGGGAGGTCATTTAAGTAAACTAAAAACTAGCGGGCCGAGGACGGATCATTTCTTTGCACACTGGATACGCACGTGCTTTTGGAGTGAGTGTTTCTTATTCTCGTCTTTATGATTCTGTCTCACAGGGAATATTCCAACCAGGTGAGCAAAGAACCTTTGATACCGTATGCAGCAAGATTTGGTGAAGAAAGAAGTGCTTTTCTTCGTCAAATACCTTGGAAAAATCTAAGTAACCCACATCTATGAGGACTCCTTCATCAGCTGCTCTGGTCCATGCATACCGGGAAAGGAGAAGAGTGGTGAGGCAAAATCTCCTGCGTCTGAAACCATGTTGGACTTTGAACATTATTTGCAGACATACGAAATATCACATCAGTTCATCTGCGATTACTGTTGCAATCACTTTTGATAAGACATTTCGAGGAGTCATAAGTTGGTAGTTGGCAAAACCCGATCTCTTACCGCCTTTGTATACCCGAGAGAGGATTCCACGTTTCCATTCAGATGGAAGTATATGGGGGTTAAACAGACCCTGGAAAAGCACTACAAGATGTACTGTTGTGGTGGGGGTAGGCGTTTTAGGTACCTTCGGACAGATCTCGTTGATTCTCGAGGCACTGTATTCCCGGAGAGGCTAATTTGTTCACGACAACCTCAGGAGTAAAGTTGACACTGGAAAAGCAGACGACATTGGTTGAGAATTGATAGAGCAAAGATTTCATGATGTTTGTACCCACCGAGCCAAACGGCAGGGGTAGAGCGCTCTCGATATACACAGCAAAAGTCGTTAAGCAACCGCCCGCCTTGAGTGGTGATATTCAAAGTTCAACCTTTCTCTTGTTGTTCACCTACCAGTATAGCAGTATGTTGTTGCACGCAAACTTGAGTACCATTTTCTCTTGCTATTCCTACTTATCTGGCCTATAAACGTGAAGTGCTGTAGTTGCTGATTGTTTTGTAATGCTGCCGTGAAATATAACATGGGCTTAGCGTATGTTGCTATCAAATCTCATCTCTTCTGTTGATCCATTTATGTATTCTGATTTGGATCCGACTATTCGTCGGGCGCGATACCCGTAATGTTACAACATTTGTGTCTGCTTGTATGGATCCGTTAACTTTTACCTTTCAATTCATTCCATGCGTTTTTCGCTGAACTGTGAGTTTGTAGGCCCCAGGCAACAGCTGTCGCTAAGTTGTAACGCATGGAACAATCGGTAATAGTAATTTGGGTTTTGCGTTTTTTATCAGCCATACTTGCGTAGCACACGTAAACACATAACAGAACTGAAAGGTCGCTAGTGACTTAATCAACAAATCTTCACTTCAAACAGTTACTTCCCCTTAGTAACATGCAAAGCACTATTAGGAGACGTAGTTCAGCAGATGCATGCATCTCGTATCGTCTCATCAGTGCCCATAACGATAACCGATAATTGTATACAACAGTTTATGTGTACAGACATACATAAACTCAAACGAGAGAAAACGGCTGTCGTTCTTCTACAAACAGGGCAGTGTGAGGCTGAGCAATCATGGTTTTTGCACACAAAGCACCGACCTAATCAAATTAATCGCAATACCGACAAAACTGAGGAGTCTGGAATTGGTATGGCGAAGCAGGATCCTAAACGTCTTATTGACCTCAAATCGGTGTCTGCCGATCAAATATGCCAGCGGTCTGCGTACACACGTAGTCTGATTTGGACTTGTCTACTGTATAATCCCGCATTGTACTCATTTTGGTACATGCTCCTTTATTCAGGAATTCAGTGTTCTATTGTGTCCGCCTATGTAACTATCTCCTCAGTTATGTAGGAACTGATACCCTCAGTCGGAGTTGGTCCAAATAAGCTGTGTTTCCTTCAGTGACGGCAACCGTAGTTTATGTGTTCGGTAGGTGATTACAACTACGGAAGCGCAGAAAGTGCTCTGTGTTCGGAAATCAGACAGAGTGTACTCCTCAAGGAAACAATGTCACACTTAAAGGGCAAGTCTAAGAATATCTTTTCCTTAGGTTCAGTAAGTACAACAACATTCATTTCACGGATTTGGCTGTGCTTCAGGAGCAATTTTTGATGCTAGCCATTAGCAATCAGCGTGTTGGTAATTAGTTCTAGTTCATCGGAAAAATTCGGTCGAACATATTCGTCTGGCGCGACTAAATAGGGTCTTCACAAGCATTCGCTTGTGCCGTATTGGCGTAAAGCCGGTAAAATGCAGATACCGTCCTAACCACGGTGTTTTTCGGTAGACCGACAATTTACCCGTCCGTTCTCGTCGCGGCTGATGAGAAGAACATCTAATATGGCAGACAGTTCTGTTGTTCGAATTTGCAGGCATGCATCAAATTGACATTTGAGGAGTTAAAGCGCGTTATTAACTGTGCGCTCTGCATTTCTGTTGAACAGAACACAAACGTATTGTCCAAGTAAAGTTTGTAGCATCAAAAGTTGCTCCTGAAGCATAACCAAATCCGTGAAGTGAAAGTTGTTGTACTTACTGAACCTAAGGAAAAGATATTCTTAGACTTGTCCTTTAATAATATCACCAGAAATATGATGTATATCAGCAGTGAACTTCGTGACAAAGTCTGAGTGTCTTGTTTCCCTGTGTGAGTATTTGTTTGAAGCAAATTTGTAGCTGAGGGGCTTGTGGTCCATGTTGACCATGAAAGAGCGGCCTTTGTGTGTGTGCCGGAACCTACAAACACCTGGGTAGATGGCGGGTAATTCTCTGCCAAAACTGCTGTAGCGGAATTTTGCTAGCAGCAAGCTTTTAGAGAAGTACCCTGTGGGTTGACATTGCCCACCAACATGTTGTTGGAGGACGGCTCCTACCGCGACGTCTGAGGCATCGGTCGTAATGGAAAGAGGTGCAGTCGATTACGAATGAGCCAGGACAGCTACGTTAGAGATAACATGCTTGAGCTTGGTGAAGGCTGTCTGTGCTGTCTCCAGAAAACCGAACTTAAATTCATTCCCTCTGAGTACGTCAGTCGAAGGCTGTAAGAGCTGAGCGCAGCGTCAAATGAAGAGTCGATAGCAGTTGATTAAACAACAATATCGATGGAGGTGTTTGAATGAGGTCGGAGTTGGGAAGCCCTTAATAGCCTGGAGCTTATCAGGAAGGACTTCGATACCAAGCGATGAAACGAGGTTGCCTAAGAAATCCACCGTTGATTTGCCGAGTTCGCCATTAGTCGGGTTGACTGTGACACCGTTTTGGGCCAAGCGCTGGAAGAGAGCTCTAAGGTGATCGAGATGCTCTTCTTCCGATGAATTGGATACTAAGATATCATGTAGGTAGGATTAAGAGAAGTCTAGGCCAAGAGTGACATGGTGGATGAAGCGTTGGAATGTTCGTGCGGCTTCGCACAGTCCTAACGACATTCTTGAAAGTTAAAACAAGCCGAAAGGGGGGTTGACGGCGGTTTTAGGAATGTCATTTTCTTCCACATGTATGTGGTGATAGGCGCGAACCAGATCGACCTTACTGAAGATCATCTTACCTATGAGACATTCGGTAAGGTTCAACATGTGTGGGATGGGATACCTATCTGAGACCTTTAGCCGGTTGAATGCGCGATAACCACCGCAAGGGCGGGAGTCGCCAGATTTCTTGGGGGCCAGCTGCAAGGGCGAGGACCAAGGACTGTCGGAAGGGCGGATTATTCCAAGTTCAAGCATGTGCTCAAACTCCGCCCTAGCTATCTTAATTTTCCCGGGGGCTAGTCGCTGTGGACGGCATGAGACGGGTGGGCCATTCCTCTGTATGTGGGGCGTGACTTGGGATGCCACGGGCAAAGCTGCGTTCATTGGCTGAACGAGCTTGGAAAACTAGGAGAAGAGGTTGGCGTAATCTGAGGAAAGGCATATACCGGGATGCTAGATGCGATATCGGCGGTGATGCCACGTACGCTGGGTTCCGTTGCAGTGTTGACTGTCACCTGGTGTTTTGCATCGACCAGGAGATCGAAATGCTTGAGAAAAGCAATGCAAACGATGGCGAAAAGAACTGTAGCAACGGTGAATACCCAGCGGTACGTGCACCAAAGCAAGCGACAGATGACCGTAGGTGGCTATTGACATGTCATTGGCGGCACTTAGGCTTGTCGACAAAGAAGAGATAGGCTCACCTGTAATAGGGGAGTTAACTCTGACTTCCTCCCGGGTGTCAACTAAGAACTGGGTTTGGGTATTATAATCCCTAATGTAGACGAGACGACTTTGAGCTTTGCCGACACCGATAGTCGCTATTACAGGTCAACCTACAAGTTTCCTTGCTTCGCGGCGGGGAAACTGTATGTTCGCTCGCACTTACGGGCTTTGTTATCAAAGCGCGAGTGGTAAAAGCAAAAGCATGAGTTGTTGTGCTTCGTGCGACGGGGTCGTGAGCCCAAGTTACTGCGCTACTTACGGCCTGGAGAGAGTTTCTCGACTTGGTTTTGTAGCGGCGTTATTTGCGGTGATAAAGCGTCTACTGCGGTAGGCTCAATAGTAGCGGATGTCGCTGGGGCTGCGACAGGGCTAAGTTGAATGAATGTTCTAGATTTGTTCCTTGGTCGATATCGTTCGATGACACGGTCGGCTGGTTCTTCAACTTATGCGGGAGTCAGGGTGTTTGCTCCGGAGAGGATGGCCTGTGGGTTTTCCGGGAGACGTTGAATCCATATTTCGCGGCGAATCCCCGCGTCGATGATGGATGTGCTTAAGAGCAGTTGCGTCTGTCGCAACAAGGTTCAAGGCATCCGGCCTCCTATTTAAGATCCCTAAACCCTTGCTGCAGTCGGACCTTGTCAGGGGTCATGACTCGCTAGATGATCGCCTGATTAAAAGTCTCATATTTCGCAACGGGTAAAGGCAAGCTGTGATGACTCTCACCTGGGAGGATACCCTTTGCGGAAACCGAGAAATAAGTTGGCAATATTTGACAAAATCAAAAGAAATTCTGCAGTTGCAAAAAGTGGATTTTAAACGTGCGAACCATAACAACGGGTCCTTCTCCCAAAATGGTGGGTGGCTAGCTCTACGGCACTAACCACTTAGGTGGATGGTTTATCCGCTGGACTATTCACTTTGAGATATTTATAGGTATTTACGGCAGAATAGAAAAATAACGACAGCGAGTAGTGAATCAAAAGGGCACCAGAACGAGCTCACCAGAATGAAAATTCAAGATGACTGACAGTGTGTTCAGGACCGGGGACACCAGTTGTTGGTCGGCGCCTGGGATAACAGTTGGTATTCAATTGCAGGTAAGATACGTGTTAAATAAGGAACAGTTTAGAAGTTGGAGGCAGCTGGACCCAAAGGGTGTTGAGTAGGTTACGAAATTAGGAATGAAATCAAAAAGATCCAGTACAGGGATATCACGGCACTGACCAAAGCAGTTTGTGAGAATAAAACTGCCATCAGTAAAACAAATGGACATTTTGAAGGTTAAAACAACGGTAAAAGCCAATGTTGCACATACTAAAGTGTGTTTTCGGGTACACCACATACTTCTCACGGTAAGCTAGGAAATGTTTGGCACGCCCTGTGCAAGCACGCCAGCCTGACTCACGCGGTCGTCACGTTCAAATAGGCACGGCGCGGTGCGCCGTGGCTTTCATGCGTCTTTCCTCGTCGTTGATTACAGTGACATAATAAGCAAGTATTGTCGTGCCGTAGTAACCTGTATAAACACCACTTGCGATGGTGTATTGGTCACGGTTTCCTGCTAGAATTTCCGACCCCATGATGAGCGCAAGTAGTGTAACCTCGTCAAGATAAGGGAGCATGCTACAGGTGTATCAAAACAGGTCACATATATGGTAAATGTGGAGACGGCGAAGTATCCAGAGTATCAATGATAAATCAGATAGGCGGAAGCATTGGATTTGGGCGATTTCAGTCTGTCTCTGCAGGACTTCTGGATGCCAATTACAGAACCACAGTTAAAAATCACTGCTGTAAACTGTTTATTTAGACCGACCCTATGTATATATTTGCAAAGCTCATTAGATGATACATTAATTAAGTTACCTATAAACGGTCTGAAGTAAATTGCACGTGGACCTACAATGAGCCATAGCTTCAGAGACTCTTAACTTACAGAGGTCTGGTACCATAGGATTGACATAGTACCCTTACAATATATGAAAAAGTGGTCAACAAATTGTTATGGTCAACTTTGGCGGTTTTACTGCGTGTTATCCCCTCTGTAGAATAGTCAAAGCTGCCCATGGACACACTAATGGACGTCAAAGTGAGATCGCTCTATTGGCTGCGAAAGACAGCTGGCTTGCGATAAGAGAGTCGTACGTTTCCTGTCTGTAAACAAACCATTTTCAGATACGGTCTTTCATAACCACATGACTTCCAGAAATAAAAGATGTTATGCAACCAACGTAGGTCATTGTCGGCGTCAGCGGTAACAACAGAACACCTGCTAATAGTCCGAGACTGTCAAGATAAACATTATCTGCGGATTCCAGCATTACCATTACACATATGCTGGCTGATGCGAATTCAATTCTACAGTTTTCCAAAACCTTTCGAATGCGGCAAACAACAAAGCATACAGCGGAGCGCTGTGCGCCCTTTCGACGATTAATATTAACTACCTGTTCACTGTATGTTTGAATTACGATCATGCATACAGTGAGGTGTTTAAAATGTCACGTTAAATTGTTATGCAGTTACTTGCGGATGTTGTCTTATAGCACTGATTTCCCGGGAGGCCGTGGAAGTCGACTACACTTTCCCCCACAACGGCATATTATCCGTATGGAGCATATTCGATAAATTTGTTTCCAGTCTTCAGCTACCTTCTGCTGATTAATAATGAATCCGACCCAGTGTTTATGCGGCGTCCCACAAACTCTGTCCTTTGCATTAAGATAATTAAAATTATCGTCCTTGATATTTCATCTACGCTCCAGTTCGACCGCTTGATTTACGCTTGGAGGCATCTAACCTTAAACTTCCAGACAGCTAGCAAGTGACTTCGGATAAGTTGCACGATTAGCCTGCGCAGTGGCTACTGTCCATAACTCGCGATAAGTGACGCGTGCGGTCAGTTGAGCATCCTGAACCATCCGGCTTCTCCGCATTGTAGATTATCTGCCCAATATTAAAACCTGAGAGAAGGATTTGGGCGTTAACATGTGCTCCGATATGTAGACTACATAAGGAGAAGATGTTAGAAAAGATAGCTGCCAAAAGAATGTTCTGCGCCGTCCGAAGTTAGTTCACCCAAATGAACTCCGATATTCGCATACCCATGTCTGCTCGTGAGTCCGATTTGGACTATTGCCTACCGGTTATACCTACTCTCGCCACATTTGGGTGTCCCCTACAATGGCTTCAGAGACATGCATCGAAAACTGTCACAGCTGCGTAGTTTGGCTTATCCTCTACTGTTTTCGGGGTTGAAATATTCGCACTGGACAGCCGCCGTAGCTGTAGGGATTTGATTTAGTTAAGACGGGTCTTCAGGAGAGGACTGGGAAATAAATTATAAAGGATTTTTCAGCTCCTAAATGTTGACCAAACAGAAGAGCATACTTGGAAAATGTGTGAGTCGATGAGGCCACAGACAAGTATTGGCTTCATCATCTGCCATAATGATAAAATTTTGGGGTAGTCTATCGGAGCTCGTGGTTAATTCACGGACGAAAAAATGTTTTAAACGACTGTTGGACTCATACAAGCAAAATTCCCCCGGATCTCGATTTGTGCACGAATAACCTAAATATGCACAGCTCGGGAAGCTGAATAAGCTGGAGCATAATGTAGCGGTAGGCCACTCCCTAGGACATATTTACTTGAAGCTACCACAAATGAGTTTGTTTTATAAAGTTTTCATTGAAAGATTTCATGTTTTTAATACCGCATGTGTATGAATGGATAAGTGAAATTAGGGATGTTAAACATTGTGTCCCCTTTACCCGCTTGGTGAACGCAGAGAGAAGAGAAAGCTTCCGATATGTCAACATTCCGGTTACTCTCATCACTCGCCATGGTAATACATTTGAGTAGAAAATTAACATATGTGCATGTGGAACGAAATTATACGTGTAGATCAAAATTGAACAAACAAGACCGAGGCAATTTGATAAACTGTCTCAGTTGCTTTTGTGCGCAAAATACCGGCCGGTTTACTACAACCAGTAATGCCTCACCGATTGCCATTATCGAGTTGCGATTGATCGAGAGCAATTTGAAGTGCTTCGGAGGGTCCACCTGATGGCCAGTCATCACTAGGTGCTTTGTAATAGACGAGGCGGGATTCCGGCTCTCCAGTTGATCCATCACTCCATGTTGTAACAGCAATTGCTTCAAGCACTTTGGGAAATGCTCAGCTACCCTTAGGACCAGTCCCCGGTCGGCTCTGCCTATATAGACGTCACCGCAACTGCAGGCCAATCCTTCACACCACAAGGGGGCTGGAGCTCAAATACCGTCCGGACAGTTCATCAGTTGCTTTGGCCTCTCATATTTTTTACCAGTTCAACTGCAGTTTCCGTACATGCCGATTCCCCACACTCAGTTGACAATATAAAATCTGCTTAGGTATTAGCGTCGAATCCATACACCAAGAATAATCGAGCCACCTAAGGTGTCTCAGCAACAGTACACCGTCCATTGCATACATTCCACCTAAACGCAGAACCATCGTGTCTGCACCCATTTCGCACCATGGGATACGTAGAATCCGTCGAAGAAACTGTTGATGAAACCGCTTGCGACATCTCACGTCTCGCCGTTACATCGTCCACGTTTTGCTGCCGTATAGAAGAACGGACAACACCATGGATTTATAAACCATTGCCTTCGTGACAATGGTAAGCTGGGGGTTGTTCCACACATTTTGTACTCAAGATTCATGAATGTCGCCGCTGCCTTCGAGACAAGGTTACGAAGCTCACTGTGTGGAGCGCAATTTGCATTTACATCGGATTCTCCTAACCCAAAATCGCCATTCACTGTGGTTGCCCATATCGTCCATAATTGTTTACCTGTCTGTATGTGCTCATCATAGTTTGCGTACCTCCTTGACCCATTGAGCTATAATGGGTGGTGACTCGGGGCACATTGAGGGCTACTCCCACGAGGTTGGTCAATGGTGAGAGGTTAGACAAATTCAGTCTCTTGGTCTTCCAGGTTGAGGGTTTGAAATGGATTGGCGTCCATTTCTGTAAAATTAATTCATCGCCACCTCCACGCTTCCTTGCGGACAGACTTTTGAGCCCAAGGCTTTGGATGAGGACCCTACTCCTCTTCCTGTCTATGTCTGTGCGCCTTGGCAGTATCTCAGTTCACATACAAATATGACGTTTTCTTCAAACATAAACTTCATCATGCATCGGCCGTCACGCAGATTTCCAAGGGTAGCCTTATATGCTGCATACAGCAGATAAGCGAAAACGTGCTACTGCTGGCACCTCGCTTCTTTCTTTTCCACCTGCTTCTCTTACTCCCAGCCCGACCCCCATTACTAAACTTCCTTTTATAATTTCTAGCTTAATTGATAGCAACCGAAGTGCCACTGGAGTAGAACTATCTCAGCCAACTTCCAACGGCAACCATCGGACGACTAACAGTAATAGTCGCTTATAAGGCCACGCCGTTCCGTTTTCCCGGCGGCGTTCGATGTTCGCACTCTAAAACAAAGAGGTCAACAGACTGCACTCGCACGCACCTTGGGCACACTGGGTATTAATATGTGTTGTGTGTCCGAAACTAGGATCAATAACCTTGCTGGGCTTGTTGAATTAACCGCACCTGGCCTATCCTCTCGTTTTTGGATGCACGCATCCGGAGACACCGATGCAGCACACACAGGTCAAGCCAGTGCAGGTATCCTTTTAAGCTCCAAGGCTGAACCATCGTTGGTTGATTGCATTCCAGTGAACAGCCGTTTATGTGCAGCCGTTTGACGACATCAGCTAAGGTTGATTCACGAAATAGCGAAAAGCGCAGTTTATTTGTGATTTCCGTTTATGCTCCAACCGACTGCAGTTGTAAGGCTGTCAAGGACACATTCTATCGTCAACAGAACTACACCGTACTACTAGTGCAGGTATTATAGTACTTTCAGGGGGATATGAATGCACAAATAGGGCGTCTGAAATCTTCAAAAGCTCAGCTGGTTGGTACTAATGATCTCAAGTCCAAACGCACTGACAACGTCGAGCGTCTGCTGCAACTGTGTGAACAGCATCAGTTGTTTCTTAGCAGCACGGCTTTAAAACACATTGGGCGCCAAAGTGCCTCTTACCGTGCTCATGTAGCTGGCAAGGGATGGACCCTAATAGAACAAAAAGCCATAAGTTAGAGGTGGCGTGGTTCCATCCAGGATTGCCGCTTGTTCTGGCATAACTGCGTCGACTCTGATCATGCCTTGGTACGCTGTTGTTTCTCCGTGCACTTTAACGGGAGATCCACCAAACGTCTCCTCCGATTGACAACTGAGCAATTGTCTCAGCCCTCGGTCAGGTAAGCCTACCAAGACGTACTGCGTACCGAACTTTCGCTGTCTTGTTCTAATGACACTGAGCTTCAGTGGAACAGGATCGCGGCCGCCATGCACGAGGCAGGAGCATCTGCTTGTGACACCATCATTCGTCACCGCATCAGTCACTGGATATCCGAGAGGTCCGTGAACCTGTAGGAATCTAGAAGACACCTCCCGGCTGGCTCTGAGCACATAGTAACCAGACGGGCTAGTAGGCGCGAACTAAAGCGGAGGCTACGTGCTGACAAGGAAGTCTGGTGGACCAGTCGGGTTCAAGAAATGGAGGAGGCAGGAGCAGTAGGCAATTAACGCAAGTTCTTCCAGATGATCCGCACCACTGGTCCCAGGAAACCAGGCGTCAATGAGACAATCATAGACAGCGTCGGTGCACGGTCCACAATAAGGCGTGCCGTATGACTCGTCGGGCGGAACACTTTCAAGAACAGTTTAGCTGGCCCCTGCTGCTGAACTGCTTCTTACTCAGGTGATGCCAGACGAGCCATGGACGGTTAGTATGGATCCTCCGTCGAAGGCTGCAGCTCGAAACGCGATCACAGTTCTCAATGGTTTTCGTGACGTTGGTCCGGATTTCCTCCCACCTGCACTATTTAGGTATAGAGGTGAGGTCCTCTGCAAAGCACTGACCTCCCTATTCGAACGTATCTGGAAGGACGAGGGTGTCCCGGCTAATTGGAGAGAAATGGATTATGGTGGCAATATACAAGTCGGAGAGTCGCACAGACTGTTCTAGCCACAGGGGTATTAGACTAATGCCGGTTGTGATAAAAATAGTGGCCTCGATTCGCGTTCGTCACATACACACACAGACACACACTATACACGTTAGCTAGAAGTGGGAAACACCTTAGCTACTGTGCCGCAATACCTAAGATAAAAAGGGAATAAAATGTAACAGGTGCAAGCCGGCTGAGTTACCGATAACGGATGGGCATGGTTGCGGTAAGCTACCTGCCGGTAACTATACAGCAGGAAAATATTATTTACTATGCAAAATTAAAAAATGCTAAATATTGTGATCGTGGTTGGAGCGGGAGGCTAAGAGGGATGGGTGGGACAAAGAAACTCACCGCACGAAAGCCACTGATGTCGGCTCCTAGCCATATCTACAAGTGTATCCAGCCAAACGTGTTCATCGTCTTTCGGACCACAACCAGGAAGTCGAGAATCTCCAACTGAGGCCAGCTTAGAAATGAGGGCTTACATTGCTCTCGTCAAAGTTCTCGCTTGGCCACTTCTCCACGTATTCCATCCACACCGCGGCGTGCAAGCAAAGCACGTCGCGGAAGTCAGTGGCCTGGCGTGCGTAACACGTGGCCGAACCATCGGAGCATGGTGCTTGAAATAACGGTGCTGTGCGGTTCATTTCCTGTACCGTAAACAAGTCGTCGAACCAGCTCATCGCTTACTCAGTGTTCCCATCTGATGCGTTCGCCGTATCACTTTGGAACGGGAATCTCGGATAAGGGAAGACCATGTGGGTTTCCACCCGGAGTGTGGCTGACTAGACTATATATTCACTCTGCGGCAGGTGCTAGAGCAGAGTCACGCATACCGCGGACGTACAATACCTATGTTCCTTGATTTCAAGCGTGTGTTCCATTCAGTCGACCGCTGCATTCCGTTCGAAATAATTGCGCGGAAGGGTGTTCCCACGAAATATGTGCACATCCTACACGCAGTAGTCGAAAATTACAGGTCGCGTTATGTTTTACGGTGACCTGTCGGATACCTTTCTGACCACAAGTGGCGTTCGTCAGTGTTGTCCGATTTCTCCATTTTTGTTTGCTTTCATCGTGGATTCTATAATAGAGTGTTACCTTGAGGAATCTCACGATGTAGGCATCGAGGTCCTGTTTGGTGAAAGGCTAGTTGCTCTTGATTATGCGCACGATATCGTCTTGCTTTTCGACGATGTTACGGCGGCAAAATCAACCCTGGATAACCTATCTACAGTGGTCCCCTTATCTGGTATGCGCTTCGCATCTTCAAAGAACAAGGTTTTGTTTCAGGACTACCAGCGAGTTGATGATCCCTTGACGTTTGCTAACGAGGAACCTGAAGTGGTTGATCAATTCACTTATCTTGGCAGCTGCATCAGCAACGATTGGCGCATAGAAACTGTAGTCAGTTCACCCATTGCAAAGGCCAGAACTGCCTTTTTGAACCTGCGGCATCTTTGGCGACAGAAGGGGGTTTCCCTCCGTCTGACAGCTCTTGTTTACAAGGCCACATTGTGGGCCGTCCTGCTTTATCGGAGGGAGACTTGCCCCCTTCGGTCTGAACATCTGAGGCGTCTTCAACTCCTTGATCATTGTTGTCCATGGAGCATTGCTGGTGTCGGGTAGCACAGACGTGGCCGCAATGATGATATGCGTAGGCGAGTATTAGGCAGTATTAGCCAAGCTAGTTCCTTGGAACGACAGATCGCATTTGTTAAGTTGCGTTGGTTCGGGCACGCGCTACATCTGCTTGGTCACCGCTTACCTAGGAGGGTCTTGTTTAGTCTGCCAGACGTAGGGTGACGGAAGGCTCGAAGTGGACAAAAGTTGACTTGGCAGCATGACATACAGTCAATGACGACCAAGCTTGGTGAACTCGCTCCATCTCGCCTTCCGGCCTGAAGTCCAAGTGAGCATCCTTTTGCTTGGCTCGAGACTTTACAGGACATGGATCGCAGTCGACACCAGTGGCGCGGCAGTGATAGCTGCAAGGAAGCTGTCTCGCTGATGCTGCTTTATCTTTGCACGACAGCCAGCTGTTGTGACTGTATGTTGTTAACACAGGGTGTAGGCTCCTTGACCCTGAATGTTGCTTAAGGCATTAGGGTTTCCAGGTATGTCCCCCTTCTTTCCAGCTTGTTGTCCTTTATTCCTTAGGTCATCATGGTTATATGGCAGCGAAGCATCAGTGCAACTGACTGACGTACTGCGGTTGTTGATTTATTGGTTGATGTCACTTTCACCGCCGTGTCCCACACATGCGCACACGTTGCTGTCAGTGCCTCCATGCATTATTAACTGGAGACACACACGTCACTCTCACCCGGATGAATTGGGTTTATCATCCAAACTAACATGTAATGGTCCCAGAGAACTTCGATAATCCGTTAGCTATACTCATGACCCTTTTGACCCAAGTCGACTTGAAAGTGGTATGGTAGTTTTACCTCTTCCAGTCTTCCCAGCATTCGGCATTTGGTATAACCGCATAGTCAGTCCAGAACGGTGCATGAGTAGTAACGTGCAAAGACATTGGTAACACGCGACTCCATTTTGTAGCATCCCGAAAAAGGTACCAGACCAGAGCAGCACCGGTGCGTATGTACGGAAAAACTGCCTGCCCATACGCGTGTTACGGTTAAATCGATAGACGTTCGAATTACAGTCAAATGCAAAATCACATGACTGGCCAACCAGTGCTAAGTAGAATAGAGAGTAGGATAAGCCAGTCGAGGGCAAAAAAGCATAGTATTTGAACACCACACAAGGCACGTCGCTTTCGATGCTGTTTCCTTCTCTGGCTCTCACGTTAGTTGCAAGTCTTCAGCCAGTATTTCGCACTTGAGAAATAAAGAGAAAAGCAGCTTATGGAAGGATTAGTATTCGAAGGTAGGCAATTGGAACTTAACCGAGAGCGAGGGCTGTTAAAGGTCAGACAGGATGTGGAATTCGCGAAATACAGCGCATCGCTCGAAGCGGAGCAAGGCGATATCGATTTGACTGAACTTCCTACAGACCTGCCAAAACGGATCAACGCGTTCGCCACCAATTGCTCTGTTACTTTCACGCATCAGCCACCCATAAACCGTAATTTCGAATTTTTGTTAGACTTCCCTACAGCGACGATGGGTAATGCCGTGGCGTCAGCTCTACGTCCGCTCATTGCAGAAACCGGACTGCCCAGAGTTGAGCTAACTGGTTTTGATGGACACCAGGTGGATTACTGCAGATTAGTGAAGCAGTTTGAGTTTTATGTAGAGAGCAAATTGACAGAGGAGGGACGACGGTTACTGTACCTTATATATTACTGTTATAGGCGAACCAAGATGTTTATTTGCAACTATGTAATGCTGCCACCATGCCAGCTTTATGCTAGAGCACAAAAAACCTTAGAGGACTTATTTAGACAAGTTAATCAGATCGCGAGAGCGTCAATAGAAGCCTTGCTGCACGGTGTGAAAATTATTCCTAATAATGCCGAAGCCCTATCAGACATAGCCATTAACATAGAGATTTTCCATACTACTGTGAAGCAGATGAATTATGAGGCTGAAGT
>OX104063.1:141211629-141485157 GCA_944474145.2 Dicrocoelium dendriticum | reverse complement strand
TGTGCAGCATGGCCTAGCATGGAATCACAGATGTGGATACGTAGGTCATAATGAGGTCGACTCGCACCCGACGGTAGGACAAGGTGTAGAGTCCTAGTTTCTCGCACCGGTCTTCATACCCATTGCCACGTAACCTCGAGATGAGCCTGGTAGCAACGTGTTGGACCCGTTCGATCTTTTGTGCATTGCCTCAGGTAGTCGGAAAGTAGGCGTGCGAACCGTACTCTAGCATTGGTCTAGTGATGGAAGAGAAGAGGCGAGTGCAACCTCTTCAGACCATGTGCCGAAGCTACGTTTGAGCGCCCAAAGCATGCGCAGTCCGTTACGATATAGCCTGTTCGTGTTGTCCACGGACTTCAAATCGTAGCGCGAGAGTACACCTAGGTCCTTCACGGAGGGTGTGGGATATAGCGGTTGGCCGTCAAGGTGTAGTTCGGCCAAGTCAGCACCCTTCCCCAGGCTCATAAATACAGACTTGGCTGGGTTGACCGGGAGATGAACTTCTGCAGACCATGTGGATAGGCGGTTGAGATCTTGCTGAAGTAGGCCACAGTCGTCGGGAGCGTCAATTTCTCTCCAAATCTTCATGTCGTCCGCAAACAAGGCACACGGCGACCGGAGAAGCTGAGGTAGATCGTTGATGTGGATCAGGAACAGAGTGGGCCCCAGCACAGTGCCTTGAGGCACGCCACTTGTAGAGGGATACCAGTCAGTTAGATGGTCGTCGACCTGTACCCTCCACTTTCGTCCAACAAGAAAGTCGCGGATCCACCGGTGCAGTGAGCCACCGACACCGCACATCCTGAGTTTGTGAAGGAGAACCTCATGGCTGACCTTGTCGAACGCTTTACTGAAATCGATGAATATCACGTCGACAGACTTCCCCTTGCTTATTGCCTTCAACCACTCATGCCTCGTCACAAGCAAGTTTGTAATGCATGAGCGGCCTTGCATAAAACCGTGCTGTGCGGGCGTCAGGACCTCTTTTGACTGTAGCAACTGCAATAATCCCTTTTTCACGATTTTCTCAGCAACCTTTGCCAAAATAGGTGTCAGACAAATTGGCCTGTAGTTGTCTACTTTGCTAGGGTCGCCGCCTTTCGGAATAGGCTTCACCACCGAACATTTTCAGTCAATCGGCAACGAACCTTCGGACAGCGACCTGTTGAAAAGGTCAGTCACGACAGGAGAGATGATGGCCGAAAGTGACTTGAGAATCAGTGGATGAAGCCCATCAGGTCCGGCAGGTTTGGTGCCGTCAAGGTTGGCGAGTAGTTGACATACCTCTTCAACGCCGCAATCCAGACTGTCGAGTTCGGTAAAAGCGGTACACGTCGAACTCGGAACAGACACCTGGTCATTTGCAAATACAGAAGCGAAGTGCGCCGCCAACGCGGACGCACGCTCAGTGCTGGAGGTTAGGGGCTGTCCATCCGGGCCATCCAGCACTGGCACATCACCTGCCGGCTTCAGGCGTTGCTTCACGTAAGCAAAGATTCTCTTTGGGGCGGTCTTCGCGGCGATTGCGAGCTGCTCTTCGAAATGTCGGCGCTTATTCCTTTTTGCACTGTTGCAGAGGTTCCGCTGACTTTTATACCCTTCGTAGTCATTGGCAGAGCCAGAGAGGAGGAATCTGTCCCACAGTCTGCGCCGCCTCCGAGCCAGATTTCCATACTCCTTGTCAAACCAATGAGGCTTAATCGGTCCAACCTTCCGACATTTCAAGGGCACAAATTGGGAACACAATGATGTCAATCTCTCTTTTATAAATGTCCAACAGTCTTCCACAGATGCAGCTTGTGACAGAGACCAATCCAGTTGGCTCGCGGCTCGAGCTAGACCGTCGAAGTCCGTTTTCCAGTAGTTGTAAGCTGGTTCCAGCGGACGTGAATACGGCAAAGTAATTCCATATCAGCTATGAGCACTGAGTGGTCGCTTGTAGCCAGGGGCTCCAGGATCCGAACGTCACGCACTCGTTGTTCGTAGCTCGTTAACATCAGGTCGAGACAGGACGGGGTTGAGCGTGGTGTTATGCGTGTTGGCTGGCATATGTGTTGCGATGCACCAGTTTCAAGTACCAAATCCACGAACTTTGCTTCAACCTCACTATGTCCAGGCATCAAATGCACATCAGGCCATCGTATTCGAGGACAGTTAAAATCGCCCATAAGTAGAAAGTGTGGACGACTCATGTGGGTTCGAAGATGGGGCAGCCAATCCAAACAACGACTCAGGGGGCTGCGATAGACTGCGCCCACAAGTAGTTCTCCGCACCTGAGGCGGATGGAGCACCACAGTAGCTCACACAAACCATCGTCACTTCGGTAGGTGCTCACAAGTCTCCCACGCAGGGAAGACCGGATGTAAAGCAAGACCACCGCGGGCATTCGTTAGTCTATCGCATCGGAAGCACGAGTAACCGTTGAGTTCAAGTTCCTGGGTGTATAACTCTGAATGCAGCCATGTCTCTGCGAGTCCCACTACGTCTGGCCGCTCAGACGCAACGAAACAACAAAGCTCATCGCGCTTGTTCATAACACTGCAAACGTTTGTGAAGGCTACTCGCAGGCCGCAGCAGGAGCCGCCGGGCGTGCTTGAAGTGTGAGCAGCCTGTTTATCCTGATTCGCAGATTCTTGGAAACCACCCGAAAATTTACGATACGAAGATTTGTTTCCCCTCACCAGTACGTCTTTTCAGCTCAATGATGGCAGACTTGAGCCGTTCCCGGTCTACTGGGTCCAGGTCTGGACGAACATGGATCTTCAAACCTTTCAGCCTACTTAGGCGGGACATGATCAGTCTTGGACTGGCTTCGTCCACAAAAGTGATTCTCATAGGCCGATTTTGTTGATCACCTTGCTTTCCAAGACGGGTAATTTGCCTCACTTTTACCGAGTCCTCACCAGCGTCGAGGAGTCTGTCAATTAGACTCTGTAAAAACTCGACATCGTGATCGTAGCGCACTTGGGGTGATGGATCACTGGACTCCGGCGCGTGGAAGATCACGAGGTTATAACGCCTCTGGTCGGACGAGGTTGACCTTGCAGGGCGAAGTATATTACCAGCCTCACGTGGTTTGGCTAACTGTTGACTTACAGAAGTTAAACGCCCAACATCCCTTCGTAATTTCGTTCTTTGTTCTTTCCACTGGTCTTCAGCACTCAGACTTTCACCTGCTGGGACATCAGTGCCCGTTGGACACAACAAAGGTAAACAATTTATGCCAGGTGAAACTGGGCTTCTCACAACGGTTAGACTTCGTGCCGGTGAGTTTGCACGGGTAGAGAAGACTGAGCTGAAACCTGAAGGCTCTTCGGGCTAGGTTGTTGGGCCAAACACACGGAGCTGTTCGCAACGGAATGATGAAGCCTACACGTCGGCTTTACTCTTCCTGGCTGTATCTTGTTTCGGCAATTTTCACATAAAGTTTGAACGAAATCGTGTTGGATTTCACGAAGACGATGCAAATGCTCAACTGATAATCCAACACATGAAATGTGGTATTTAACTTGGCACAAAACACACGTGAGGGCATTTGCACGGTATCCGACTAGCTTGGAACAAGTACCACAGGGTGACTGCTTCGGCATTGTGAATAATCCGAAAACAAGATGGCGACCAATTGCTGGAGAAAATGGCGATAGCAAGATCGCCGAAACCAAGCGATGAAAACACAAGTATTTCTGATCGAAAAATTCAGAATCAGAAATGAAACTGAATTGTCTAAGTTTCAACGAAATACTTCCAACGAACGAACAAGTCCAACACAAAGTGATCTTGTCAACCCAGTCAACAATAACCGATCGGAGGCCGCTATCCGTAGTCCAGCAGTAGTTGGACGAATGTGGCCGATCAAGGCAGTGCGACAGACGTTATTTACGTCAACCTCTCCAGAGCCTTCAACCGAATAGACCACCGCATTCAGCTTCAAAGACTCGAAAGCAATGTGATTGGTGATCCTGTCCTTGGGTGAATCAAGAATTTCCTGCAGGATTGGCTACTGCAGGTCAAAGTTCGAAGTGTGCTGACCGATTCGGTTTCTGCCGAATATGAAGCTCCACAAGGACCAGTTCTGGGGCCACGTCTGTTTGTCGTGTTCATTAACGAGCTTACGCCTTTGATTGTCTCAGACATCTTGTTGTTCGCTGATGATGTGGTGGAGGATCGCCGATCCAGGAGATCACCATGCACTTCTTCGAGACCTGGACAGAGCGTATGGGTGGCCACTCCACAATCTGCTCCAGTTCAGTTTGGGAAAGTGTAAGGTGGTTCATATTCGTCAGCCAGACATGACATACAAGCTTGCATACTATGTCTTGCACACAGCTACCCAGGAGCGTGACCTTGGTTTACTAGTGAAGGCTGCTCTGGCCTGCTCAGAATAATCTGAGAAGGCGTCAAAACTGGGAACCTACACTTTGGAATGCTGCTGAGGGCATTTGGACGGTTTGATCCCTTTGTCTGTTCGCAGTTGCTTAACACCTACCTGCGGTCTAATGTGGAATATGCAATTTATGCGTGACAGCCCTGACACTAACAAGACCTTGCAGCGTTGGAGACTATACAGTAACGAGCCGCAAAGCGTGTCAAATAGCTGTTCATTCTTCTTTATCAACTTGGGCTAAGGAAGCTAAAATTGTAAAGTGCCCGGTACCGACGCCTATGTGGCGAACTTATTATGGCCTACCGGATTTTTAGGAACCCTAAGCCCGTTTGCTGTTACCCACACCAACTGAGATACAACACGAATTTGAGTGGCCACCAGTTCAAGTTAGCCACGCAATACAGTCGGCTAGAAGTTCGACGAAACTTTTACTCTCTTCGTGTGTGTCTGCCTTGGAACGCCCTCCCAAATTACGCCGTTTCAGTCCCAACTTTACCTATGTTTAAGAAACGTCTTAACGTTGCTCTAACCCACCTACATTACGAGAAATAGACCGTGGGTCTCGACTGACGATATAAAGGGACGAAAGTTGCACAATCAGAATTAACCTACACGACTGAGTTTGGCCGTTTCTGCATGCCTTTGTGCAAAGCTGCGCTGAGTTCATAAAAACAATTTTCATTTTATCGCCCTGTTCTATGCACCATGCTGTGGTTTTCTTTCTGGCCAATTTAGGGGAACTGCTTAGCATCCACTTTTTGCCCTTAATATTCCGTTGTTCTAGTGTTCGGTCAGCAGCTTTCTGTATTTGGTAGTATTGTCAGTGATTGGCTTCGAATGGGTGCGGTTAATCTTAGTTGGTACCACTAAGGACACACTTGCACAGTGCATGCGGCGTGGCCACAGGATTTCATGAGAATATCCATATCTTTTTCAAAGCTGTTACCAGTGTGTACTTCGAATAGGGTAGCCTCCCTATTTTTCGTTGAGGTGGCGTGTTAATTCAAGCAACTGACGTTTGCTGCTTTGAACTTGGGCTAAATTGGTGGTCTGTTTGGAAGTTACTAGTGTAGTGGTTATGAAGTATCTCTAGACTTTTCTCTTTTCTTGCGTTCGTAAATCATATGAAAGTGAACACAATGAATTTTGATGTCGATTATCGTGAGATGCATAGTAGTCACGCAGACAAACAATGCCAATTTTTTAACTGAGCTGTACTTCCGCCCGCTCCCTGTTTTTGTACGCTGCTTCGGTTCTTGTCGCAATAGACTCCGCTTGCGTTCTTTGCGTTTTCTTCTTCGTATCGTACAGGTTCCGTTGTACGTATTGTGCCTTTTCGCCGAGCCTACTGATTTGCTGGTGACCGGTCTTTTCAGTCAGACGCTTTGCTAGCACGATGCGTTGCGATACCAGCGTTCTAGTAGCTAAGTACTCTCCGGCTAGTTTAAAGACCACCCTTATTGTCTTTGAGCCACAACTTTTGTAGCGTGCTGATGGTAGCAGCGTTGGGGAGAAGCTATAACCTCGTTTAACAGCGAGGTCTCGAGCATATAGCGTCGTGAGCTTATAATTTGCATTCCTCAAGTTCATGAGCTTAGGGGACGACACAACAAAACTAATCTACCTACGAATTTCAAGTAGTGCTCTTATAATATTTGATTCGCCCGCTTCACGGACGTCTGGAAAGAAACGAAGCAAACATGGTCAATCTCGGAGACAAGCATTTGGGATCCAGACGTCTTTCAACTCACTGGCACAGTTTAACTCAACCCGAAGACAACTGGGTTCACCATAGTGCATTGAATTCCATTAGTGGGCTTATTTGGAACACCGAGTGGGTGGTCCATCGGTCAAGTAGTTCAACTGTTTTCCTTTCAATCAAATGAAAGTAGATTTTTAGAACGTTGTTACGTACTGTAGATAGGACATCCTGCTGTTTAGGTATGTTTCATATCATTATGGGTAGTGTTAAGAAGACCGGGAGAACTTTTCGGACCAATAAAGCATATTTTGTCGCATTAAGCATCATTATGGCTAAAGAAACCACAGCTGCCGATTTTTGAGTGATATTGGATACAACTACGGCCAAGCAACCAATGTTATTTGCTTGCTTCCAGAGTCTAAGCGAAGACTGCTTGGAGGAAAGGGGTCACGGGAACACTATTTTAAATGAGCTAGAAGCAAAGCATTCTCGAAAGACCGGGCGATCTTGATCAGTAAAGAGGTGGTTGCTTACCGAGTTTAGAGACTTTGTAAACTACAAGTTGTTCAACTCTAATTGCACTGCGCCTGGCCCAAAATTACTGTCTAGATAACTCCCAACCCCACCACGTTGAACTTCCAATTACTTTTAAGAACTTTGACCCTCCCTTTTTGCCTTGCTTCTTGGCTCGAACTTCAAATGGACCAACCTGACCTCGGTTTTGCTATACCCATTTGGTTGGACCCATGCTCTATCGATCTACTCCACTCATTGGGTGTCCAATGTGGTTCGATTTCCGTATCGATCTCACTCGCTCTGTTTGCTCTCGTCTGACCCTCCGTATTTCTTAATCTGCGTCTGTCAAGGTTCTGGGACAGATTACGTCTGAATTTGGAGTGTTAAACCATGCACCTCTAAGGTTGTTCCTCAATGGAGAGAATTTGGCTCTGTGTTCGGACTCTTGACTGCCTGTTTCCTGATTCGTCCGTGGCGAGACCACGATGCCCCTGTGAATGTGTGTAGATTAATTTTGCATTGTGCATGAACGATCCTCATGATGGGTAGTTTTCCATGTCTATTTTGGTAAGGATAGCGTTGAAGTAGGTCGTAATTATGATCTTCTATTGTTGTAACGTAACACGGTCGTTCCACATCGGCTATGACTTTCTTCATCTGGTGGTTGCTTACCGGTTCCAGACTTCTAGGCTTATTTAATCTGAATAGGACAATGAACAATGATTAATAACGGGTAAAAAAGCAGGTGCATGACATGTCCCGTAGGGTGGTTAGAGTGAAAAAAGATAGCTCAAGGGATAATGGAGTCGTCAGTTCTGGCCATTACAGATTAAGCTGCACTGTCGTACAAATGGAGTTTGAAATGAAAAGGTACGCACACAAAGCAATAAAAGAGTGGTTGTTGATCACATAAAAGGCGAGAAAAAAATAAGATAATAAGGACAACGCTTACTCGTGTGCAACTATCTTGGGTCGACAGGACACACAAATCCAGGTTCTATAGTAGTAGCGTTAATCAAATTTCGTGCAAGGAGTTTGGAGTGACTCATTCTCGAGTAGGGTTATGGCACTATCCACTGTCTGTTGTGCATTAGTGCAAGCGTCTGGTGGTCATGGGCTATAGCACGTAGTGTAAATGTGACAGAGTATCGTCAATGCGTTTTTTGAGTAGGGATAGGGTGGGGGCATTAATTACATGTTCCGGGAGGGCGTTTCAAGGCTGTGACACTCGAAGGGAGAAATAGTTTCGCCGACATTCCAGGCGGCTGTACTGCGTGACTAACTTAAACTGGTGACCTCTCAGCGGATCTAGATAGAGGTTGCTTATAGCAACCCAAGCACTAGCGGATTCTCCACGTTCAACTTTGAATTCGTTTCCGCTGTACCAAGCGTTGCTCACGGATCTCAGTGGCATAGTGCTTATGGCGTCAACCATGAGCCACTAGACTCTGAGTTCCAGCCCAAATCAGGCTATCTCCAACTGATTAGTCCCAACCAGGACGAAACCGCGGTTTTGGCGTGCAAATGTTGGAATGAGCAACATTATAATTGCAATCTTAGCGGGGTGTTTTGACTGAGTATTAGAAGGGAATGGTATGGGTGGTTGGGGTTTTTCAAGATCTGGTACACCATTATGAAATCGCCCCTTAGACGCCGATAACGTCCACTGTGTATTTTGAGGGTCTGTTGGCGATCTGCAAAGGAATTTGGTCCAGTTCGCTAGTAGAGTTTGTGCCGTTACTTCTGACTGTAACACAAGTTTGAACAGACTGGGACCGCACTCCTTATACTTTAGTGATATGAATCCTTGTCAACGAGGTGACCACGACATTTTTGAGAGAAAGTACCTCCCGGAAGTAGTGCCATTGCTCGCGGTCGTGCACCTGAGCATCGTCGGAAGAGGAATCAGTAATCTCAGGAACACCGTCAGCAATCACTGTTTTCTTATTTTGACTTTTTCTGTACCTCTCTTTTTTAGCGGGATACACTCAACCTTCTTTCCACGGGATTTCCGTTTGTATGCGCACTCTACTTGAGTCGTTGCGGAGACGATTCGCAGACAGCAGAACGGACCGGTTTTCGACGCGTTCATTCAAATATCCTAAGCGTTGTTGAAGCTTACACGCGTCGGTTTGTGGGTGGAAAGCTCTGTGTCATTGTTCCCATCGGAGTCAGCTTGAGATGCCTAGGTCCTACTTTCTGCAAAATTTGCTCCTGCTGAAACGTGTGTGCGCTTATTAATTACTTGATCATTTCTTCCTGCCTTCCATATTTCTAGAACAGTAATTCATCGGTCATAACAATAGTGATTGCATTACGTCTTATACAGAACGGAAGAGGCTCTGACCTGCTGCTAGGCTGCTAAGCTTCAATTTCCTGCAATTTGGATGGAAGTTGGTGCAGCAGTTAGAAAAACAAGTGATATTTTGACAATTTTTCGCGTGTTGCGTGCGAGACTTTACGCATAGCAGATCGGTTACTTGCGCCAATGATAATATGGTGACTTGGCGTCGATGATAAGTTCATTCCTGACCCGTGGTCATTGGTCAGGTTCTTTATTCGACTCCAATGCTGACCGCCGAGATAGGTAGCCGTCTCTTACGGGCAGGTACACATTGCTTCTTTCAACGATCATTCGTGTTGCTGTGTGCGACACTCACACTTTTGTGCGGCGTGTACTGATATTTTTACGTTAAGCAAGGAAATGAGCAGGGAACTGACAAGCCATGCATTTGTAGCGAGATTTAGTAGAGGGCGATATGAATTCTTGGAATAATAACTTCGATTCACAAAGGAGAAAGCTGGGCTGAGCTCCCAAACAACTGCCCATTGTCTCTGTTCCCCGTGTCATCCAAAGTCATGGAATCCATCGTTGCCGAAGCGTCAGTGTGTTATCTAGGAAAATGCAATATTACTGCCCCCGAACAACATGGATTTCATTGAAAATGATCGTGCACAACGAATTTATTAATTCCACGGAGTAGTTGGACCGAGCCAGCAGACCCTGGATAGGCAGTTGTTGTGCTCCACTTTGATTTGTCGAAGCCGTTCGGTCGTTTAGATCATCGAATTCTCCTTCCCAAGCTAGAATATTATTGGATCGATGACTCTCTCTTGAGCTGGATGGTCAACACGCTCATGAAACAACAATTTGTGGTCGGAATCCTGAGTACTTTATCCGAATCTATACCAGTCGTGTCTGGTGTGCCTCAGGGATACGTTATAGCTCCACAATTGTATTCGGTATTCAACTATAACCTTGCACCTAAAATCGCTTCAAATTTCCTGCTGTTTGCTGACAATAGCAAGATATGGCACCGGATTCGGGCGGATACCGGTCAGAATTTATTTTGGTTTGACCTGGATATGATTCATGAGTGGTCAACCAGAAATCTCTAACAATTCAACGTGGACGAATACAAGGTACTCTCCATACGATACTAGAGTGTGTATTCCTATAAGTTAGGAACGTAAGTACTACAGCGATCATCCGTCAAACGCGACCTTGGCGTGCTTGTTCAGGACAAATTGGATTGTTCCAAGCAATCCGTAAAATCATCGAAAACTGGGAACCAATAAGTCGGCTTAATACCACGGGTGTTCGGGAAAATAGGCACCATTATTTTCAGACAGATGCCGAATGCGTATGTTAGCCTCCATGTTGAATTCGCAATCCAAACCTGGCAGCCATGGCTGGAGCACCACCTTACTGCACTGGGCCAACCTCAAGCTTGGGCTTCTAAGTACGTCATTTGAATGCGCCACCATCTATACCAGCAAAGGCTGAAAAGTTTAGGATTATCCAGCGGGTGGTATCGCTGACTACGAGGCGAATTGATATTGACGTATTCGATTTTACACATTCCAAAGCAAGTGTGCTGTTCTTTAATGCAACTCAGCAGTAACATCAAAATTAGAGACCACTCCCTGAAATTAGTAACACCATACAGCCACTTGGTGTGCCGTTGAAGCTTCTTTTTCATTCGTGTGTGTCAACTATGGAACGCTCTCCTCGAATCTGTTGTTTCAACAACCATGCTAGCCATAGGTAAAAGTCAGTTGGATGACGCTCTCCGCCAATTACATCTTGTTACCTGTTGCTAATCGACATCCTGCTTTCGGGAAATACCTTGGATTTAATATTTTGCCTATTGTATTTTTGGATAGACTCAGGGTGCTGGGCTACTGTACCAATAACCTTATTTTGACGTTAAGCCTAATAACTGCTTTTTACTTTAACCTTGTTCGCTAATCCATCTGACCATCCAACGGGGCTTGTAAAGCAAGGCTTCATAACGCATATAAGTAACTGTTCATTTTTCGTTACAACGAGCCAGCCTGTGAAATTTTGCAACCCTTATTTTCGTGGCTTATAAAGGTAAAATGTGGAAGAAAAATAAGCATCCCACATGTTACTTTTGTGTTTCATGTGCTTGCCTGCACCAGCCTCGTCTTTATATTGCTATATCTACGTTGTCTTATAAACATAACACTCACCTTCACTTTCTTCACACATGAAGCCACAGCTTTCCCGGATTTAGAAAAACTGGGGAAGAATACGAAGGGCTTATCTAAGGCAGTCACTAATTGATTTCATATTATATTAATTTCGACCAATTGAATAACAGCACACGATACCATTGGAAGCAACGTCTCTATGTAGTCGTTACCTTTGTCACTAGGAGACCTCATATTTTGAAAGTTTCGTGGCGTTCAGAAGATACCTACATCTTTAGTTCAAGAAGAGCTTGACAGATATTCTTTTACGATTAACTTGAAAAAATAGAAATGGCCTCCCAACAGACTATATCAAGGTGCGCATTCCCGCTCATGTTATTAAGCAGGTGCACTACATACTGATTATAATTAAATCAAGCGCCAAAAATAGCAGCACCTGAGTCCGTCAGCAGACCGATATTTGATTTCTTCATTGTCTACAGGGGTAAAACTGCTAACGATCGTACTACCGCCAGCATAGTGGAAGCTCATGTGGCAATTCTAGCACGCGACGCTTTGTCCCAAACTATGTGGATTATGTACGACTGATGATTTAACCAACTACTGTAGCTGAACAAAGTTTAATGAGGTTAACTTGAACACATTTACGGAAGTGCGCGCACATTGGGTTCGCCAGGTATATTTTCCACGTGGCTACTAATCATATTCATGTTTTGGAACGTTAATCCGTCTTTAATGCATCGTTTGTTATCTTTTCTGCTAGTAAAACAAAAGACAACGCGCATGTGACAAGAAGAGTGTTTTCATGTATTTGAAAACACGATACTACCGTGGCTTAATTTTCCTTTGCAGACTCTTCTTTTCCATGCCCAAATATTCACAGTGTGTCTCTGAAAATATGCACACACTAGTAAGTTATGCAGCCGAATGTAATCATTGATCTTGTCTTCAATAACTACTCCCTTTTCCCTATAGTTTCGCCGGGTCTGCTGTTGTATCAAGCGTCTAGATCAAAACAGACGCAACAGTATATCAGAAAGTCACGATATTATCTCCATGCAAAGTTTTCTTTCCTTTCCTTATTTGCTTTCATCCAGCACTTAAGTTCTCATAATTCTAAGCTTAACCACCAGCTCCCGTTTCCACATAGAAGTTGAACAATGAGACAAGTTGATCTAATTTCCTTTCTCATTTTCTTTATACTTTTATTATCCGTGTATATCTTTTTGCGCAAACCGCATACTGTCAAGGAAATGCAATGCAAGTGGCAAATGAATTCCTCAGACTCATTAGTTTCTATTTAACGAATACGTTACACTATCCACGCGTAGACAAAGTTCACCTTCCTCCATTTAATTGTTCGAATTATTTTGCACGGCCTTATTCACAGAATACCGCGTGTTTTGCTTTGCACTCCATTCGACACACCTGCGTTCATTGGGGCGTGCCATACGATCCATAATGATAGACTAAAATCACCGAAGGTGAACGATATTGATGTTGTCGAACCTGTAGATTGCATTGATTTCAAACCGTATGCACGGAAGTGGAAATCGGAAATCTTATCAACGCTATTTGACGAAATACGAACTATGGACTTCATGAATAAAACTGTGGCAATTGTAGCGATGCGCAATTCACCTGTTTCTGTTGAATGTCTAATACAAGAAAAGGTACTATTTTTGAATTCTGACTTGCAACCTTCATAAAAGCATTCGATTTTTAAATGGAGCAAATGTATATTTATTAATTTACAGTAACGTTTCCTCATGTGAGACGTTGTCTGCAGCGAAGTTTTCCAAGAATCTCACGATATAACATCCATGACCACACATCGAAGATGGTCGCAGTTGGGCCATCGGATAAAACTCAGGGATATAATCCAGTTGCTAACACTTAAGAGACAAACGGCCTCATTTCAATAGTTATTATAGTAGAATGTAACATTCCTAAGACATTGTCCGCTTCGCTCACTAGGGTATTTGCATCAAATCCAGGAGATTGGTTTATTACCATGCAACCGTCATAGACTTACAAATGCCAATCACTGTCTGTTCTAGTTTGTGTAATTTTCATGCGCTTTTTATTCTTAAGCATTCTTGTCACCGGTTGCGCACGGATGGGTGAAAGATTTGCGCGATAGCGTGCAGTTGTGTGTACAAGGAAGCGGATTGCAGAGATGGATCAAGTGTATGGACATTTCATAGTTTTTGTTTTCATCCACCCGACGTCATTCAAGCATCAACTGTATTTACGATATCAATTCAGACAATGTCAGTCACACGGACTACTAGACCACCGCAGTGGACAGCCAAGTTTAAAATTGTTGGAGAGCTGACGTATCTTTCGGTTATATTGGTGGCGTTCCTCGCATGTCATGGTGAATAAGTGCTTTTGTTCTGAACACACGTCAGTGAGAAGCTACCGCTTGGAATATTATGTGTAACAAAACAGAAAAAGACCTAAAGTACTATAGAGATGATGGAAATTTATTCAAGGTTATATAAACGGGCACATATGAATAATGAATAAATCATAATTTTGGAAATTGGTTGTATAAATAGCTGAAAGCAACTTTGAGTTTCAGTGACGTTTTCCAGATCATAATCAGCGCTTTCACATATGTCTCGGCATCTAACGTTGCATTAAAATACACATTATTTCAGAGCAGAAATTGGTGTTGTCTCCGATTTACTTACAGATGATGAAAAGAAGTTTCAAAACCATTAAAACAGAAATGTACAACTACCATTCCTTTCTGAATAGGGTACATAGATTTTCTGTTTAGGTAACGTTAGCTTGCAAGGAGCAGAGCATGCATAGTAAGTACAAGTGCGTTACACGTCACGCAATTCGGTTGCTTCCATGCAATTCCAAAGCTTCAGGGTATATTTAGTTTACGATAGGTAGTTCACACATGGTTCAGTAGCATATAAGCGAAAAAGTTAGTGCACTTATTATTTGAGAATCTGTCAGTTACTTCTGAGCATAGAGATAACATTGAAAATTTAGCCGACGGACGGATAATATGGAAACGAATACAGCGTATGTTTGGATCATCTGACGTAATTGGAGCTAACGGACAAATCTTGTACTGTCACGCCAACAGCCTTATCAATGTATTAAGAACCCGTCTTTTGAGAACCAACAATAACACTTCTCTGCAGACTGATAATCTGCCTCAGTCGTAAAGGTTAAAATGCAGTCTAGCATTCGCCAACGCAGAGTTTTTCTTCTCTTTGTCTTACTGCATATATATAAATATATATCACATCAGTAGGGGAATGAGGAATATCTAAAATCCTTCTTAGTAGGATGGCCATATCTCTTTGAATATCCTTGGGTAATTTATTGTATCGCTGCACTAATCTTACCTTGAATACGTGTTGTGTTAGGCTGTAAATTGCTTATTTTATTTCCGGCACAAAACGCTTTACTGATTTGTGTATGTGTTGTCAGGAAAAAGAGTGCCTCCCACAAGTTTAAGATACAGGGTTCCATGACGAAGTAGGAGTTGCATTGAATAATAGTGTGTACGGAATTAGTATTTTGAGCTAGTTTTCGTATGATAACCTCAGTAGATTGGCGATGATCTGGTATAAACACTATAGAGCCGATTGGTCTCAATTTCCATACGGGTGACAAGGCAAGACTCGTAGAGTATTCTTGTGTTGTATTTTCGATGGGCCAGCTTAAGGCACATAATCTCCGTAGTAACAGAGATTTCGAAATAATCGGTCATGTATCATGGACCTACGGATAATCCGTGCTTTCTAAACAAAGGATGTCGAAACGGAATTAGGAGGCGATATCATGTTCGCAAATTTCCGACAAACATTTGATCATCTCTGTCATCTAATTCCACTTCATGAACTTGAGTAGTATGAAATTCGCCATTCTATTTTCTGGGCTGTTTATGAAAGTCTCGCGTTGAACGCCTACTGAACTTGATTGTTCTCAGTATGCTACCTGACAGGATCATAGTCCAGTGCGACGTTTTACTCGACTTTTACTAGGACCACGCTTGTTGTTGATCTTCATGAATGGACGCGTTGTTATCCACTCCAACATTTTCTGCGGCTGATATATGTTACAGACTTTACGTGGCATTGCTACGATAGAGGCTTACGTAGCCCTGCTATGTGATCTGGTTAAAAAGCGTACGCAAGTTCCGACGAGAAAATGCTACAATTCAACTACGCTAAATACAAAGTTCTGAGCATACACCATCAAGACACTTACAAATAACTGCTTGAGCTATAAACTATACATCCAGCTTCTCGTCAGTGCGATCGTGTAGTGCTAGTGGAAGCTGGATTTGAGTGTTTGGAGCAAACCGAATAAAATCAAAGAAACAACTTAGTACTCCGGACCCTAGGGAGGGTTTCGAAAATGGTGATGCGTCAGTCTTTAAACAAATGCCTAGTGGGTACATGCAAATACACGTAAAATACGATGTCCAAACATCGCAGCCCTGGATAAAGCGGCAAATTGCTACCTTCGAAAGCTCGTAATATATGCTGACAAATATCTCAAAGCTTTTTCCTACATTCTGCCAACATAGTCTGAAAATTCTAAGATGGCAAGTCAGACGTTTTCGACGACTACCGCTAGACCTAGTCTTACACGTCTGTCATGAAACCCATCCTCTCCTCACGTAGGGAAACCTCGGTTACTGCGAGTAACATTTGGCAACACAAAGGACTTGGAGGATGTTCTCTTAGCAAGCCACAGTTTACCGAACTCTTCTCTCAGTGCCCGCATTTTTCCAGACATGCCATGGAAGGAAAGACAAAAGCGAAAACCCGACCCAACCGCGTCTCGTCAAAATGTAATGAAGAAAGTGGTGTTGGTTCACGGTGTGCCCGAACTGAAATATGGCGAGACCAGTGAAAGACAAAAACACGACATTGATGAGTGGCGCTACGTCATAGAACTCTATGGCATGCAGAATGTTGTGGCATTCGACGTCAGCCGCTTAGCTTCCTCCCCAAACTATCAAGGGAGCGGGCCGGAAATGTTGAAAGTTACCTTGGCTACGCCGGAGATGGCATCAATGGCAACTAACGTGTGGTATCACAGCAGAAGGCTAGGACCACCAGAAGTACGACTGAGACGATTCCTGCAAGCAGTACAGACCACTGGTACAGTTGAGTCAGACCTGGCTTTTCCGACCATAGACCATCCAAGCGGGCAAACACTCGTGTCAAAAAACGTGGGCAGACCGGCACTGTTTGTGCCGGTCAAACACAGCGAACCCACCTTCTAATGCGGCAACAAATGCAATGCTGCTACACAAACGCCCAAGGGCTTTACTCCAAGTTGCCGGAATTGCGCCATCGGCATGAAGCAGTAACTTGGGACATCATAGCATTAACTGAAACCTGGCTCTCAAACGAGATTTTGGATCCAGAAATTGAACTTAGTGAAATGTCAGTCATTCGAAATGATCGTCCATCTCGCGGTGGTGGCGTTGCTATCTACTACCGAGATCACCTGAAATGTGAAGCTCTCATCGAGCATCCCCATATTATCCCCGACTCCTTAGTTTGCCGGCTGCAGCTATCCGGTCCCGATGGTTGTCCTCAGAAGAAGGCACATGATGCTTGCCTCATAGCAGTTGTCAACAGGCCGCCGAACTCCTCCGCCGACAGCGATGATATTCTGTTAAATGCTATGTCGAAAAAGTACTCGCACTACCTAATAACGGGTGACTTCAATGTACCGTCAATAGCATCTGTGTTCCCAAGTGGGCCATGCTTCAAATCAAAACTCCTTGAGTTCTTGACTATGGCAGTTTTGTATAACCATGTGGAGCAACCAACCAGACACCGCGGTTCAAACAAGCCTTCAATACTTGATTTAATCCTGACTAATGAGGAGTTAATGGTTGAGTCGGTTTCATACAACCCCCGATAGGTTGTAGCGATCATTCAGTTCTGACGTTTGATTATGTGTGTTATGCCAGTATGGTTGACAAAGAACCAGAAACTCGATGATTCATCACCAACTATTCCGAGCTTCACACTATTGCGACAACCGTTGACTGGGACCTCCAGATGCACACTTCGGCGAATGATGCCTGGCAAGTCTTGAAAGGCAAGATAAACTGGGTCCTACAATCAGCTTCAAAAGACGTACCATTACGAGTTTCGCGACGGAGCAACAACTGGATCCGGAGTAGAACACGTAAGTGTTTGAATAGGCGAGACGAGGCTTGGAGGGGTCATTTGCTAGGTCCAAGTGATATCACGTGGAATCATTACAAAACAGTCAGAAACTACTGCACTTCACTCCTTAAAGCTGACAAGTACGAATGGCAGGAAACTATGGTACGCAAATTTACTAGCAATCACAAACTGCTCTACCGGTATGTGAATGACAAAAGGAAGGTTAAGACGGGAATACCACCACTAGAGACGGTCAATGGCCTAACGGTTACTGAAGAGGAGACCGCGGAGGCATTGCTCATGTAGTTTGTCTCAGTGACTAGACACACCATGAAACCATCTCCTTGCTACATCCCAGCAAATGTCATCGGCTTATCCACGGTCAACTTTAGCCCTACATCTGGGGCAAAGAAATTACAGTCGCTCAGGGAAAATAGTGCACCGGGAATTGACAAGATCTGTCCGAAAGTACTTAAAACCCTTGCACCCACCATGGCAGTCCATCTTGCAACCTTTTTCCAGTTTCTATTTGATTCTCGTACACTTCCGTCTGAGTGGAAACGTGGACTTATCACTCCGATATACAAGGGAGGTAAGCGGTCAGACCCTGCCAACTACCGACCTATTACTCTCCTTCCTGTTCTATCAAAAGTGATGGAGTCTATAATCGTTGGTGAAATGGTAAGATATTTTGAAAGTCTACAAATCATCTCCAACCTCCAACATGGATTCAGACGCGGACGATCTTGCCTCACCAATCTACTACTTGCTCGGGACTCATGGACCAGGGCTGCTGACGAGGGAGTTCCCGTAGATGTGATTTACTTAGACTTTTCTAAAGCATTCGACAGAGTCAATCACCCAGCACTTCTTCGAAAGCTTGCGGCCTACGGTATCCACGGATCCTTGCTCACATGGTTGGAAAGTTACTTATACGACAGAAGAATCGAGGTAAGGATCGCCAACGCCCACTCCGATAGCCTATGCGTCACTAGCGGCGTACCGCAAGGATCAGTTCTCGGCCCGTTACTCTTTTTAGTCTATATCAACGACCTCCCTGCCAACATTCAGTGACCTATGCAAATATTCGCCGACGATGCTAAGATGTGGCGAGCTATTCAGTCAACATCTGACCCTGTCTATCTGCAGGATGACTTGAACCGGATTCCCGAATGGGCAGTAAACAACCAACTACCCCTGAACCCCGAAAAGTGTCACCTGTTGTCGCTGCGCAGTAACTGCATCAACACATATCATCTAGCGCAGCGCGTTATAACACAAGTGAGCAACGAAAGAGGCTTAGGGGTCATCGTGCAAGAAGGTCTGGGCAATTCGCTCTAATGTTCAAAGGCAGCTAACATAGCGAACTTAAACTTGAGGCTTTTGAGGCGAGCGCTCGGTACCTTCGAGCGGAAACTCGTGCCATTATTGATTAACGCCTACATTCGTCCCCACCTCGAGTATGCGGTGCAGGCATGGCGTCCGTGGTTAAAACGGGACATTCGTCTCCTGGAGCAACCACACAGAAGAGTCACTAAGGCAACACGTGGTCTATCGGGCCTTAGCTATGAACTGCGCCTTCGTTCGATCGGTCTGTACTCCTTAGAATACCGACGACTTCGCGGTGATCTGATCCTCACTTATCGGATACTAAGAGAAGAGGACCATCCATGTAAGTCGCTGTTAACATTATCTGCCGACAAACGATGCCGAGGACATGCACTAAAACTTGTGACTCAATATTCCCGTTTAGATTGTAGAAAGTTTTTTACTCTCTTAGTGTCTGTCCGCACTGGAACGCACTGCCATCGCACGTGGTGAACGCACCAAACATCGAGACATTCGGAAGACTATTGGACTTGCACTTACATGATACACATTATATAACGGTATGACAAACTGCAGTGTCTAACTTACTGATATTTTTGTGTCACACCTGAAACGTTTGTTTTCTTCCATTTGCCATCCTGTGGGTCTTGTAAAGTTATTGCTTTTTATCCCACCATACACTACTGAACTATTGAACCTTAAAAAACGCATCAAATTATGTGAAGCCCTAATCACATTTGCCATATTTTTTTGAAGCTCAAGTAAAACATCCCGGAGAAGCGAACAATTTAAGCCGCTTTGAAGACAAACGTCCAGGAAAGTTTAAATCTCTCCGAGGGTCATATCTAGGGAACTGCCTCTTCGAGCGTGTACTGAATTTTCAAGCATTATTACCATTCAATAGACGGCTTGACGACACGTGTCGTATATCCTACGACCCTCAAACGACGTCATTATTGCAGACTTAACCGTGGAAAGTATATAGCTCGGATTAAAATTCAGTCAGGAATATTCAGAACTGTGTATTTGCAGGGCACTTTTCAGTCCTGCATCTACCGCCTTATTTTATCGATGTTTGTCTTCATTTTCCAATAATAATCTCACCTGTATTATGGAACTGCTCAAGTATTTGCTTTGATCCCGTTTTACACTCATAATATCTTGCTAAATTTCACCCATTTGGACCAACTGCAATAGCTATGTTTGATCGCCCAGGGAAAGTTAAGAAGGTTTAAAAAAAGACATGCCTCATTGTCCTATAATTTTCTTTTGAGTACGCAAATTCAGCCATCAACACATATTCTCAAGTACATGAACGCCGAACTGGCCAGGTTGACCACTAAGTAAATATTTACAGACCTCAAGGAGGTGCGGTTACATTCCTACTGGGGCAGAGGTAGGTGTCTGGATTATAATCAAGCACAACAGTTTTCGCTTTTCCAAAGACAGGACGCCGGATAAGGTGAAGCTTACACATACAGGCGATGCAAATAAAATGGGAAATATGACTAATCTTTCGGCATAGGAATAGGCAAATATTATGCGAATACTAGTAGATCATATGGTACGCTATTTTCTAATCCCCATTTTCGTTCAAAGACAGACGGGAGCAGTGTTGACAAACCGCCATTTCCTGACCTGTGCGGGAGAACTATGTAGCTCATTTTGTCGAAACCTTTACTGGCATCGACATAGACCAATTTGTTTTGGTTCATTAGTTCGTAGTCAGCGACCACTCCCATTTCCTCACGAGTAGACTAATAATGCCATAAGAATAATAAGAATAACGCAAATGACCTTACGCCTCTGATCAGTAGAGGTTAGGAGCTCCCCGTTGGAGTCCTCTAGCATTAATAGGAAAACATCGTGCTTCTTGCCTTCTTTCAAGAAGTAACCATACTTTACGGAACGTTTTTTGCGGCTGTTACAGCCGGTGCTTCACAGCAAACAACCAACACTGACTTTTCTTTGTCTTTCCGCTCTCACAGCGGTTATACTGCTCCTTATATCTTCGTGATCATCTGCAGTGCCATTGAGGAGGAGATAGTTCTTCAAACTCTGCTATCGTCAACCCAATTTACAATACGTTTCTAACTTTTCAACTTCCATTGATTGGTTAGCCCTTTCGACGATCGAATGGTATAAACCAAGGCATCACGGGCTTACGGCCTAATTCGCAACTGGCAAACTGTCTTCAGCAGGTACATGGTTCTGCAACCGTCAATTCGCCGAGCTCACGGTTGCAGTTAGACCACGAATTTAGCTTCACATTAGTTATAGGCCTGTGCCCGCTGATGGGACTGTTGAAGCGGTAGTCCCATATTGAGTGAAATCCCCGGGGTACACACTTGTTTCCAAGATATCAAGTGGCTTACCTCCTAATACACATTCTCCGCAGTTATAATTGGGCATAGGCAAGAGGAATCTGCGCCTCGTTGCTTACTCTAACTGTCCGACATGTTACTTAGCCACATATTCAGCCCCACTTTGATAAATTGCTCAATGACCTAAAAGCATTCAGGAGAAGTTGAAATTTGGGTCACATTCTGGTTGAAACCCCGAGGCGACCAGCACAAACGAATTCTTAGAGAACACCGCAAGACGACATCAGATAGAAGCCATTCTCAAGTGAGTTCTTTCAAGGAACACAATAGCTCACGCAGACTACTATCGCTGCATGATTTCTTAGGAGCCTAGAAGGCACACACAATAACTTGTTGGGCAAGACATCAACCAAATTCCTCCAATCCATCGTAGCGGAAACACAAGTAACCACTAAGCGCACATTTTCAGAGAATAATTATAAAGCAAACAACGTATCTGCTATTTCCAGTACATCAGTTACACAGAAGCGTGCAAGTGACCTTGCTGCTCAGAAGCTGTTAAATAGCACACGTGGGAAATGATAAGGTCAGATGGAGCTTGAAACGCGAGCACCTGTAGACAAAGTTCCTATAAGCCATGGTGACCATCCGACATTTTAATCTAGGGAGTTTTTCCAAAAGTATGTAAGTCTGTTCAGCAAAAGGCAAATAAATTTCTCCATCTGCGGATATAATGGATTAATATAAGGACGTGCAAAAGCTTCAACTATTTTAGAAAATCCAGCAGGGATTGCTCCGTAAATTCGCCCTATAAATCGAGCTAAATAAATAACATTCACTTTGAGATTGTCAACCTACTTCAGGTTCAGGCAAACATAACTAAAGCCATTACGCCGACATAAAAATTTGATAATACTAGAGCTATTGATTTTAACACATACGGATTTCGATTATTCAGGTCAAGGGTTTTTTGCATCATGCACGGTTAACGTTATCTCGATCCACCTGGGCTTGGCTATCTGTTACAAAAATTAACCAGACTCATGTTGTCCCTCTCCCTTTGCTCCATTTAATTTTTTAACCGTTATCTATTCATATCCTACTTGCACTTTTCCTGGCACCGAAAAGGAAAAAATTGAAAATGATTTTGATACACAGAGAAGGCTAACGCTAATAGACACCTGCATTCCCTATTGTCGCATTAGTACTAAACACCATAAGAAGCGATTTTTTGTAATAAATTATCAAAACTAATCATATGAAGTGAGGGAAACAGCGGCTATAATTCCAAGACTAAGACTAAAGAAGCCCCACAAATATCTTTTGCACAAGAACGGTAAGTCCAAGTTAGCTTCTTGACATGACCTTAGCGAGCCCTAAGAATCATGGCCTCGGATGGCGTCATAAAATCCAATGTGCAGAGACAGATTCCATCCGATGACAAAACACCAAAATTTGTCCACCTACTAATGATGCTAGCAGTTTACATGAGCTCGGTGTTTTGCCCACAGGTTGGTTTAGCTTACGCTGATTTCGCTCGCACTGATGTCAAATGGGCAGGCGCTCATTTACCCGGGAATTCAAAACCCTCTCGGTTTTCCATAGACAAATGACTACGCGGCTACACTCAGATTATTGAACACATTGTAATTTGGCGCCAATTGTTTCCTTTTCGTTTACCGATGGTAGTGGCGGGTTCCGTATTCTGCTGGTTGACGTATATTTTTCACCAATTTTTGTAAATCGGTCCTTGACGGTACAAAATTAAAGTAAGCGCAGTATGTACGGAGTAGGCCGATCGAGGAAAATGAGAAACACGGTCCTCGTGGTCTTGGTAAGAATGTTCTAAAATTATTAACTGTTTAGCTTGATGACATTTAATTGTAATCTTTATCTATAGGTATCAATCACAAAGTTGCAGTAAATAAGGTGGACTGCCTTTTCGCCCAGGCAGAGTTTGATGCATTTTCGAATGGTTGACGGGACTCTAAACAAAATAACCGGAGGGAATGTTTCGGTTTGTTTGGAAATTAAACCGTATGTGTTCACTACTGAGGGCCTCACTGAGTCTATGAGCGAGAAAGGTGCGCTTACAACCCGACGGTTGCAGATGAGGTATATGGGTGTGGTCGTATTTAAGTCAGACAAATGCTTAGGCACAGTAGCAATGAATAACAATTATACACGCAGCAAATTTGTTTGGCAAACTAAGCGAATAAACCAAATTTCAACGTGTCGATATTCTGGAGATCCTGTCAGAGGTAGCAACCCTAATCAGTTGCTATTTAGAATTGCCAATCTTGCATTGTGTTATCAACCACGACATTTACAGGCCCCTTAAGCCGAATGGCTCATCAATGCTAGACGTTTACGCTTTGCCAAATATTCACGAGGATGAAATGCAAATTATCCCCTGGCTGCAGCGGCTTAATAGTTTCTTTGAAAACGTTAAAGTAACTCAACGATTCACTACGAATGATCACATGTATCTGACCAATCGTATCAGTCGAATGGATACTGCTGTCGGTAAGCGATCCGTTTACCAGAAGCCAACATAGTCTTTCTGATATCCACACTTTGCCCGTTCCACACAAGCGTACGTTTTGGAAAACTTTGTTCATTCTTGCTAGGCGAATTTCTTCGCACGATTGTCTTGCTAACGAGATACAGACAATTATGAAAATACCCATGAGAAACGGCTAAGCAAGACGTTACCTCTAGAAACATGGTCAAATCAGACCGCCGAATGAAACTGCATTGACTGTACCAAAGTAAAATGCAACTTCATCTTATATTTGTGAGCATGTTGCCCCAAGGAAAACAGCTAAACGCCTAATCTCTGCAATTCAGAGAACATCATGCTCTGCGGAGGACTCTAGTGATCAAGCAAACCCGGATACTTTGTCTACCTTCAATAAAAAAAGATGAAACCATCGGCGCCAAATTACAATGTGTTTAGTAATTTGATTGTATCCGAGTAGTCATTTGACTATGGAAAACGAAGTGGGTTCTGAATTCCCCGGTAAAGGAGCGCCAGCCGATTTAGGGACAGCGTAATCTAAAACAACATAAATTCAACCAACCCGCGCCAAATACATCGTACTCATGTAGGCTGTCAGCGTTATAAGTATACCGACATATTTTTTGACCTGTCATCTGATCGACCCCTGCACCACGGATCGGAATTTACTAAGCCATTAGTAGATAATCCATTGCGCGAAGTGTGAAGTTGACAGGACACGTAAAAGGTGTGACAAAATGTGCCCAAATTCGGAAAGCCTAAGTGTGGTTATAACGTTGTTTATGTTTCAACTTGCTAATTATCCAATCCATAGAACAAGTCAAGAAGCGAGTTTATACAAAAATGCTACTAGAGGAAACCCAATTTAAGCTTTTTGGAAACGTTTCTTAAATTCTTACTCCAGCAATTGAAATGTGTTCACGAATGCAGCAAATATTGCCCACAGCAGAATTCAGCAATTACTAGTAGGATGTGGTGTCAAGTTATATAGTATCACGGAATCCTAGAGCTTTATGCTATTTTGGTTTCAAATATTGTTGTGAAAATAATAATTGCATGCTGTTTCTTGTGATATCTTGTTTTGCGTGGATTAGTAAAGCTTAAGCTGATATATTTCCCTCATATTAGTTGCAGACGTCCGATAGCCATTTTGGCAGATTTATTGCAGCGATTTTGTCCAGTTCACATACAGTCTATTAAAAATCCATTTTTGTGCACATCCGTTTTAAAACAGAATAGAGTAATTGTATTAGACCAACGCTTTACTTTCCTGCAAGCACGAAATCTCAGGTAAGGAATGAGCACCACATATTAACATGTGCTATTTGGTTACATTACCAGCTACATTTTACGCCGAATTGTATTAGCACCGGAATTTGACACTAGGCATTAATCGCAAAGATATATATATACATGATCTGATTTATCGCGTTCTTTTCCCGGGCCTGGTTAGTATGCTATATTTCGAAAAGTTGAACATGGGTTTTTAGTATCCGTCGTATTTTTCCATGAGCCCCAGGCTATACTCTTTCTCTTGATTTACATGATTTCAAGGTTAATACCACGAGCAGGAACCACCACAAGTTTTAATCACACAAAGAACCAACAATTTCAAACTGTTCTTGTCAATCTACTGCTGCATTTTTGCATAAAAGTAGACTTAGAATTTGATATAAGGTTTTGATTTGAATACCTATGCTGTTAACGATCATTCACAATTGACTGAAATCATCAGTTCTTTAGTTTATCCAAATATGCAATACATTTTTTCTTTGCCACTGGTGTACATAAATAACAGCACCATCCGAAAGAAGAATCACGCACGAAAACTACGCATCCTGCGCTGATGTGCGGTCCAGTATACTGTGTATTCAGGTCTGCAAAGAATTTACTATCTGGCCTCCGATGAATGTATGTTATTGTCTTGACATAGTCGGCAGTTTACTCAAGGCAGAATAAAACCAGCTAAAGCCGGTATGTCTGTTATGGTCACTAATAAATCGAAATGAAAAGACCTATGTTTGCTCTAGTTAACGAAAAGGGTTAAAAACGCACCTAAAGTTGCCGCTTTTCTTTTGTAGCGAAAGAAACGGATGCAATTGCTTTACCCTGCACGAACGTAATCAAAGTGCTATAATGATTAGCAACAGCGGATCTTTAGTTTAACCAAAACACTCGAGTAATTCTATTCCACTCTTTGACTGTCTTTCCGTATTGTTTAGTCACTGCTGACTGTGTAATCAGATGTCAGTTTGATTGGTGCAGTATCCGATAATCCTTCGTTTAAATGGCCGTAATGCTTTACAAACTAAACTTATGGGCAATCTGCATGCAATAAGCCTAACAAATCCGGCTTTTTGTTGGTTCGCCTAAGAGTTGCTTTCTTAAACAAATATCCGTAGAAAATTCCGCGCTTTCAATCCGAGAAAAATGATCGCACATGTAAACAGCGCCAGAATATAATTGAATAGACCTAGAAAAAACAAATTAACATCATGAGTACTAATCGGCTGATCGGATACTTATAGTACTCAAAGAAAAATTAAAGCTTGTGAGCCTACGGTTGATAAATATCCACAAAGCGGTTTATTGCTTAAGACAGCTAACAAAATGGAAAGTAAATGAATTATCGAAACAGAAACCAAAATGCACGTTCGAACTTATTCTGAAACTGGCTCAGCAATGGATTACTTACCACAGCAAATAAAATCGGTAGGTAGTGCTAAATCCCAGTTAGTTTGCAAATTATGTAGCCGAGCTGCGGACCCTCATATCTAAGTGGCTTTAACTTCTGGCTAGTTGGCGTCAGCCTGCAGCAGTCATGGGTTCGATACCCAGTATTGGACCGAGGGAATGCGCACTACTGACGAGCCCCAATAGGGCGATACGCGTCTGGTGCTTTTCCGGATTATGGTTAATGTATGTAGCTTGTGAGAGGTTGGGACGAATGCATTGAAATTAAATGATGATTGTTGTGCTAGTGTCTGGCTAGATTTGATGCTTTTGTGATGCTAGTATTGTCATCTACCAAGCGTTTCGATGAATACTCTTATTCGAAGGTTAGATATCCGGCATTTTCGCCAACTTTAATGTAATTTATTTTGAGGAAATAAAGTCATATTCTGTTGATAGACATCATTCTATGGGTATGCTAATTACGTGAGCAGTTAATCCCCTAAGAAAAGTAGATATCTTGTATATAGAACTGTTATTTAAGAACAATACTAAAATAGTTCGTTTTGATTTTATGGATGATCTAAAAGTGCTTTGCCTACAGTTCTTGATATATACATATATGTTTACACTGGTAGTTCGAACACATAAAAATCAGACTACGACGTGGAATTTCATGCCTATTTGCCTCTAGGAATGTGTTGCAGAAAACAGATAATAAGTGATCTTCAGGCAGCGTTGGCCATCCTTGGAGATTAATAGTAGTACAAGCCTATCTACCCACAAGATGCACAGTATAATTTTATTAGTTGGCGAACATATGCTATCGTAAAATGCTACAGGTTCCAATAGATAACTCAAACGGATGCATCTTTTCACTTCACCAACTGTAGCAGATTCCCGTATGTCCTATCCTTTACTGCCTTCCTGCCGCTGACTGCCTCATGATTGTGATTCCCCTTACCGTTTTCTCAACACTTTTCCTCTCCCAACCCATCCTTCTTATCTGGCTCTCAAAGGAGCTTGTGTTCCGTGCCGTTACTTTTGTTTGCACTTTAAACATCTAGATGACCTGCATTCAACCGTGCATGCATGGGCCTATATTTCCAAGTTATATACAGACCTAATTGTCACTTCGTGTGGCTTCGCCTCATATCGGTTCATAATGTCCTGTTTTTAACTCCTCGCCGTGGCTTTCAGATATTGGGGCGGAACACATTCCTCACATCGCATGTGAACTGACCATGTTGCGAGATCCTGTGAGTAGAGTTCACATAGATGAAACCAACCCGTCCGTGAGGACAATTGTAAATGCTACTCCGTGTGTAATTGCAACACTTGCAATACCATCACGGTGTGTGTGTGTGTGTGCGTGTGTGAGGCACTGGCCGAACGCCAACGTTTCACAACAACCTCCGTTTCCGATTAAACATGTGTAAGCCTGTTGAAACCACAGTAAATTGATACGGGTTTATCGTGCGTGAACTTGAAGTTCAGCTTGCTGGCTACCTTAGATTTTGTCGTTATTTGATACGCCTGTGTTCGGAAGTGCAGATTATTGAGGTGTTGCAAATTGTTGTTTCTAATTATTTATAATATTACCATATTCCTGTTCCCGTCTTCTTTTGCGGTAACAGGCGGAAACGCGTTAGAAGACTTCCAAGCGAATTATCGCTTACACCAACATTAATACCCGTCGTAAACGTAGTCACATGAATATGTTGGATCGGAATGTTCCCTCGTTTTCCAATGTAATTAGCAAAGAATCCAGCACACTGAGCAAAATGCCTTCCAATCGATGTACTGTTGTTCGTTATTGCTAAAACATTTGAGAAAGCACTGAGTGTCTTTTAGACTATATATAGCGGTGCGAGTGGAAATTTATAATTGCACCGTAGGTATAATATTTTTTCGGTTTCGCAAACTAGGACTTGCAATCGCTTTTTACTCATGGCGCATACGTTTTGCAAGGGCGTAGCTTAAAAAAGCATTCATTAGTAGTCAGCTATTAACTTGGTCAGTTTCCGAGGATCATGTATTTGTCTCACAGTCTGTTAAAGGTAAACGCCTACAATATTGCGAAGGAATCGTAAAACATAGCTATAGGGAAAATGTGATTTAATGTTGAAAATTATTACGTAGACCTCAGTATACATCGTTTTGCTCAGATATAAGTGGCCCTGAAACAAACTTTTAGCTGGCAACCTTGATAAACACGGAGGACATTATTTTCCTCATGAGATTCTGCTGTGATTGCGCGCATATTTTGACTTATTGTAGCGAAAAATAATAAATGGTACACGGCGCTAGCAACATATTTGTTATGTAAAGTGTACCATACTGCGAAAGATAAAAGTATAAGATTGATGAGATGAAAAATTACATCGAAACGCGTCGTGGTTGTGCAGTGTTTTCGGGTGGGCGATACCCAATTTCCATCTAAAAGTATAAGATATTTATATGCATCCTGACGCTTTCAGTAATTAGCTCGTTTTAGCTCACTACCCATCTCAGATCGTTTTATCATACTGTTAGAAGAGCATTTTACCGAAAGAAGTATGAGGCTGTAGTGTACCGGAACACACGCTCGTTTAGTATTTAGCAACACTGGATTGTACAGTCGTTTTAACCTGCAAAATGTCCACTTGTTTTACTGACTGCACATCCGTTAGCACAAAGCTCTTTGGTGAGTACCTTGGTGCACCGTTTCTCGCTCTGGCTGATTCGCTCCCTAGTTTTGTAGCCTGCACTATATACGTTTGGTTCAGTTGCCTCCGACTTCTATACTGTCTCGTACTGACACGCCTTACCAACTAGTATCCCAGGCTCCGCCCAACAATCGTTGACCCCTGTCAGGAACACGCCGTCCGCCATTTTGAGTTTTCATTCTGGTGAGCTCGTTCCAGTGACTTTCTGATTCATGACTCGCTATCGTTTTGTTTTCTCACTTCCGCATAAACTTATTCATTTCTAACGATGAATAGTCCTGATGATAAACCATCTACTTACGTGGCTAGTGCCGTAGAGCTAGGCTCCTAACCTTTTTGGGAGAATGACCCGTTGTTATGGTTTGCGCATTTAGAATCCACTTTTTACAATTGTAGTCGGCCAGTGGCCGAGTGGTCTGCATGTTTGCTTGGCAGCCATAACGTCACCGGTTCGAATCCGCGTAGGGGTGGGCGTCCTCGCGGTACACTCAGCCCGCGCGCGACTGGTGGTGGTTGCGCGGCAACGAAGCGCCGTTACGGCGTACAGCTGACACATTACTTTCTTACTTACTTTTACATTTGTAACATTTCGTCTGATAATGCTAAATATCATCAAGGTATGTCCCGGCTTCCGCAAAGTGAATCCTCCCAAGTGAGAGACATCACAGCTCGCCCGTCTCCCGATGTGAAATATGAGGGTTTAAAGCAGGCGATTATTCAGCAAGTCACGACTTCTGACAAGGTCCGATTGCAGCAACTGTTTAGGGATCTGCAGCTAGGAGACAGGATGCCTTCAGCATTGTTGCGACAGATTCAACAGATCCTAGGCACATCCAGCATGGACGCAGCTATTCTCCGCTAAATGTGGATGCAACGCCTCCCGGTAAACATACAAGCCATCCTTGCCATGGCAAGCGCCCTGCCTCTCGCAGCAGTTGCAGAACTAGCACACCATGTCATCCAAGGACATCAGCCAATGAACGAATCTAGTACAATTATTCGACTTAACCCCGTAGCAGCCCCAATGTCATACGCGACTAGTGAGCTGTCGGCAATCTACACTTTATCATCACAAATAGCGTCACTACAACGCCAAGTCGAGAAACTCTCCCTAGATCGTAAGCAGCGCAGGCGCTCTAGCTCATCACCTTGTCGCAAAAAGCCTAACAATTCAGGCTTTTGCTCTTACCACTCGCGTTTTGGTAACAAAGCATGTAAGTGCGAGCAACCATACTGTTTCTCCGTCGCCAAGCAGCGAAAATTCCAGGCCGGTCCGTAATGATGTCTAACGGTTTTGGCAAGGCTCCAAGCCGTTTCATCTACATTAGGGATTATGACTCGGAAACTTACTTCTTAGTTGATACTGAGGTGGAATCAGCGTCATTCCCTATATACCAGGTGAACCTCTTGCTTCTTTGTCGACAAGCCTCAGCGTCGCCAATGGCACGCCAATAGTTATCTACGGTTATCGGTCGCTTACCCTGAACCTACATCTTCAGCGCAGGTTCCGCTGGGTATTCACCGTTGCTACAGTCCCCTTCGCCATCATCGGTATTGACTTTCTCAGGCATTTTGACCTCTTGGTTGATGCGAAACGCCAGATGATAGGCGACACTGCAACGAAACGCAGTGTACGTAGCATCACCGCCGACATCGCATCTATAACACCGGTCTATGTATTTCCCCAGATTACGCCAAACTCTTTTCTCAGTATTCCAAGCTCGTTCAGCCAATGAACGCAAGTTTGTCCGTCGCAGTTCAAGTCACGTACTATATACGGAAGAATGGCCCACCTGTGTCACGCCGTCCACGCCGACTTTCGCCCGAGAAACTAAAGGTAGCTAGGGCGGAGCTTCAGCACATGCTTTAAGTTAGAATAATCCGCCCTTCCGCAGCCCTTGTTCCTCGTCCCTGAAGACGGTCTCCAAGAAATTTGGTGACTGGCGCCCTTGCGGTGATTATCGCGCACCTAATCGGCTAACCTTCCCAGATAGATATCCCATGCCACACATGCTGAACCTTACCGCATGCCTCACAGGTAAAATGACCTTCAGTAAGATCGATCTGGTTCGCGCCTATCACCAGATACATGTAGAAACAAATAACATTCCTAAAACAGACGTCATCCCTCCTTTCGGCCTCTTTGAATTTTTGAGAATGCCACGTGGACTGTGCAACGCCACACAAACCTTCTAACGCTTCATCCACTATGTCACTCGTGGCCTAGACTTCGCTTATTCTTACCTCGATTATATTTTAGTCCCCAGGTCATCGGAACAAGAGCACCTCTGCATCTTTGAACTCTCATCCAGAGTTTGACCCAACACATTATCACAGACAACACGACTAAGTACGAACTTTGCAAATCAACAGTAGAATTCCTAGGCCACCTCGTTTCATCGTCCGGTATCGAAGTCCTTCCTGATAAGATCCACGCAATCCAGACTTCCCAGCTCCGACTTCATTCAAGCACCTCCATCGATTTTGTGGTTTGGTCAACTACTATCGACTCTTCATTCCGCGCTGCGCTCCGCTCGTGCAGTCTCCGACTGTCTTACTCAAATGGAATGAACGTAAGTTCACTTTCCCTGACACAGCACAGGCAATCTTCGCCGAGCTCAAGGATGCTATCGCTAACATAGCCCTCCTCGCTCATTCCGAATCGACTGCACCCCTTTCTATTACGACCGTTGCCTCGGACGTTGCGGTAGGAACCGTCCTTTAACAACACGCTGGTAGTCAATGTCAACCCCATAAATTCCTCTCCAAGCTCATGCAGCCAGTGAAATCCCGCTACAGCACGTATGGCAGAGAACTGGTCGCCATTTACCTAGCCATTCGTCACTTCTGGCACACACTCGAAGACCGCGATTTCACGGTCTATACTGACCACAAGCCCTTATCTTTGCCTTCAACTTTGCTTGCGACAATACTCACCACGGAAAACAAGACACCTAGACTTTGTCACGCAGTTCACTGCTGACCTACGTCATGTCTCAGGTGTCGACAATCCCGTCGCCGACGCTCTCTCACGCGTCAACCTCACTCTCCAGTCTTTCCCTACCGTCGACCTTGCCGCCATGGCATCGACTCAGGCTCAAGACGAAGACATACAGCGCACTATGCAGTACACTTCGCTGCATGTGCAACCTATTCCTCTCCAAACCACGGAAGGAACCATTCTCTGTGACATTTTCATAGGTTTTCCCAGACCCTTCGTGCCCGTCGCCTTCAGACGCACCGTCTTTGACGCACTGCCCTCACTATCACATCTCGGTATCTGTGCATCTTTGAAACTGGTCACCAAAAGTTTCGTTTGTCCACACGTAAACAAATATGTTTGTACCTGGGCTCGCACCTGTCTTCAATGTCAGCGCTCTAAAACACATCCTCACACCTGCTGTCCTCTTGGTTCATTTCCTGCCCCGGACTCTAGGTTCTCGCATGTACACTTAGACCTAGTAGGTTTTTTGCCTCCAACACACGGGGTCGTATACATTCTTACATGTGTCGATCGCTTCACCAGATGGCCCGAAGCCATTCCCGTAACAGACTGCACAGCTGAGGCTGTGATCCGGGCCTTCTTGGACCGTTGGATCTCGCACTACGGATGCCCATCGACCATTACAACCGACCGAGGAACGCCTTTCGAATATTCACAATTCGATACGTTCTGCAACTTTTTAGGCACTCGCTGCATTCATACCACAGCGGTTCACCCAGCAGGCAATGCGTTAGATGCACGCTTCCATAGACAGCTTAAAGCCTCGCTGTGCGCCTCCTCCGACCCTAGCTAACTTGCAATGTGCAACAGCAAAGCTGGCTTAAGGCACAACGCTCAAGTTACCAGAAGAATTCGTCTCCTCCCCCGCATCGTCGGGTATGCCTCCGCCTAACTTTGCGTCCTCCCTAGCTCAACGCATGCGTTCACTATGCCCGACTCCGCCCCATGAGCAGACTAGAGATGTGCAAATGCACAGCGGACTCTCTACATGCACTCACGTCTTCTCCCGCATCGACGCATTACCGCGCCCTCTCCAGCCTCCTTACACTAGCCCTTTCAATGTCCTGCAGTGGACTCCGAAACATTTTATTTTAGACCAGGATTGTCACCGAATAACGGTGTCCATCTACCGCCTAAAAGTGGCTTTCTTTGAGGAGCTACTTGCAACCCATCCTGATGCTTTCGCACAAGCACCCGCACCTGAGGTGACTTCCCGAGCACTGGATAGCCCGAAACCCTCCGTACCCCTTGAACCTCAACCTCTGCCGCCTCAACCCCAGGCAACGGACCGACGAGGTAGATAGGTTAAACGTCTGGTCCGTTTTTCAGATTTTGTAAGCGTTGGTTATTTCCATTACATGCCTGTTTCGTCTGTATTGGTAATCGTGCGTCGCATCCATAAACGTTATGCAAAATCAACGAAAAAATCCCGAAACATTTTGAAAACCTTAAGAGCATATTTGCTTTTATCATGCATGCCATTTAAACTCTCCGGTGTCAAGCCACTTACCCTACCCTTACCCACCCCTCTGAGTTCTACATTCCAGAAACTCAACCGCCGGAACTGCCTGCCAGGACAACCCCCTAGTGAGTCGCCAGCCGACCCAAGGCCCCCTTCCTGACCCAAAGAAGTCAGTCACACTCGGCCGCAGACAGCCACGAAGTATTGGCCCCTAAACGCCCAGCTAGGCGTTGCCGACGCGGACACCTGCATTTCTTTGTGGGACGAGGACCGTGAACTAAAGTGCGGTGAGGGGATTGACACCCCCCCAAGCGCACCATCGGGTCTGCAGCAAAGGGAAGGTCTTGTCGGGCTATTTTCTGGACTAGTCAGTTTTTTTGCATTCCGACCAGCCCGCCCCGACGGCCCACCGATGATGCACTCTGGTCCACACGATCATTATAAATAATCACTAACAAAAGCTGGACCCAGCGAGCTCCGCTACACACCCCATTTGGAAGCCCTTGCTCAAGCTGATGCAACCATTCCCACCCATCCTCAACTCTCGTTTTCCCCACTAACAGCTCCATTGAATGCTTCCATCCTTCAGCCTTCTAGGTGGAGGCCTTTGTAGTGTACCGGAAAACACGCTCTTTCAGTATCCTGTAACATTGGATTTTACGGTTGTTTTAACCTTCTAATTATCCACTTGTTTTACTGACTGCACATCAGCTGACACAAAGATTTTGGTGAGTGCCCTACTGCACCGTTTCTGGTTCTGGCTAATTCGCTTCCTAGATTTGTAGCCTGCACAATATACTTTTCGTTCAGTCGCCTCCGACTTCTATAATGTCTCGTATTTGACACTTCTTACGTGTCATTGCTTACCGACTAGTGTCCCAGGCTCCGCCCAACAAGGCTATCAAAACTAAAAAGTTGACATTAGCATTAATAATATATGGCTAGCATTATTCGCTTGTGGAATAGGAGATGCGTACGAGGTCTTATAATCTTATGTAAGTGCAATGCTTAACAACTGGTTTTCTTAGCACTTTAATCAGCCATTCATTTTATTACACTCACCATAACATGTGTTGATAATTAATGACTTTCATTTGGTTTGCATGCCCCCGAAGATTCGTTTAACTAACTAGGTATCGAGGTTAAGCATTAGATGATGCCTTGAAAATACTCCTAACTCCTGGACCATATCATTCCTTGTACTAAATGGAAAGTACATAAATATACCCATACGTTATAAATATCGAATCCTTGTCTATCATAAGAATGCTAGTGATATTTGCCGCTGCAATATTACCGGTAGAGTAAGCGTCCATAGAGTTAACATAAATTCAGCAGAATTGTATTCTACTTAAGGCATGTCATTGGGCTTAGTTTTAAAGTACTCGATGTGATCAAAGCTAGATAAACCCAAACACATTGAGACTTCTAGCCAGTGTCAAACCCTGCTCGCGGAGCCGCTTAACTTATTGTTCGAAGCGTCAGTCTTCAACCGGTATCACTGAGCAGCAAACCCACTCTCGGGTATTTCTAAATGAAAAACTCAGAAATGCACAAGGACGATCGGGTTGTAGTATTGGAAACGATCAATATCAATAGTACTTTACTAGTTCAAAAGTTGTGGTTTATTGAAAGGTTTTGGTATAAGTGGCAGAAGCTGCTTAATAATATCTATGCATTAGGAGTTAAGTAGAGAGAAAAGGAATACTTTTGGCTTAGCTTACAAAACTCTCTAGTCTGACTTCTTATATTAAGTGAAACTGGCAGTAAGGATTTGAATCTCAGTTAATTTTTATTCCATCGATTCTTCCAGGAAGCATGGAATGGCTACACTATGCACGGCTTTATCTGGTGCGTGTAAAAACTTTTGCTATCCGTGTGGTGAAATATAACTGCAGCACAGGTCCATTAGTAGTGCTTTAGCAAATTCTAAAATGCATAAATCCAGTAGGTAAATGTTTAGCCACACACAGCCATGAAGCTCTGTTGGCAGAGCGGTTGACGGAAAGCAAATACCAAAACTGAGATGCTGAGTTAAACATACATCGTTTACATTAGGACGGAAATGTAGCCCGAATGAGGTCATCGTCCGCATTCACAGGATCTTAGTGTTTGTGTTGCTTTGAACGGATACTTGCTGCTAAGTGACTTAGACCACATTTGGCTGCATGGTCGCAATACACAGCGTTTAGTTTAGTTTCGTGTGTACGCGTGGGTTCAGTAAAGCCAAACGGCTTTTTTTACATAGTAAAAAATAATAAAATTTACCACTGTTTTGTTCAAATCAAATACGTCCTAGAAGCATACTACTTATTTTAACGGCGTAAATAACGCTACATTTATACAACATACCGAATACTTTTACTAGCATCGCTGTAACAAAGTGATAATCTTTCGTTTATTGCGTTAGTTATATGAGGCTAGCAGCCTTAGATTGCAAAATAATATGAAGTTAGGATTGTTCGTTACCATGCGCAGATCAACGATGATTACACCAAAGGATAACCCATGACCAGGAGCAGTGGTGCTACCTTCCAAAGATAGTGTCCTTGGAAAACGTCATACAGCAATCAATCTGGTGACTGCGATGATCATCAATTTACAGGGGATGTGGTCAGAGGATTTCAAAATTGATGTTTCGATCCAGGCAGATCACAACAAGAGTATTGGATTTCCAGTACGCGGCTCGCATCTCACTACCTTCCGAGTTCAGTACCAATCAGTGTCTCATAAACGAAGACTTGAGGACGGAAATTTAATCCAAGCATATACACATAAAATTCCATTTGAACTCAGAGATTTTTGAGCATGCACTCGCCATTCGTCGTACGTACCTGTGCGAAACTGCAGCCTCAGAAATGGAAGATGGGGTACTTTTATGGCGCCAAAGGGATCTGCATTAGAAACGGATGAACGATCTGGAAACGCTGCTCATATACGCACAGGCGCACAGGCTACGGTTGAGACACAACGATGCGTGTGTTTGGTAGTTATTTATCGTCATTCAATGCCCACACCAGAAATGGACTACAGCCTGACATTAGTATTTAGGAGATTCTTGCGACCACGAGACGACCAGACCCTAATCGCAAGTGATTTCATTATATACGGTCTAAACGTTCCGACAATGCTAGCAAGCAAATCAAGAATGACTTACAAAAATTATTGCACGCATACCACTTTTCAGCCATATCAGTTGGGTCACCCAAATCAGAGCGGAAAATAAACCATTTATGCTTGCTTTAGTTCTCAAGAGCGAACCGCTCATCATTAGCATGTCAAAGACGGATAAGCATCTATGTGTTTTACGTGGAGTATCCACAAACACATTAAATTATTCCGGAGATTCACACAATACGGCATATTAACAGAACTCGTTGGCAACGTGGTATGGGAATTTACGGATGACTGCTCCATTGAGAATGTTCGGGCGAATTTTGCTGACAAGTTTAATGATTTGTTCATGTACTCATGGCAAAGTCAAAATGTAAGTTAAAGAATCGTTGTAATATGCTACTACGCGCTTAAATATACTCAGAAACCAAATGGGCTATAGTTGCAAGAATATTAAAATCCTTAAAAAACCTGCGGGAACGAGCTTCTTTTCATCTGGTTCCACTTGATGCAATGTGGAGATGAACAACTTTGAGGTGTGTATAAATCTCACCAAGGAAAACCACTTGTATTTGCCCAGTGCAATGTGAGCATAGAGTAACAACGTGCAGGGTGCGCTCGTCATTCCCTGACTGATCTTGCACCGTACATTCAGAAGGCTGAAAGTGAGAGCTTCCGCCAAAAATAAAACTTTGAAATCATGTAATTTGCAACATTTTTCATACTGACATTTCCAGTGAGTCGCTGCTTGCGTCCGTGTCCAATAAGAAGCATACACCAACGGCAACCAATCAAATTTAATTCCACTAAGAATAAAGTGAACGAACTCTAGGTAAGGGTCACATTAACCTGTGCTCACAATAAAGTTATAAATGAGTGAACTATTTTCAGTCTGTTTTTTATATGTGAATTCTTCATAACCAGTGGTAAATTAGTTACGGCATTGTAAATTATTTCCAACTGTTTCTCATCATCTGGCTCAATATATTTGCATCATACGTTCGCACCATGCAATCAAGGCCAAGGATTCAAATAGGAATATCCTGCACGTGAGTTCGCCGTTTAAGCTGAAACATTTTAATGCACTATACCGGGTAATAAATTGTGCACAACAATGTTTGGACCAACTAGCATACGTATATTTGACTTTTCTTTGTGCGATTATTTAGCGCAAAACTGAAATCTGTACATAGTCATAATGGAATATCCTAAAATATTGTGCAACCAACTTTCTACCTCAGTCAGTTAGAGTGGCCATATTGTGGCTACTCACAGAGAAACGCCACTATTCAGGAAAAGGGCCTTAAAATGGAACTTATAATCATTTCGGCTAGCATAGTTGCAGATACTCTTGACTCGAATTTATAGATGGTGTGCCGAGAGTATAATTTAGTTTGCACACTTTACCTTTTCTGGTCACGGATTATTCGTAAGATAAGTGCTGTAGTGTGTCATTAATCGCAATTTGAATGAAGGCAGCGAAGGGGTGAGTAATAACATTAGTTGGAAGAACATGTGCCATCCGAAAATTTCGGGGAGGGGGCAAAACTACGGCCACATTTCTGTCAGGTGCAGTTTGTGGTTACTTTAATAGAATACGCACCATGTTTGTGTTGCGAAGAGTTTGAAGAGGTGATAAGGAAAGTTAATTTCATCTGCATCCGCTGCATCTTTACGCCATCAATCTGACGATAAAGATAACGCTCGTTATACGCGCATGCTAATATTAGCTTCAATTATTGCGTAAAACTGAACTTGCGCTTAAGGTTCCCTCCAGCCATGCCTCTTGTTCTCGCGATATTTTAAGATCGTATCACTTTATTGGCTACCATGTTTAGGTAGCGTAGTCCATGTGCCGCAGTTTATGTGCGCTAGTTATTTTTTAAAAGTATGAAACACTAATCAACTCAAACACTTTCCGCATTATTTTCAAATGTTGTTTGCATTTTTATGAAAATTATTGTTATAAGTATCATACGAGAACTTCCAAATCTATCATGGGAAGAGCGCTGCAGTGGCTGTGGTCCAATAAGTATTCGTAAACACTACAGTGGTTTATCCTGAGGACCTTTTGCAGTGCGAAGTGGAAATGAAACCTTTACTCAGGTGACTGAATATCGGATCAAATGCGCACTCCTATCTGAGCATGTATTGTTCGGATAGCCCGCCATATATTTGGCAACTCAACAAATAGTAAAACGTCTAAAAAGAACGCTCGCAAGAAATCGTTCACGCGGCAGTGGATTAGACGCGCCACGAGTACCTTAACTTGCAGCGCGCAAACCATTTTGAATGAGTAGACGTTATGAACCCTCAGACTCATATAACACTAAGAGGAAAATTAAGTATGCATTATGGAATATGATAACGTATTCTATAATTCTGATGACTCTTCATCAGAACACGGGGTTTTCCTCAAGCCAAATTCCTTACATAAGTCCAGATAGGCGCAATCAGCTCCGATCCACTCATTAGCTGTCTAAGTCTGGCGTAAAAAGACTTTGGGCTGTTTTTAGTTAAATATTCATTATTGTCTTAACCCCATGCAGCAGCCACCCAATAACGTCCTTGTCATAGATGATCGCTGGAATAAGAGTTTGGGTGCTTCCTTTTCAACACATGAGATCTCCAGTTCTAAATTGGGTTATTTGAAGCTCCTAGATAACCCAAACTTTAATGCGACTACTAGCGTACTGCACAACAGTTACTGAGATTTTAAGACATGCACCAACCAATCATTTACGGTTATTGAGTTAGCATGGTTTTATCTGCAGGCCACGATTCTCCAGGCTTTGAAATTATAATGACTCAACCAGAAATTATATGGCAGAAATGTGTCAGGGCGAACAATAATGAAAGTAGGTCAGAAAACGAATATTATTGCTAACCTTATCTAGAAAGCAACTGTTCTCGTACAACCAACGCATCTGTATGGTTATGAGGTTGACACCAATGAATCCAAATCTGAGAATACAACTGCATTCATTTTACTCACGACAGAAGGAGGCTTATATGTATCAATTGGCGGATAACCTGGAAGGTAAACAACTTGTTGCGGCATAGTTCGGACTAAACAGTATGCTTCAGAAATTGGTAGTGTGCAGTACGGAAGATATACTGGTAAAGCAATTTATTGTAGCGATTCTGGGGAAAGGTTCTATCAAAAGTGTGAGGAAACCCAGACTTCTAGGAACTGTGTACCTATCGAACTGGATCGGAATATGCAGTGTGGAAACATTTAGGACGCGTCTGCACAGAGGCCATGATGTCTTGGATTATCGATCTACAGAAAGCTGCATCGTCTTTCCCTAGTCAGCTGATACAAATAGTTTTTCTCTCGTGCGTCTGTTATTTCCTCTTACAAGCACATTTTCAGTGGATAACGTCAAGTAACATCTTAATACGGCGGTTTCTTTTAATAAATCTATATGGTAATTCGCCTTTTCATGCCGAAATATATTCAAAACATTTCTTTCTTTGTACGGCATAGGTAATTCGAGTTAGTGCCAACTTGCCAAGCTCGAATAGCAAGGGAATATTTGTGACTATGATAGCTAAATTGCTGGTTTAATTTTTATCCCGCAGCAAGGGCGTTCATGTTGTGTAACTAGTGAGGTGAAACTGAACATCCGTAAACGTTTATAACAATCATTAAATTTTGTAGCGCAAACAAATCCCTTCGTCTAAAAGCACTGAAAGCTTCCGGCTGTTTCCCTAATTTTTTTTCACATTAAATATGCATAACACCCTAACCATGTGTGATTCTTACGAGATTCGCTTTGAGCACAAACAATGGCACGGGAAAATCGGATTTTCGTTCACTGAATCGCAGTGTATTCTCATTGTGTTTCGGCTTATATTAGCGGTAGTTTGTCTGACAAAGTAAGCGACGCACAGACAAAGGTAACCAATTTTACAGACCATGCTGACACCCTTAGCGTTCTTAGTGGCATCAGTTCAGTATTTCATGCATCTGAAAATTGATCTGAACTGAACTTCATCCAGGTATGAGATTCCTTGACATTCCGTGGGTGTAAGGGAAACTTTCTAGAGGGATGCATTATTATTTTATTCCATCTTTATATAATTTTGGGATTAATCAATAGATAAAAGAGCTTGCACTAAGTTCAAAGGTATTGTAATTATCATTTCGTTTTTGGTTAGTAGCCGAAAATTTTTATTTAGATGGGCAAATATTTTGCTACAAATCACTTAAGATAGTCTTATTCACACCCGTAGTTGTGAAAGTGAGCACGGATGAAACCTTTACCACTGGTCTATGCTTTCTTATGAGCATATTCATGGCCCAAAATGTTAAGAGCAGGAACAATACTTTCGTAGATTTTTAACCTAGCAGCTAAGTTACCTTTCTTTCAAATAATATCACTAATCATCCTTACGAATTGAGAATCGACATAATCGTTGTCATCTGTAAGATGGCTTCATAATAACCCTTTTAAGGTCAGCTTATGTTTTGTCTACATCTGTTCAACTTATTTTTCCAGAAAAGGATGTGCTTAATGTGTTCCAATCATTCGCAATGAATTATTGTGTTATCAACGTAACAGTTATGGAAATGCGAATACATATTAACTTTGTGTGTAGACGCAGTAGAAGAGTTTAATTGACACGTGCACATCAGTGATGACAAGTAACACTGTACACTTCCGGTGGACTCTGTCACACCCATCGTGTCCACAGTTCTCCTGACATATATGACAATCTCGGCTGTAACCAAAGCAGTACTACACAGCCTATTGTAGTTTACTGTATTTCTGCTGCCAAGTTAGGTAATGCAACATACTTATGCACCTACTACCCCATCAAGAGACATAAGCTGATGCTGTCTGCCTGACATAAGGAAGCAATTGGTGCCGTACCATGCTGCGACAACAACAAAAAGACCACAATCTTTGACTGAAAATCTGTAGACGTTACACCTTGGGGCATGTGATAAAGGATACTCAGTTTGAATAGGAACGCGCAATACTCTAGCAACGCTCCTTTTGTGTTTCTGTATCTCAAGTGTGAACACTAATCAAGGTTGAGACCATCTTACACTAAAATACAACGATTCTTCGCTACTGCAACAGTGGTGATTTGCCGCAAAATTTTTAGATTCATTTTTAAGTTAGCTACATAAGTAACAAGGTAAGGCTCTCATGTTCGTTATAAAATATAACCAGACACGTATGGGTCAACTTAATTTTTAGCTAATTGTTACGAACGTTCACCTCTAAAGCTGTATAGACAGCAAGAGAATTAAATAACGAAATAGTCAGTATAATAAACTAATCGAAATCTACTCTTTAATTCATAATGAGATCCAACAAAATCTAAAGAAGTTAAAGTCACATATAAATCTCGTCGTACTGTGTGTCAAAATTCGTAAACGCAATTCGTAAAGTGCGGGAGTTAAGTAGCTAGTTCTCTATCAGGAACACCAATCATTGGAGCGAAACATACAGGTGGCTTACAAAACTACATTGGTATGAGCCCGGATACTGCGTATTTCTGCGCTATTTTACTTTGCAAACAACCTCAAGGATATAAAACACCACGGTTATTGTGAATCGGAAATAGAGATAATTACTTAGTTTCCGTACCCTTATATTCTGTGTCAAACGCTGTTACATGATGGCTTTAAGTTGCATATTATTTGGTCTAAGAGTACATGTCACTTGCAAGAAATGTAACCTAATTGTACACTCCCAGCAGAGGTGGAAGTGTATGTTGGTAAAGGTATGCGATACTGTCTATGCTTGTTTGCTATGGTAGAATTTTTTTAAAAGTCAAGGAAATTACAGGCCCCTATTCCATAACTCTAAATGATTACTAATCTTGTTAATGTTGCCTGAAGTCTTGTAATGAGGCTCTAATCCGATGACTACGCCGTTTTGCTCGCCTATCACTGAAAATTAAGCCGCAACGCAGCCGTCATACTTCGAGCACTTTTCGCTTGTATGCAAATTACACGCAGTGAACGAAGTGTCCGCCGCTGGCATTTAATCTAACAAATAAGCAAAGTTTCTAAAAATATATGTATTTTACTAGTGTTTCTCCGCGGAGGTAACAAAGCAATAGACGCAAAAATTCTTCAACAAACGCAGCCGTCACTTTCTAGGCAATACATAAGGTTTATTTTAACCGACTCTAACGGCGTTTGCAGTCAAACTTTACCCCGGTAAGCATATTGTAACCAACCTTTTCCCTCGATTTGTGTATGGATACATCACAAGTTTTTGACATACTTTAAAGACCGTGTGCACAATTTTATTTGGTCATGTGCCAAGCTGTGCACTAATAAATAACCCATTACCAACTCGTTCACTGTGCTGCAACCACTTCATCAATTGCAATGGGAAAGTGTCGTCAAATGGTGCAATATCACCGCATAAACCAATGCGTACATCCTCTAGTAATATTAGTTAGGCCCGAAGCAAGCATACAAGCCCCAATATATACGGCCAAGTAAGTAGGACGAAAACATTGCTTCAGTAGAATAATATGAATCTCGCTTTTCGCGACCGTCTATTATATGATGCCAAACGTTTTACTTAGCTTGTTAATGGAAACATCATATATATTAATAGCATCCTGTCTAGGAATGAACAATTCTAGCCAAATGTCACCACTTTAGTGCGATGAGTTGTATGCGAAACAGATTTCCTTTGTTCAAAATCGGTTTTGGATAGACAACAGAAAAGTAGGTTCAATCAAAACACAGCAAACCCCGAACTGATTCTTACTGAAACTGACATGTGCGCAAGTTTCCTTGGCTAGCACTTTCATATAAATACACTACTTCACTGCTTTGAAATGAAGAATTATGAGAGGCCACTTGTTTTTGTTCAGTGCTTTATAACTGGACAACCTTGTATTTTGAAAAATTTAAGATTGTAAACATTCTGATATGTACACTGCTTATTATATTCGTCACAATTGTACACACTAAATGACCGGCCAAACAGCGAAATAAGTGTATCACTTTGCAACATCAGATTAAGTTAAGCGTAAACAAATCACATCTGACTTTGTTTTCCCTACGGTGAAAAGTAAAAAGGTTGGATGTTACTAGACCTAGTGGGTGGTAGTATCGAGGGGTGTGTGTCAGAATTACTATGCTCTAATTACCGAACTAATCAACTGTGTGAAAATAGGATTGGACCCATTAAATTACCTATTGCATTAGGTTAGTGCTCTAATATTAACACATGATGTGAATGCGAAATTAAGTCGATTAAGAAATGTACATCATTTAATATCACTGGTGTGAAGTTAATATGCAGTGGAAGTATCGATGCCGGTGTTGTCACCTTAATGTGCAACCGATCAGCGCATTCAGTCATATATTTTCGCCATGTCCAGGTAGGTGGATTGCAATTCTGAAAAGTATTTTCGCGTTTGTCCGTTTCCTGATTCTGTAACAACTTTCAATTACAAATCTGAATGATTATCGCATACGTACGAGGAATCATCAATGCGCTACCTGCATATTCTCTGTTTAAGGTGCATACATCCAACTGAAATATAAAAGATACGACAAGTATTTGACGTTTGCGGACTATACTAATAGAACAAATGTCCTCGGATGTCCCAAGTTCGTCCTTTAAATGGTGAAAAGTAGGTGGAGGGAGTTCCATAGCATTGACACTTAAGGGACGAGAACACTGATCCAAAATTTAGTCGGGTGTATTGCTTTAACAGCTTAAACGGAAGGTATCAAAAATGTCTTTCACCATTGAGCACGAAGCTTCTGCTAATTTAACCTAAAGTACAGGTCTGTGGTGAACCACATGTTTTATCTTCTTTAGGTAATTGATGCATTGCACCGACTTTCATTTCAGAAGTGTTTACAGCTGGGCTAGCAACAGCGTTACTAATTTTGTGGCAATCAGGCCATTAAGGGAGCATGTATTAGGTATTTTGCGCCGTAAATCAACTTCAGGAGATTGCGTTTGCGAATGGTCGGAAGGCTGAATGTTTGGAACACCATGGAAAATCATTAAACTTCCATCGGATGTTGGCATTTTCCTTCAGAGTTTTGCTTATTTTATCAAAGCTAAACTCAAAAGAATAAAGAAAAAATGCAAACAGCGCATGATGATTTCTAAAGACATTGAGATGTCAAGACGAATGTCTCCGATTCAGCAATCAACTAGCTTGTCTCCTAAGATACCATATTGCGCCATAATGAATAAGGTTTTGGGTGGAGTGCGATGCGACCCAAGCTAGCCTGTTTGGTTTGGAATCCAACTGTTTTAGGTTACTTTTGTATCAGGCGTATCAGATCATCTCGTCTTCAGAGAGGTTTGCACCTTTCTACATTTTACAAGTTTATATGCCTTGGCTATCTTCATCCGACGGTGCGATAGTCGGCCAACTCGTCTGCGCATTGTTATTAATTTCATTTCTAATATTATTTGTTAGCTGAATATGTGATCCAAGTTTTCATTTTTATCACCATGTAGCCAGGACGGATACGTAGGTTGTCGGGTTTTCGACAGCAGTTGATCCAACTGTCTACCTACTAGCAAACATAACAGACTGGCAATAGAGGCACAGTTCGAAAACGTCTACACACAGACTTCGCAACTGATCCTAACTTCTGAATTGCATGCAAAAGAGTTGAAATCCCTGTTGATACATGCCTGTTATCAATATCAGCGTGCACGGGTTCCGCACAACACACCGGCGAAACACGAGCATATGCAAGCACTGCAGCGACTACTTAGGAACGATCAACTTCTGCTCACCCGTCCAGACAAAGGCGCCGGCATTGTTATCCTAAACAGAGCAGACTATCTCAACAAGATGGATGAAATAGTGGCAGATAATATGAAATTCTTGAAAATGGCTGGTGGGCGAGACAAAACAAAGCAGATCCGAAATCAACTGTGTGTCTGTCTCAAAAAGCTTAAGAATGATGGTTATATCAGCGAATCGGTCTATGAAAATCTACGCCCCGTGGGCACGGTTATTCCAAGGCTTTACGTTCTTCCCAAAACCCACAAGCCCACCTGCCCTCTTCGCCCGGTTTTGAACATGAGAAACTCCCCATACCACTCGATCGCTCGTTGGTTGGTAGAACTTCTTGAGCCTGTGCGTAGACGAGTCACTGTACATTCCCTAAAGGATACTTTTGCGTTTGTAGGTGCGGTGCGTGATGTCAACATCAAGAACCAAAGTGTGTTCTCTAAATGTCACCTCACTGCTCACGAATGTACCTTTATTCGAAACGATTGAGTACATTTGCAACTTTGTTGATGAGAACCATCTTAATATTGGTATATCAACTCTGGACCTGAAAGAATCACTGCAAAGGTGTACATTTAATGTTCAGTTCCTATTCAGCGGTGGTATATACCGACAGCGCGATGGAGTTGCAATGGGTTCCCCGCTAGGACCATTCCTCGCTGATGTTTTCATGGGTATGTTGGAACAGGATAAATTGAATGCGGTCATCAGTAGCCTCACCTTATACCACCGTTACGTAGATGACATCTTCGTCCTACTTGACACCTCCGATAACATCGAGAAGCTCACCAGCGTAGTTAATCAGGCTCACAAGGCTATAGAGTTCACCTACGAGGTAGAAGAAAACGGCGCTTTCCATTTTCTCAATGTAGCTCTAAAGGACTTGCTGATGATGCAATAAAACGTAGCGTTTACCGAAAATGCATTTGGAATGGACAGTATATAAACTTTCATAGCTTCTTGCCGCTTGAGATTAAGAGAGACTTGGTCCTCAGTCTCGTGAATCGGGCCGAAAGAATCTACTCGAAGGATACTATTTTCGAAGAGTTGCAGCTAATACGATCGACGCTTAAAGAGAATGGCTACGCAGAGAATTTTATTAATGCGAATATGAGGCGAAACAGGGAGGAACCTATGGTCCTGATGGCGGAACGTAAAACTATTTTCCTACAACTACCTTACAAAGGGGAAATAGTATCCGAGAATCTATTCCGCCGTCTCTCGTCCACACTCAGGAATACCTACCCAGCGGCGAGGTTGCAAATTCGGTTCACCAGCTGCCCAATGGTGAGACTAAACCTCAAGGATAAGCTGCCTGTCCACACAAAATCAATGTGTGTATACTTCTTTACCTGTTCCTGCGGATTAGGATACGTTGGTCGTACGACAAGACGCTTATCCGAAAGGGTGAAGGAACACCATTTGGCCTGGCTCGGAAATGGAGGCCAAAAGGTCTCCAACTCTACCATCGTCACGCATCTTGCGGATACGGGTCAAGCCACCAAGTCTGCTGACTCGTTCAAAGTGATCTATCAAGCCCAATAAAATCTACCAAGGTATTTCCGTAAGCGGATATTAGATGCCACAGAAGCCGTCACCATTCGGCTGTACGAACCAGCACTGTGCACGCAGAAAAAGTTCACTCACGCATTGAGCCTACCTTGGCCAGGACAGACTGCAGTTGACCTGTACAGACGCACGACTACAACTGTAACTTAACCGACGGTGTGTCACAGCGCACTAGAATCAATTTGGTTTACTGATGACCCTTTGGGTCTGTATACAAACATTTGCCTTTCATGTAACTGTAAAAGCCTGATGAAGAATTACCGAAAACATATGTTCGCTTATACAGACTTCTGAACAACTGGATACATCGATGTGGTGTTTGTCACAAACAAAACGTCTAGATAATCTGCTAGCCTAAACGGCAATCATAAATGTCTGCAGATACAGGCTACTTTACAGCTTGCGTATTTTTTGTTGGATAATTTGGCTATACACTCTTAACTATACGCTTGATTTGGCTGCTCTTTTGCAAAGCGGAAGATAAGTTTGCATATCAGAACCTGAGTTCTACTGTAGCTGATTGGGATACTGCTGCTACAACAACCTTCACTCGCTCCACAATTTCTCTCAGTCTGCCACATATAAACAGCAAGGCACTTTACGAATAGTTGATATTATAGTATGTAGAGAACCATTTGGATTATAACGTGCTATTGCATTCCTTACCTACGTTGGGTATCGTTCGCTGCATTTGGAATGAATGTGCTTCTTGCCGTTACATCGTGTTATTTGCATTTGTATAGTATTGAAGAAAGATTGTTTTGTGCAAACGTAATGCTAGATTGTTGATCAGCATGTCACAATTAGTACAAATCTTAGCGCGGGCTTAGTTACAAACATTCCGGCGTTTAACATTTAATAATGTGACATAAGAATAGAATAAAAGACAAATGACGGCGTGTTTGGGTGTGGCAAACTACGGAAACACTCGAGATAAGGATTTGACTGTTCTTTTACAGAATATCGGCACAATGACAGTAAGAGCCAACAATAAAGCAACTGGAACAGCTGATTGCAGAAGTAGGTATTTTCCTATGACACAGCCATATTGTCACTAGTTGTTTTAGGCTTCCTACTCATCGGTAGAACAGGGTGCTTTTAAATAATTTTATATTTTCGAGAGTGAAACAGCTTTTCTGGCTGACAACAGTAAGTTATTTTTGGAAACGTAATTTTTTGGGTAGCTGTTATGAATTTTTTCGGACAAGAGTGGAAGCTAACATAAAAATAAAACGATTTTCTACCAAGAAGTCCGTAAAATATCATCAAAGGTATTTGCTTCCAACAAGTAAAACATCAGAAATCACGATTCCGTTGTGTGACCGGTCTTCACTATCAGCGACAAACTTCTGCCACTAAAATATCAAATCCAGCACACAAGTCATTTGAAGTTATAAGTCTCTGATCATAAGGAAGTTACAGTGCAATATCAAACGGAAAAGATACTTGCATGAACTGGTGAAAATACCAGCAAATGTAGAAGTTGCATTTCAGGATTTTGATCGTTGAATCTGATTCGACATATAAATTTCGTCAATGGCAAACGTGTAGGGTCAAAAGCGAAGCAAAGTTCAACATGGCATTCGCTTAATCACCATTGACTCCGGTCAATAACTTGTCGTTCTGTCCTTCAGACATATCCCTTACATCGATGCTGGAACATATGCAAAGTTGTCCGTTACTCATGGTGAGGGACTACATGAAAAACATGTGAGTAAAACGATTTCTGTGTTTGTTTTTGTATAAACCAATTAGGATAGTGCGCCAGTAAGTGGAGAATAACTGCTACAACACAAGTAGTTATGGGATAGTAGGAAACCATTCCATATGGTAAACATTCAACCTCGTTTTTGCTGCTTAAGGTAGAGCTTAAAGCTGCCTCGGTTACATATATATTACTAGTGCAGTAACTAGAAAACTGTTTTTTTCGCATTTTGTGAATTTCTGATTAAGTTTGATCCAACCAGAGCAAGTACACCGGAAAGCCATAAATTGAGTTGCGCATGCTGTAACCGAGGATCTAATGGCATTCTCAAACCGCTATCTTGTCTGTGAAACGAAAATGCCTATGCCATAATGCAAAGTGAACTCCTGACTTACAACAAAAGCGTTTCCCTGTTACGCTGACAAATTCTCAGTATTATCTTAACCACAATGGTGCTGTGCATATTCAATACTGTTAAATAAGTATTTTGATTCAGGATCGTTTGTTAATTAGGTTCAGGCACATAAACCAAAGCCAGAGTCACTTTTTATAATGCAGTGCTTATGGTTTGTTCACAATTGTCAACGACAAATCACAACAAACCTAAAGAACTAAACTGTCACATTTGTAAAGATTCAGTAGCAGCATACCAAATGACGCTTGGCACCTTAGAGGTATAAATAGCCGTAGTAGAATCCCGTTGGTAATTAATTCGTACATATCAACTAAATTATGTAATTCCTTATAACCAACGTCAAAATAGGATGCTCCTAATAATATGTTGATCATTCGAAAGAAGATTCTTAATCAGGTTATAGTTGAATACATTTCTTACTTCCGTCAGTGATTCATACAAAACTATTTCATATATAAACGGTGTTTTCCGTGAAACTGGCACAGGATTTTAAATTAATCAAAGAAAAGTTGTCATACCAAGTAATCGACTGAAAACAAAGTAGTGAGGAATAAGTACACCCCATCCTTCTAATGTGGTATAGAAATGTATATAAAACTGTTCACAAAGACGTTCACATTTTCTAACTTTTACTCTGTTTAACTTTTTTAACATCTGAAATAAATGCTAGCAGTTTTTCACTATTGTCCCAGTCCTACCCAACTGCTTAAGTAACGAATTCCAACCGCTTTTCCTTGAGAGTTTACATGTCATGTGTTTGGTGTGGTTAACCAAATGAACGCTGAGCTAGGTAGACCTCAACATTATGCAGGTTTGTTGATGGTGACTGGCTGCCATATAAAACCAAACAACCAATTTTACCATTTGACACCCTCGTTCGTTTTCCGTGTACTATCGATGAGCAAATTTACCAGAACCATCTAAGTGGCACGGGTTTAGAGATAAAGTAAAGTAAAAAAACACTTCACGCTTGTTCCATTAAATACGGCCAGGAGATCTGTATACTAATGGTATGTAAATTCGAAAAGCGCAAAACTTTTTTCAAAACGTTTAATTAAACTTTCGCTTTCTGTATAATAGCAACTGATTGTGGCAAAATTGCTTAACCATTTAATTAGTTTGCAAACCGACGTTTATTCAGCAGCTAATATTGGAGTGATAAAGCGGATGACATATAAACAGGCTCCAATATTATGGGGTCTGTTCCAATCTAAATGAAAAATGACCACATAAGCCGATTTTAAATAAATTCCAAAAGAAGGCAAACGAAACTTTCCTTGATTTCTATGCAAGCATAGGGCTAAAGAATTTTACGAAACCTGACCTTATTTGTCAACTTACTAACTGAATTTATTTCACCAGTCAAGCATCGTCATTTAGGTCTTGGTAGACTAGATATCCCAGGTTGTGAGGTGGGTGCTACGTCCAGTTATTTAAGGTATTCTACAAAATTATTAAAACTTCTCAATGATATTAGCGCATTTTACTTGACGCTGATGAATATAATTCTCTACTGGGCATAAAACAGACGGTACATCTAAATGTTTACATAAATGTGAGTCTGTGGCTCAAACTATACAATTGTGCAATTATGCAAATGTGTCATGGGTTTAATTTTTTATTATTCTAAATGTTTTTCTTTACATATTGTTAAATTTCTTGCGGAATAATTCCTAACAATCAGGAGGTTACTGCACCAAAACCAACGTCTAGTTCAAGTGCCAAATTAGCCTTTCCCTTGAGACATGCATAGTGCGAACTCAAAATCTGTGCTACCACAATTGTCCCACTCTACCCTGTCGATCTCCTCCTTTAGTCTCTACACTTATACTGTCAATACCAATGCCTTCAATAAGTAACAGCAGGTTTGGATAACACTACTGGCAATTTTATGTTATTTTTGAATTATCGGCTTCCACGTATTTCAACAAGTTAAATGCAGGTCGTTTTGTGTTGCTCACAGAATTAAATGTTAAGTAGCTCAAAGTTATGCGTGCATTAGTAATTTATCCGCCTTGGTTACAAGTACAAGGTAAAGCAAGTTGATGTAGTCTAATGTGGGGAACTGTCTATGTTGGACTAGTTTCGCAGTACATGGAAAATGTCCTATGGACATGCTAATAAGCATAAAGCAATATCAGCTCTGATATATAACAAATGATTATGCACTGGCAGGTGCTGAGATCAATGACCATGCAAATATTGGCTGATGTGGCATAGATAACATTACAGCATTTGTGTGCGTGAAAATTTGTTTACGAAATGCGGTATGATGATGGAGAAGTGATACCTGACATCAGAGAAGCCAGATATGGCGCATCAAACCAGTCATGCAACATTGAATGTAAGCAGTAGACAACCGTTTCAGCTCCATCAAAAGAAGAACCCTTTTGTTTCGCTTTCTCAAAGGTAACGGAAACAGAAGTACTTTACGAAAGCAGTTATCCGGTTTTTACCACCAGACTGAATGTAGAATATTACTTCGAAGAAAAGCAAATCATCACTGTGGATATGTGAGTTACACTGTTTTTCCATATTGGTTTTTAATGATCAATAAAATGTTTTGCTAAGAAAAGTAGGTTTCTGCAAACGTTGATTGTATAGGCGAACCCATACTTGCCCGAACAACTATGGCGCACATGTATAATTGCTTAGTTTCTTAAATGCGTCTGTTATACCTAAGTTTAATGCATATTTCTTATTTGTTTTGATGCTAAAATTGTAAGTCCCGATATAGTTGGCAACAGGAGGCATAATGTTAAAATGTTGATAGATTTTTGCAAACGTTACCTTATTCGCAAAAGTTAGCAAAATAAATTTAGGTGATAGATTAACATTTTACCATCAAATTATCAGTGGTTACACAGCCTTGCTGCATAAGTCAAAGTCTAGAAGAAACTAACTGTAAATTTGGCAGTTAGTGCTATCCTACCGTCCACAAATTGCAACACTAAATCCCTATAGACAAATGCTAACTAGATGACTTAGCTGATTTGACGGATCAGATAGACGATTATTGCCACGTAATTTCTAGTATAGTTGGAATGGGTACAGATGAACAATCCTCTTTTTTCGTTTAGATTGCATTGTAAACGAGAGGATAGAGAGGTAAGCAACTCGAAACCATTTGTTCAATTTTATCTATTATTTTAAAAATTACTTTCCTTTTAACAACAATCAGGAACGATTATATCCGCAGGCGAACGAAATTAAAAATTCTAAGATGTCCATTTTGGCACTTTTATTAAGTACTTTAACTTTTAAATTGTACTACCACTACAAGCAAAGTCAGCTATAATATTTTTAGTGGCTTATGTATTTGACTTTTGAGATATTTACACCTCTTCCTTTTTTATTTGAATGCTCCCTTAGTATGATTTGGTGTCAAGTCCATTCAGGAAACAAGTACTTATTTTATTTTCTGTGATTGCACTGTCCGGGAATTTGAACACAAATTGTTGAATCCAGTGAACTATTTCTTTGAATAAATGATAGTTCACACCATAAGTGTGAAATATTTGGCAAGATGTCACAGCCTCCTATTGAACAAAACGGCGGCACATGTAGCAGCGAAAACTTCCTTTATAACTGATCGGCTTCTATTTGAATCAGATATCCTTATCGTAGAATTACTCCTTTCCTTCCCTACTGTTTAGTCGTATCGCATCGCTTACATTTACCTGTTAACCAATGCATAATAACGTATCGGAGAAACACTACGGCCTCATTTGACAAAGCTAAGCACCCCTTCCTCCATTTACAAACATTTAAGGACTGTTCATTTAATGTTAGAGACTATACTGTAGCATCTGAACGTGACTAAATGCGTCTACAATCTTTACCATCGTTTTATCTCGAAGGCTTACGTAACAACGCTGTAAGTACAATGATTTTGAAAAGAACTTGATGTTGTCCTAAAAATACCTTTTCTATTAGCGTTATTTATTTTACAATTCCAGTATCGGTGGATCCTTAAACCTCCTCCGAAGGATTGTTATGACTGATTGATTAAGATTATCTTTAAACATCAGTCATCTTCAACATTACTGCGGTAGATGTTCTAGACATAAGTTCTCGTAATGATTGTCAATTTAAACCAATTCATCCAAATACACTAGGGCTAGCGACTTGCAAATTCCAATTTTAGTTGAGGTGATATGTCACAAACAAGACACCCGATTGCCAGATGACAAAGACCTAATGGGTTCTAATTCCGTGAACATAAAAAACAGAGTGTCAAACAACATCATGTGTCTACCAGCATTAATAAGGAAACCTTTTTATCCAATAACAAGTTTTATTCGTTGAAGTGTAATGTACTCCGCTGTCAAGAAAACTAAGACGGCAAGTGCGTTAAGGTACAGCTAACCGCCTAACGCAAGGTTACAAATAGGCGTATCAAGGTCTAAAAATTTCATAGAAATATCAAATGTAATATCCTTACGGCAGTGTTACATTTATATTCAGAGCTATCAAATACCGTGTCAGAACTTATAACGGATAACCTCCAATTGATATGAAAAAGATTTCTAATAAGGATTTTTTCACCGTATGAACCTCAAAGAGATTTCCAGATCAGGCCAATTGATTACAGCTTATTGGGTTGATGCGATGCAACATGATTCTTTAGTGACGTTATTACACGCTAACTTTGGTATTCAGCTGCCACAATTATCATGCCAAAATGTAATGTGTAACATTGGTACAACTATTTCAGCCGTCGCGTAGTGGTCACAGTAAAATTTATGCTTGTCAACTGGATATTTATGACAAGCTAACTCATTGTTGATGCTGGAAAAAGAAATCGATATTACACCATGTATACTTCTCAATTTATGCGGGCAAACTATGGCGGGAAGCCCCATTTCCGATTTGGCAAGAGCAAATCCCGTCGCTTCATTTTCCATTGCTTACCCATCGCTCTTGCCCAGATTAACGATAAGCAAGCCTGAATTATCCAGGTAACAGTCACTAATTAGCCCATCACTTATGGTTGAAAGCTTTCCAAAAAACGGTTTATATGGGATATTTACAGAAAATCATTTGTCAAAACGTATTTATTAGCATTTTGACCGAAATAATATCAATTTGCTGTTAACAATAAGCAGAAGACTTTCCTTGCATTGATATTTTGTAAATGGAAATTAAATTATGCTTGCCCGTGTGGATTGAAACCTTTGTAAAATTATTGCGCTCTCAACTAAGAGCTCCAAATAAAAAGTATTCTTTTGACTATTCTGATTAAACAGAAACAAATCAGCACTCAACTGGTTGGCCCATAATGTCGAATTTTATTAGAGTGCACTGGAATACATAATCAGCATTATGACCATTTGGAGTAGTTGATAATGCGTCATATTTCTCAGTGTTGCCTGGATTTCATAAAATTTGCATGAACAAAGGTGACATGTTTACCTCGCAAATACCGGCGCGTAACTAATGTCGGTTGTAATGAAGGCACCAAACGCATTTTAAATGATGTTACGTTATTTGAACCATTCCTTAACTATATCTGGTCAGCTTCATACGCTTAACGAAATAGGTAGCTGTAATTACGCGATCACCCAATGTCGGAGTCATTTAGGTCATTACCAGGTATGTGTTTTACGGTCCATGAACCAGATCTAGGGTAAATGTAAATTGAAGTCCTTAGGTCAATCGGGCATGATCCATGTTGAATGTCGGCAGCAAAGATCCGTACAACTTTAACCATTAAACTGAGGAAAGAAAATAAATATTTTACTAGGAGAAAAATTAACAAACGGCAATGTCTAGTATCATTTTGTTTATCGTGCGTCATTTTCTTGCTTTATTATTATTTCCAGGTTTTTACGATTATCTACAACACTATAAACTATTGTAAATATTAATGTGGCACACAAAGTGATATTCATCGATACATCACCAACCTAACTGATGTATCGCTCTCTCAGCTAATCATCCTCGGTTCCGTGTCAAAAACTGGGCGCCAAACTGATAAACCAAACTGATAAACGAAACGATTTTAATGCTACTTAACACCTATCTCATTTGTAGCCATCTGTCAACATCACTGAACATGCTCATCAGAAAAGGAGGAAGAATTTATCACTTCCATCAAAGTCTACATGATGCTCGCCGTTAGTGCGGACTTACGTTGACACTAAAGTTTTCCTAGATTTATGCAAATGAACCTATTTGTACTGACTCATAACAATATTACAATACTACCCTCTTAGTTAGATGTTGATTTCTGTGGTGCAGTCAAATTATGCACTAACTGGGGTGTCAAACAACGATTTAACACTGGATCCCCAAACTGGTTATTTGTTCGCGATCAAATTCACCGCATGATCAAGGGGTAGCAAATTCTTTGGCTTTCCATTTTATTCTGCATCCACGCATTAAGAATTGTTAGGAAGTATGTCGTATGGTTTTAAGTGTCATTTACATGTGTTCCAACAGGGCCTTTAAAACAGTCTAACAAAGTCATCGCTACAAGGCGAACGTCAAACGTATATATACATATTTGTATACATATATTAGAAACTACTGCATAGCATGCCAGAGAAACTAAGCATATTTATTCTAATATTTTAAGACAACAGGATTGTGTAGTGATAAGCCTAGCAAAACAATGACAAGTTTCAATTTTTCCGCTGGCCATAATTACTACATTGTATAAGCCTTTTCCTAAATACAGTTGTAAGCAATTAATTACTGGGACTTTCTATTTACCCAGTATACAACAAGTATAATGACTGCATAACTAAACCAAATTCACTTTGGGTAGGGAACCGACAAACATCCGTTGACAACAAAGATTGGACAGCATAAAATCAACACAGATAAATGAATTAAGAAATTCAGTTCACATCAATTTAAAAATAGAGCTTGCACTAGTTATAGGTTTTGGTTTTCTCTCAGAATTGCAATGAATGTGGGTCATTTGGTAAGAAAAATGACATTGTGATTTATGACAACCTATATAGGCTACACCACATAAAGGGAATTACGCTGTCATAATCGTCAGTTGTGTGAATCAGCTGTAGTTTAGACACTAGAAAGGAAGCGGAAATTATATAGGCAGCTGGGCTGGAAGCATTACTCAGCTTTACCCCAAGTTCTTCCATTCCTAGTGCGGCAGAAATCTAGTTCTGCCTCAAACTGAACAAGAGGTTCGCATGTTTTACCACACACCTTGCCCAGTTTGTTATGACAAAAATCAACGCACAAAAATATGTAGTTAATGCGGAAATCAATTCGGCCTGAAGTACCCTCAAGTCTGAACTCCCCACTGCACCTAGTCCTTGTAATCGGATATTCCTGTGCTAACACAATTGGTGTCATTAGCAACGTTAATCTCCCCCTGCCATACCCTAACATACTGGTGTGGGTCATCCGGTTCCAATTTAAGCAAAATTGAGCTGTAACAATCACGAAAACACGAGAACATAAGTATTCCTACTTTTTATTATAGTTTAAATATTCAAAGTGACATTGAACCTACTTCCGATATAATATATTAATGCTGACATACTACCACCATATATTTACTTACCAGTGGTCGATTAAGCAGGATAATAAAAAATACTAGGATTTTAGTGAATCGTAAATGAGCCGTAGTCCGTTGCCGTCGTTTTTCAACACACCTCGGTTTGCGTTGTGCATACCACCATTGCAGTTCCTATGATATTGAAGGAGATGATAAGTGAGGGCTAGATGAGAGGTGGGCAAAAATGAATGCTAAAAACGGGGGACTGCTCATTTCAGACAGCTGCTTCGTTTTCATCTTTAAAAGTTGACCTTTTTGATTAACACATCAAGCCTACAACAATCATTTCTGAATTTCGAAAATAAACGAGCATGTCTGGGTAAAAATATAGCATGTGTTGTAGAAATTGAGCAAGGTTTTACTTGCTTATCTCTTAGCTAGGATAAGATAATCCTTATGCTCCGCGTATACTTGAGTCTAATGCTGTGCATCCCTGTGATAGCCATGGTGTTTGTTCCAGTGGACACATCTGCTTGATTGCTCCGAACATATAAGGATGGATTCGCAGTGCGGAGCAGAAATGCGTATGTGAAACAATACTTTGTTTTCCTTGAGCTCAAGCAATTGTTTTGTTTCTGTTTGAATACCATTTTGATTACAGAAAATGTTTTGTAGGTCACAAATATTCTCCATCGGTATTGAGGTATTTTCTATAAACTGAGCTATGTAAATGCACTGAAGTAAAGTAAGGCACAACATTGATGATCAGTATGCAGCGTAGTTCTACTGAGATCATGCAATGGATGATAGAATTGTGACACCTTTGATGAAATGGAACCTTAGCCTTATTGAAGCAGGTAAGACTAAGCCTTGTAGCAAGCATCATTACCAAGGCAATATGCAACTCGAAAACACAAAATTAGAAGCATGTAATCGTTAGGAAATGAAGTACAAATTGTAATATTCAATTATGAACATTCATGTACAGATATAGAAATTGGCAAATAATTTACATCTGAAGTATAGCTTGTCCCAAAAATTTCTGATAATATAATCCAGCACATGATATCTAATTTACAGAAGAGTAGTATGCTATATGTTGGCATAAATATAGTGTTTACATTCCAAAGTGGAAAATTTTGGGTGTTGCTGTTCTCATAACCGGAACAACACAATGGCGGTTGCGTTCTGGTTTGGACACATCAGGCAGCAATATACCAAGCTGGGGAGGAACTCAGAGCCTGGCAGTTCACGACTGACGCCCGGAACACTACTCTACTAAAGAATTGAGAGCAACGCCAAGAAAGCGGAGAGGAATAAAAGTCGAAGTTTGGGAAATCGCTGTGTGGTTTGGGATGCGATAATTTGTCTCTATTGAGTCCGCGGTTCGATTTAAGGTAAACCTTAGCCATTCCGATTTTAAGCACCGTATCCGAAATGGAAAAACCAGGGTGTTGCTCCTCCCAACACTGGCAAACCACCAACGCGGTTTCGTTCTGGTTCGTAATCAGCTGATAGCGATAGCATAAGATAAACTGAAGCTCAGAGATACTAGTGTGCTGCTTACGCCCTGAACACTAAGATACTGAGATCCGCGAGCAACACCTAGGAAAGCAGGAAGGAATAGAAAGTTAACTTTGGGGAAACCGCTGTTTGTATGAGTTGCGACACACCACCTATATTGAGACCACATATCATTTTGAGGCAAATCTAGGTAATTCGAATTGACAAGACCATATCCGCGACGGAAATGCTTGAATGTTGCTCTTCCCAAAACTGTCAAACAACAACAGCAGTTTCGCCTTGGATAGGACTCATCATGTTGCGACAGCCTAACTTGCGGTAGAACTTAGAGCCTAGTAGTTTACGGCTAACGCCCAGAAAACAAGGCTACTGCGATCCACGAGTAAAGCTTGGCACAGCGGTAAGGAATTCAAAGATTAATTTATGGGAACCCGTGGTGTGGTTCAGTTGAGACAAGCAAGCTATATTGAGAACTCGTTTCACTGAGGTAAACCAAGTCAATCCGATCGTAAGGACCGCATCCAAAATGGAATTATTTGGGTTTTGCTCCTCCCAGTACTCGCAGACCACGACCGCAGATTCTTCCTCGTTTGGACCACAATTTACCATAGCCTGATTTTAGTGAAACTCAGAGGCTGTTAGTTTACGGCTTACCCCCTAAACATAACGCTACAGGGATCCGCGAACAAAGCTTGGCAAACGGAAAGGAAATCAAAGTCGAATTTAGTGAACACGTTTATAGGGTGGTTTTGCGACACGCAACCTCTATTTAAATCTTGGTTCAGTGAGATAAACCGCAGTCATTCCGATGGTGAAAACGGTATCCGAAAGGAAAATATTTCGGTGTTGATCCTCCCAACGCTGGCAAACCACGACTTTGGATTCGTCTTGGATTGAAATCAACAGATGACAATTCTCCGAGCAACTTTGGACATCAGAGCCTAGTTGTTCTCGGCTGACACCATGAACACTACGTTACTGAGATTTGCGAGCAACGCTTGGAATAGCGGAAAGAATTTCAAAGTTGGATTTGAGGAAACCGCTGTGTGGCCGAGTTTCGGCTCGCAAACCCCATTGAGTCTTTGGTTTACTTTGAAGTAAAGCTCGGACATCCCGATCGCCAGGACCGTATCCGAAATGGAAATCTCTGAATGTTCCTTCTCCTATCACTGGCACACCAGCAACGCGGTTTCTTCCATGTTTTTAAGCAATGCCGGCAAGGAATTCAAACTTGGATTTGGGAAACCCGCTGTGTGTTTGAAATGAGACACGCAACCTTTATTGCGACTTCGGTCATGCCGATCGCAAGGAGGATATCTGAAATGCATATATTTGGGTTTTGCTCCTCCAAACACTGGCACACCACCACTGCGGTTTCTTCCTTCTTTCATTTATCATTTAGAGATTACATGAGCCGGGGTAGAGCTCAGAACCTAGTAGTTCATGGATGACGTCTCGAAAACAGCGCTTATGAGTTTTGCGACCAACACATGGGACAGTGGAGAGGAATTCATAGTTAAATATTGGGAACTTCGCTGGGTGGTTAATTTGCGACTCGCAAATTATATTAAGGTCTCTATTTACCTTGAGGTAAAACTTGCTAAACTTGAAAGAGGGGGCCGTATCCGAAACAGAAATATTTCGGTATTGCTCCTCTCAACACTGGCGCAACAAGACCGCGGTTGCGTCCATGTTTAGACTCATCAAGCGGCAATAACCTTAGCTGGGGTGGAACGCAAATCTTAGTAGTTCAATGCTGACGCCTTGAAATCTAGGGTACCATGATTTGTGAGCAACGAATGGCACTGCCGAAAGAAATCCAAGTTTAAATTGGAGAACCCGCTTTGTGAATGTTTTCTGGCAAGGAGCCTCTAATGAGACCTCGGTTAACTTTGAAGTAAATCTCGGTCATTCGGGTGGCGATGACATTAACCGAGATTAAAATATTTAGGTGCTGCTTCTCTCAGCACTGGCACGACCAAGGTTTCGTCCTAGTTAAGATTCATAAGGCAGCAAAAGCATGAGCTGTTTGGTAATCAGAGTCTACGAGTTCTAGACTGACGCCCGGAACACTATGCTACTAAAGAATTTCCAACAAGACCTAGCAAACGGAAAGGAATTCAAAGTTGAATTTAGGAAAGCCTCTTTGTAGTTGGGATGACCCACGCAAGCTGCATTTAGACTTCGGTCATGCCATTCGCAACGACGGTATCCGAAATTGAAATAAAAGGGTTTTGCTCCTCCTAACACTGGCAAACCACCACCGCGGTTGCTTCTTAGATTGGGTGCAACCGGCTGCTTAGTTTCAGTTTTGGTTTAACTCAGGTTCAATAGCTCTCGGCTAATGCGATGCAAGATGCGCTAATGAGGTTTGCAAACAATGCTTCGAACAGGGGAAATGATTTAAAAGTGAAATTTGTGGATACCGCTGTGTGGTTGAGTTTCAACTCGTAACTTCGATTGATATCACTGTTCACCTTGAGTTAAAGCTCGGTCATTCCGATCGCGTGCACAATATCCGAAACGTAAATATTTGAGTGTTGCTCCTCCAAACCCTGGCACATCACCACCGCGGTTTCCACCTTCTTTGTAATCATCAGTTGACGATTGTATGGGTTGGGGTGGAACTCAGATCCTAACAGTTCACGGCCGACGTCTTAAACACTAAGCTACTGAGTTCTGCGAGCAACCACTTGGAAAGCGTAAAGGAATACAAAATTAAATTTGGAGAACCCGTTATGTGGATGAGTGGCAACTTGCAACCTCCATTGGGTCCTTTGTTCATTTTTGAGTTAAAGCTCGATAATTCAGATGGAATGGAACCTATCCGAAATGAAAATATTTGCGTGTTGTTCCTCCAAACACTGGCACACCACCACCGCGGTTTGCTCCGTGTATCTACTCAACAGTTTCAGATACCTTAGCTTGGGGGGAAATCATAATTTTAATATTACACGGCTAATGCCTAAAAATCTATGCTAACGAGATCAGTGGGAAAAGCTTGGCACAGTGGTAAGGAATTCAAAATTAAAATTAAAAATCTGCTGTGAGGTTGAGTTGCGACTCTTAACCTCTATTGAGTCTTTGGGTCACTTTCAGGTAAAACTCGGTCATTCCGATCGCCATGATAGTAGACGAAACGGAAATATTTGGGCGTTGCGCCACCCAGCAGAAGCACACCACGACCGAGGTTTCGTCCTGGTTGGGATTCATAAGGCAGAAATAGCGTGACTTGGGTTGGTAATCAGAGCCCAGACGTTCAATGCTGACCCCCTGAGCACTACGCTAATAAATGTACGAGCAAATCTTAAATGCTATACGAACTCCAAATTGAATATATGATCATGTATTACGTTTGTGTAGTGGCCAGCAAACGCTATTGAATACCCAGTCAGTCGGATGGCGTAGACGGTGTCCGAAATGGAGATATTTGTGTTTTGCTCCTCCTAACACTGGCAAACCACCACCGCGGTTGCACCCTAGATTGGGCTCATCAGGCTGGAATACTTTCTAATTTATTTTAACTCAGAGCTAGTGGTTCTCGGTTGATGCGATGAAAACTACGCTATTGAGCTTAGCAAGCAATGCTTAAAAGAGCGAAAATGATTTCAGTTGAATTTGAGGAAATCGCTGTGTACTTGAGTTCGACTCGTAACCTCCATTGACTCCTCGGTTTAATTTTGAGTTACACCTTGGTCATCCCGATCGCGTGAAACATATCCGCAAACGAACATTAGCACACCACGACGGCGGTTTCGTAATGATTGGAAGCGTCAAGCGCAATGGCAAGAGCTTGTTTGAACTCAGCGATTTTTACGTTCTGGATGACGCCAAGAAATTTGCGCAACGAATAGTTGCAAACAAGGCTTTGCAAGCGAAAGTTGATTCAAAGTTAAATTGTAGAACCTACTTTGCCGCTGAGTTTGCGAAACGCAATCTGTATTGTGACCTCGTCTCACTTTGAGGTAAACATTTGTTATGCCGATCGCGAGGACGGTATTGGAAATGGAAATATTTTGGTCTTGCTCCTCCTAATGCTGACACACCACAACGGCGGTTTCGTCCTCGTTTGACTTATCCGCTTGCGATAACCTAGCTGGGGTGGAACTCAGATCCTGATAGTACACGGTTGTCGCCTTGAAAACTAGTATACTGATAGCCGTGAGCAGAGCTTGGCATAGCGGTAAGGAATTCAAAGTTATACGTGGGGAACGCACTGTGTGTTTGAGATGAGATACCAAAATTCTGTTGAGGCCTCCGTAAAATTTACTTGATTATCTTGGTAATTCGGATCCTGAGAAACGTTTCCGAAAGAGAAATATCTGAGTGTACTATTTTTAACAATGGCAGACCGGTCCAAATATTGGTTGCGTGTCGCAACTCAACCACACAGCAGGCTCCCCTAATGCAACTCTGAATTCCTTTCTGCTTGCCAAGCTTTGCTTGTGGACCTCGGAAGCCTAGTTTTCTGGCTATCAACCCTGAGCCACCAAGCTGTTATTTTCACCGCTCCTCAGGCTATCGCCACCTAATGAGCCCAAACAAAAAAGCCGCTGTCGCATTGTATCCGTGTAGGGAGTAGAAACCGACAAATATAACATTTCCGATGCTCATCGCTATCGGAGTGAATAAGGTTTGCCTCAAATTGAACTTAGATCTCAATAGAGGTTGCGTGTCGCAAACCCACCACATAGCAGGTTCCCCAAATAAAGGTTCGAATTTCTTGCCGCTGGGCCAGGCGTTGTCCACAAATCTCAGTACCTAGTGTTCAGTGTCAGCCGTGAACTACTAAGATGTCAGTTACAACCCAACGCAGGCTATCGCCATCTGATGGGTACACACACGGAATAATCCACAGCCGTGGTGTACCAGGGTTTAGAGAAGTAACACCAAATAATTCCATTTCGGATAAGGTCCTGGTGAACGAAATGACGGAGTTTTACCTCAAAGTGAACCGACGTCTCAATATAGGTTGTTTGTCGCAACCCATCCAAACAACTGTTTCCCAAAATTCAGTGACAAAATTCTCTTCGCTGTGAAAGGCGCTGCTAATAAATCTCGGAGGACTAGTTTTCCGAGCGTCATCAGTGAACTATCAAACTCTGAGCACCAACCCAGCTCAGCAGATTGCGGCATGTTTTGTCCAAAACAGGAGGAATCCGCAGTGATTTTGGGAGGAGCAAGACCAAAATATTTCCATTTCCAATACCGTCCTCGCGATCGGCATAACAAATGTTTACCTCAAAGTGAGACGAGGTCACAATACAGATTGCGTTTCGCAAACTCAACGGCAAAGTAGGTTCTACAATTTAACTTTGAATCAACTTTCGCTTGCAAAGCGTTGTTTGCAACTATTCGTTGCGCAAATTTCTTGGCGTCATCCAGAACGTAAAAATCGCTGAGTTCAAACAAGCTCTTGCCATTGCGCTTGACGCTTCCAATCATTACGAAACCGCCGTCGTGGTGTGCCAATGTTCGTTTGCGGATATGTTTCACGCGATCGGGATGACCAAGGTGCAACTCAAAATTAAACCGAGGTGGTGGTTTGCCAGTGTTAGGAGGAGCAAAACACAAATATTTCCATTCCGGATACGTCCTTCTTGATCGGATGGACTGAGCATCCTATAGAGTTGCTTTGTCACAACAAGAGCACAAGGTGCCTTCCCTATATTCAACATTGAATTTCATATCGCTTTTTCAATCTTCTGTCGCAAATCTCAATACGGTAGGGTTCAGGGCGTCAACCCTGAACTACTCGGATTTTAGTTTCAAATTTACTCAGGAAATTGCTGTGTGATACATAAATCATGGGCGCAACGGCGGTCGTGTTTTACCAGTGTTGTTGGAACGACCTCCCAATATTTCCATTTCGAATATGTTCATCGCGATCGAAATGATCACTGTTTACCTCAAATTGAGCAGAAGTCCCAATAAATGTTGCGGGTCGTAAACTAACCATACAGCGGGTTCCCTAAATAAAACTTTGAATTCCTTTCCACTATGGTAGTCGTTGGTCGCAAAACTCAATATCTTAGTATTCATGGTGTCAGCCGAGAACAACTAGGATCTGTTTCCAACGCTGCTCGGAGGATTGTCACCTGTTAATTTTAATCCAAGACGAATCCAAAGTCGTGGTTTGCCAGCGTTGGGAGGATCAACACCGAAATATTTTCCTTTCGGATACCGTTTTCACCATCGGAATGACTGCGGTTTATCTCACTGAACCAAGATTTAAATAGAGGTTGCGTGTCGCAAAACCACCCTATAAACGTGTTCACTAAATTCGACTTTGATTTCCTTTCCGTTTGCCAAGCTTTGTTTGCGGATCCCTGTAGCGTTATGTTTAGGGGGTAAGCCGTAAACTAACAGCCTCTGAGTTTCACTAAAATCAGGCTATGGTAAATTGTGGTCCAAACGAGGAAGAATCTGCGGTCGTGGTCTGCGAGTACTGGGAGGAGCAAAACCCAAATAATTGCATTTTGGATACGGTCCTCTCAATCCGATTGGCTGAAGATTTTAAGGATTTATTTGGTTAGGACACAAGCGCTATTCCCTCTGAATTTTGTATTGCTTTGTCAATCTTTTCTCACAATTTGCCTAATGGTAGTTTCCAAGGCGTCAGCCGTGAAATACTTGTATCTGAGTTTCAAATTAATTTAGGAAATTGCCTTCTGATACGTACAACCAAGGGCGCGACTGCGGTCTTTGTATGCCAGTGCTGGGGGGAACAGCACCCAATATTTTCTTTCGGCTAATAGCATCGCGATCGGAATGAACGAGGTTTACCTCAAAGTGAACCGTAGTCATATTAGAGGCTGCTTTTTGCAACCCAACCGTACATCGGTATTCGCAATGTGAACTTTGTGTAGTGTTTACCTTTTTCTGTATCCTGATTATTGACTGCGATTATAAGAGTGTATAATTTCCTAATTTAATCTACTTGAATGCAATGAATGTGAGTCTAGTTCCTACTTCGGTCGATCCCGCTTTGTTCCCTACTATGTTTATAGCATTCTGCGCGCTAATGCCTGGTTATTGAAATATATTTTTCTCATTCATATGCTGAATTTTCATCGTCTAGCTGCACATTACTTGATTCGTTTCTGTGCTGATTGCCCAGATGCATGGGCTGTACTCTTGTCACTTTCTCCATTTTATTCCCAAGTTTCTACTATCTTTATCACTCCACGGCTAGCCAGCCCTTTTGAATCAAGCAGAAGGAGGTTGTCGGCGGCGTTTTTGACATAAAACTAATGGTTACCTAAGTCCTTCAGTACGTTAGCAAGCTATATTTTCTGGCGGCTGTCAACAAGCATTCAGACCTATTCAAAACTCCAGAAATTAGCGAAGTCGGCTAATATTTCCGCTCCACATTTGTCAGTGATTTAATGCTTACACACAAGTATGAATAGTAACAGAAAGGATTTGTTCTTGAAGAAAAACTTGGACGTTTTTGACAAAAGTAAAACTTAACCATGAGATGCCTCGCAGGCCAATTTGTCGCGTGATGAACGCATTTCGAGTCGTACCCTAAAGGAATTGCGGCAGAACTTGTCGTATATCATCACGAATTCTTATAAATTGAAGCGAGGAGGAAGAGATGAAGTTGAAACTGCACTGAAAAAATGGATGATACCCTTTTGTGAGCACAGCCAAATGGTTACTTGCCTGCTTCTGAAGAAATAGACAGAATGCTTCGAGAAAGGACTTGAAAATCCATGGATGCTACAGAAGAATAGTTGTAATGATGGAAGAATAGAAATCAAAGTGTGTATCAGAGTGCGCGTTGGCAAAAGATTTCCGCGGATAGAGCAGTCTTTGGCAATTGGCTGAAACATTGATTGCCTGCACTTTTAAACGTATTTGATGATGACAACGCGTACAAGGCGGACACACCAGGCTTATTTTACCGAATAACTCCAGAGGTATCTTTGTATTTTTGCCGAAAAGCTCAGCGGATCAAAGAAGCCATGGCTAAGATCACTGTCCTGTGCTGCGCGTATGTCAGATACGGATAATGGAAAACTGCTTTCAGTTGAAAAGTCGAAGAAACCATCAAATGTAATGGCGTGAACGTGAACACACCTCCAGTGAGGAAAGAACTTTTCATCGTGCAAGTCCTCGAACGGGACAAGAGCTAAGCCAAAGTAAGCGAAAAATTATGTCGCTTTTGGATAAGTGTACAGCGCATCTACAGGCAAAAGGCCTGGAAAACATGCAAATGAAAACGTTTACCGCAAACACGACCAGCTTACTTCAACGTATGGACAAAGGTGTGATTATGAATCTGAAAATCCCTTATAGGAAACAAATTGTGGACCGACTTCTTTAACTCATCGAAAACAACGTGTTATCTGTCTACTTTTTTGAGGTGCATGCCAGAACCAAGATTTCTATGCTCGATGCAATTCAGTTCGTTTCTAAAAGTTGGGGACTGGTTACCCGTTCAACAATGAATGCCTGCTTTCCACATGCTGTTTTCAGTCGAATTGCATGCGGTGCACTTTGGGATGATGGCGGCGGAAGAGATCAGCGCTTGCACAATTCCATTCGTCAAATCAGAAGATTTATTCGCCGTTGACAACCATGGGGAATGTACCACAGATCTGACAACTATTGGAGGTGAAATCATCAGTAAAATTCTTGAGAACCGACTAGAACGGAAGAAAGGCATTGAAGCAGAGGATGACCTGCCGGATGTCTCCGTGAATAACAGCGATCAGCGCCTGTCGCATTTAAGATCAAAGAACCATGAAGGATCTGTATAGCTAAGGACGTTTACATTGGCTAGGCAAAGAACACTTGTCCAAAGTGGAATTTATCAATGCAAAGTGACTTGAGTAGTGACGCAAAATAATGTCTATCTGAAGCTGGATTATTCCTCTGCAGCAATGTGCAGCAGCGCCAGCTTCTAAACCTATCCAGGAAAGATGCTTTATGGAATAATTATTAACTTAAAGGTCATTCCCTTCTGAATAAACGTCTTTTGTACGCTTTTGTTACAAGTACGTATTTTATCCTTCTTTACAATGGTCGTCTCAATGGTTGTCTCACTTTTGGAAGAATGGCAATATCGGTTAATTACCCATCCCACTTTTGGTCCACGTTTTAAAAGTACCGATGGTGGACAATAAAGCGGGTTCGAATGTATTTTTATAGATACGCGGTGCAATGGGGGCATTAATAGAGCTGTTGGATATATAGCACGCAATATCTGAAAAGTATCGTGTACGGTTAATCGCAGTAAGGTACTAATATTACACAATTTTAAAGCGTACAAGTTACATTGTCAGAGAAAAAGTACGTGTGAGCTTCAGTGGTTCCGACAAAAGTGAATTTAGTTCTTTAGATCAAGTTGCAATTTTGTCGAATTATTTTATTGCATCATCACAGCTATAATACAAACTTTACTCTTTCTTGGATAGACAATATGTACCTGGCAGATATGATATGGGTAATCACAATTTTATACCTAGCAAATTCAGCACAAGTATTTTATCTGTGCAACGTACTGGCATATGGAAATGCGCTCAGAATGAATGACGGAATAACCTAGCGGTACGATCACGCCTTCGTTTAGTTAACCCAAACTATTGGCAAGCAAAGTCCAGAGCGATATTTAACATCAACTGAATTGTGCAGAGTAGACAAGCAACCTGTCTTGTAACCAGCCCGTTTATCAGCTATGTGCCACCCATATTGTGTTTTTATATATTAACAACTTTACTGTGGATACCGTCTAAGAGTCTTTCCTGCTCCTGATGAGAGAAAAGCGCTTAGCAAAACAATTTTGCAGTCAGTATTGCAATAATAAAAATTACAAGGATTGTGGTGAATCCTAAATGAGCGCTAGTCCATTGCCGTCGTTTTTCAACACACCCAGTAAGGACTTTTAACAATAAATTATCTTTTGGCATATTCTTAAACCTAAAATATCGTCTTCCGTGACTACACTTTGTTACATGCAACGTTACCTAGATGATTTCGCGCCCATAACTTTACTCGTATTAACAGTAGTCAGGATGTTAAAGTGGAGATTAAGCCGACGTCTGATTTCTGTATACAGGCTAGAACGAAGAACGCCAATAAGTTTGATTTATTTATACCATCACATCTTTCAAGCAACTGGCCAATTTTACAACGTGAAGTTACTTGGAATAAAGTTATTCATCGCGAATCTCTTTCTTGTCACTTATGCATTTGTCAGGACTCAATAAGGCTCGGCTACGTTACCAGTACCATTGGAAGAGTTGTACACTGCGGCGGGCAACTCGAACTACCTTTGACGTGAGTAACCTATACAACATCCAAAAATCGTATACTGTTTAAGGTACTGGTCAAATTCATACACCACACATCTTAATAAAGGTTGCTCATTATTTGCACAAGAAATGTCAGCTCGATCGAGTTTTGTACAATATTGAATGCCAAATAAACCAACCATTAATTTATATTCCACGTTATTAGATTCGACGAAAGCCAAGAAAAATATATTGAAGTCTTGGCTCCAGAAAACATAACTACAGTAATACGTAAGTGTCATATTATACTCAACTACCTACGCACTTTAATTAATATCCACCTAATAATTTAATTGCTCTTAACAAGTAATGATTTCGTTTAAAAATGTTAAACATTCTACTTTCAGTATGCATCAGAGAGGATCCCTACTCGAAGGTAAGTCCCATCTCCACTTTCCTGCATGCGCATTTTCAAATGTTATTTGCATACATCCTTAATTTTCAGGCAGGAAATATGGCAGAACAACTGAGCAGCGTCTATCATGTACGCGTGATATCACAATGCGGGTCTCCTTTATGTCAACAGCCATTAAGTTGATCTGATTGACTCTACCCAAGTGCTAGTCTGCTTTTCCGTTCGAGTGAATTACCAAATGTTGGTTATTTCTACATGGTGCTCCTTTGATATTAGATCGCGAAACGTAAATCTAAGACCGGATATAAGGCAGCTTCGCTCATTTTGGGGACAGAGTGAAATATTTAAATTAAATACCTCATATGGCTTACACACTCTTCAGAGTTATTTAGGTATAACAAACTGTCTTTAATGAATCCAGCTGCCGAAACTCATGCCATTAGAACAGGGGAATTTTGCTTTCATTTCTGTCAAACCTACAACCGCAAAATTTAGTAGCACAGAACGAAGATACACTCTTGCGTTTTGTGATAAAATCCGTCCCATAGTTTAAAGTCAGCCACCATATATTTCAAGGTAATAATGCGTAAATGTTCAGGCATAGAAATGCAAGAGCTTTCAATTGACTTCTTGATGAAAAGATAAGCTACGATCAGGATGAAGGCTGTAAGGCAGAGTTTTAAATGAAAAATATAATTTCTCAGAACTTGTACAACTGATATGCGCTGTAAGCGACGTTGCGGTATTTTGCCTAATAAAATATGAACAGGGTCTAATTTATGAACGACGTGTGCTGATGCAGCTGACTACTAAAAGCAACGAAAGTGAATGCTGCCTTTTGCAGATATGGGTTAAAAATGCACATGTCCTATCAAAACACTTGTTGCGGCATGTCAGGTTTCTTATATCAAACTATATTTCTTAACATTTTATCTCACAAAGCCTGTATGCACTTTCGTCTACGCACTTGTCACTGTAGATGGACTATACTCCATTAAATGTTGTGTTTTCGATGTACAGTTGCAGGTTGTAATTAATGAATTGAAAGCGAAGCTAGGCTTTTAACTCAGGTGCTAATTTCTGTCAGCTTTGCTACTAGCCCCATGTGACCACCAGTCAATGGTGGGAATAGAGGGTGCTAAGTCTATGTATCAGCGTCAATTACAAGCAGATTTTCCATTATACGGCGGACTATTGTTTATTCTCCACTAACTAAACATTTATTCCGCTGTAGAGCACTGATGTTACAATAATGAAAGGAGTCAGAGATCAACGAAACACGTTAATAGAAGTGCAGCTTTAGTCACTACACCCACCGGTCCAGGTCAATCGGATCTTCCTAGATCTGGAGTGTGTGCGATAACGTGAATAGCAAAATGTCAGTATCTACTTGGAGAGTTCAGATGCCTTGGAATCGTGCACAGTAAATCTGACGAGAAAATAGGAAAACAGATTTTCAAAGCTGGGTACATTTTGCACACATTCAGTCAATAGCGTACGACTCTAAAGGTTATTATGTTAGTTTGTCTGAAGTTTACTGCCATCAAGTGTTCACTATTCACACATTACATGCTATTTTAACAACTAAATCGAAGTCGGTTACCATCTACTATAGATAATAATATGAGACGCACATATCTCATCTACAATAACTTACTTTAGCTCGATATGTTATGTTTTCACGTGCAGTCACTTGCTGAGTGAGAAACCAGTTCACTTACAATTCTTTGCAATCAGAGCTTTATTATTTTTACATAATTTTACTAATCCGTCATCACTGTGGAAAAAACACGACATAACCTATAGTAGAAAGCAAATACTGCGCTGAGCTAGCTACTCGTAAATACCATTAGGAATACTCGAATGCAATTAATGTAAAGCATGCATTCAGTGCGGGCTTTGGCGATCACAGGACGCTTCTGTTAAACTCCGAATTAGCGTTTTACAAGACCGCAGCTGAACTGTTGATTGATATCCAAATGAACATAAAATTACCATAGTTCATACATTCATGACCTTATTCCGTGAAGTACGTTACATTACATTTGTCTGCCATTTTCCATATAAAGTGATGCTGGTTCAACCAGCATGAAATCCTCACCTTCCCATTAGTTAAAGCAAAGCTCATAACCTTATCATGCATTGTGTACCACACTATTGACAATATTCATAGGCCGGGGAATTACATAATACATCATATTAATGCAGCTCCGAAACTTCCAACAGTGATGTTGCCATGAAGCAAACAGCTAAGGCACATTCTTGATTTCCGCACACCTAGAATAAATATTTCCACGATACATTTGTAGATCTTCAATTTAGCATTATTCTAGTTTTACAGTATGACTTTTGAGTACCACGGATATAGTTTCGGCTATTTTATATCACCCATTTGGAAATCTTTGATTTCTACTTTTCATATCCACTCATATAACGTTCATTATATATGTACATGTAAATACATTCTATGACAGCAGGCAATGTACCAGCGGGGAAAATTTTCGTCACATTAGTGTTCAAGCAATGGTTCTAGATTGTCGGACATGTAGGTTTGATTGATTCTGAAAACATTGCTGATATAGCTGCCATGTGCAAAAAAAATCGAAAATTAACTTCGGTGTACAAAATAAATGTAACTCATTTACACGACAAATTATGTGGCATATAAGGGTGTAAGGTCACTCCATCGCATTAAAGTGACAAAATCATACTGCAACTGATGGAAGACAGGAAAACCGTCGGCTCTATTTTGGCACCACGTGAAGTATCCGAAAGCTCTCATCCAAGGAAAAGGCACACATTAGCCCGACCTGGATTCTCAGTAAATTTTACATACCATTTCATCACTCCAGCAACTAGCTGGTTGCTATTTCCATCAAAACTACATAAGGTGACGGGGAAAATATGCATAAACTAAGATGAAACTTCTATGCAGTCCTCGGCACAGTAATACAGTGCAAGTCCGTGAATAGTGAACTGCGCTATTCCAAATCTAGTAACTTATTCACGATGTTCCATACTCTTCCCCGCAGCTCAGTGGTCCTCACCACAGACTGACCACAGTCTAGTTGCGGGTTTGAGCCCTACAGTGGTCATATGTAATGCGTACTACCGATTCCCAAAAATGAAAGGGCGTACAGTGCTTTTCTTGGTGTTGGTTCTTATCTGACTGAATTGTTATGATTAATTTGTTGTTGATAATAGTCTTACGGATGGGAAGCATGGTATTTTTGGGATATGTTATTTATAAATTGGCTGCTTTTTGCAAGCTCCGTGTGTCATTTATTCGCTAACCTGCAGTGAAAATATGTTGCAAATAGAGTAGCGGCATATGTACTAGTGATCACAATAATTATAGTTTTATCAGACTTCTCAGTTGTTTGTGACTTAAGCTGACGAAGGCTATACCAGTTATTATTTTATTTACTTGGAATATTGGTTCCTTAATCACAGTTCTTCCACTGGCTTGCTAATGCAGATCTGATCATTTGGGCCGTGTAAGTTTGTCAAATGATTTGAAGTGCCTTATTACTATTCCGAACTAAAAGCACATAGCAACCTCATTAAACTGGTATTCAATCAGGCGTAAAATGTTTGCCACGCTGGGTGAATATGTATGTAAAAGCAACAAAATACTCGAACAAATTACAGGTGGGAACTTAATGATTTTGTTTGTTTGTATTAGTTGTTCTAAAATGCATTTTATTTACAGGAAAACATATATTTGAAAATGCAGGGGCACAGTTTGGATAAAAAGGATCTGTTTGGCAAATCAGATCCGTACGTTATCATCTATCGGCGAAACGAGCGTGGACGGTGAGTAACTTTGGAAACTTTGGAACATGCTCGAAGGTTTCCTAACTAACATGCACCTGCTTCACTTATAATTTAATATATGAATATCAGCTTCCAACAAAACAATCAGACCTTTTGATGAATTTATGAACAAATAGGTGCCAAGACAGAGAGAGCAAATGGTGATCACTGGTTTTACTCATTTCTTGCCAGCAAAATAAATAGATGTTTGATAAAATTATAACAGATAATAGTTAACCAGCTTTACTAAGAATATACATTGAATTTATCATGTTCATGGTGACACATTTAGGGTTGGACAAGCAAGGATTTAAGATGACCAATCTGTCGTGAATTATGTCTCATCTTTATGCTTGCAGAATTCGAAGGGTTTTCTTTCCTCTAACTTACAGTAACTAGTGCTTATCTTGTTCATGGCTGATGTTGTTGTAATTTAATTTTTGACCATTCTTATTACACACTCCTATGACCGGCTAATTGTACGCATACAACAAAACGATCCCATTTAGTCTAGGTTATATAACCTAGTACCGATAACCATTTTAAGGCAACCCCCGGGTGGTTCACAAACCGGGATTACACTTTTAACAATTTGCAGTAAATCGTTCCCAAAGCTCGATAGCATTGTTGCTAGTAATATTCATATTGTGACAAATCCATGTAAGCAAATAATGATCAATTTAGAGCGAACATGTTTTCCAATACCATTAAACGTTTAGATGAACAACTCAGCGACAACTACACTAATTTAGGTTGATGTAAAGCGGTGCAACAAAAGTCAGGTAGGCAGCAGTAACCAAGCTAACAAATGTCCACTGGCAAGTAAAACGTCGAGATGACAGATACATCACTTTGGGCGTGAACAAACATCGAGACGCCAATCGGACTGGATTGAATTACACAATGAAAAGACGGACTGAGCAGGGAATTTTAAACTTCTAACCCACGAGCTAATTCACGTCACGTTAATTGGAGAGGCTACGCCGTTTCCATTAATTATACGAAAACCACCATAGAAGGTAAACTGTGTATGTAAATTTTGTCACACTATCGCACATTTTGTGTTAGGTTTACGGAACGTTGCCTGAAACATTGGAAAATAATGGATGAAGCGAACCTCAATAGGTTATTCACATGATTTATCGTTTATGATTTGCCATAAGTTATATGGAAGTACGCGCTATTGTCATCGGGGTGTGGACGTCCGTTTAACTTGCCTTTGGGAACATATCGTGCTGCAAATCAGTCCTTAAACTTGCTGGTCCGCTAAGTCAACTCAACTGGTAAGTAGACCACATCAGTTAAGTCGTCTAATAAGGTGCATTTTATTTGGCTAACCGTTATCAATATGAAACAGCACCTTGAACTCTGCTAAATAATATGAAATGATATTTGCTAATGATGAATTGGTTTTTCTTGGACAAGCAGTGTCAATACTTGCGCGAATACATGCTACAAACATTTGCGTTCATATGTCTGACGAGGCTTAACAGCGCTGAAAGCTTAGTTTTTAATGCCTCATAGTTGAACTAAATAAGGTTTTATGAAATTTTGCTACTGCATGAAAACACTGTACACCAAGCATGTCGTTTTAGTAAGCGTTGGATGAAATGCTGATGAATTCTAGCCTTGTGAATGGAAACGTAAATCTCTGCAGCGTAAACAGAATTCCTTCCATTAGGTTAATAACCAAGCGATACATTTCGCGTCGTCAAAGTTATGCTATGCACTGGCCATGAGGAGAAAATTTAGCGCTTTTTCTCTCGTGCAAATATACAGCTGTTCCTGTTGAGGCGTCTCTCTCAATTTGAATAACCACGCGTGTACCTCCCATGTATAGCCTTGCAACTTTAGATTATGATCGTTGAAATGATAGCACTTATCTATGAGGGAGCCAAGGAGCTTAAACAAATCTCTTCGGACTCGAAGTCTGTGACAAAAAAAGTCTCATAGATGACCAGGACGAAAGCTTTTAAATTCATAATCACGACTTACTCAACCAATTTTAGTGTAGCAATGAAGAAAACCGGAATCATTGGTTTAAAGGTGGACTTGAGTAGAAAGTGCATTTCAGAACTCAGGACTTATTCGCGTGAGTATTTGACTGGGGCACACGTATAGAGAAATAACCAGGAAGGTGAAGTAGCAGCGGTAGCCGGCTCCTAAGCTACCACATCGAGATGAATTTTCTTCGAAATATATATTGAGCTCTTATACAGCCGCGTGTTCACTCGATGCGGTAAAACTCAGAAGGATAAAGGAAATATTTGCACCTAAATTACGAGGATAAACTGGTACTAATTGTCCGAAGTATGATCAATCCTTAAAGATTAAAACAACGAAATGCATTCTTTAGTTGAAATTGATGACCACTTTACAGGAGAGGGATGAGATTTTCACAAAATGCATTAAAAGCAAAATTTACCCACATAGAAACTTGTCATAAAATAATACATGATGGTTTAATCACCATAAAATTAATACAGAATGTTACAAAGACTAGGGTAAGTCTCGATTAATTATAGATAGAGCCGATAGGTAACTGTACTAGGATTAACTCCATCACTCTTTGACCAGTGATATTAGCAGCCAGGACTCCAGGGGAACAGTAGTAGGTGTGTACGCTACTACAAGCAGTGCCTTTGCTGTGCTTTGCCTGGGTGAGAAGACAACCCTGAGATGACTAATATCACGGAATTAATATAAATTTTTTTCTTGAGTGACTAAATTTTCCTTGCTTTAAAGCCTGTCAAATAATGAACAGTTGATCTGCTATGAGCAACCATGTTACTACATGTCGATTTGCTTTCTTTATCACTCTATACATGAGATAAATTTCACTAGGCACGTAATAAAAGAATATGTATTCAAAGAGTGAAAATCTCACAATGCGCCACCATCGTTTGTAGATACGTGAAAAGAAAACCGAACCGTTTTTCTTTGGACTGCGCTTGGTTACTAAAGAACCAAAGTGGTAACCTATACTTAATACTGAATGCATATCATCCCTCATTAACCATGGCTGCTGGCAACGGTGACGTCCTTTTTCACTAGGAGTCACAACCCGTCTCTGACAACTTCAGTACCTACCGATAACTTGCTTGTCAACCGATACTTCTTACACAATCATATATTTGAGTTGGATGCTTGCTAATAAATGCAAGATCTCGGAATGGCTCTTAATGAGGTGCTGGAAGTAATCACTGCCTCTGTCAATATGCGTTTAGCTGGCAAGGGTGTCGGATACTTTACTGACTGGTCAAGAAGAGAATCCGATTACTTAAAGCCGACACAGAACTTACCATGACGTAGGAATGGGCACAATCCTTTCAAAGTTTCTTCGGCCGACCTTTTGAAATACACTGACTTGCCTGCATCTCCACTAATACCGCTTTTGCTACTACTGCTTCCACTTATTGGCTAGCAGCGAGAAACATTTAGCTTGTGTTTCTTGTTTGTTACTGCTAATAAAACGGCCGTCTGTGCTCCGCGCTGAATAGTTGGGTGAGTATTTTTCAACCGATTTTTCTATACATATTTTTGTTCCAACTTTCGACATAAATAATGCTCAAATAGTGAATTGAAGGTGACGACGTTCCAGTTTAATATACATTCCATGAATACAAAATTAGTTTATTTTATTTTATTCATCTTCGCGAATCCATTCACACATACCAACTTTTAAGGAAACAAATGACGATTCAATGCCCAATGACAAGGGTCATATTATTAACAAGTCAGAATTGCATTAACTCTTTTCTTCCAGAAAGGCACATTGCTAACATTTCCTACCGTGCGGATCCTTTACATAAAGAAAACTTTGATTAGGCGACCTGTACGTTGTTGAGATGGACACCTTTTAATTGGCAATCGGCTTCAACTCCTATTTGTTGTCTCTGAAGTGACTAATCCTAATACTTTATAATCATCCGTCTGCATCACCCATCCGAATATTAAGCCCGGAGAAAGGCGAAATAATAGGTATATATCAGAGTGGATTCGTCGTAGTTAAACAAAGCACGTGCGCGTGTTTGTAGAATATTACAACTGCACCATAGGTTAATAGGGTTCTATTTGGTTCCCAAATCTAGATCCTCAAAGTGGGTGTCTGGGGATTGTTTGACTTCTGACACCGATTTTGTCTCGAAAAATTTTTCGGCCACACCGTACCAATATTTTACCACAGAACTCTCGAAGCAAAGAGGTTAAGCTATTTGCTTTAGGTCCTGCACCAATAACTTGCACCGGTGGCCGCGAATACTGATTATTCGTGCATGTTCAGCAGTAACCTCAGCAGGGGAATTGACCCAGGTTAAATATTCTGTGCGTCATCATGAAGTCCACTCAAACCCAAGGATACGCACGGTTCACAGGCTTAGTCGTCTATATCGAACTTCGTAAGAAACACCCCGTAACTTGGGGATTAGTCTGGTAGCTACATGCTGTTGGCTTCTTAATCAAATTCTTTTGGCAATTTAAATAGGTAGCGCCTGGCCAAGCCCTACGTACTGGTACCGGAAAGCCCCTAAACTTAGTAGTATTTCATTAATTCCTTGGTATTATGTTAACATAGCGGAACACCTCCCGTTTATCTGAAGACTTAATGCAGTGGGGAACTAGTTTATAAAGAGTAAAATGACGATTATTTGGCGGTTCTCATATAATTGTTAAGGTAAAAATAAAAAAAATGAAACGCTTTTTTTGAAGAACGAATGTATAGGCCACAGCATCGCGTATGTAAGTATTCCTGGTGAACTTTGAGGAGAACCTGAAATAACCCAATACACGTGTTGCGCTGATAATGACATTTGGTTGCTACGGCATGTATTATGTAATGCAACTGTACCAATCGTTCAAAAGTCGACTTTTGTGTAGTATACTGTCAGAGAATCCTATACGTAAGCTAACAGGAAGTTCAAGCACTGCGCCGCACGAAGGTAGAAAACGTATCGTCAAAAGTTCAGTCCGCTGTTCTGCATGTCCTGCTAATACTGATCACCCCTGCTAACAGTTTTTGGCTGTTTTAAAAAATAGTAGCTAACTTGATCTGGGCATTCTATAAATTGTCGCACTTAAATGTGGGAGTCTTGTGGACTCCGATAATGTCCACTAAACGTCCCTACTTAGATTTTCATCATACATTGGTAGCAGAGATGAAACAAACATTTCCCTACCTCATTCTTTGTCGCACTGCGTTGTGCATTCTCGATGACGTTGAGCCGGCGCTTCGGCTAGGACTGCGACGCTTGTATAGCAGATTTTAGGTGCGGCCACACTCAAACACAAAGCACTTATCTAAAGCGTGAAAGGCAGAAATTTTGAAGGCCTTCTGCAGGAGACCGAAGAATTGATTTGCTTTCCTGATAATACAATGGACAATGTGTAAGCTCTAAGCAGATCAACTTGAAGGACTGTGGGATTTTAGTTTAGTGATGACACGCTATATTTTCCGACCATCAGCGAATAATGGAAAACTAGGAGAAGGCCCTCGCCATGTCATTGTTGAAGACCGTGAACAGTTGTGGTTGGATTACTGAGACTTGAGGTAGCTGAACTAGTCTCCTATTTGGTCAGAAAGTTACTGCTAACTCTCGGCTTCATATGACGTTGAAGTTTGCCTATCCAGCTCAGGATCGGATGGCTGAAACCTTACTTCTGAGGCTTGTGAAATAGACTAGGTTTATCCAGACGGTTAAACACCTTTTAGAAATCCACAAAGACGGTATCTATTGTTACACTTGATACTTAATCAGAGTCTATCAAGCACCTGCCGCGAGGCCGCGAGGCACGGCCGTTTGTCAACAGAGGAACTTCTCCGGTGCGACCATTTTGATACAATTCATGCATAACATGAACGGAATTCATGACCATGGAGATCAACGAAATCACTGTCATCGTACGACGTTTCTCTGGTTATACACGGCTGCCAACCTTGTATACATTACAGCGACGATTCCGTGCTTTTACCTTGTATTGACATGCATCGAACTAAGGTATCTTTGAATCTGACAAATGGTCGGTCTGAGTTCATGGAAGCTGCATTCAACGCTTTCAGGTGAATATTGTCTGTGCCAACAGAGCTCTATTCCTGCAAGAACCTTAGCCGCTTCAGTATATTCTTATCGGCGATTAGTACATGGTCAAGTGCTGACGACGATATGATCCGAATGGCAGTAAGCTAAAATGATGGTGCACATGTAGAGTTACGGCTCAGATGTCGCCCAAGATCAATTGACCGATTCTTGTTATCTTTGTGATAATCCATATGCAGTATAAGTGTAGCCATTAAGCATCTAGCTGTCTAAAGTTTGTTCATTTTTCTTTGAAGCAGGAAAGAATTAAGGTGAAATATTTTTTACAGCTTCCTGTTAAACGAAGCTTTGAGCTACGACAGAGAGTCGGTTCGAACTTTGCACAGAGAATCTACTACTTAGTCAAAAAAATAGCAACTTGGAATGAACTACGTTTCCGCTTCGGATGGTTGCACTGGCTTACGCCTCAGAAGAGCTGAAAGCTGGGTACTAGGTGTCACTATTTTTGTGTTTTCTTGGCCAATTGTGGTCCGATTTTGACCTCCATACGACGTAATTCTGATGACTGTTTGGTACAAAAATTTCACCAGTTACCTATCATTTCCTCTATCATTTCCCTGTTGAAAATGAATTTCTCACTCCTGGACTATATCTATTATTGTTAGGTGATAATAGTAGCATTGACAACGCGATGGCCATCCCCGCGTTTATGGTGAATGCCTCATGGATGTGGCAGCAGAACTCCAAGTCATGAGTTTCAGTTTGCTTCTCGTCGGAAAAATACACTTCAGGATCTATATGGACAAGCACTGATCATCCGTCCTGTCGTTGTCGGTATCCTTTTGGGTATTGTTATTTTTTCTTCGCTCAACGAAACGACCGCAGGCAAAGTAAATATAGCACATGACGACTACCGAATGTAAGATGATGGTCTCCACTTCGCTACCCGAATGAAGTGTCCTCTGAAACATGTTGGTTTGCAGTAGGGAACTATGTTTGGGTGGTGGGCGATCTAAATCAAATTGGCCTGTTTAGCCAGCATTCCCAACGCTTGACAATTGGCGTCCCGTTGTTTCAGATCGTCCAATAAATTATCTTTGGATTAATTTGCTTTTGACTCAGGCGTGATGAGACTTATTGTATTCAGCAAATGTTGCGATGTTCTGATTTTTACAATTTATGTTAAGGATGTGCTTTTTTCTCGGAAGATGTGATAGGTATATTTATTCTTTGGGCAATATTATTCGTTTCATGTCTGTTATAGAAGTGACCATTAACACTGATCTGGGGCTACACGCCGTGACAGCGGATGCGCATACTCTCAGTCCGTTTGCAATAACGGATGGACCCGGATTCAATAATTTAGCAAATGTCGCTAACGTGCCCTTGAAAGAAGCCACTCTGTCCAAGCTTAGGGTCACCGAGTTTGACTGATACTTGTCGCTTGCTTGTTTGTGAGTTTTCGTAGTTGGCTTAACTGGCTCTGCACTATGGACCACATGCCTGTTCTGGCTACTATGTATTAAATCTGAGCTCAAGTTTAGTAATCCTAGCCGTAGTTTTGCTGCGGTTTCACCACTGGACGTCGTTCACTTGAAAATTACGGTCATTTTGCCATTTTGCCAGCACAGCGATGCACTTTATGTGTGAGTTGTTCATATACTGTGCAAAACAGCAAATGGATGCCGGTGCGCTATAGTTCTTTCGTCTCTAATGAATATGATTGGATGCAATTAGGATGTAATTGCTTGGCACAATTAAAATATGGTTTAGCAAATGAAAAGTAAGTAAACAGACGGCATGTTTCTCGGCGGTGGGAAACACAATCCAAAGATGTGGTCAAATCGTTACTTACAGCAAAATCGTGTGGAAAAAGTTCATTTTTGTGATTTTTCGAACATTTTCGAGACTACATTGTGGGATTGAATGTTTGGTTAAAACTTTTAGAACGATTTCATTGTTTCAATTACTAATCATTACAACGAAATGCAAATTTACAACTAAAGTTTCACGGATAACTGGGGAACCGTCCTTAGGTGACGTACTCCAATGTAAGGCAGAACTTTGAAAGGTTTCATCTGCAGTTCCATGCTAAAAATGAGCATTTGCCGAGTGACTTTAAAGCAGGTAATCAGCATTTCGTTATCTTGGCATGTATTTGGAACCAGTCGGGAAGTCAACATTTCAGAAAGCTTGATAGACGACCGGTGAATTTATTTGCAGTAATGCACCACGTTTCGCTTTTGACTCAAAAGCTTTGCCTGAAGAAGATGTTGATTCAAAAGCAAGAAGTGCATTATTATAGCTATGTTGACCAGTCGGCTGCCAATCCTTCTGCAGTAATCTAACACCTCTTTAACTTATTTTCAGGACTTCTTTATATGCACTAGGTTTACAGCATTCAGTTTTCGGAGACGCGCATTTACTCGGCAAGGTCAACGCAGCGAATATTACAGCATGTTTGAAAAGCCAAACACCTGGATATAACTTGTCAGCTCACCTCCAAAACTAATGATCCTTAGAGGCGATGATGTTTTTCTTGACTCACAAACGGAGAGTAATCCACACGGACTTCCTCCAATCCATGTCCAACGCTTAATTAGGTTATATCCGTCTCCCATTATTTGTCTAGCTCGCTCGTTTGATCTATCCGGTCAATTTGGTAGCGCAACGAAATCAACTAAATATGCACACAAACCGTCTACCTAGTACCGTTACTCATATTTTTGAGTCAAGCATTTTTAATGCTCACCAGTGAGTTCATGGAAACATGTCATGCATGGGCCACATAGTGGCGTGGCAACTATAAATAGTTGCCAGATAAAATCGACCAACTTTTGGCCAACAGTGAATTAATAAAGAATATATAATAGGACACTGAAGGGTAATGCAAGTACTGATTTTAAATAATGAATAGTTATATTGTACTAGATTTCAAAGAAGCCCTGTAGCTTTTTCGATCAGCATGTACGGCGTGATCACCTATTCTAGTTATAAAAGTGTAGGGCAGATGCATAAGAGATTAATAGACTCATCCATCCTTTTCATGCGTTCAAAAAATATTGGTCTTGATATTGACGAAGACAGAATTGTTTCCTTTCCTGTGCCGTTATCCTCGGAACAGTCAATGATATAATTAGTTTTATATAACGAATGTGCTGAAAACCATCAATAATAAAAAACAGTTTACCTCTTGACAGCGGAGACACGGTCCCTGTGGTTGATCCGATCAAATTACTGTAGTGGGTCGTAAGGAACAGTTCCGCTCACGTTGTTCATATAGAGGTTACGGCTTGATCATTCAGTAGCTCAATCACGGTCAGCCAAATTACAAAAGAATTTATTTTAAATGGTAGTCGGAATCACTTCATATTTTGTGGTCTGTACGTCTGGAGAGGAAAAAGACTGCTAGAACTGCAGAAAGCGGTTCTCCCTTAAAAATATAAAGATGGGGATGTTCGCAGGCCTAGAGCAGTCCTCTGAAATTTATCCTATATTTTTAGTATTATAGGTTATGTTTTCCAAGGCTGTGTTGTTGTCTGACAAGCGAGGATACCTTCTTGTGACAATAAATGCGAGAACTCGAAGAGATTGCAAACGAAGATATGGGGTAAGGTAACATGGCGGCGTGTGATACCAATTAAGCCAGTAAAAACATATTTTTCGAAAGCATCTATTATGGAAATTTTGCGACTATGCAGTCATGCACATTTTACCTATTCAATCACATGTTAAAATCCCAGTAGTAGAGCTCGTCTTAACCCGATTCTTAACAGTTATGTACCGCAGGACCCGCCAAAGTGCTAAGCTGTACTACAAACGTTTGTTACTTAATGCTGTGGTCCGTACGGCCTGGATGTGGACAGCAAATCTTGTGGCTCAAGGAAGCAAATCTGTTTTCAGCCTAAAATCATCGGTGATATATTGTGAATAAGTTTGAACGGACAAGAGAGAAACACCATTATGCTCAACTATGCACGATCAACTTGCTGCTTTGAGGAATTTCTGTATTGGATACAAAATTTTCATTGTGTTGAGCTTAGTTGTGTCACAAGTATCTACGAAACAAATGTGTCATTAAATTAATTTCGACGGTTGGAAATTTATAACTTCTGTGCAAATTTTCTTAAATAACCTACCTACTAAAATAGTAGGTAGCTTAATATTTTTACGTTTAGATGTCCAAACGCACAGCGTCAACAACCCTCAAGGATTATCTGCGATAGCATGTGCCCCGCGTTTTTGGTCACCGTATTTTAAGTCTCTCATTATATCTTTAGAGCGTTTGAAATGCAGACATGCAAATCCATAAACGGTTTCCATTCCAAAGAGACATTCCCTGTACTTGGGCCGCAAAAGTAGAGTTAGTAAAAGAATTTTCACTTCCTGAGTAAACATACTTTATCTGGAAGCCACAAAAACCATACTATGATTACGATATAGTTTTGGTAGTTGTTTTCGTCTGCACCTCGTCCACTCCAGGTGTGCTCATTTGCAATTACTTGCTGAGGTCAGCTTCATTGTTTTATGATCACAGTTGAATTTGATTATCACAACCTCTTAACTTATGAAGATTCCAAAACGCTGTAGTTATGCTTGGTAATTCTCCTCTGTGTAATTCACATCCGTAGCAATTTTTAGTTGTACAGTGACCAAACTATACAAAATCAAAAATATATGTCTCCAGTTTGCTTGCTTTACCTTACGATGCCCATAAAGATAAGGTTGCAATTCTGCATACCATATTAAGTACACTGATTTTCTCCCTTTGTTACATAATTATATTATCATATTTTCAATGAAATGAACATAGTGCTACCTTCGCTACTTTAACTAAATTATTAGTATACTGCATTTCACTGGGTTGTGTGCAGGTTAACTGTCAAGGATTATTCACTACAAATTGTCTGTGAGAAGCCCTGTTGCCAGAGTTTGACTCAAATCCTCACAATTTGTGACTTTTCAAATGTATTACTTAGGTGTTGTAGCGTTAAATTCCAACTCAAATCATGAGAATTTCGCAGACGCATCATAATTCCATGTGAATTCGATTTCATTACCAGAGGTTCCTTCTTTTGCATGTAAAAGAACTTGCTCGCCTTTAAAATGTACGTCATAAGCTTGAAGTTACATCTCCATTATCCTGTTTGACACTAGAATGCAAATTCCGGCAGCTTGTTGGGGTGTTAAGCAAATTTTGCTTTAGGGTTACAATGAACCTCGACTTCTCTATGTTTTCTTGTCCACTGATTGTAATCAAATCGGTTAAGAAATCTAAAAAAATATGTAACCATCCTTGAATTTCTCTTGTCTGATTTTGAAGCGGTGATTTGATTTGATCCTTGAAAGTCTAACTAAGTGTCAACAGCAGCCATTCCAAGAGCGTGAATTGCTTTACGGATCCACTTGCTCGAAAGTGTCATGTTGCGCAACTGCGTGTCAGCAGTCTTGAACAATTCCAAATGGTGTTGCGTTTCCTACAGTTGGCGAAGAAAATGGTGGGATTACATGTGGCAGTTAGGGTTCCAATTTGAAAGCAACAATGAAATATAAAGGAAGTTGGACAGCTGGACAGTTGGCGAATTGGTACAGGGATATACTGGATAGGAAACTATATATTTACCGACCTGCTATTTGACTTAGAACACCGTGGCTACATATGTTGTGAGAGCCGATGAACTTTCTCTTCTGAGTGACGATGCAGCTGCTAGTTATGCGTTCCGGTAGTTGGGCTGCAGTAGAGAAAATTCAAAACAAACTTACTTAGGTCTTGCACTTACGAATGACTAAATTATTACCCCCTTTTTGCACAAAGATTATTTGCTCCTCAACGAGTGACACAATCTCACCAGTTAACAGTGGCTGTAAGTAGAATCACTTCGCTAAATACTAGATATTTTATAACGCAAAACTGGATGTACTGTTCAGGGTAACGATGCACACCATATGGTAGAAACCCTAACTAATGTGTTTCATTGAACATCCTAACCGATACCTAATCGCATGCAATTGTTAAGGTATGAATAAGCGAACGCTATCCCGGCATTTCACTACATAAATGCCTTTCTAACCGAGGAATGCATGCATTTGAGTTACGCACGTCCACATCCTGGCAAAATCGATTAAGATTAGGCAAGACGCTGAAAATTCCAGTGACCGATGCTAAATAGTTTAAAGCCCATATGCAAGGGCTAATAACCAGCAAACCCTTATACATTTATGTCAGCAATCCTCCAGTTTCAGAACGACGAATAAGCAGTTGATGTTAGACCGGCGAGATGCTCATGCTGATGGGCTAGATATATGCATTGCATTAAGTCGAACAGGTCATCGAAGCGATGTAATGTTCGATTAGGTTTGCTGCACCGAATATATTGGTGCAGTGTCCAAACGAATATACTCTGTCACGCACTATGATGTAATGTCCGCATATGTCGCAGCTGCTAATTTGACATGCATTACTGCGTTCATCACCATAAACTGGAAACTGTTCTTGCAGCCAACAACCAGTATTCATGGAAGCATCAGCGACGAAAATTTTCACCGTCCTCTTACATTAACGTCGCTTCTTAGAAGCAGAGCACAAAGCATATAACTCTGAGGTATCAGACATAGCATGTTTATACAATTACTCTTAGTTCCAAAGATAGTTTAAGTTACTCAACGCAAAAAGCTGTGTTCGTTTGGTTCATGAAGTTAACTTGATCCCAGAAACAGCAGCTAGGGAAACCATAGTGTCTGATGCACAGCCTTTTTTATAGACACCTTAATAGCCTTCATAAAATGTAGCAAGAAATTCTGCCACAGACTACCGTTGGTTGATGTACACATACACAGAGAGAGGTGGTCACGGTTTTACTAAATTAGTGGTGTGCGCATGAATATGATGTTCGACAATACTTCCATTTGTTATTGCTCCACCAAAAGTTTTGATCGGCATCTCAGTCACTGAAAAAACGGTGATGTAATGAATGCTATCCATCTACACACATTACTGTTTTGGTGTACATATCACTGACTCGAAATGCTTGTAGGTGCACTATGCACCTGGTCAAACTACTTGCCGGCCTCTTTTCGGGTTGTCTAGGTAAAAAAAACACAACATGGTTACTTCAAAGTGCAGACGTGATTTCATCATCCATAATCACAATGCAGAAAGAATATCTATGGCTGCTTATTCCCGCTAAGTAAATCACATCCCTTTGTTTGCCACAGTAATGCGTTGCCTACGAAATCACAGTGTCAACGCGTTAGAGCAACATGGTCTTCGTCAACATCGGTAAAGTAAATGAACCAGATTGCTGCTCAAGGCAATTCGATTGAAGTGTTTGAAGAGGAAATAAAAACTAATGTCCCCCACTTGGGCTATGCAAAGGCGCTTGATCGATTGATTCATCGTATCTTGTTACATATACCACAGAATAATGGCATCGGAGATCCCCCTATAGGAATTGATAAGTAGTTTTCTACGTGAATGGCCGTTGGAGGTTAGATTCTGCATAATTTGTTTGATCCGCTTGCTACGGTGCTGGTTATCGTGGAGCAAAGTTTTGGACCTTACCTGTTCTTAGTCTTCATTAACAATCTAGTGAAGGTTACCATGCCAAACTGCTTGCTCTTCGCGTACGATGTTAACATTTGGTGGGTGATCAAGTTATTAAAATGTCACGAGATCCTCTAGCTGGGAATTTTCGATTGAACGGGATCGGCTGTTTACGAAAGGGTTACAATCAATGTGTTTTCTTGTTCACAGATGCCCTCCACATTTGGCGCACATTATGACGCACGATCTGAAGGCCACGACTTAGGAGTGTGAGATTGGAGGGCATTTAGGCCTTTGGAGTCATCCATCCTCTCTTTGCTAATCTATGTTTACGTGCGATTCCATGTGGAATACACTATTTGGGCTTAGCAAATCTGGCTGAAGCGTGACCTTGCAGCGCTTGAGACTACGCAAGGTCAAGTAACAGAATATGGCAAGTGTTGCCGCCAAGTCCCGTACCACAAGTGTCCAAAGATACTCGGAATGTTAAATGGGCGTTACTGGCAACAATGAAAAGACCGCAAATTAGTAAACTAAATTCTGAAATGTGCCACCATCTGTGAATCCGAACAAACTCCAACCTGAGAGGAAATAGCCTGAAATTCAGTCAGCGAGGCAGTTTTCTAGATGGTCGACTAACTTGATCCTCCTTGATGTTTGCAAACTCGAGTGCACATGAAAACTCACTTATACATGTCCGTACATTAGCGGTTTTCCTAAAGTGCTTTGATATGCATCCCAGCATCTTAAACGTCGGTTATATGAAAGGAATCCCTCTAGTGGGTTTCTATGACTTATTAAAGGGAAAATATACAACCTGAGCATATATAAATCATTGTAATTTGACAAACAATTCGAGTATACTTTGTAATGAACATCAACCAAGTAAAATTAGTATTACCTTTTACAGGATGGTGATTCATTCTCACAAACTTGCTTCTAAAATGCTGTTATCGGGTCACTTTCCTGATACAAGTCTTATTTTATCCACTTGTGTAATCACTGATTTTGCAATTGGTTCAATTACAACCTACAGGACATGTCAAACCTAGGACCTCTGTCAGTCATTAAGCATTTTCCTATTGTTCTATACGAAGCAAAGCTTGATGTTGCATGCTGTGTTTGTTGTCTGTCGCCAAAAGATAACCAGAAAGCCACAATAAATCAGCTGGAATTTTGCTGAAACATTTAATTTATATCTAGGAACGGAAGTGAGTCGTTCGGATTTTCTCCTACACATGCTTAATGTTACCAATTGAACGTTTCCATTCACAGCTGACATAATGAGTAGAAGTTCACAATGATAAATATGTAGTTCTAAATAAGACAATGAGAAGACTGGTTTTGCAAGATGGAACGCTTTCCTGCTCACTCGCAAAATAAAAACATAAATATGAATCACTTGACAGAAAAATCGAAGGTTTGAAACTGATCACAAAGGAAAATTACGTAGAGGTCAAAATAACTGTTCAACGTGCTTGACGTTAGGGTCACGAGACCCAAAGAAGCTTTAGGGAGATTGTTAGTTGTTTCTGTACGCAAAGGGATAGGACGATGCTGATTAAGTGCCACCGCTTCGGCAAATCTCAAAACATTGGGGTTTTCATTTCTATAGATAACTGTAAATGTTGACCCAGGGTCAACCTGATGACCTGTTTCGAGTAGATGTCTGGCGATAGCTGATGCCGGCGGCTTAGATACCTTTTCTTGTTCGGCTGCTTGTTGTGTTGATAGTTTAGGAATCCGTTTCGGGATATGCTCCTGTGAACTGGAGGATAACAATTGCCTTCATTTTAGAATATGTCGTTGACCAGACGAGAAGACGGCTCCATAAAGCGTTCAGTTCACAAGAATGCCACGTGGAGATTACTGTATGAACACTCCAACAGCTTCGTCCCTATCCAATACAAGCGGTGCTTAATCATGACGCTGTTTAATCGAGCCCGCAGAATATGCACTGACTGTTTGGAATCGGAAGTGCTGTTTATCATACAGACGCTACGAGCCAACGGATATCCAGAGGCATTTATTCGATTCCACTGTAAACTGAAGGAACAATGGAACAATGGATTTATGCGGGTATAAAAGCTAAAGCTTGACAAATCCCGTAGGGTGATCAGTGCAAAAATCATAGAAGTTTGAAAAATTCATTGGAAACCAATTCAGTAAAATCGTTTAACAACGAGTCACTACAAGCTTCTAGACTCACCGAGTTGGAAGTGTCAAAATAATGATCCACTATAACTCCGGAGGGGATCATGAGGTATGGAGTATTTGGTTAAAAGAGTCACCGCCCCTTGAAATTCGCATGGGGCAAAGTGTTTGAGTTTGAAGCGTCAAAATATAAATCCACTGTTGAAATTTGCGTGGAGGAAAATTATTTTTAAATTATGGATTTTTGAGCTCTCAAAATTAGACTGTACTATGGGAGATAGTGTAATGAAGTGAGTGCACTATCAACTCGATTTTTAACTCGATCAGGTTGGGTGCACTGACTACAGATTCTGGGAGAGCATTCCAGGCTTGGCAAACACGCACGGAAAAGAAATTCCGTCGACATTCCAAACGGCTGTACTGCACTGCCAGCTTCAGATGGTGGCCTCTCATATTGTTGTTGTTACTGAGCTCCAGCAGATGGCGGCAGGTATGATTGGGGTCTGTCAGAATCTGAGGGTACTTACTGTGTTAAAACTGTCCGTCTACAATTACCTTTCAAAGGTGATATCGTAGTCTCCCAGCTTGAAAAACATTTACATAGAGCTATGCTTCGGACATTCAATGCCGCCAAATTCTGCCCCATTTGGGACTTTAGGAATTTGCCCATGCATCCAGTAAAGCCTCCTCAACCGATCAACTCCACAACCCATTGTATTTACCAATCCGTTTTTAACTGTTGAAGCAATCGCATTGGTAGAACAGATGGATCCTTGCGTAAGCGCATTAGAAAGCATTTTCCAAAACGGATTCCTAAACTATCAACACAACAAGCAGCCGAACAAGAAAAGGTATCTAAGCCGCCGGCATCAGCTATCGCCAGACATCTACTCGAAACAGGTCATCAGGTTGACCCTGGGTCAACATTTACAGTTATCTATAGAAATGAAAACCCCAATGTTTTGAGATTTGCCGAAGCGGTGGCACTTAATCAGCATCGTCCTATCCCTTTGCGTACAGAAACAACTAACAATCTCCCTAAAGCTTCTTTGGGTCTCGTGACCCTAACGTCAAGCCCGTTGAACAGTTATTTTGACGTCTACGTAATTTTCCTTTGTGATCAGTTTCAGACCTTTGATTTTTCTGTCAAGTGATTCATATTTATGTTTTTATTTTGCGAGTGAGCAGGAAAGCGTTCCATCTCACAAAACCAGTCTTCGCATTGACTTATGTAAAATGATAAAGAGAGCTCATGCATTAAATATGTAGTTGGCTACAAATCCACCCAAATTAGTGCTTATATTTCCATGGATGACTCGGTAAAACTTCGGAACTGTTGACCAGCCATGTGAGTGAATGAAAAGGCGATGTGAATCAGTACGCCGAGAGATTACGCCTTCAGGCGAAATGAATAATTTATACTACGACAGTTGTATGTGCTTACTTATAATGTTAAAGAGCACGCGCAAATACATGCGTTCGCTAACTTCATACAAAAGTAGCGTGCTGCTCATGAACGGCAGTGGGACCATCAAATTTAGAAGTGATTGTCTGCAAACACAACAACATTGTATCTTTAAGTATATCGGTAAATTCTATTGGTTACTAGCTAAAGCAGATTATACCTAACGGTTGTAAATAGCTCGGGGTGCGGACTTGGGTTTTCAACTCCTGTCCAATGAATGAATGATTAGTTTGCAAATGTTATGTGTTGCTAGACTGGGCAACATCGTCATCGCGAGTTCAATGAACTGTTTTGCATAGCCTTGTAAGCTATTCCGGGATCCAAGTGCCTAGTGCTCTAATTCTGATTTAAATACCACGCATCAATAAAAATCACCTACTTGTCGGCTTATGGTTTTTCCAGTGAGCTCAAGTCGAACTGGTGATTTTTGAGATCCAAATGCGTGGGTATCAATGAGTTCTAATCGTGGTAACAACTGGCTAGGCCGTGATCGTTCAGTCTTGTGCCAAGCTTCCTTCTTGTTTGTGTAACGTGGTATTTGTCACAATTTCAACAATTGACCTTACAGGCTGCACCAGCTTTTAACAACATTACTTGTTTATCTTTCACTTAAACGAGTTTACTCCTAATTTTATGTTAAGTACACCCACTGCATATTATTCCATGTTGCTCACCTATTGCTTCCCTTATGCTGCAGATTTCATTAAGCATATACTTCAGACAACTTCATCTATTGGAAAACGTAGGGGCAGCAAATTTGATCATTATTAGTTACGAAATTGCTGTAAGCTTACAATTTGGTAGTGTTTTCCACATCCGAGTACAGTCTAGAAAACATTTTGCATGCTTTAGACCACTTAAATGCAATAAATAAATAGGATGAATCAAAAAACGCGTATATTTCCCAATGGGAGACACAAGTTCTCTTTTGCGGAGTGAAAATTTTGTACTGAGCCAACGCATTTTGAAGACATGTAGGGATAAGTACTTCAAATGATTTTCGTAGTGTAACTGGACCTCAAAGTTTCCCCATTGGCAAAAATAATTTGATGTAACGATGGTTTAGGTAGGCAGTGCAATTTTCTGATGGTCAACGAGGTTTCGTAGTATTGTTGCAAAACAACGGAAGCGACATGATTAGTGCAACTCCGGAACTCAAAATATATATGTTGCTGGCGTTACAATGCTGACGGTGTCTTCAGGTTGTTAGCTCAACTAGTAGCAAATTTACCCGAAAGCTGAATTCCGCAATCTGACATAGTTAATAGACTAAACGCAATTCGAAATGACATTACCGTAAAAAGTGAGCTCAGTACACCAGCGTTACTTTCATTCACAAAACTAGGTGAAGAAAAACTTATACATTATACTTATACCTTATACCTTATACTTTTGCCACAAAATTTATAATTAACTTATTTAATACTAATACTCTTCAGTTTCATAATCTAAAGTCACGGATTCTGTTTCAATAGAGATTTAGTAGGAACAAGCAGTTGAATATTCGCCCTTTAAATTACCTTAAGTGAATCTTACTAATAGTGCACATTACATTTTACTTCTTTCTGAAACCCAGCATCGGTACCATACATTCATACGTCGAAACTTAGGATAAAGTGCCATACAGGAAAATAGAATCTGCAATCAGAGATTTTTAATGCACCATAAACTAGGATATCGCCCAACCTGCCGCTGATATTAACTTTTACATAAAACAAACTAGGGAATCCTTAGCTAGTCTGTTAAAGTTAGCGACAGTAATGCACTGGAAAGTAAATAACATCTACTGTCCTTATCTTGTATTCAGAATGACTGTAACCCCAAAGCTAATAATACTTTATCTTGATGAACTTTGTGAAAAGGTGTTCTGTCAGCACGGTTCCGTGTTGCGTGTATTGAACTGCTTTTGACTTTACATTACATGTCATACCATATTTCCTTCGACACACTGAGTACAGACTGCCACTAGAGATGTATATTTCGATGTATATATTTCGAATGTTGAACAAAACTATACTTACTAATAAACAAGGTTCGTTATATTTATTTCATAAATTTAACAAAGCAGCCTGCTGTTTGTTGGGGCACAACGGTATGATGAAATACAGCCCCAGATTTAAATGGATAGAGCCGCTAGAATTTTTAAAAATACAAGTTGCAACTTTCGCTTTTCCTTGAAAGTCTAATTAGCTTTATTCGCTGTTAGTGAAAACCAGACTGCAAAAATACGTACCAGTTGCCAAATCAACAAAAACAACCATCGTTCAGATTTGATTCATGTCAACCATTTCTATCATGTGAAAATAATCGCGGCTTTCTCATTGCTATGCAAAACTAAATATAAAACGGGACAAGCCTATGTAATTTCAGACACAATAACTTCAATCCGCATAATTTTGACCCCACAAAATTTTGCTACCCGGAAGGTTTTAAGATGCAAAAAAATGCTCAAATTATGACCGCCTTTGAATTTGTTTCGGATCATAGAACACGAAACTAAACAGAAAAATTACAACAGAATTTAAGTGCATTGGATAAATGAAACTTTAGGAAATAAGAATAACCGTGCCAGCGTAATGCATCTACAACAGCAATATAAGCAATAAAGCAGCAGCATGAAATCCACCCACGACTGTCCGCGTACCAAGGCTTATATTTTGCAGCAAGCTTAAAAGCAATTTTTGATCGTTTAGAACAACATAATTTTAATATAAAATACATACACAACTGCAATATCGCTTACCTTAATGTTACTAGACTTCAGAGAACGTATCGAAGTGAGGTCATCAAGAACACACTGTTTCCAGACTTCAGACCGATACTTGTTTGTCTAGACCGACTGTGCGGCGGCAATATCGATTGGTGAGTAAGGTGGTTTTTAGACTTATTGTTAAAACTTAAAATAGAACTTCCTAATTTTGTAACCAAAAGCGAGTTGTAATGCTTAAACATTTTAGTTGCATCTGATGTTGTGTGACCCAGTTATTAAACATATGCACAATTTTATGAACTAAAGAAATTTTGTGTCACACTTAAGTTGTGTGGCCTTAGTAATAAAGGTTGCAGCAAGATTGAGCAGCGTGATACCACGTAGTGCTACTTCAATGATTTGCCTGACGTCATCTTTTCGAAAATTAACACAAAGCGGAGCGTTTATTGTAACAGGTTTAAGCACAACAATTCCTCCACAATTCTAAAATTCTCTACGGGTAACACATAAGCGAAAGCTACAAGGAATACTGCGAAATACTGGGATACTGCAAAACCGAGAGCTGGCATCAGCAGTTGGCAGCGTCACTTTTCAGATTTGCCAATCACTGATACTGCGAGCGTCCAGAGTACGCCTGCGTCTACACAGGAACCATAGGTGACTTTGCATTGTATCACATACTGCTCTATCCACAAACTTCCTATCCAGTGTAAAACTGAAGCGATAAGACCGGAAGGCATGTTGATGGGAATCAAGATTGATTTGGTGCTGACCGCACTCCTTCAACACGCACATCGTTCATTTGAAGTACATGGGGAAACATGCTTCCTAGACCTACCTAAGGTGGTCTCTTGGCCGTAGCCAATTACACGATGGATAGATCCATCTTTGCGCCTTGCAGGTCAAAAAACCGTGCACCTCATACCCCAAGCATCAATTAACAGTCTCCGGGAGACCGCATTTGAGGTGACGGTTTTTGACAGGTAGGTACCTCGCGAATATTCATATCAGGCCCAGCCACATCGGAAATACCAATAAACAAACAGTTAAAATGTAAGAAAAATCAAACACTGGCCTGCTTTACACACCTGCCATATCAACCGCATTATTAGCCTCTGCCTCTTCGATCTTTGCCCAAAGTAATCACATTGATGGCTTGGCACTCGGGCTTGGATGAGGCCTAGATGACCGCATTTGTAACAGCACTGCATGATTGATGTCGAAGGGGCAGGCTCCATCGGGGCCAACCGCCTCCGTAAACGACGTTTTTCTTCATGAAGCAACTAGCTTTCTGGTGCTCATGGGCAACGGCATTCTGGATGTGGTCACACGGTTGATTGTAGTGCAAGGTAGCAAAGTTCCCTCAGTTTCCAAACGCTTTGAACACGCAACTAAACACTCATAAGACAATGATATGTGTTACTTAACTGTTGAGGACGGTCACTGATCACCAAGACGGATTGCTAAACGTGATATAGCTCGTTTGGTGTTATATCCCAGTTAGCTTGCGAATTATGTAGCCCATCCGATCTCCCCATGGCTCAGTGGCTTAACTTGCTGGCTGGTTAGCATCTGCATCTAGCGGTCATGGGTTCGATCCCCAGTAGGGGCTGTAGTATGTAGGTTGTGAGTTACTGGGACGAAGGACCCTAAGAATTTTGAATCAGTAGGTAAAGAATGATGATAACGTAACATAAATGTAGAATAAGTCCTCATGTGGATAAAGGCGATACTCCACTCAAGCAAATCAGATCCCATTTGTGGCTGAAGCCTCCATTCTATTGCTAGTTATAGTGTTAGTACCTGTTTCATTAATCACCTATAAGCGCAAATAACGATTGTTGCAATAGTTTGTGATGAAATATGTTTATTTTCTGGTGAACTGTTTTGCATTCTGGTTGCAGTATATCTGTCGATTAAAACATGACTGATTGCACTGAGTTATCAGTGCACCGCTTCTAAAACTATAAGAACGTCAAAAGTTTCAGAAATGCCAATTCCATTAACATGAGTTCAGAGTTTGAGAGCTTCGTGGCACACCTCACAAAGTCTTCAAGCACAATATAGTCTTCAATCGACTTTTAGCATAAATTATATTATTGAATTTCATGCTGCTCACGAATACTACAGAAGTTCTCGTGGAGGCAAACATGTTTGTGCGAAAACAAACCAGAAATCATTGTCGGAATTTTATTTAATTACTTATCTCTGAAGACGTTAGTAGGACTCCCTCAACATGAGTTGTCTCGATAAGAATGTTAATGTTAGGTGTGAAATTTCGTTGGATGCATTTTCCCATTAAATTTTGTGACGCACAGCTATATTCGCTATTGTTTTGAAGGAGAGCCAATATTCGCTTACTCTGGCAACAAGGATGTTTAGTGCGTTGTTAACGTTAGATGAGCAAATTTTGCAATAAATTTAAAAGATGCCCTTTTTTGGCCAGCGAAAGTGTGCATATAGTTAGTGTGTGCAGCGTGAGAGTAGCATTGCATTTGCTCCGTAGTGCAGGATGTTAACGAAGATCTTCGATTCAGTTGAGCTTTCTACCATGCCCACATGAAATTGCAGGCTAATATCACGTCTCTTTTGTCGTGTCAAATATAGTTTACTCCACATAACAAGTTACATTTCTGTCTAATAACGCAAAATAGTACATTACCTGGAAAATTATAAGCGGAAACTTCATTTATTTAACAGGTACCGCAGACCCATTTGCTCATTTCAGTCTGCCAAATTAACATTGGGCAAGATTTAAATCGATTACTTAGCAATCATGTAAATAATGTCACGCTGGAGCACGAATTTAGCTTACTTCAATGTTTTTATTTGTTTACAGCAACTTATGTTTTCGCTGCTTTGACTGGGATGGAGCTGTGGGAGACTCGTGAGTTGATCGGATCTGCTTGACGATATTTTGCAAATTAAAGTTATTTTTATCATATCCACAAACTTCGCATCCAAAATAATGTCAACAGCCAAAGTGAGCAGCCACTACAAATCAGCATTTATCCGAGACCAACTGCCTTCAAGTGCAATCGCTTAATTTTTCCTCTGCAAGTAATTGCGGTGGCCGATTGTCAGTCAGCAGAGAAAATTAACCAGTGAAGCAGGTAGAGACAGTGTAAAAATTGTTTGAGAACACGTATAAAAATTGCAAGCCTCAATACTTTTGATAATCCTGGATCATAAAGATTCACCCATCCCAATTGTACAGCTGCAACTTGTTTTTATTGCCATCTCCAAGTCAATCGAAGGATAGAGAATTTTGGAGAATCTACATTAAACAGTGCATAGCAAGCTGACAGGTAAGAAGCCAGCCTGGGGGCTGGGTTATAACTGCTGCTAAGAACAGACAGCATACCAGGCAAATGTTGTTGTTACTTAAAAACAGACCAGTCTGTTTGGCATCTCTTTCAACTACTCCTGGGAATGGACAAGTGTGACAACTCAGAACCGTATGCTTGTACAGCACTCTGTACCCAGCTAACCACCAACCTACAATTTAAACAGACAAACTAGAGCAGTTTTCATGATATTATAGGGTGCGTATCAATTAAGCGAGCGTAATAGGTATAACTCTAGTGAAACAGTTAATTTAATTCACAGATAGAGAAATCTGCGCAGAGTATGCAACAGTTTTTAACAGACTGTATAGATAGTACCGTCTTTCGTAGTAAACCAGCAATAAATTGCAGTAATTTTGCTACATAGGAGCTAAAATGCAAGTTTGAGAAAACAAATGTATAATTGGGACGTTTGAATTATTTGTGCGTTGTTGTTTGATGTGGGATAACTTAGAGAACAATGTTGGTTGCCGAACAAGCATTGCATTACAAACGAAATCTTAGTCCTGTTTAATACGGAACCAATTTTCTAGTGTAGTTTGTTCGGTCCATCTGTCATTACAGGACAAACAAAATGTCTAGGCTACGCTGCCTAGAGAATTATCACCATTTTGTGGAAAACATTTCATGCAGCGTTGCTTGTGGTGTAAGCATGAAGCCTTATTCGAGCAGGATGAATGGCAACTGATATTCCATTGAAAGCGCATAATAGTCCTGTTGGTCTGATCAGAGGCACTGGTGTAGTGACATCAGCGGATCGATTAAGAAGCTCTCATCTACTTAGTGAAAGCGAGAACTTTGTGCGGGAGGCTGCCACGAGATGATCGATGAAAGTAGAGTGCAAATGTGGCCGTATCCCTAAATTAATTAGCATCTTGATAGGTAGTCCGGAGCCAGGCATGATAATATTTCATGAATTTTCCCTGTTTCTTTAACTGAAAAGTTGTCGTATCGCAATGTTGAATGGATTAGTTCATAATCCAGAGAAATATAACGAAAGATTTGATGACTAAAACAGAAGGTGGGATAGGTTAACACCAATGCAATACTAGCCATTCCTTAAAGGCTTCATTCCAAGTCACACTACAGCACCCTCATGTTGTGCACTTCTGGTAGTCTACAGACAGCCTTCATTCTCGTTAATTGTAATGAAACCTTAAATCTAGTATAAGCCACAACAGAGCCGTTACTGCGACGTCAAGATCCGATAACATTTTGTCTGCTACTTAGATAAATCGTAGTTGTGAGTCACAACATGCGCTAACTCAACATCCACCCTATCTATTCTTGTCAACACTCTGTACGACACCATGAAATCAAACTGGCAGTGGCAAAATTTGCAAATAACGAGGCAACCATTGCCTAAGCTGGTGCTGTCAATATAAGTATCGGTGATGGGTTTGCCGTTTCGGAAGCATATCAGAAATGTTCACAATCGCGTATAAGCCAGTTAAAATTTAGCTATTTTAGGCTATCTGTACTTAGGTTTTACGTTCATACAGGGGATTCCAAAGACTTAACAAAATGATAATTTTATGCTAAAACTAGGGTTATACTTTAGTCAAAGCACAAGATAAATGTCAGGTTTTAATCATCGTTTTCTTGTTTGCATGAGGGTTTATTAGCAAACAATTGAATTAGTATGAACTACATATTAGAGTTCCTTAGTAGTATTTGCAAAAGACCAACCATATTTTGATTTTTAACATATTATTTTTTGAACATTGATATTTAGATTGTCTACATATCTCACCATTTTTATTTTGCAAGGTTTCTCACGCCATACGCTAATGCACGGTTCCCGCAATCCACATTCAGAGAATCCAAGAAATTCTAACTGAGCAAAATTACTTAGGCTGCGTTTGAGCAATTTATATTGCATTTCAAGTCTATAAAGTAGAAAAGATTCCTGATTACAGGTATATTATAGTGCATGAATAAACTATATACAGAAATAAACAGCTCTATTTGCATACCATCAATGCATATTCGAATATTTATCACGATCGTGATAAAAAGACAACGCAACTGAGGAAGTCTATATATAACTCGACGTGCGGAACATATTACAAGCAAATCTACGCACTATAGTACCATGTGGTAATTAATATAAAAGCTGAAGTATTGTCAGACATTGCTGCGCTAATTGTTACTGTTATTACTATATGCAGTAAACCACCTTTTAATTTACAACATTAAAATGAATACTTGGATTACCAGTGGAATCCTGATAATACAAGCAACAAATACCAAAAATCCCACTACAACAAAACGCATATAAGCTTGTAATTCTCTTTATATTCAATTAAAGCTTAATCGCTGCATTTATCCACTTTACAGCCGCGAACATAATTGTTATTTGCATTAATCATAAGTCAAATCTGACAATGGTTTAACCATCGTTTGGGCAATTGTAGTTCAAGGGCACTTGAAATACTGTAGTTGATTCATGAACTACCCATAAGTACTCGAGTTTAAATTGCGATATATAGCAGCATCGTTGTGGTTGGGAGTAACTTAGCATAGGTTGCAGATCTATAGTGACCACATATGGTATGCTTAAATGTTTAGTCTATTACTTTGTTGTTAAGACTTCTGAATAACAAATGTCTGAGTTTCCGCTTGATTTAATCTAAATCAAAAAATATCAGCTCTAGACATCATCCTTCACTTTGCCTTATACTACAGAAGCCTTCATTACGTTTCGTTCCTTCATTTATCACTATATTCCATTAATTAGTTGAATTAGCAAAAGCGAGTTTTGCATCCCTATTATTATAAAGCTTTTGCAGAAGCAAATTTCTACGCTTAGAATTGAAAAGTGCATTCGCTTTTAGTAAACGTTTGGTATACAATGGGTCCACCATTCCCACATGTTGCTATATAGTTAGAACCTGTTTTACATTAGCAGAATTCAGTATTGAAGTATAGAATTCTCAATCAAGGAACCTCTGCTAATATACATTTAAATAAAATGAGGAATCAAAGCAGTATACGTTTTAATGCAGTTCAGTCTAATCAAGTTTAAACTCATTTTCTCCTAACAATTTAGAGAAGAAGTGGATACAGAACTTGAGTAAGTCGCATCATTATTGCCCGAAGCCAAAAATTGAATAAAGTTCAATGCACCTATCAGTTTGTTTCTATGATCGTCTTCAGACTCATTTGCGCAAATACAGAGCATATGCATTAAACTGCTATATACACCTATCACTGGCGTCAGACGTGTCAGTCATCTCTAACTCACGAGTTATCAACCTATCCTCACTGGTGCATCATTATATTAGTAATATTTAATCACCCGACTTTAATACATCACGTATTTTAACCAAATTTCTGTATGTTCAATTTCACTCAGGATATGCTAGTGGAGCCAACCAAGAGCGAATTTCTCAAAGTAACTCATCTGTACAAAAAAGTAGACTTAGTGGATGAAGCCAAACATCAGTCCTTTTCAATATAGATTATCTAATATCTGTGAAATGCAATGGTCTGTTCGACTAGCAATTGTTTTGTGCTTACTGGTATTCATTTATCCTTTAGTGATCTGATTGGAGAATTTACCACTACGATTAGGGAGCTGCTGAAAGCTGGTGATAACGGAATTGATTATCAGGTAAGCATTGTGACTTCGACGATTTAGCTATTTTTCAGGTACGACAAATGCATATGCCGGATGGAGGAAACGGCTAAGTGATCCGAAGTTTAGTTACTTCACTTTGTTTACTGTTTTTATAACCCTTATATTAATGATACTGGATTGTTTGATAGAGATAAATATTTTATATGATTCTTAACCATTCGAATTTGTGGTCCTGATGCGGATTCTGTAAAGCAATAAGGCACTTTTAGACTAATCTTTTCGTTATTATTCAGATAATCAGATAAAATAACTTCTTTGTTGTAATGAATGAAATCAAGACTGATTTTTCTTAAAATCTGGAAAAACCACCCGAGCTACTGCTTTTTGTGCGTTGCTTAATGATCGAGTTTTATTCTTCTGTACAGTTATATGTTTGACCCTAGCTCAAGTGTTATATATAATGGCTATATACAGAAACAAGATTTTGTGAAATGTATTGTCTATTCGTTAGTTAAACCATCGCAGTACATTTATCCTGTAGCAATACATCAGCTTGATGTGGTAAGGCAGCTGAGATTCGAACATGTTACTACTCGGAATGTTCTTTGAGGACGAAGAGCCGATTCCTATGCATCCTACAGCAACCATATGAGACTTTTAACAAAACGATCAATAATAAATTAACTACGACTATTAAACTTTTCTCTGACTGCATCCATTTTTATTGCATAATGTTTGTAGGAGAATGATTGTTACTTTGAATCTTTTAAAATGCACACCTATCCTATTGTTTGGGTGGACAATTAGACAGATCAAAGGAAGGTAACCAAATTCAGCTTGTTAAGCTTAAGTGTTTTAAAAGGCAAGCAATGAATTTGTGATTAGTAAAATGCCCCGCTCCTTTTGTAAATTGCAACTCTCTAGTTTACATTTTACTGAGGATAATCAACATATCAGAAAAAGCGTGAGAGTGCAAGGCCCACCACCACTACTTAATTCATTAGGCACACATTTTGTGAACCCATTACTCTTTGGTTTTCCGCAAGCGGGGGGTAGTTTGTGCGGGACAAACTAACTCCCAAGGCATACGAAGCGTTAGCTACCATGAATAAAAGTGGTTATCACATAATCAGCTGGAAACGATATACTTGTTCGCAATCGTTACCGTGTCGTAGTAGCTATCGGTTGAAGGACGATAGAGGAAATTGATTAGTAGAAGGATTATTATTTAACTGAACAAGGAAACCTGGTTCATGTACTCCGACAAAACTAGTGAATGCAATCTGACTATATATATGGATATATCCACCGCTCGCCCTGATAAAATAGAACTACCCACCTGCGGACACAAAGTGCATATGAACAACGTTCGAGCCTACATGTGTTCGGTCCATGTGACGACGAAGTAGGAAGTGTATGGAACAGTTCGAAAACGAGAAAAAAGGTTATAAATGAATATTCTTGTACCCATTGTCATTATGAATTCCATAATAGTGTACCGGTAATGACGGTTTGTATAATTTGATGAAGTAGATCCTTTTTGAGAATGCACCTTGGATTTCTCATGCATACATCCAAATATTATACTTGTGTTTTCAGATATTTGCCGTTACTTTGTTTTGGCCATTGATGCACAGTTATAGCGTTTAGTGTTCTCGCTTCACCTACCATTATGGAAGCCTGCTAATGGCAAACAAGTGATTTGTTGATAAAATTTTGCAAAACCTCTGCTACAAACCATGTTCATAATTATAAGTCGTGAAGTGTCCTGTCTTCATTAGTGAGATTTAGCCCGGCTATACATTGAATTCCTATCCATTCTCCGTCATTCACCCTAGTAAAATTATTTCAACCTTTGGAGCTATACGACGCGATAAATATGCTTAATGCCGTGGATTATGAACAAATCTGTAAGACCATTTACCATGGATATTATTCGTGTGCGCTCAATCACCAGTTTCCAATGTGCTAAACACTGGATGGCTGATATTTCACTGTTTGAAGAGTATCCCAAAGTACTCTCTGCCAATAGTAGTGTCGACGTACCTAGCACAATGATAACACAACAGTCTCGTCAGGAGTACTGTTTCTAATTCAAAATATTCACGCCGCATACACACATTAGATACTGTGTGCTAGGATTGTTACGGACAGTTGCTATCTGACCGCTTCAGCTTATCAACCATGCAAAGAAGAAGCGAAAAAGATACTACCAGAATTCTGGACAGGTACGTAAGTTTGCTTATTTCAAAAGAAATAACTAACCTGCTCATTATTAACCTGCAGTAATCAATAGCTATCTGATACTAACGTTGTATTCACATCTTAAGTCGAAATATTAGTCTCACTGTTGATGGTAGCCAATTCTTTTACTTATTGCAGGCTTACATAACCATGTGAGCCCTTTCACTGCCAAACTCGAGAGTTTAACTTGCCTATTTTTATGTATTAAAAGGTTCGGTGCTTGAGATTTGGGACAAACTTTCGGGACTATGTGCTACGATAATAAACCGTCCCTCATAAAACCGATCAAATCGCTGACCTTACATTGTCTGCTCGCATTACTATTACTCAGAGAACATGTCAAAAACACGTTTGCTTAACAGTGTCCGATGTTGTTTCGGATCCAATGGGGTCACCTTTTATAAAGATTATGACACGTGGACGAATTACAACCAAATAAACTATTATATTTGAATCGGAAATTATTTTATTGATCTCAAGAGTAAAGACTTAGGGACTCTGACCTATGCGGCCACAACACTTTGCTCACTGTGTCATGTTCCTGTTTTGAATTATTTTATAAGTATATTTCCCCTTATTCATACGTGACTAGCTTCGTTCCCGCCATTATGTTAACCATGCAGGTTTAGTGGTTGCGTTCGCATCGTACTTAAGCCATGTGCACAGGTTTCGTTCCCAGAAAAATTGGCGCCGACTACTGCTTCTTGTAAAATTAGCCTAACTTTAAGTCTTGGTTGGGTCAAAATCTAAGCATCCAAATTTTCTTAGCAAAATTTATTTTTGTGCGTCAAATTGAAGTGGAGCAACTTTACAAGGCTTCTTACTCAAATAACCAAATTGTAGGCTTCGCAGGGCCCAGCGAAGACATTTCTGGTTCAACCCTCAGCAACAAACTGACAATTGCTTCTTACCAGATGTTATCCTTACTCCACCGAATCGTATTCTACCAGATGAATAATTATCCCGGTAGGACAGAAGGTCTTGTCGACTGCGAACAAAGGCAGAGAAGATTAATCGGCTTGCCGGATTGGAATACTCAAATTCCACTGGACATCAATCACATATTTTATAGTATACCGCCTAAAGTTAAAACGAATTTACAGACGATGGTTTTTTTGACAAAACGTGGCAATTATCTGGTATCCGAAAATACGTTCGCAAGGCTGTAGCAGTCCATTTCTTCTATTGTTCTACGTGTGGTTCCAGTATTGGCTAATATTCTTATCGATTGAATATACATCAAAACAAGCAATGAGAAGCATGTTAGATGATTATTTGCATTGTTGTTACATAGGCATTGCTTTATATGGTATTTATCTACAATTTTAAGACTAGGTGTTAGATAAAAGTATAGGAGTTTTGGCTTCGAATATTGCTACTAGCGGGAAAATGACCTGTCTAGAAATGTTGGAAGCTTCACAAGCTTAATACTAGAGATAACATTCAAAACTTTTCAAGACTCCGATTGTACACAGTTGCGATAAACTGCACCCATCATTCTTATTTCCTTAGTAGATCAGTATGCCTTCACCATTTCTGTAGGCCAGGGGTTGACCATTTATACTCTTATTCATGTAGATATGTTAGCTGTAAACATTACACGTCGAGTATTCCGGTTAGTAGGTGTATGCAAAATGACCTATCAAGGATAACTATTTAGGGTTTAGCCGGAGGCGTAGAAAGTGGGAGCAGGGGCAGTCCGCCTCAAATAGCACGTTACAGCGGGCCGCATTTTTAGTACCGTCATTTTTTCGAAATCAAATATAAAGGGCAAATTTCCACATAATCTCAGGGTTGATTTTTCTAATGTTATTCTGTATTATCAAAACACATTTCCATCGTGTCACACATGTAGAGGAAAATTCCCTCTTGGGTTGCACTATCTTTAAACTGGAGGTTTAAGGCAAACCGAGAAAATATATTGTTTTTCGGCGTCTCGATTAAAAGTAAAATGCGCTAAGGCTAGTGCGCCACAAAAAATGTGTACCTAGGGCTACTACCTTAATTACTCTAGCGTATTGTGCTGCGATCAGATGTGCAGTTGGGAAATTTTATGCCAGCTGGTCTGACGGGACAGCCAGCTTATATCTAGATGTTAATTAACAAAACAACATGGTGAATTGCCCATATTGCTCTTTCATACACAACTAGACTACAGCCAAAATAAACCCGTCATTATCCCGCTTCGTTTAACGATATTTGTTCAGTTTATGCACTTATTTGAGAAGCAAGGAAACGGTTGCAGTCTAACGGAGTGTCTATATGAACAACAAAATAAGGTATCTATCCAAATAGTGGTATTTGGTCCAGTTGTTACGTAAACTGTGTTCGCATCGTAGATTAGTTTATGCATTCTGATAATAGCGACCCATACGGCATTCTGACAACTGCATTTCAGACCGTGGGAAACGTAGTCTTCATTGCTGATCTTGGTCATCACCTTTGCAATATTCTCATAATATCACAAAGTAGAGCATGTTGCTTTATTTTCTTTAAATGTTAATTATTGTATTTACAAATGTATATTGTCTCTTCCGCTTATCTACTCATTCTTACTGACCGCAAAGCATTTATTCTCATATTTCTCGCGCTTACCTCCGATATGTTTGCCGCCTGATATCGGTTATGACCAAATTACCTCCCTATGTCCGTTAAGTATGTGAACAAAAAACTGTTTTTATTAGTCTCCACTCCATCCTTCTCTCCAAAATTCTTGCATGCGATATTAAGTCCGGAAGTAATTGTGCAGCCGGTTCCGCAATACAAGCTATGATCTGTTCCAGGGGTAGATTAGAATCGAGGAGTTGGTTCACAAAAGTATCAGTTACTTTGCTTTCCGAGAGAATGTATCTGTTGGCAATAGAATCAAATTATGTTGTACTGGTTTCTGTCTTTCCGTTTGACTACGTCTGATAATGACTGGATTTAGGATCACAATTCGTACTTCGGTTCGAAGACCTATAAATAAACAGTGATATATTTAGAGCAAATAAGTAAACCTGTACTTCCAAAGTTCTATGCACACTGATCTTATTCAGCGATTTGTGACAAATTATTCCGTAGTCCTCGCGGTGTTGTGCACAAACTTCAGAACAAACCGCCGCACTGATCTACTCTAGGTGACTTGTCTTTTGGGTTTCCACAAGGCAGATCCACCAGCAATATTAACCGTGATAAATCAGTGCGGTAGTGTTGCATAAGTTTCATCATGGTTTGATTAATATCGTTAAGGTGAAAGTCCAAACCGTCTGATAAGCAAAATTAGAACCGACTGAAAATCCCCGTCGTCGGATCTCAAATAGTCTATCTTATGCGTTTTGCAGTTGCTAGCATTTTGAACCATAATGTTGCAATATCTCACTAAGGGATAAAGAAGGTTGGCAATACGATTTTTCCTCAACCTTGGTTTATCACAGGAACTGATGAATCTCGTTTATGTACTTACATTCCTTAAAGTTCTGCTTTTTGTTTGTTCCGCCAGTTTGTTTGTTTGTTCTGCCAGTGGGCTTCCACCTAGCTGTTTATATTTAATGAACTACAGCAGCTTTGGTCTATATAATTTCCTACTAACATATTTCTACCCTCCAAAATCTGGCAAATTTTTGTACCAAAAATGAAGAAACCACCTGCTGATTCCCAGATGCTGCCATAAATATCGTCCAAAGATTGCTTTGCGTGTTGATATCTGGTGACTAACTTAGTGCTGACATATTTGATGACTACCTGAAAGACACGCATGCTTCCTTCTCAACGAAACTTTACTTGCTTTTGAAATTGCTTTCTGACTAACATCATCGTATCACAGAAACCACCATTAAACGTGACCAGTATTCCACCATGTGGCTTTCTTGACTGTTTGTTTGCACAAACTTCGAAACTGGCAAGTCTGTGCTTAGGCGAATGGTAAAGTGTTGATCTTGCTTGTTTTGAAAGTTAGAATATATTTGTGAAAAAGCACATGGTTTTCACAACAAGTTCTTTTCAAAAGTATGTAGTGCGTCCTTAAAGACGATTTCGCAAGAAAAGGTGGGGAATTGTTTCCCATACTTACATCGTCTACTTTTAATTGAGCAATATATAAACCACGCAGGTAAAACACTCAAAGTAATATACTTACTGCAGCACCTTCAAACTTGTACAGTGATCCGTGTTTAATACATTATGTAATCTCAGAGAATCGTTTCAGCAATACGAATTTGATTATAATCTATTAGTTTTGGCCTCGTCCGATTGTTTTTACATTTGATTCATTGATATCAATACTCCGTTTAGATCAGGGATTACAACGTCCAGGCCGCGGGACAAATGCGGTCACGTTAAAATTTAAACTGTCATGAAATATTACCTTCAAATTTTGACTCTTGGAATATGTGTAATTTTGTTATTAGGTTAATATCAAACTGAATATGGCCCTACACATTGTTACCATATAAAATGTGACCCTCCCTGCAAAACGTTTGGACACCTCTGATTTAAGTGATCCACAAATGTAAAGTTGAGAAGCTATATCATCAACCAGTGAGTCTCTAGGGCTTGCAGATTTTGGCAGCAGTTACAGCTGCATCAATATGCATGGTTTGTTGTAAACGAAAAACATTCATTGAGTCTTTACTATGAAAGTTAACGTCTCTTTAGCGTTTTAGGCCAGATGGAGTTATTCCCCAAGCGGTGTACTTAAATATGAGCATTTAAATCGCCTTCAGAAAATCTGATCTTGATGACTGTGCTGTGCTTTAGGATGTGTCATGTTTGTGTCGAGCACCTATTTGTGTACTAATTGGTGGTCTTTACTACGACCTCCGTAGCCAATCATGAACATCGTTACCCAGTCTTAAGACTGGAAACAAGAACATCAGAAGAAATAAGCTATGAAACAATTCTATTCTGCCGGTTCGTAGTCCTATATTATATTTTATATTTTATAATTTTGCATACTTATCAGTCACAAGCATGCGACACAGAGTTGTTGTTTTATATGTGTTCAAATAAAATCGTTTCTCTATGAACTGTGGGCCAGTCAGTACGCTTCGTACTTCCAGAGGAAGCTCAGATTCAATGTCTGCTTTTTATGTACGCACAGCAGCGGTCGTTCTCAGTCGATAACAATGGCTCCTAGTGGTCCGAGAATGAAAAGCCGCTGAATGTGCACCTGAAGCGTGAGTGCTTCATCCGGGTTAGTTGGTGGACGGTGTTTAGCAAATGGCTTGTGTATATCGAGGCAGCTGGATTTCTTGATGCACCCGTTTCCCTCACCACACCCCTGCCATCCGGCTGCGTAACCACTTGGAAATATGTTCCTTGGTTCTGACCCCCAATAATCGGTCGGCGCGCTTGGCATAGCTGTTGTTGTAGAAAACGATGAATTTGTACCCGTAATTCTACATGCAGTGCCTAGGTGTCGGTGTTCTTATCGAACACAAACAGAGGTATGGTTGATTTGGGCAATCAGATTTTATTCGCTTTTACGTCCACTACACTGAACTGCAAATTATCATACCTAGAATCTTTTAAATGTTGCGTACAACATAAAACTAATAAACAACGGGATGTTTATGAGCGCTTCGGTTCAGAAAACTTACATTGCAAATGCATACTTGATTGCCATGAAAGTGACATTTGATTCATCCACCTCACTGTTTACTGACAACACACGAGTCGGCTATTTTTGTTGCCACTGTTACAGACGAGGATTACAAGCGACGTATGAGAATCATCGGCGCCATCTTATGTGTGGTGATCAGCCTTGAGCGCTGCGCATGGGTATGATCGGGGTGGATAAACGTACTGCAGTACTACCAACAACCTGGGGCGGACCTTAGCCGCTAGCTATGTGGTAGTCTCTCAGGGAAATTATTGATTTCAGTGAACACCTTTAGAGCAGTGAGAACATTTAAGTTGGAACAAATATACATTAATGTAATATTTGTAGAGTTAAAAAGAGATTGTAATTAGCACGTGCTTGTATTACCCAAGGAACGGTGTCCCAGGAGTTCCACGTAATGTATCTCAGAATGTGTCTCATCGATAAGGTCAGCGTACATGTATTTCTGTTCATAATGTCAATACATGAGATTTGCAAATGAAATTTATAATGGTGGCCTAAGAACTGCACTCAGTTGGGATTTGCACCAGAACAGTACCAAGTTGCCACCTTTCTTGCGACAGTGGTTAATAATTTTAAAGTTTAAAGTTAGAACCGCGAATATGAAGTTCGCCTAGCGAATCCTTTTAACGCAAATGTCTAAAGTATTTCTGTGGACGTCATAAGTATCAGAAGAATAGTAATTTTTACCGAAATTTAATTTCAGGTATTGCCAGCACATTCCGTACTGTTGAAAAACACATACAACCATTCCATCTGAAATTTAGGAGTCAAAAAGTAGGCCAGAGTTACCAACTATTGGCGAAAACGTGAAGCATTGTTATCATACGCGTGGTCTGATCCACAGTGAGTCAGTACATAGAGTATCTTTTCAGGAATAGTTTCTTACCGTTTGAATTTAAACAAACTGAAGGCGAATGAGAAAACTGGATAAGAAAACAATATTATCCGTATACATGAGTAGGGGATTTTCATATGGATAAGGGAGGTTCGTCACAGCCAGCTTCCAAAGCAGCTAGTCTTCCACATGCTCAATGTAACTTGCATGGCAGTGGAGGATAAGACGCGCCATATCACAGTTGGTCTGTAAATCATGATGGTCCGAAGCTATCCCCCGTGGCTCAATGGCATGATCTCCAGACTGGCGGTGTAAGCCGCTGTTGGTCAGGGATTCGGTTCCTGATGGATCCGATGGATACGCAGTACTTATGATGCCCAACAGGTGGAAAATGCAGTCTAGTACTTTTCCAAGCATGTGCAACACTATCTGATTTGTAAAAATATTTACTTTCCTTGGATTCTTATGACCGCTAATTTTAGGAAGTGAATTATGCTTACTGTTTCTTATTTTATGTTTGTTGAACAAACTGAACATGACGTTTGCGGGGAATGAAATGACAAATTTGATTTAGTTCATTCCCTAGCGCGTTAAACGATGCCTTGAACGTGGCGCAATAAAGATACTAGCGTCTTGTTTATATAGCAGCGTAATACGCATTTAAGACCTCGGACAGAGGTAGGTGGAATTTGCATGGAACAAACGAGTATTCACCTTAAAATCTGCATTAGAGGCTACTCTAATCCACCCAGTTGCTTCAAAGCCGCCACACGCAACCCTAAACGGCTGACTCCGTCGCAACGAGACTGGACCTTAACGTGGTGCGACCGTTTGCGTACCCCATTGACCCATTGAGCTATACTGGGTGATGCCTCCGAGCATCTTGAGAGCTACTCCTACCAGGTTGGTCAATGTTGAGAGGTCAGACAAACTCAGTCTCCTGGTCCTCCAGGTTGGGGGTTTGAAATGGGATGGCGCCCATTTCTGTAAAGCTAAATCACTGCCACCCAGCTGCCTTGCGGACAGGCTTTTGTGCCAAAGACTTTGGATGAGGACCCTAATCGTCCTCCTGCCTAGGTCTGGGCGCCCTGGCAGTACCTCAGCCCACATACAACCATGACATTTTCTTCAAACATAAACTTCATCCTGCATCGGCCGTCGCGCTGATTACCAAGGGTCGCCTTATCTGCTGCATACAGCAGGGCGGATAAGCGAAAACATGCTACTGCTGACGCCTCCCTTCTTTATTTTCCACCTGTTTCTCTTACTCCCATCCCGGCCCCCATTACTACCCTTCCTTCTATAATTCCCAGCTTAATTGACAGCAACCAAAGTGATACTGGAGTAGAACCATCTGCAGCCACCATCCCACAGCACCTATCGTACACCTATCGGCAAAAGTCCCTTATAAGGCCACGCTGTCCCGTTCCCATGGCGACATTCAACGTCCGCACTCTAAGAAAAACAGGTCAGCAGGCTGCACTCGCACGCACCTTGGACACACTGGATGTTGATGTGTGTTGTGTGTCCGAAACTCGGATTAATGACCCTAACGGGGTTATTGAATTGACTGCACCCGGCTTATCCTCTCGTTATTGGTTGCATGCATCCGGAGACGCCGATGCGGCACTCACGCGTCAAGCTGGTGTAGGTATCATTCTCAGCTCCAAGGCTGAGTCATCGCTGGTTGATTGGATTCCGGTGAACATCCGTTTATGTGCAGGCCGTTTGACGACATCAGCTAAGGTGAATTCGCGATGTAAAACAAAACGTTGTTTGTTCGTGATTTCCGCTTATGCTCCCACCGACTGCAGTTCTAATGCAGTCAAGGACACTTTCTATCATGAACTGAGCGCGCTACTACGCAGTGCTACTAGTTCAGATATTATAGTATTTGCAGGGGATATGAACGCACAAGTAGGGCGTCTGAGCTCTACAGAAGCTCAGCTGGGTGATAATTATGGACTTAACTCCGAACGGACTGACAACGGTGAGCGTCTGCTGCAACTGTGTGCGGAGCACCAGTTGTTTCTTACTAGCACTGCTTTTAGACACAGTGGACTCAAAAGTGCCACTTGGCGTCCACCTGTAGCTGGCCAGCGATGGACCCAAATTGACCACATAGCCATAAGTTACAGGTGGCGTGGTTCCATTCTGGATTGCCGCTTGTACTTGAGTACCTGTGTCGACCCTGATCATGCCTTGGTTCTCTGTCGTTTCTCCATGAACTTTGCCGGAAGGAGCACAAAACGTCTCCTACGATTGGCAACGGAGAAATTGTCCCAGCCTTCGGTCAGGTAAGCCTATCAAGAAGCACTGTATACCGAACTTCCGCTGTCTTGTCCTAATGGTACTGAACTTCAGTGGAATAGAATCTCGGCTGCCATGCAGGACGCAGGAGCATCTGCTTGTGGCACTATCCATCGTCACCGCACTAGTCACCGGATATCCGAGAGGTCCGTGAACCAGTTGGAATCTAGAAGACACCTCCCAGTCTACCAGGTGTAGGATAGCGCAAGGGTCGAGGTGGACAGAAGTTGACTTCGCTGTGAGAAATGAAGTCACTGACGACCAAATTGGGTGCCGTTGGTCCGTCTCACCTACCGGGTTGGAGTTCACCTGACTTGCCTTTTGCTTGGCTGGAGACTTTGCAGGACACGGCTCGCAGTAGACACCAGTGGCGCGTCTGCTGCCGTCTTCTAATTGGACTGCCTGTTTAAACTGTGTTTGGTGCTGAGTTATCTGCGGGATAATGGCTGATTATGACGCGGGGCAGTGAAAGCCGCAAGGAAGCTTTCTCGCCGATGCCGTCTTATCTTTACACGATAGCCAGCTGTTTGTGACTGTATGTTGTCTACACAAGGTGTAGGCGTCTTGACCCAGAATGTTTGCTTAGGGCATTAAGGTTTTCAGGTAAGTCCTCCTTCTCTCACTCTTCTTATTCTTTATTTCATAGGTCCTCATAGTTGTATGGTAGCGAAGCATTAGTTCAAATGGCTGATGTACTGCTGTTGATCATCATCACCAAACGCTTGACTGCACTAGCGGCCTTGTCGACACCCGAATAGGTGCCGAAACCCTTTTAATTGACTGGCATAAACATTTGTTGCACAACTTCGGCACCAGAAACTAGAGCGAATTGAATTTTCAAGTTTCGTCTACGGGATCCAAGAAAATTGTGTTAAGAAGCAGAAGTTTCATGGGCACAGCTAACTGTACTCTGTAACTCACCGTAAATGCAGCCCACAAACCAACAGGTACTCTGCGAAGATTGCTTTCAAGACCGAAGGACAAAGTTAAACAAGGCAGTCAGAATGAGGTCATCTACAAAATTAACTGCAAAGAGTGTGACAAACACTACATCTGACAAACTGGAAGGAAACTCTCAACACTGATCAACGAACACAGAATGGCCATACGGAGATACGACCCGCATTCATTAGTTTCCATGCATGAAGACCAGGAAGGCCACCACTTCGATCTAGAGAACGTTAAGATCCTAGCCCGTGGAAATTCGAGGCAAGCTAGAGAATTCTTGGAGGCATGGTATTCTACCGACAGTTCAATAAACCGACATGTTGAAATAGATGCTATATATACGGCATTACGAATGAAAGATCACCGAATTACTAGAAGAAATCTAACGGAAAAGGGCGCTAGACTACTGCATTAAACGACGGCAAGCGAAGAGTCCCACACGCGTACACTACGAGGTGAGAATCAGAGATCGATTTCTATGGTCATGTGCTCGTCGAACAATCCAAACTCACACACTCACACTCACACTCACCGACGCTTCGTACGCGCCACACTGCTAAATACACTCGCACTGACGATGTCACCTCGAGTGGTGACGAAAGGTTTGCAGTCAACCTGCCGAGCTCAGCGAACAATCAGCCAATCAACTAAACAACCTGCGCTACCAACATTTGCTTCTATAAATGCAGATCAGCCAATACTATTAAATGAGGGTCGTCCTGGAAATTGTGCTACCCTACAGGAAACAAGAGTCAAATTTATGTTCAATGAAAGAATTATATCGAATCTACTCGGTCTATTTGCTGAAGCAGTTACTCTGAAAGAGCTTAACCGCCAAACAAAAAATGCCCTATGAATCACCCAAAACTCGTTGGTTTGTACTGAATTCCTTCCACATGGTTTAGGCCGGACAGATGTCTGCAGACAGCCACCGCTAATGTGCAGCGTGTTTTTGGGTCCAGTGTAATCTGTTAAATTGTGCCATGGAAGGAAACCTTTGTGATGAACCATTCTTGTCTCCTCATTACATTGGGCCCCAGTAAAAGTACCAACTATTCCTTTTAATAACGTTGCATGAGATCTCATAATAAAGCCAGATGAATCTTTAGGTCAAAACGATTCTCCCTCATGTGTAGTATATATTTTGCCTCAATTCAACTAAATGACAATAAGCACGATTGGGAGTTTGCACGTGTTTGGCACCAAGAAAAAGAAAAACGTCTCCAAAGTAACCAAACTATTTGGGTGTTAGAATTGCATTCCCCGCAGAAGTTTGGCCATGTAAATCGGGTGACTAATGAAACTCGGCTACAAAGCATGGGCTGGTGCGATGAGCCGACTGAGGCTGCTGTCTGTACGCGTTCGTTACTTTTATTCCACCAAATAATTACACGATGAGTTTTAACGTGGTTGCGCAGTTTCATTTCTGAATGCTTTGCTGATTGCACATGTCAGTGTGTCGCATGAAGATACTGAGCAAGCGTTCGGTAATTGCATCAAATAGTTTCCGATAACGCTTACGAATAAAAATACTATGGACTCAGTTTCGTGCAGCGCGAAAGGATGCAAAAACATCCGAAAAGCAGTTGACAACTAATTGCGTAGGCGTTCCGGGACCACATGTTGATAAATGTTTTTAATTTGATTGACCATGAGTGATCACTCAGGAAACACACTACTGCTCCCAGTAATCTGGGGTGGCAAGATTTCAGAACGAACAAGATGGAATCTTACGGAAGCTATTCGCGTGACAACCCCGTTCCATCATTTCGTGATCTATAGCATAACCACAACAGTTGATCACTTCTCTATCCTAACCACTTCTCTAAAGTGATAGGTTGTTCACTACTTGAACGTTCCCCATGTAAACCTATTTGATCCAGTCCTCTTTACCTTGACTACCCATCAATATTAATCACATTGGTCCTGTCCTTTGAATGCTTAACTAAAGGAAGTTTCGGCTTTCAATGCTTATGTGTAGCCTTACGTGTATACACCTCGCCCATATATGCGGGGGGCTGTTGGAAGGACAGATTCGCTAAACTGATTTTACCCAGATAACTATGCTCAGAAATGCCAGAAAACAGTTAAATAAATGGGACTGTGCATCAATCGATATCGTGGTTCACGAGAGTATTTTAGGGTGGCTTTCCGAGTCATCATTAATCCAAGCAAGATTTGGCGAGAGCATGGAGCATACTGCATAAATTTGGACACGGCGCGATGCACTCCAATTCACTCTTCTTGCCTATCCGACCTTGTAATTTTGACTCAAATTGAGAAAATTCCTTTATTACAAAATTGACATTCAAAACACAGTAAAGCGGCACCAACCTATTTATCTAGCGTGATGTAGCATGTAACCACCCATCGATGAGGCCACCTAATCCAGATGGGTACCTATTTGTGTTCACCGAAAAAGGGACTGCAACAATTCCCTCTGCATTTAAATAAACGAAACAGTGATTCCAGCGAAATTCGCGTCTCTATTTGAAGTATCCTTTTTGATGCTATTCCCTGAAATCTTATAGGACGTGCCTAGCATGGGCTTTTTTGATCATATTAAGCAATCGTTATTCATTCTAGAAAAGCTTCCTCGGTTAATAATAACATTATCCGTAACTTTCAAGAGCTTTTCCAAAAGATCCTAATGTATGATTTACTTTCCCATTCTGGCTTTACCAGCTCAATGTTCGTTTATTCTTCGCTCAGTCAAAATACTCCTTCCTGGATTATATTTTTGGAGGGTGAGTTTAAAGTAGTCGCAGTAACCGTTATACTGTAAGGTGTAAGCGAACAAACATTAAGGTCATTTTTAGAAAACTGATATTCTTCACAAGTATATTGCTAATTTCTATGTTTTTGTAATATTTTGAGCACTGTACTGGCATTGATATCAGTGTAGTTGTGGAAAGCCAAATTGGTTACGTAGGATATTTTCCAAAATCTGTGCAGGTTTTTACTAGTTGTTGGCTCGTTAGTCAACTTTTCAGTTGCCACTGTCTAGTCAAAATCAGGTTGAAATATCCGTCAGCTTATTCGCTTCCATTTCTATCATCGTACCTTTAAACCCATGTTCTTCGTACAATTTTCAAACATTATCATATAACCGACCGGATGTTAGCCGACGTTATTGTCCCATAAATTAGGTTATAATAAAGTTAGAGAATTATATGAAGCACAAATATGGCATTCTTCTGATATCTCCTGTGCTTTCTAGCTGTTTTGATTCAGGATAATTATTACAACTTTACTAACGTCTCGTCCATTGTAAGTAAAATATAAATGATATTTGTGAAATAATACCCCGAGAAAACATTAGAAATGCGACATAGCGAACAAGTTTGTTTTCAGTCAATCATCATCAGGTTAGTACAACCACAAATACGTATGTCTAAAATGAACACGTGAAGTACAGATGTCAATAAATCAAATATCACATCAATAAGTCTATATGATTAGCCCTCGACTCCACACAGGTCGGGCTAATCACATAACCTTATTGATGAGATATTTGATTTATTGTCGCCTGTAATTCACGTGTTCATTTTTGACCCTCATAATTGTGGTTGTACTAGCCTGATGATGATCGACTGAAAGCAAGCTTGTTCGCTACGTACTATTTCTAATACATAATGTAATTAACACTAGCCACTAGCCATATCCATCTTCATTATATATGCTTTAAGATCAGTGAACTGTCACATAATCTATGAATATGCAGCAAACTTATCGATACCATGTAGTGGAGATTATCTGTCCACATCATCTCAAACTTGTCAACTAGTTTTTCAAGATTACAATAGATTTCATTAGAATGTTCAAGGAACGGTTTATCGTTAGTAAACTAAGCTCAATAAAACGACAGTATGTACTTGTGTAAAAGGAGTTATTATGTTATCAAGCAGCAAATTCCATTTTCCCAGTAATCTGCCGTTGCTACAATTGCTCATGAAACTTGTGAATTTTCTGTTGCTCTTTGCAACAGCTCAATTCAGCTGCATATGCACTGTACCATGTAGGCGAGGTGTCAAATCATTTTATTAATGTATTATTAGGTCTACGTTCAACAGGGCAAACGTGAGCAAGTTGCTTTCAGCTTAAATGTTTGGTTCCTTTTTCAGTGAGATATCTGTTATCCATGAAGCCTACATATCAACCCATATCTGAAAGCTTAATCTTTTCTTCGAGTACAGCATTCTATGCTTGCTAGGAGTCGGCATATGCTGTTCGGCTAAAGGTTTTCATAGTCAACTTAACAGCCTAGCCTGTGCGTGCGACAACTTTATGCGTTTACTAAGCTTGCAACCGTCAAAATAAGTTCGAGATGGGAACCACGTGAATTATAACGCGCCCGTTATAACCATGCAGCAGACTGAACTTTAGTTTGAAAATAGCATGTGGCCTGTTTTGTGTAGTTAGTATTAAAGTCTGAGGCGTAGACACAAGAGTAAATGTACTGTGATTTATCTGTCAACATAATTCCTATAAGTGTTGTCCAAAAACATTATCCGACGGGGAAGCATGTTTTCCAGTTTTGTTTTCTTGTTTCATGTTAGATTTTCTGACAGATACGCAGTATACCTTGCGTAGCTGTTTTTTGTTTTGTCTATTACAAACATCGTGATATGATTTTCGCGTTTTAGAGGAAGCTCACTTTTTAACCAATTTAACACATGCAGGCAGAGAGACGAGCATACATAACAATGGATGCTTCAAATAAAATACATTCCATAACTATTCTTCAGCACCAGTATCAATGTCGTAGTTGGTGTGGATCTGTCAAATCACACAATGGTGGGTCAAATGCCTGCAGATCGACACGTTGAACTGGCTCGCTCGTGTAATGAATATGGGGTTGCAATTCAAGCAGTTATGGAAATACTTCAGGAATACGACAGGCAAGTGTCTTTGTAAAATAGTCAGAATCCGAGAATAAGCTGGTATTTTAGCGCTGCTTTCATTGTAGGTTTTGGAGCGTCACCAAGTAGCAAATCTGTGGACTATTTTTAAATACTAGGTAAAACGTTATGTACGAGAAAGCGGCTAAAATGTTGCAATCCATCATAAGTAGAACAGAAAAGAAAGAGGCCTATTTTTATATACTCAAACACTAGTATAGAAAATATTTCCTGAGGAACTGGTGTCGTTCATGAATTTGAATGTCGGCAAGCAGAAATAATCGGACACACGTGTCCGTCAACTAAGGCATGTATTATACGTAGAGATACGTTTATTACAAGCAAATGTGGCGAACGCGCGTGTTTTCAGAGGAACATCATCAAGCTAATAGGCCGCAATTAAGCATAATAAATTGGGCACGAATTTTAAACGTAGTCAGTCAATGAAGCGAAGTGTATAATCGATAACTTTACGTGATTGCTCTACCCGGTGTGAAGTGCACTAGAGTGGTGCGATCGTCAAGCTTTGTCCTTCTGGCCCGTGCGCCAGGATTTCAAGGACAGGATAATTGTCGCAGATTACATTCTTTGTATAAAATCTCACTTGCTCATGTCGAGCAATATATATAAAAAGCCAACCGGGCAGTTAATCATGAGTTCGTTACAATAATAGACGCTGTTGTAAGTTAGATTACAGTACAGCAGGATAATTAATTAAACGATTCAAAGTGGTTTACCGACATTGGTCAGGTGACTAGGTTACGGATGTCTTACGGGTGATGGTATATAATCATCTCCTCTCGTATGTGACCGGCCGAGGCAATTGTAGCGATTGAACCATCTTTTGTACACATGTGTCTGGATTCATCAATCTTATGCATACCGCCTCGGCGGTAGCAAGCAGACGATTCCTTATTCTGTGGTTTGGGTGTAATGGTACTTTATACACGATGTCAAAAGCAGTTTCTTTGTCAACCAGGTGTGCGGTGTCTATCAGATGGTTTGTTATTGCACTGCAGCTGGTTCTATTTGCCTGGTTGATGACCCGATTCGGGAGATGTTCTTTGATTCACTTACTTAAGTGTCTGGTAGTTCATCCAATATACCGCGAACCACACGGAGAGATAAACCGATAAATTATCACTGACTGGACACGATCAGCCACTTTGTCTTTGAACCTCGGCAGAACTAAAGCTTGGCTCGTATAAATCACATTTAGATCAGCTGATCTAACAGTCCGGCACGACAAAAAGCGGCGATTACGCCACTCCACTCGCCTCACATTAGGCAGAACAATAGCGTAGCCTATCGATTAGACACTCAGATTCATTGATTTACTGCGTTTACACCACATGTGTCTTTTTGTGTCTGCTTAACTGTGGTTGCAATAACCTGATGACGATCCATCCAAAGAAATTGTGTTCATTGCATTTGTTTATGACATCTTCATCGGGAATCATATCTCAACTATGTATTTGTATGTATACCCAAGGTTAGGGAAAAAGCAATGTAGTCAAACATCGCAAACTTATAGATTACCTGGTAGTTCTTTTGGACACTATGGATGATCGATTACAGGGTACACCAAGAACAGAACAATGAAAGCTAGTCGCAGGCGTCTGTAATAATTATTTTATTACATTACACAGGTAATTAATATTGAAAATGCAATGTTGCAAATATTTGCTACTGTTGCAAATGTATTACCGCATTTTAGGTTTGTATAACATGTTGTATTTCAAGGGCAATAACTGACGAGTATGTGCAATTCATGTATTATTATCCGTTATACAACAGCGACCAATTGTTTCCTGCTTATGGATTTGGATCAAGATTGTCAACGGGAGGCAAAATATGCCACAAATATCCCTTGGTGAGACAGTTCAAAATTATGTACATCATACATATCACATTCTGGACGAATTCTACTGGTTAATTACTCCGTATAACCTAAGCAAACGTTGAAATTTTTGCTTTTCTATTGCACGAAGGCACGAGGTATATGGGAGGTTTTGGATAGAAAGCATCTTCAAACATACCAGAAAATAATGTTTGCTATAAATAGCCAAATTATGCGAAGACAGCGATGGATAATAAGATTTATTTCGCTCAAATTTTAAAGGTTAAGGAATAAAAGCTTTCGTTTTGGATATACTAAGTTGTGCTAGTTTTCAGGAACATTTTTGTAACCGCGGGGAAAGTGCATACGCCCACCTTTTGTTAACAAGTATTATTTCCTTTTTCAACCAAATGCATACATCAAGTGTTGCGCATCAAATACTGCACAAAACAAGCATCACTTGCAGGAGGCCAAGTTGACCAGTTTCTTTACAATGTATAGGTGTCTGTTCCGCTTACGTTTTAAATATAATCAAAGTTTTGATGCAATGTCAATGGAAACGCTGTGCTTCGTCTGTCACTAAAATCTTAGAAAAACTGTTAGGACAGCAATAACTAAACACCTATCTCACCAGTGATATTCAATCTGCGGATATCAGTTGGTTTTAACTGTCAATAAAGGAGAGCAATTCCAAATGAGAAAGTTATACCTTATGTTCTAATATATAAACTGTGAACATAGTAATGCTCAAATATTACTGGATACTTTGTTTGCAAAATTGAGTTTCGTCGCTTTGTCAAATAGTTCTTTGTAAAACAGTTCATTTTATCTTACTTAGTTCTGTGTGCAATTCATCTGCTTTTATTATTTTCTGGTCATTAGTAAGTATATCTGGCTTGGAGGAAATTATATCCAACACTTACTTAGTCGACAGGGAAAAAGCAAACGTATTAAAACCTCTATATTTTGGGAGCTTGTGAATTTCTTTTTAGAAAGTGCACGGGAAAGGGTAACGTTATTTTGTATATTCGATAACACGTCGTTAGGTCTAATCTTTTTTATCGGACTGTTCAAACAGACCTCGCGGCAATCGACATGTAAAGTTAGGAACTGAATTGACGACGAAAATGGCGCACAATGCCAGCCCAATGAGAGCTAAGCCTAAAGCGTTTAAATTATATGCATATTGAGGAGACTGCTTTAAAATATACGATCTGGAGGAGAATGCACTAACGGATGTAAAGTTTTCAATCCTGCATGCTATCCACTTTGCCTAAGCCAAGTAAAATAACAAAGTACCACGACTGCTTCTGTTTGGTTCTACACAAACTGGATGTCTCTTTCAATCGTCAGATGTACAGTAATGCCAGTGCAACCGTGCAAGAGACTGACTGAGGTTGTAGAAGGAATAACTGCCGCTAGATTAGCCCCGTTGGATTTAGAGCAACCATAGCCCCGTGGTGGATGTACAACATCAAACTTCAATTCAGAACAGAGCAGTCAAGCTTCAAGTGAGAATAATACTCAAATGTTATGCACCTCGACCACGCTAACATGCTACGGTTCCGAGGACCGATTCTAATGATCCCCTCGGACAAGATACAACATCAAAACACTGCGGTACATACAACATATTTAGAGGGCAACAGCATGCGCGTTTATTGTTGCCACCCACTTGAAATAGGTACCATCTACCGTACCGTCGATCGCTGTCAAACTAGGAGTAATATGTTTACCAATGCCAACAAGGGATCCGGCGAGCCACCCGTTATCAGAACAAAACAAGCAGCCACACACTTATCTATAAAGTATATTACTAGTCAGCATCATAATTCGCTTACTGTGATCCTGTATGTCTGGACCTAAAACGAGCACAAGCAGCGGCAAACCGCTAGACGATCAGATACATTGGGACGCCATCTGTCAGTCAACTGGAATTCAAGCATAGCCGCCCAGTAGGATGCGCCTCCTCTGCCTTCCAATGGCTACAAACTACGGTAACCCAAGACTGCTCCGAGTTATGCGTCCATCAGGAAAATATCTAGAGACTGTTCTCTTATCAGGCACTCGCCTCCAAACAAGCCAATGAACTAATTGCATTCTTCCAGATGTTCCATGGAGCAAAAGCCAGGAACGCAAAATATACTCGGACAACCACCGTAAAAAACAATAAGTAACATTGCTCCGTTTCAACGGGGTCTCCAATCTTTAAACTCCAAGCGACTTATTGGCTCAAGCAAAATAGTGGGATAACTGGAGCTTTATCCGCGGTACACGCACTGGAAACTGTTATCCAATTTTAGATCATGACTATCATCATCGCCTAATTACAGAGGAAGCGGCCCACAATTGTTAGAAGTTGAGCCAAACCAATGATGGAAAAGGTTATGGAAACATGGCGCAATTTGGGCAAGAAGCTGTCGTCCGAAGTACGTATAAAATCAACGGGCGTCCAGCCATAAGTCAACAAGATAATTCTGAACCTGTAACTCATATATGCAGCCCCGTCAACTTGACGCTCAAAACCACAATGATTTCAAGGCATTTCAGCTGAGGTATGACTATGTTTGCAGCCATCTACCGATGCTGCGAATTCTCGCTAACCTGGATTTTCCGCAGAGCTAGCAGAACATTTTTCAACAAAGAACTAAGACAGCAAACCTCATATTAGTCGACAAAACCACCCACACCGAGATCAAATTTACAAATATATTGCTAGCTTCTGAGTCCTTCACCTGCATGTGTGGCATAACTCATGGTCATTTATATAAGGTAACCGAGATTCCTACTCACCTGGATTCCATTTCTTGGGACAAAGTCATGATACCTGAAACATAGCTGAAACCTGAGCTATCCTATGCCGAAATAGCTTTTCCCGGTATGACACTCGTCTGAAACGATCCGCCAAGCAGAGAAGGTACAGTAATCTTGTCTTCTCGATTTGATCTGCATGTCGATATCATCGACGATCCAGATCCGCAGTGTCTATTCCCTGGTGATTTATGTTTACTTGCATTGATTTAACGCTTACCAAGTTCAACCTTTGAAAAGGGGCATTGCCTGGCCTCAGCAACGAGTTGCACCTTGACAGTTATAAGGTCACTTGCTTTTGTTGGGTTTTCAGCCTACACGAAATCAAGTTCCATCTTCCCTCAGTGAACAATTTAAGGAAGATTTGCAAGGTGAACTAGCTGACATTGACTATAAGAAGACGTCGCCGCTTCTCCGAGATTCAGAACTGGTGACGATCCATCTATCTCACACCTTGTGTTCATCAAAAGAAACTGATAATTTATACTGTTAATATAAGTACGCTTCTTGGCCGTAGGGAGCATGCGACACTGCACTCTCGCTACACCTGCTACGCGGAGTACATCCGTGTACACAGCGAGGAAGTTCACACCGCTACCCATTACTGTAGACTCTTTAACCTCATTTAATTAACCAACTGATCTCTCCTGGCTAGAGAGACGTCGTCCGGAAGGAATTTGTAATCCCCTTCACAAGGTTAGTAGAAAATGCTCCTGAATCCAATATCTTTCGTGCAAGGCAAACAAACTCGTTCCTGAGCAGCTGGTCATGAAAATACATGGCCTCAAGGGATTTGGCCTGGCGCACTTAGAAAACATGTCCAACTGCGCAGTCCCGGGACGTATACATAAATTAGCGAAAACATTGCGTCAAATTTGTCCACAATCACAAGCGTAAACTGCAACAGCATTTAGCGACAAAATTTAGTACTAATTATTAGATGTTCTACGGACACGTAAACAAGCTTCAGAGATTGTAGTGCGGAATCCCAGTTCCTGGTGCAGTTGATAGTCTGGTGCACAGAACGAGAGATGCGGCCAAAGCACTTTGACAACAATGCATTCCCACTTTCTAAAGTGAATCGCCACCTTATCCCTTTTTGACACAGCTCACTCCGCCCCCAGTAATAAGCCACGTATCCTTCACCGCTGCAAATGTGATGTAAAGACTACTATCCTTGGCGTGCACAGCTCTGCTGGTGTGGAAGGCATAGAACAGGAGGAATCAGAACAGTCACCAAGAAATTTGCTGAACCGTTAGCCCGGTATTTTCAACAAACATTTGATGAAATCCAGTCTCCGACCATGTGGAAATGGCGAGTGTTTTCTCCTTTTTTCAAGAGTTGCAGTAGTGAGGAGCCTTCAAGCTACCGTGAAACCACTCTCCTCCCAGTTTTATCTAGTGATGAAAGGTATAATCCTTAACGCGCTCATGGGATACATTGAGGGCAACCACCTAAGTCACTGCAGTATGGAATCCTCCGAAATCGCAACTGCAACACAAACTTGTTACTTGACTGAGTAAGTCAGATGACATCAGTCGATGCCAGACAAGATGCTGCCGTAGTGTACTTTGACTACTCTAAAGCCCTCCTCTTCACAAAGTATAAAGCTATGGAATCTGTAACCCAGTGCTATGTTGGATAAACGACTTCCTCATTCAACGTCAGCTGAATGTGAATGCGCAGAGATCCATCCATGACTTAATTTAATTCCATTGTGGTGCACCCCAAGGACCGGCATTGGGGCCAAGTTCAGTCTTAGTATTTATCAATGAGCTTGCTAGTGAGCTCCAGTGTCACTTATTGAAATTTGCAGATGTCAGGAGCCGACATGACATCAAAACGGCGGATGACAGTACGACACTACAGAGAGAACTCGACAAAGCCTATACTTGGTTGTCCGAAAATTGACTCCAATTAGGGTTGACGAAATGCAACGTTCTTATTATACGCCATCAGTGGACTCACGAAAATCGCCTGGGAAAGAAGTGGCTGCAACAAGCTATGCAGGGAGGCGACCTGGGATTAATCGCCCATGAGGACCTTAGCTGCCCGAATCAGGCCGAGTACAGACCGAGAAGAGTCAGGTAGCAATTTGGCCTCTTATGAAGAGCGTTCACCAAGTTCAAGCCATCAATCTCTCCACAAATGTTTAACGTTTATGGAATGTCCTACGTAGTGTACACAACACAGTTTTGGTGACCTCGGCGCAAACGCGTTGCAGATGCGCTTGATGCTCCACAACGCAAGGTAACGAAATTTTTTAAAGGACTGTTTTACCTCCCCAGCCAATGCGGACTGCAAGTCCTGGTCTCTAACAGCGGCAAAAACCGACACCAGCGAGGAGAACTTATTGCGGTGAACCACATGGTGACTAACCACAATCAGGACCATCACGAGCTGTTGCAAATAAGCCACAATATGAGAACCCACCAGTTCAAATTGGCCAAAAACCACGGTCGACTCGATTGCTGACAAAAAGTTTACTCTCTTTGGGTATCTAGAATGCGGAATGCTCTTACTCCTCATGTTATTTTCACCCTAAAATTAACGCATGTGTAAAACGACTGGACTAAATTATGTCTCATCTTCATTCCGTGACACATTAGACTTTCATCAGAAGATTAACGCAGAGTGTATGCTCATCAGGCTTTTCCGCTACCTAGTGGTAAGCTGACCAGCATACGTCTTAATGTACATAGCACAAATCAGACATTTCTCTTTCTCTTTTCATCTCAACAATTGTGTATAACCGCTTGTCCTACGGCACTTGTCAAAAAATAGCAGTTTTGCCCGTACTATATCATGTTACGTTTTTCTATATTTAAGATTAAAATACCATTTGTAAAAACCTGGGAACCCAACACCAGCAATCAAATTTTACTGAACAATTATGGGCTATGTGATCTGAGAAACATCGCTATATTTATCGGAGTGATGCAGTGGGTTACTTTTAATAATATGATTAAGCTGAGGTTCAGGGTCCAAAGATTTTACGAGAGCCAAATTGCCCCTTAATTTTGTCAACTTGTTCCAACAGCGAATTACTCTAAGGTAGAAAACAATGATCCCAAATTTGAAGATTAGGGTTTGTCATTGAAAAGGGTGACTTTTATCTAGTTAAATCACGTGATTATCCAGTGTATGGAAAAAGTAGCTATTTGTAAACGTTCTCTTACAGTAATGGCAAGTGTATCACAGCAAAATTTCCGGCATTTGTACAAATGATTCATATATAAATTTGCATGGCAAGTGTTATTTGACGGGTTTTCGGATCCCATAATTAACATACCATTTTAATTTACGATTGTTTGCTGGTGACGAACTGAAACACTTCATCTGAACGTCTGGATTATATTTAAAATATAGGTGCCTATGCATGTAACGTCTGATTAATCACTAACGACTCAACAACCCTATGCTTGATAGGCTATTTATTCCTAGTTCTTTTTCTTATTAATATGTAAAAAATGAAGAAAATTTATTCCTAATATGTCGCAATATCAACCGCGAAATTACAATTTGAACCCAGAGAACATAATCGCCAGTCAATTCCTACCAAATAACCTGGATATGGATTGCACCGATTAAACATACTGAGCGATTCCCCGGTCGGAGGTGGGCCGCTCAAAGGTTTGAAAGGCATTATGCATTTAGTTCTACCACAAAAGCAAGCATAAGCATTGCAAATGCAGCAGAGTAAAGGATTATTTACTGCCTTTCTATCATACATTTGGAACGTTGAGCAGGAAACTAATATTTCTTCGTTTGTCTTTACAGCGAGCAAACTAAACCACACCTACGCAGTTTACCTTCTCTTCTTACCTCAAACATCAATCATTCTGATGTGAACTAATGCAAATTAGTTTTCGCCATATTCCGCTAGTAAAAACGAGAATCACACCCACTTTACGGTTGTTTGCAAGGGTGGGGTGTCAACTTTTCCGTTTTAACATACGGTTCCATTCAGATGACTGACGCTACTGGGACGGCGTTAAGAAAGTATAAAGTTACTTCTAGGTGAATTTTTTGCCTCATCACTAAGTACCGATATTTGAGTTAGCTCTCACTGACAAATTGCACAGGTGCCAGCAGAAATGCCTGACGGATGGTTGTGTGAGTTAGCCGTAAATTAGGCTACTCTCTCTAGACGAAATTGTCTGCTATCTTCTAAGGAAGGACATGGCAGAGATTCTGGTTTCTTATTGTGCATGTACCTGCGCACCTCGCCCCTTGAGGCTATTCAACTTTTTTAAATATGAAGTGTGCTACTAAGTAAAGAACGACTGTTGAAGTGCTTTGTATTCTCATTTATTTTAGGTTTTTCTGTGTTCATAAGGCTAATGAAATTTGGCTTACTTTACTTTCTTTTATGCCAACTACCTACTGTATATACATATTACTATAAATATCAGTACTCAGGTACAAACATTTAAAATGGTTTTGGCTACATCCATACTGCCCCGTCATTTCCCGGCATTCGGGCTAGAAATTTCCCCAGTGCAAGAAAACATCCGTTACATGCAACCGAATTGATTCAACACCCGTCTTCGTTTACGTTGTGTTATATTTCAATGAACATTAAACCATCGTTGTGTGTTATCTCCTTATTGTTTAGAAGCAATTGTGCAAGAGATGAAGAGTTCCAACCGAAATGTCTTTGATAATGTGGCTGTTTTAGATCAGTGCAAATTTTCCGTTCAATATATTCTGTTTAAAATAAAATTCGTAACTCCATTAAATGTGTAAAATTGCGGCGTCAGAGAACAATGACTTAAGACAGTAGGCCATTGAAGAGCAAACTACGAGCAGTGCATAATCACGGTGTATTTGGAAGAGTAGGAATTAACTGGTTTAGAATTCTCCAACTTTTTTCCAACGCACCATTTTAGTCCTTACGAACAGAATTCGTGTTTAAGGACGATTTGTACTCACACTGTAGCTAACTCCCAAAACACAAAGCGTTGGTACATAGGTATTCATGTGCATACGTGTATGTGTAATCACTTTCGCCCCCAGAGCTTATTCTAATGCAAATAACTAGTAAAAGATTATTAAATCTTCTTCATGCCTACCACTGCCTATACATAGAAACAACAAAGCTTCCGTTGATTACGTGCCCCAAACACGTTACTTTGTCGTTCTTCCATTTATTTGGGCACCCTGTGATGCCAAAAATGTGCTGATTACGTAGGCATGGGATCTTATCTATCTACCAAATTTTTGTCCTAATGCAGGTATCTCAACGTTTGGAAGTTAAGGGGACGATTGTCATAGTTTCCTGTCAATTATACCTATAAACTTTATTCGTGATTGTCCTGCAGATATTAGGCGCAAGCATAGACAAAAGCACCAAACGCCATGGTAATAATGGTTTATTGACAGACGGCTCTAGCTCGGGACTTCGTGACCGGAGAAAACTGAACGTCTTTACAAACCGTCTGAAACTATTTTCCTTTAGAATGATATCAAAAAATATATCTAATCCACGATTCCATTAAATTCACGAAATGTGTGACGAAACTTATAAATTCTAAGTTTACTAACGGCAACAAGGGACCTTGTGATGAGCAATTACCTTCTATGCTTATGCTTCATGCCACTACACTCGTATAGGGGAATAAAACAAGTAAAATAGGCACATTGATTTCAAGCTGCATAGGTTAATTGTGGGTCAGTGCCCAGACGGGAAAGTCAGCTACGCCTTTATGTGTTAATCACCTGTTATGGAGTTGACCGAAGACAATTAAAATCTGCGTTTTCCGTTTTCGCCGTCCAGTGGAGTTGAAGAACATAAAATAGATTTTTAAACGAGCATAAGAAGGTCTGATGCAATCCAATGCAAAATGCTCCGGACGACGCAAAGTCTAAGGCACTGAATTTTTTTTGATGAGGGGGAACCTCGAGTATCATACTGAACACACGTCTTAGAAACATCTGATGCCCATTGTCTAAATTATATGCCATTGTTTGAGGAAAAATGGTGCCATAACAGGTCTGCCCCTTGGTCTGCTGTCCTGGAAAATTTAATACAGACTGAAGTGACACTTGTCGCAGGTTCGTTTTTGAGTTATATAGTGGTCAGTACATAATCCCGAAAGCATATCTATTGCGCAAAATTGTCAAAAAATAATTTGAAATGGCTTCACTTTCTCCACTAGTTGGTAGTTAATGCATCTAATTCGATCATTTATTTAGATAGAGAGAACCAGTAGAATGGTGCGGCTATGATCACGAGAAATTTGAAAAAACAACGAAACGCGTCCGGAATGATATGCGGCGCTTGGCGTACCACTCCACTTTCAATACTGCGGTGTTGCATCTGTGTAAGAGGGATGTACAATAAAAACCGAAATTTTGCAATAGCACGCCAACCGACAGCGTGGGCGCGCTGCGGTTACTGCGCGCATGCAGAGGGTTACTTACACAAGAAACTGCCATTTGCCACATTTCGCTCTGCCTGTTGGTTGGGGAGCTAAAGCCGCTGAATTGAATACATGTATAATCTGTTCTTCAGATTAGTGCCAAAGACACAATAAAATAATTAGAAGAACGACGCGTGTGTTTGGCCTTTTTTACAAACTTTGCAAACATTTTGCGGCGACAACTACAATTGTTTATTTAAGCATACATAGAGCACTGTATGAGTCGCACACAGAGCTATAAGTGATTTATGTGTTTTGTTAGCTGACGATCCCAAGCCTGGACGAACTCGCACATCAACAGACGATGACCATGTCGACTGAGTTCGTTCTGTGATTCTTAGAAATCATCATGTAACTGTTCAAGAAGTCGCTAATGTAGTGGACACTAGCGTAGGATTATGCCATCAAATTCTAGCACATTGGATGGACGCCGTGCGCAGGAAGAGGCCTGAACTGTATGAAAAGCAGACTTGGATGTTGTATCATGAGAATGCGCCGGCTCAATCTCCGCTCCTTGTCCACATCCATCTAGCGAAACATCACACTCCCGTTTTGACCCATCCAACGTATTCTCCGAACCTGGCCTGTGCAGACATTCTCCTGTCTCTCCAAACGTTAGACCAAGTTGAAAGGACGTCGCTTTCAAACCATAGAGGGGATTAAGGGAAATGTGACAAGTGACCTGCGCGTCTGCGTTCCAGGGAGCTATCAAAAATGGAAGCACCGTTGGGAACGGTGTGTTGCCAGTAGAGGTGAATAATTTGAGGAGGAAAGTGGTCAAAATGTGCAATGAGCAAAAAATACGGTATAGCAAAAGTTTGTTTTCTTTGAATAGCCCTAGTATACTACATTTAATCAGCCGCCCAAAGTGAGAAGACTTTAGAAAGATCAATATCTTCAGTAAATTTTTACTAAAAAGCGGCAACGCGTGATATGCTAACAACGAACCAATTTATACAAACTCATTCTCAACGCACACATATGTAACTTACCAGTTGTGGACAAGCATCCTGGATATTAATGGCGTTACTCTCGCTAGCAGGAACTGTCGTACTCAAGTTATCAATGTAAACTTTGCTACTGGTTAGCCCTAATCCTTCATCTACTGACGTCTCAGTTATCACTCCAAAGTCCTCGAGGACACTTAGATTTTACTTGTTAATTGCGCGCATTTGAAAAGTGATATGAGAGGACAATACCTGGTAGACTCATTAACTTCACATTGTTATCTTGCTACAATATTAGATACACGTACATACCAGCCATTGTCTTCTTACCGCACTTTAAGAACTTCAACTAGGAACCATTTCCTTTAAAGTACACGATATTTATCCCTGGAAGGCACAGCGAATTTTCTATATCGCAAGGAGGGCACGCTGCCAGATTTGGCCAATTTATGGCGTTTTGTGTTGAAGTTACCGTGGTATTCAAATACACTTGTAGTGTATGATGATGTAAATGATGATTACGGGCCTAATTCCAGAACGCCTGTAAAAATGTGCGCATAAAAACCCCTCTCTGCCTGCAGACATTAGATATAAATGTAAACCCTATGTATTAATACCTTTTGTTTTGTGATGGGAGAATACCAGAATCCAATCTTTGATAGACTACCGTTCAAAAGAGCAAACTAAAACTAAACGAGTAATCTGCGCAACATTCGCTGCAGTGTTGTAGTGTGCGAAATGTCTTCAGCTGCATTGAATTGCATACAACCTGTTCCGTGTGATGTGCTGTGATCTTTCCTCATTACACACGAGTTAACCGTACAACTTCAAACTAATGATTAAACCAGTGTTGTTCATCCTATTTTTGCTTTTAGCTGTGAATCAAACTTAAACCAAATAACTCTCCTTTTTCTAGTTACATGGGTTCTCCAACAAAAGCTGTTCTTACATTTGCAGAGTGGCGACAGCGAAACTTATTTTTGCAAGGGTATGGATGGAGTGTTGGAGGCCTACCGACGTAGTTTTGACGCAGTACACCTCAGTGGGCCTGTGTGTTTCAGTCCCATCATTCGAGACGTCAGCGAGTAAGTCGAAATAATACTAATAATATAAATAACAGCATAAATAATGTATACTCTCGGGCTTACGTGACCTGCTCTTTTAGGCATAATATTAACAGCATATTCCAAAAGTTAACCAGAAATACAATTTGTGTTTTGGTGATTAAGTATTGTGCAGTTTAATATCTTGTTCTGGCACAGATTAATTCATGGAGTTCTGACGGAGATCTCCTTTTACAGATGGGACCAAGTTCTCATTTTCTTGGGTAAAGGATGAGGCGCAATTGTGTTGACAGGTGACAGTCTGAAGTCGTACTGAACAGAGCATCTGATGTTGCTTAATCATTCACTATACATTGTGAACTAAAAAGGATGGAGAAAAGACGGGTGTAATTATTTATGTTTATTTCAGAAGCTGTAAATACGGGCAGAGACAGATCGAGTAGAAGAGGTATCTGCCGTTGGCGTTTGTATAACTGTACGCTACGCGTAAGCGAGTAAGACGCCATATAGGCGAAAATTTAGGAAACAGGGATGAAGATTTCGGAAGCAGAATCGGTTAGCTTCACTTTGTTGTCTGACATGTTTACGTTTATTTTGGAAGAATCGACGAGTAAACGAAAAACAAATGGTTAAAACGAATGAAGATGGATGGATTTAGTCAGCGTTTCATTCTCAGCTCACAGGTTTTGGTTTGGTTACAAGGTCGGAGTGGCTGGGTTAGCAGCAAAAGAAAAGTGGAGACAAAAGATTGTTTCCTCAATTTCATTTTGCAATTTCGCTCCAGTCCACACTTTTAGTGCGGTTGTGAGTTCAGCTTTCCAGATTAAAAAAGGAAGGAGGGTAGAGGGATGAAGCGTGAAAGGCTTCTGTGAAAGATAATATTCATCAATACACCACTTCAGGTTGGCTTTGCCGAGTGAATTCACGGGACGCATCACATTTCATGCATATTCGTTCCCAACGCACTTGCGTTTCGGCCCCCACCTCAAATAAAAAGTTCTTATTGTCTTTTAGTCGCAACATTGTTTTTACTTACTGCACCGTCAGGCACTTTGAAACCGCTCTTTTAGACATTGTTTCCCATTTGCATAGTTATTCCTATAGGGGGCTATTCCAGCTTTCAGTGTATTTGTTTAGGTATGAATTCCTTCGTAACTATATTCATCATTGAAATTAATGATGATATTTGGCGCGAATCTACGCATACGTATTAAATCATATTGGGATGTTAATCCTAATTTCATGCGTCTTAAACCCAGTGGTTCCAGTTGTCGTATCTTACAACGCCCATAATTGTCAAGTTTAGACGATAAGTTAGAGAGAATCTTTGTGAATGATATCTGCACGTTTTCTAGGCACATGCGGTCACCTTTTCTGCTGTTTCTAACGAAAATCAAACAGTACTCTAGTAAAGGAGGGACGCAGGCTGTATACAAGTGTAGTTTTGCTTCACACATCGAGAAGATGCGTTTTGCGCTTCTTCATTATCTGGCAATTATGAGTTCAACTGGTTCAGCCAAATTAAGTGTTTCAGTACCGGATGTTTAAATCTCGTATAGCCTTGTCACATTGGATAGGTATTCGACGAAATTTCTTACTTGCTTGTCAACAAGCTGCACCGTTCCTCTGAGAAGTGCTTGTACCAATCGGTACAAAACTTTTACAAGGCCAGCAGACACATACAGACGTTTTCTAGGGTATCCATCAAACACTGACTATCGAAGGTATATAGTGTTTTTTATCATCCACAAAGTCATAAGGTGTCCCAAATTTTAGTTTTGCAATTGTTATTGTTATACATTAGAATTAAACGTTCATAAATGGTGTTTCACCTTTACTAGTGATTAGCATTTGTACCACTGAGTGGACAGCGAGAACACACTGGTTCATATTAACATGACAGCGGCATGAAAAGCTATTTTAACGATAGCTCATCATAACAGAATGGTACATAGCTAACAAGACGCTTGTGAAGTACGCAAGCACAAAATTGCTCTAAGTATGGGCAGAAAAATGCAATTCAGTCAACACAATAAAAATTAAACCTTGTCTAAAAATTTTAATTATTGTTCGGGGTTTTATTCTAGATTGTTTATTAAAGCGCTATGCACCTATGCTAGGAAGCCTGGAATATGGAAAATAGCTAGTGATTTTATTTCCATATCGGACTTTCCCCTCACGAAAATTCCAATACACAATACGAAAAATGCTTCCACGGTCTCTCCCGAAGTGACGATTAAAACAGTAAAATCACATAAAAGACATCCAACTACGTGATAAGTCCCAACGGAGTATATGAACTTACACCTTCACGTACGGAATGACTGCGCGTTACTGTTTCAATGAACCCATCAGATGGTGGAAATGTGTAATGTTTCAGCAACCAAATGCAAAGTTAATATTGCATTGTGAATTTTATAAAATCATTTTAATACGATATGCTTGACAAGACAGATGCAAGACCATCTAAGAGGTTGCAAACTAAATTTGCCCTGCGCAAGGTGGTGCAATAAATGGAATATTTTTTAATTAAAAGTAACATAAAAATATGCACTTGACGAAACAAACGTTAATAAACAGGTAGATAATGTGTGTTAACACCAATGTTTACACAGACAAAAACTTAATGTTGTGCAGCGAAACACTGCACAATACACAAAATTTGGAACTAATGTAAATTAAAAGTATAGCCGTAAAACTAACTGAAAATGGTGGCAAACTGTTTTATTTCCATACCCTTTTGTTCACCGTATATAGGCTACTTTATGAGGTGTGGCAAAGTAAACAGCCCATTTAAATATGGTTTGTTCAAAGGATTCGTAGGTTTTTAAGTTACGAAATGCTGACTAATACAAAGGAGAAGTTGTATCGAATGAAGTTAGGTACGTACGTTTATGTGCTGTTACCATGTTTTATTTACGAACTGGTGTGATTTACTATTACGGAATTGTAGCGAATGAGAATCAAGAGTGGTCCAAATGCGAATATACTAATTGTAGCTTTTGTTAATATTTACGGGATACCAAAGAACGCTTAGAAAAGAAAAAAACATAAAACCTGTATACTAATAGTCTGTCTAAAAAGGACTCATGGAAAAGCGCGAACCTAAACAAGAACGAAGCGGATTTCATTAACGACAGAATTGTCAAGCCTGCTCAACGACCTGCATACCTTTCGCGTATTTGAAACTGTCTCGTATTTCTGGATTAACATATGATCTGTCGATCAGTTACGTTGACAAATCCATAACAGACTTTATCCTATTACCAAAACTGGAAAATTTGTAAGATTTATACACGTGGATGCAAGCACATTTGCAGATGACCGATAATTTATTCCTTTCTAGCGCCAAGGTTTATTAATAAGTACTGTCATTTGCAATTCTTTACTCAAGCAAGCTGCACCCATCATTATGGTGGTTCAAGTCGGCACTTTGATTCCGTAGATGCAGCATATGTTTCGGATTTCTTTCTGTGCAATAAATTGTTTTTCCTGCGCGATACCATTGCAATTATCATGCAGTTATTTATCGAAACCAACGGTTTAAATTAAAAATCATAAACTTAAAGAAATAATACTCGTAACAAGAGAACTCAACATGCTGTTAAGGAAAACCTAAGCTGGACATTTAGCAACTTTTACCAAATTTCTACTATTCTTGCTCCATTCAATGCAAAGCAGACGTTCGTACACGCACACATAGAAATAGAGAACTTCACTTTCCGTTCGATTTCCCTTTGTTTCGGTCTACTTGACATACAATCGAGGGGCTCTGGGCCAGCATATTCATGTGCGTTTAAACGTAGGTACTACTTCCGAGAAGGTAAAGTTACCATTGCAGTGCTCTTTTGCAAACTACTTAAAACACCCGATGACAGCGTGGTTACGCTGTGCATTTGTGGTTACTGCTCTTGTTTTCAAACTAGCTGAAATGTAGTTAAATGCTGCACAATCCAAAAACCAACTGCAATATGTTTATGTTTTAATACTTGACGTTTACACCAAATAATGTTGACAGTTCTCTTTACCACCCAAATTTGGTACTTGAAGTCTTTCAGGCTAACAGGATGTTTGGACACTACCTGGTTCCTTAGTTATTAATTCCTTGTCTGTAACGATGATGATCATATTTTTGCCCCTGCGATAGCACGGACACAAATGTGTATGTAAAAGGGCACTTTTTAGCCGTTTCAACAACAAAGATCAAGTAAGTAGAAGTGAAAATCAGTTAACATTTCAGGCTCCGCAGTCCGTCAGTGTAGTTTGGACATACATCGCAGTCAGTTTAAACGTAGCTGTGTGATGATTGCCGAAAATGCACTGTTTCCGTAACTATTATTTGTCCTGCGATTTCGTAAGTAAGATAACATAAAACCGCTCGGTACATCCTGGTTATTTAACATAGGGTCAATGTTGATCGGTAAGGACCCTCGGAGTATTACGGTACTTATAACTCGATTATTGATTGATGCTACCAAGTATAGCATGATCTTTGCTCCCATGTAATACAGGGACCTGTTATGGGTTACCAACCACAAACCTCAACGCTAAGTCTTGAAGGAACGCAGCTTTAACAAGTGGGATTCTTTGCCTACCTGGCATTTGTGCTTCTGTTGATTGAACTAATAGAAAGGATATATCTATATGTTGACGAAGCCCGATCAAATTTCGCTACTCTGAAGTATCTTTGGCGTCTTCGTTGTTGTATGGGAAAAATTTCTGGGTGACTCCTTAAATGACATGCGTCTGATTTCAGCCCTTGACAAAGGTTGTCTACTAATGTTAGCTCGTGTGTGGTGGTAACACTACGCTTGTAACGACGATGTTAGACGTCGTGCTATGGGTACTACATTCCTCCCTCTCGACAGGCTAAGAACACTATGTCAACCGAGATGGCTAGGTCCCATCCTATGTATGCATACAAGCAACTACCATGGCGCGCACTGTTTGCCCGTGCAGTGCCATAATGGAAAGATCAGGCGGTGGCCGGCCTAACAAATGGAAACAAAATGTTCAAATATTGACTTCCAGTTTAGTTGTCGTCATCCCCACGCGTCTTCCACGACAGCGAGCAACGGATGAAGTACACCGTCAACTATAAACCCTTGAGAACACGTCCCGGGAATGAGGCTCAGGCGAAAATGTGTATGAACTAAAACAAGGATTTTAAGCATCGGCACTGCAGTTCTTAAAGTAGTCAAATACAAAGTGTGTGAAAAACAAAGAAAAATAACTTGGTCTGTTGTACTTTGTGATTTTTCCAATTGCTAGGCACCTTATTTTCACTATTTTGGTGGCCGCATATCTATCGTATGGATAATTGCTAGTATAATATCTGCGTAATTATTCCGTAGGTGGACGTTTTTGCAAAGATGATCGCAAGTAAACAGTTACTCATCCTCCTGACATTCGCAAACGCCTAAGCTGAGTTAGCGCGAATGGTGAAAACGGCTGAAATCTTCGGTATTCATTGAGATCCTTCAGCGGGTTTTGTATGAAACTGCATTACTCGGTGTAGCAAAATTACAGAGCCTGGTCAGCGATTATTTTTCTGCTTTAAACATAACTATTATGATTTTAGTGTTCTGAGAATAAAATCTTATACAACTTTTAAACTCTTTGGCTGCATACTGTTTAGCATCCTTCAGTACTAACATTGCACCACATGTGCCTTATATTTTGTCAATTAAAATGCTGAGGACAAGGTGTATTGATAATGTGGGTTTGATTTCCTTGAGACCTATCTGTGAAAAAGCCTAGCACTTCATCCAAAATAATATTCTAAGCGAACTTTCCACAAAGGCTCATCGATAGCAGGAAAATCGATACTCTAAGGACGCGTGAAGTGCTCATCGATGACCATTAAAGATCTCTGTGTAGAATACATCAATGATAAATAACTTCATCCATAGGGATATGCCCGTTTAAATCGCTAACCTAGAGTGAGCATTCAACGCGATGCAAACATTTTCCAGCTGAGGCAGCGTCCCTTTTCATCCAATACCTCAAACGTACATACCAGGATAAGGTTGAAACTGCCTTCCATATTATTTTACAAAAATCTGTAGTGGAAGATACCTTGGACAATCATCAGGAGACTTTCATATGTCGTATCGGCTTGTTGCACTAACTTGGTATGATTTGACGCGGTTATGGAAATCAACAATTCAGTCACGACGCGCCTGCAGTCACTTAGACATCGCATTTGGGGCAAATGCTAAATTAATGTGTTCCTTATAACATCCAGGAGCGACCTTAAGATGTTAAGTATAAGTGATGCTTCCAACGACTGTGAAATAATTCCGTATGTTCTCAACTGACTCACAATGTGGTCTACGGATGTCTACCTGCCGTTCATCCCATTCAAGCAACTTTTTATGAGGTTGAGGATTGGAGGTGACTGACTTACACTTTAGCCGGCCAAAGGTTGCATCCCCATCTTTCGTGAAGGAGATAGCGTAACCGTACACTGACATCTTAAACCTTGGAGAGCACAAACTGGCTCTGCAGGAGCAGTTGCCGCATGCTTTGTGCGCACAAACACGTCTACTGCACTTGATCTGAAGTGATGGCAACTATCCACATCTATACAATTATAAGACTGATGCTCGAGTACGACATACCTGATTATTGTCCGACCACCGGTGGTGAGATGCCGAGACTGGAACGTGTTCAGTATGCCGCTACCAAACACATTCGCTGCAGGAGGCTAGGCGCACCTACATAGCCTCCCCGAACGACGATACCTGGGATGTCTACACAGTACAAAGGAACCACTTTGCCAAAATTGCCATATAGGATAAACTGACGAACAAACAAGGTCTAGTGGAAAAGTTTTGCTCCAATCCTAAACTGCTATACAGACACGTAAACAATTTGAGCCATGTTAAACGCGATATTCCTACTCTGCACACAGCACGCGGGTTAGCCCAAACCGCACAAGAGGCGGTCAATGTTCTTCGTACCTTCCAAAGCGTGCTATCATCATGCATCCTGTCTAAGCAGATAACGCCGCCATCAGGGATAAGTCACATATCGTTTACCTCCGCAGCTGTACTGAAGAGACTGATGTCTCTGCGCGAGTTCAGCTCCCCGGGTGCGGACGACATTCGCCCGAAAGCGTTGAAAGTTGCTGCCATATGTTTAGCAGGACCACTAGCAATTTTCTTTCAACGATGTCTGAACGAGATGCATGTCCCCACGGTGTGGAAGCACGGAATCATTACGCCAATCTACAAAAGTGGCAGTCGGGCTGAACCAGCAAATTATAGCCCGATAATGCTACTTCCTGTGATCTCCAACGTTATGGAGAACATTGTAGCTGAGACTTTGATGGGGTACCTTGCGAACAACAAATTCTCGTTCCGGAGCAGGATGGATTTCGCCAACATCGCTCCTGTACCACTAATCTTTTGATTGCTTGTGCGAGCTGGACGGAATCTGTAGACGTTGGTGTGAAAGTCGACGCTGCCTACCTGGATTTCTCCAAGGCATACAATCGTCTAGACCATCGCATTCTCCTCCACAAAATGGAGAAATATGGAATCGGCGATGCTGTTCTGGGCTGGATATGAGACTTTCTCGTGCAACCTCACCTGATTGTGAGGTTTGGAAGCATCCTATTGGAATCCACTTAAGTTCAGTGCGGCGTACCTCATGTCTCGGTACTTAGGCCCCTCTGTTCCTGGTTTTCATAAATGATCTCGCGAGCGTGCTATCTTCTAAATGTTTGTAATTTGCTAATGATCTAAAGGTATGGCGTGCTATAGCTGCAGTGGAGGACCACACAGCGTTACAGGAGGACCTGGACAACGCGTACACATAGTCCATCGAGAACATGCTGCATTTCAACGTCAGCAAGTGCAAAGTTCTCAGCATACGGCATAAGAGTGCGCACGAGTATCGCCTAGGACCAAAGATTCTACAGCGGGCTCCTCATGACTGTGGTCTTGGTGTGCTAGTTCATGATGGCCTCACTTGTTTCAGACAGACTGAAAAGGCATCTAAGAAAGCAAACCAGTACCTCGGCCTTCTTCGCAGAGCTTTCGCTGAGTTTGACCCTTCAGTCTTTCCAAAAATGCTTAGTGCGTACGTGTGGCCGCACGCAGAATACGCTATTCAAGCGTGGTAACCCTGCCTCAAGCACCATCACACCGCGCTCGATACTCCACAACCTAGGGCAACGAAGAATGTCAGAGGTTTGGCCAGCCTCCCCAACACACTCAGGCTGAAGACTCACAAAATATACAATGGACATTATCGGCGTCTAAGGGGCGATCTCATAATGGTGTACCAGATCCTGAGAAACCCCACCCTCTCATGCCCTTCCCTTCTGATATTCAGTCAAAGCACCCCGCTAAGACGTCATCAGTTTAAGCTGGTCACTCAATACAACCGACTGGAATGTCGGCGAAACTATTTCTCCCTTCGAGTGGCACAGCTTTGGAACGCCCTTCTGGAACACGTAATTAATTCTCCCACCCTATCCCTTTTCAGAAAAGGCCTTGACGATATTCTGTCACATTTACATTACTTGATATAGCCCATGACCACCAGATGCAGGCACTAACGCACAACAAACAGTGGATAGTGCCATAACCCTACTCGATAATGAGTCTCTCCAAAGCCCTTGCACACAGTTTGACAAACGCTACTACTGTAGAAAGCGGATTTCTGCATCTTGTCGCCCCGAGATAGCTGTACACGAGCAAGCGCTGTCCTTACTATTTTTTTATTATTTTCTCCCTTCTTACGTAATAAACGTCCACTCCCCTTATTGCTTTGTATGCGCACATCCTAATTTCAAACTTCCTTTATACGGCCGTGCAGTTAAATCTGTAATCGCCCGAACCGACGATTCCATTATCCCTTGATCTATCTTTTCACACTTTATCACCCCGCGGAACATGGCAAGCACCTGCTATTTTCCCCCTTTTTAAATAATTGTTCATTGTTCATCTTCACAGGTAGTCATTTTCTAGTGAAAATCATAACGGCGTAAGGATATTACTTCTAGATGGATTCCACGCGCATAGGTTGCTTCTGCACGTGCTCGCATCAAGCAATAGCCGCAGGCAACGGTACAAGCTTCTGGTACCAGAAATGTAGCTGATGGCTCACCCACTTTGCTTCAGTGTCGGATGGTGCGTTAATGAAGCAATTTGTTGGAGAAAGTAGTTAATGCGTCGGAATTGAAGAAACTTCTAGACGCTAAACATCGATTAGTTATTTCGAGAGGACATCACACCTGAATAGGAGGTGGCACATGGGAACTATTTTGACAGTGCGCAAAATTAACTGACGTTTTACCGTGTGCCTGCCCTACATTATATCAATGAAGAAACACAGATGTTTTTGTCCAAGCTATGTAAAAGGGAATATTCAATGTTCAGTGTGTGCTCATGCAAGGTCTTCTTTGCCATCGTTACAGGACAAGAGCCTATATTTCTTCTTGATTGCCTTCGTATCTTCTACGCAAGTGAAGTGGTTCACTGCAAGTATCCATGTCGTAACTGAACCTGATATCTACGTAGATCAAGTACGCAAGTCAACACAAAATTGGCCTGAAGGCCTAAACACGCAAATCACATTTCGTAAAGACCCACTGCAATCAACCTATTTCAAATAGTTAATTAACATCTGGATAGTAACAATGTGCCATTTACACTCGTTTCAATTTTAAGATGAGCGAGTATTGCGTGAATTTTGTCATACAGTAAAACTTCCAAAGTTGACCACCTCTATATTTTGGCCACTTCTCTAATTTTAGCGTGCTTTTACCAATTGTGCGTCACTGTGTAGGCTTTATGGATCCAGCATAATGTTGATTGAACACTTCTCCTTTCTGACTACTTTCGTCTGATTCCTTAAGTGGTCAACCTATGGAGGGTTTACTGTGTTTAACTTACATTCATATTTTTTGTAGTCAGAAATGCAAACAATTGGCTACGGTCGCAGTGATGGCACTGACCAAGATTCACTTCAGTATGAATCGCGGTAGACGTTGAGATTGTGCGACGCAATCTAATGACACAACGTGTAGGACCAGTTGAAGCGCACGTTGTGTGATTGGGTTGCGACGCCCAATCTCGATGTAGATCGCGATTCACATTGAAGTGAACGTTGGTCACTGCGATCACTGGGACCGTAGCTGAAGCAGATGAAAATTGTGTTACCCACCCGAAAACACACCACATATGCTCCAAAATGGCCTTCCAGTCAGACTGTTGATGTGTTTGTTTTCCAACGGGACAGTGACTTTTGCCAAGGTTCATGTGTGACAGGGATGTCTACCACATGTTGACTATAGGTCATCATCTAGCTGGACACCTGCATTTTCATTATCGTCTTCCAGAGAAGAGGACTTGTTCCCAGAGCTACGAATCTCACTAACTTCTCACGTCACTCGGTGAAATTTGTTTATTAGTAGGCGGCCTTTCAAAACACTATCTGGTTTACATTACTGGGTTTAATCGCAATCATTAACTATGGAAGCCATTTGAGTCAGCTATCTTGCAGCATTATATGCGTATTCAAGTACACACCGTGCCAACGATGGGTTAGTATAGCTAGTGAAATCAAAGGCTGAATCAGATCAACGTCGCAGTTACCATACCTGCTCCATTCGATCAAAATAGGTTAAGTATAATGGTTGAACGTGTTGCCTTGTTAATATAGGAACTACAGCTTCCAGGCAAAACATATACCAGTTCAGATGTCCAAAACTATATATATTTTAGGCGGCCACTGGGGGACTTCGAATCAACCACTCATTTTGAAATATTAAACCGGGATCAACGCCTTTTTTCTCCATAAAGTTCCAATTCCAACCAGCCTCCGTAAGCACCAGGAAAGCGAATGCATCAAGGTAGACAATCTCATACATTAGCCAATAGGAGTTCGTCAGAAAATGCAACGCAGTTTATCAGGTAACAAAAATATCTTCCGCGCCAATGAATTGCGTTCGCAACAACGGGACCACGCAGTGCTAGGTCATTATTATCAGTCGTTTGTTGTATAGATGGTACTCTGTCCCCTATGGCATAATGACAGGTTCTTCTAATAAGTAGTTAGTTGCCAGGAATATTAGCCAGTAAGGTTATTCTGTCCGGAAGACATTTGATCAGTTTTACTTTCAAGGCTGGACAGTTTTGGCCTGTAGTTCAGCATTGCAGACCCACAGAATGGTTGAAATAGTGCTAGGGCGCAAAATATTTCGGGAAAATAAATGCAGTGTTTGCGTAAATCTAAGCAGTAGACATCGGATTCAATCTAAGGCTACAAGTGAAAAACATTTTCGCAATTCTCGGAGACTTGAAAACACAACCCGCAACTTAACTTGCTAAAGTTTACTTGGCTGCACATTCAGCCATGGGAATAGGTTTGCGGAATTTTTCACCTTAACGTCACATGACCACATTTCGTAGCACCGTGTTTAACATGGTACTAACCATGTCTGACAATTAAATGGAACAATACCGAAAGGAGCAGCTCTACGGTTATATTTCCCTCTTCAATTCAGATGATATTACTTACTGCATGATTGCATAAATTACGATGATTTCAACTTAAATGCATTTTAACTCTAAGCAAATTTGAGCATTTGTTTATTATCAATGGTCATTTTACCAATCTCCATAGACGTCTTGGTTATTAAAAGTCTAACTTTGACGAATCTACTTGCAACCTGTATTAGCAGTCCATCGGAGTTTACACGGTGAGCACCTCGTAAATTCCAATTATGATGCATTGCAGATCTGCCAAACAAAGCAACGGTTCAGAAAACTATTACGTTTTACTAATACTCACCAATGGAACCGTTGATGATTGGGTAGAGACAAAGAAAGCAGTGATTGAAGTGAGCACAAGATTGTTTTTTCTACACTAAAATGATTTTGATTCCTTCTCCACACTGGTTTTTACGAGACTCTAAACTTATGTGTGTTGTACACTTCCATCTATTTGCCGCATGTAAAACCCAGAAAATGTAAAATACGCTAGAGGCTAGAACCTATCGTATTTGACAGGAATTACCACTGCAAGCAATGCGCAACAGAACTAAGCAAATGTTGCAAGCAGTCAAAAACCTAAGTGCCCAAGCATCGATTGTACTCATCCAGTTAAATGCCCCCGTACAGTCAGTTGCACGGAAGGTGTTACTTTGTCTGAGTCTATTGACTCAGACAAAGTAACACACTGTGAACACAGCATTTAAACAAATATTCATAAACAATGAGCGACTTTTACTCAGTAGCGTGCCATTTGAAATGACTGTTTACACACAACCACTTGTTTTAGAATCAACAAATTAAGCGATATAATCACGCCTGTTACTTCTCATTTTGAGTCCACTTCGTTGAACTTTTGTCATTATTTCTAAAGCGACGCATTAGAATTACGAATGAACTTACTTACACAACGGATAATTGTGAAGGCACTACTGTAAATATATAAACACATCAACGATATATTCCTTGACAGTGTGAGGCACAGTCCAGCTGAATAATCTGATCAAAATGTAAAGCGTGATAGCGTAAAGCAGAACATTTGTTCGGTTTTGGAATGAGTGACAAATTGAATGTACTAGGAAAATTGCGAAAACTGTGCACTATAATGAAAGCCGATATAGCCATATGTTTACGTGAATTAATACGACCATTCGAGGAAATGTCTCCAAGTGATCTGCTTCCTTCCAGACTATTTCCTCGGAAGCATTCACCTGCCATCTATGCCCTATTTGACGGTGTGCAGATGTGGCGTAATAGAAAGTAGATCATCAACCCTTTAACTCATCTCTAATTCTTACTTCTGGGCTATGTAGCCTTCAACCAATTTCATCATACAGTTCTTTTGATTATGACACCTCAGTAAGTCAGAAGCTCTACCTAGTGCATGTGTATACATTTTAACTTGAAAGCTTTAGCCCTTTGCTTCAGGAGATCAGCCTAGTCGTGACCAACAAATAAAAAGGAAAGGACGCGGTTTGATAAGTTGAAGATAATAAGAATAACAGTAACGCCAATAAATAAAAATAGCATGTTTCACAACAATGTAAGTAAGACCAACAGATCTTCCCACCAAAATGTATGACGTGTCAGCCGAAGACGGTAAACTGCTCGAATTACCGATGAGCAAAAGGTACTACGAAACTAAATTGTCCGTATAAATTGAGACATAACTAGATGGTTAAATGTCGAATATAACCGAATATATGTTTTCAACAAATGCTTTTCAGGCTTGTACATGGAAAAAACATTATGTTTGACACATCTTAAGGATTGCTAAGATAAATTTGGTTCACAATTACTGATCGAACTGACATAGTGATTAGAACTAGTGCTTGAGCAGTTATTGTGAACTTAATTTATCTTAGCAACCCTTACGTTTTGTCAAACATAATGTTTTTTTCCACGTAAAAGCCGGAAGAGGAATTGCTGAAAACCTTCTAGTTGTTTCTCAACTTATACGGACACTAGTATTTTAGTACCTTTTTGAAAATATATGTTTCCTTGCGTTCGACTTTTAAGCAACCAGTGGGATATTTACTACAACTGGATGGATAAGATGATATCACAAAAGCAGACATTATAATACAAACCAATTTTGTTAAATTATCTCAGCATCTTAACAGATACGTTACTTGTATTTGAAGTTAACGTTAAAGTGAAGTTGATTGTTCAGGGTGCCGTACTTTAAACCAAAGGACATCTGTAGCTACCTAGTTACCAACGCAGCAGAACATTCATTTCTTCCCGTTAGAGAGCCGCTAGGCTAGCGTATTAGCCATTGCAGCGCTTTTTAGTTGAAAGGCATTAGATGTGCACCACCATCACTATAAACAAGCACCACTCTTTTGGTGTTCACTTGAACCACAAGCAGTGTCTTCACTTTTAAATATGATCCTCAAGTCAGCAAGCATGAATGATTCAGCATAACCATAGAGCCATTATATATATATATATATATATATATATATATATATGATTTCATATGTGTATTTATATATACATGCATGTCTTAACCACAGTCCAGTTGAAAAATATAACAAATATTAAATATGATTTCCGCTTCCAAAGTGCCCAATGAAAACGCGTAGTGATGATGGTAGCTCTGAAATACTTCTCGCCAAATTACCCTTGTAAAAACAGATGCCATTTTATCGGTACTACATGGAATATCCGAGTAATCTTCCTACATTACAACGAAGGAATTGCTTCAAAAGGGGGCTAAATATTACTAGGATTCTGGTAATTACTTTGTTCTATGAAAAACCGTCCACCCATTTTCTACTTGTTACTCTTCCTCTGTTTGTATCAATTTACCTAACATCCTCGACCCAAGATATTCTCAAAACACTAATACGAAACCTACATCTATGTTCTTTGAACATCGTTATCAGTGACTGCCTCTCTTGATGTTGAGCTTTTAGAGGAGTGTATTGTAAATATTCTTTTGTACTACTGCGCAAGATTCAATGAATTCTGTTTGAAACATTCTTGAAAATAAAACTATTTGTTGCCGGAACACCTGGCACTCCCTACGGACTTTGTTGACTCGAAAATTTACGACCGGAGGTACTCAGCATGCTAAATTATGAACCTGGTGAACAAAGTCATGGGATGTAAACCATATTCTTTAAGGTCCTGTCCCTTGATAATATTCTAGTGATCGATCCGTTTGGATCAAACAGTTGATGCTGTCATACTTTGCAATGTTTTCCAAGCACACTATATCAGACTTACGATCCAGGTCAGAGAGCAAAACTAAAACTACAAAAAGAATGACAATGCACCTGTTGCGTCATAAAATGACACCACACATAAGTCCGGTCAGCTTTATAAATATAAGCCAATATTTGGCTGTCTAAAAACAAAGTGATTAGAGAGATTTAGCTTAGGAGTAACTGATATGCTGCACTTATCCGTGGCACGTATTCATCGTCGCTCCGTGATTTACTCTGAAGTGCAGATGGTCAATTTTGATTGAGAAGACCGCACATAAAGTGTTTCACTTTATGTGTTACTCACTTTGAGCGACGAAGAACTGAGATCATGTTCTCAGTAACCCTAAAAATTTGCCGTGATAAATTTCATTCGAATATTCTAAATGAGCGAAAGAATCCCTAAAATTATATCACATTGCGGAAATTAGGTTACTGGCAGATGGATATCTGGTTCTATCACAAACTTATCATGTTGGGTTGGTGTTTACACAAGTGAGCCGTTTTCATTATCTGTAATGAAGTTTACTGCCAACTAGTACAAATACACGAGAACGAAATTAGCGAATAGCTCAGCGGATGTTAATCTGGCGACTTACCTATTTCCTTGAGACCGAGTAGGTATTTCTAGTAGTGAGAGAGCAGATTGTCGGTGACGTAAACAAATTATAAACTTGTTTTCTTCCCTGCTTAGGTAACGAGGACTACTTTCCGTGGAACTGTCGCTATAAATTCCGTGCCTGTGTAAAACCGGTCTTTCGTTGAATTTTTGCAAGCAAGAACACATAAATTCATACTGGTTTACAAATATTGTTAAGATATTGTGTTCTTCTGGCATCGGAACAATTTCTCCCCACTACAGGCGTTCACACTTGTCGGTTGCATAGAATGTATCAAAGTTGACAAACTGTACTTTGGAAAACCTCAGTTTGCCTAACTCTTTGCAGTCATTCAGTCCGCTGTTCTTACCTTGTGAAGTCCAATGATTCGAATCGTAAAGATTCGAGATTGACCGATAAGCTCTTTGCAAACAACAAGTTTACAGCACCTGAATATAATTTTGGAAATGACCGACATATCTTTAACTTAGAGGACATCTTCTTATTAATTATCGAGACGCATCAGGAAACAGTTCTGGTGATTGTGTATCTGGAAGTTAAGTTCACACTGTGGCTATTCATACACCTTGCCCTTCTTTATTTTGCTGCTGGTGACACAATACGAAGTAGAAGGCTCTAACACCTTGCAGATCGCCATTGATTTATATGAATATTTCTGAGGAAATCACTTAGTACACATTGTATGAAAACAGCAATGATATAAAACCTATATGCACAAAATACTGTAGCTTACACTTCACGATCAGGTGTTTCTCAGTCTTTTACAGTAATTCTGTTAATGGTTTCCTTTAGCTTAATATGCATACTATTTCTGCTAGCATAAATGAAGCAGTTTATTATTTAGCGTAACTGATTCCTTTCATCATAATTCGCATGAATCCCAGCGATTATGCGTCTCTACAACTGCACTGGCGAAACTCTACTGGAGTCAACTGCAACTAAGAAAGAGAAACCAGCCATTAGATTATAGAAAAAATCGTTTAAGAATTGTGGTCGGAAAATCTGTTGTAATTTTTTGGGTTCATTCCTTAATTACACTGATTCACATCTTTCCATTCCGAAAGCCAATCACAAATATCCATCTTATTCGTAAATCAACATTAGTTTGAACTTGTGTTTCCGTCTATATTGGCGTAGCTGCATTTCTTCTTCAACAGACATCCTTCCTTCCAATTTCAATCATCGTAATCGGCGTTGGACCGGGAAGATTTTCGGGTATGTTACTAATGTAAACGTTAAACTGTTGCAATGACTGTCGACTTGTCCGTTTAACCGGCGCCTTGAAGTACCTTTACTAGACAGACAAATCATAAATGGCTACGTCAGCCTAAGGAGAAGTGACAGTTGTTTGCTTCTTAAGGTTCCATCGGCTACCGTTTGAATCCTATTCAAGTGTGATGGTACAGTAATTCAAAACCGGAGCGGTGTAGTTTAGTACCGAGTTCTGATAATGCGCAATTCTGTAATGGGTTGGTTTTTTCAACATATTTTTATATTTACCTCGTCTCATGAGAAGTAAACGAAGTAGAACTACTAACCAGCCCGGATAAGCAAACTTTTAAGAAGCTAGAAACTTTCGGCAATGAAGCTGTGTTTCATGGTAGAAAAATTAAAGGTAGCTGGCCCGCAACCGGACAATTTAAGGGAAAATTCTAGGGAGTGCTGCTAAACTGAATGTCAGATCTTCAAATAAAATTACCAACGATAATTTATTTTTGGTCGAAACCACTTCTCTATTTAACAGTTCTATAGATACGTCACCGAGACGAAAACATTGGCAAGCACGTGTAAATTTTGCGAATGCCTACATGATTCCTTGCGAAGAGATCGAATTATACTTGACATACAAGACGAGAACATTACTCGCAGGTTGACGCAACAACGAAACCTATCGTTACGGTACTGCATTAACATTTGTAATAGTGAAATTGCAAGCGCGTCCCATTTTCACAAGGTTTAAGTCACAATTTTGATGACAAATGCGCCTCTTTGATGTGCCGCGATCCACGCGTGGGCGGGAACCAGATTGTCAGTACTATGGCCGTAGTCACCACAGTCACGGTCATCCTCGAAATGATAGTTTCCTAGACTGGGGAAAGACACACATGAAGTACTCGAAGAAAAAACACTTTCACGATGTTATCTCTCAAAAATATAGTATTCGGTCGACTGTGACGATTCGCATGTTACTCTGGAGCTCTTCTTTAAAAATTTGTAACGTCTGATTGATATAAACAACGTCTAAGCAAAGCTGCTTGTCGTAAAGTGACCTGTATTTTCCAATTTGGCACAGAAGCCACAGTTAAAATCTTGTCGGGGAAATACTGCTCTGGAGTGCGACGAGGCAAGGAAAAACAGTGCCTAAAGTTGTGGAGTGGCTCTAAATGTCATCCCAAGGTTAGCGTCACACTGGAAGTCAACAATCTTATTGACAGAACTGGATATCACATCGACATTATCGTGGAGGCTTCGTGCACATCCTTGGCCTTGATTCCATCCAGAAACTCGGTTTTATTTCGTTTAACTATGAACGCTTTGTGAATTTGTGTCAATTAGCCACAGATATCATGGATCGCTACCTTAGCATGTTTGATGAAGCCTTATGTAGTTTTGATGGGTCCGCACATCTTTCGTTAAACAAGTGCGCCATGCCAGTAGTACTACCGACTAGGAAGGTGCCTATAGTGTTTCGCGTAAAATTTTCTCAGGAACCGAAGCGCCTAGATGAACTGTGGACGAACCGACAGCTCGGGTTAGCCGGTTAACAATTTACACTAAGAATTTCGATTCAGTAGGGCCTATTGCTCCAAAATCAAGTAACACCGCTGTTCGAAGAGCATTTTACAGCCTGCCGACGCTGGTCAATATATTGCAAATACTATTGTAAGCAAGGTTATTCATGGAGGTCAATCTAGCTTCCGCAATTTAGCATGTCGTGGTGGACTGGGAATCCAGCTATCTCACAACTTTCGCCACATCGTTGGAGTGATTCGGATTGGTACGTATACCATTTGGATTAAAAGTATCGAGCAACATGTTTCAGCATCATCATCATCAATACAAGTTATCTGATGGGGGGTAACACACCTCAAGTAATGCGCTGCAATATAAACAGATACGATACTGAAAAATACGGAATAAAATGTTAAATAAACGAGAAATAAAATCCTAAATATCATACAGTGCATTAGGAATGGGATCATAACATGAAGGAATTAAAGGAGAGGTGGATGGACAAGGAAACGTATAACACCAATGCCACTGGAGCCGACTCTGCGCTGTGTCAGCAACTGCATCCACTAAAACGTGTTCACCATCCTTGGGACCCCAGCCCCGCAGTCGGGGGATACAAACCGGCACCAACTTCGAAGTGAGGGTCTTCATTCCTCTCGACCAAGTCATTGCTTGGTCTCCCCACCTCCTTCTCTATCCAGACTCCGGACGCGCAAAATCGCACGCCGCGGAAATCGGTGTACTGGCATAATCCACACTTGGTTCAGCCATCGGAGCTTGCTTCGTGACATAATCTTGCTGAGCGGTTCACTAGCTCTTCCTGTGCCAAATACACGAGGCTGAACACATTCATTGCTCACGCAGTCTTTCCAGCAGACATGAGCTAAGCCGAGTAAGCAGCTATGGTCGAACGTAGGTATCCCCTTAATATCTGTCTACCTGCTGCGCCTTCACAACAGTATTTGAAGCTTGAAGGAACGGTTGTATTGTGAACTCTGTTCTTTAGGGCGAGACTAATGTCGCGTCGACGCCACAGATGGCGGAGTTAGACAGAGACATTTCGAGATTTTGCTATCCGGTTCGTGACCACATCTCCGATCCCACGGGCGCCAATATAACTGTTTAGGTACTGGAATTCTTGAACGACTTCTTGCTGATCACCAACAGGGGTCAGCGCAGGGATGGGTCCATTCCAATCTTGCTGAACGACTTTGAATTTCGAGAAAGAAATGCAAATCCAAAAGCGACTGACTGCCACGCTATTATGTCCAGTGCTGCTTTACAAGTTTGGGAGCTGTCACAGATGTGGGCAATGTTATCTGCATACTCCAAGTAAAGAAGTCGTCCACCTGGGAGCAGCTCCACATCTTCTAAGTCTTGTCCAGTAAACGCGACCTCCATGAATTCGTCAATGGCGAAGTAAAAGAGGAAAGGTGACTGCTGGCGTTCTTGTCATATGCAGCTTGAGATATTGAGGGTCGGCAACAACTTGCCGTATGCCCTCACTTTGCCGGAGAGTTGTGCGTACAGTGGCCGCATAATAGTTACATATTTATCAGGCACACCTTTCCTCAACAGACAGTTCCAAAGGGCGCGTCGACTCAGCGAATCGCAGGCACCTTTTACATCGAGAAACAAGCCTACAGTGGGACGTCAATAAACATGGCAGTGTTAAAACTTGACAGAAAGTGATGTTTTGATTAATGCAGCTTCGATCTCGACAAAACTCGACTTGCTCCTCACAAATCAGGCTCAAGCGTGCCGGTCAGTCTGTGGAAAACAACAAACGCAAGCAATTTAGTGGCAATTGCTACCAGACTGGTTTCTATATGATCGCCGCATTACGAATGGGGAGATCCCCAGAAAACCAGGACTAGAACGGATCGGTTGCAGTATGTTGGGAAAGTCGCCTGCTACCCAACCTTCACTATTAAACGGCGCAAATCATGCGCAGGAGCAGGTTCCCCGAATTCGAATAGGTCTGTGGGGAATCTCTATGTCCGTTCGGACTTATTTAATTACAACAGTGTGATATCACATTCGACTGCGGTACTTGAGGACGAATCTAGAAGACGACCCAGTAAGAAAAGCAAGAAATGCAGGAAAAAGCAATTGAAAAGTCAGGTTGATTAAACTGCGTTTCGAAGTGTTTCGCATAAAGCTCCTGGCATTTTCACAAGCTGTAGATTATCTCGCCACTCTCGTCGCATATATTCTCACTAACGCCAATTCTGCTGCTGCCCAGTTCACGTATAAGACGAAATAATTTATGACGATTACCAAAATTGTTGGCTGTTTTCAGCTCCGACGCACGATGATTCCACCTGGCTTCCTGGCCTTCCTTCAAGCAAGCACTCAGCTTTACTCTGAGATATTTGCGAGTCTCATGGTGTTCGCTTGCAGCCGGAATAGGTTGGCAAGCATCCAGAAGTCCTAGTGACTGTTTAAAGACCCAACGTTCAGATTGGCAGTTTGATTTGTCACATAATCACACGTCTCCTGATGGTAACATCTGGCGCATATGCGACCATTGATCTTCAACAGTGTCCAGCGGGCGCTTACTCAGCCAGGATGCCAGCGCACTTTGATACGCATTCAGAACACATGGCTTCGACAGCTGACTGGTGTCTATGTGGTCAGAGAGTCGTTGCGGACGTCCGCCAAAACGTACCCGTAGGTCGGCTCACCCAAGCACGTGATCGGAGTCCACCTTCGTACTACAAATCACGCAACAATTTTGAACGCAGCTTTTCCAGCGGTAACTGATAGCAATGTGATCGATCTGCGTGCATGGCTGTTCCGGGGCTGGTAGGAGCCCGATACTATTTTTGCGGGTGTGGGGCCCACCGTTAGTGATCGCAGGCAAGAGAGGAGCCTCTTCACACAGGTGTAGCAATAGCTCACAGTTATCACTACGTGAGCCTACACCAGGTTGGCCGCCCAGCTGAAGCTCACAGGAGGACAATTTTCAGCTTCGGCTTTAAGATAGCCAGCAACTAACACAGTATCCGTACTTTTTCTGTAACGATGAAAAGTGTTAAGTGCTAGAAATCATATTTCACCGAAGCAGTGCAACAGTCTGTGGGGGCATAAGTCGCTTCTCTTCTCGCGACTTTGAAGTCCAGGGATTCGAAATAATGCCCATACCGCCTTTACCGGCATCTGAAGCTGCTTCACCACCAGAAGAAAGCAAAGAGAACGTGCCGCCAATGTAGCATGTGGAGGATCGCAGGACGAGCACGGAGCTCAAATCTTGCAGACGCGTTTCCGATAAACAGCAAATATCGATCGATAGGGTCCCTACACTTTTCCGATTGATCGCATCCATAGTGCAATTGAATTGCTCCCTAACGCTTTGATTTGTATCTTTAAGCCTATTGAACGTGTTCATTATTACAGTTGAATTGCATCCGGGATCATTTCTACGTACCAAGGGCACGCAGAGATTTAGTATTGAGCTAGTCCATAGCCAATGACGAAAAAGTTAATGACCCTTGCATGAGTGCACGATTTAATGGTGTGTGATATTGACGCATGGGCAGCTTAGCCTGCATTCAGCAACGGTGCGTAGTATGAAGCGAGTTCTACGCTGCTTAGGAGCACAAGGTTGTCCAAACACGTGATGCGAATGGGTATAATTGGACTACCATGTGTGTAAAGGAATGCTTTGCGAATGGCACATGCTGGGGGTAGGTGTTGCGAACAAGGTAATGCGACACCCATTAGCGATCTTATTGCTAGTTTGGCACTGGCGCAGCCAAGGTTTCGGACAATTTACCAACACTCGGGCATACTACGGTACTGTATCCGGATAGCGAGGCAGTCACAGGTGCATGGCTGCGAATTACTAAGGGTGGTGTGACGTGTTTGCGAGTAGAATGACAAAAGGGGCCTGCGCAACCGGAATACAGGTTATAGAGAGTCGTCTTGAACGGCGATCTGCTGAGAGAGCGAGTGCCGAAATACAACTGTGACCATTAGGTTACAAAGCGAGTGGGCCCTGCTTTGTTAAATTGGCGTCGCTTACCCTCATGGTGGATGCAGTACACCGATTTCATGGTCCCTGAATCAAATGAGATACTGTGACCGAGCTGTCGGAATTTTGCATTGACTGATCTGTACGCACATGCATGAACGGGCTGGTGCCGACCGAACGTAAGGGTAACTGACACGCAAGTCGGTGCGCATCAACTGAATTTGTATCCCGTATCCAGTTTAGTGGTATGTTCACATATAGTAGTCACTCCATCGTTGCTCGGCATCTTTGGCTGTCCATTTCACCGTTCCTTCTCCAGCAAACGTACTTAACTGACGCAGTATATAGGCGAGCAACCCCTCAGTTTCTTCCTACAGTAGTTGTACTTGCAAACCTCACAATTCCCCGAGGTCGATAACACTCAACTTCCTACCTAACGGCATGTGAACATGTAGTCCACTATCGCAGATGGCAGCACAAATGTACCTAACGAGTCAAGTAGATGACGCTTGACATGTCCGGTAGAATGGCCGTAATGAAGAAAGATTAACTAATGAACGTACCAATAAAATCGAGTGTGACATGGGGATTTATCAGCGATATAGACATGGTAACTGGTATACGTCCAATTAGTTGCAGCTAATCGCTCTCCATAATTTACAACTTCGGCACTGGGCGGGAAATCCGAAAACATAAGTTTATACATGGATTTCCCTTTATACTCCCAAATAAGAAAATCGAAAGACCAAGGTCGTTGGATGACACTGTTAGGACGACCTACCAGCGCTCGGGCAGGTTCGGTGTCCGGAGATCAAGACAGTCACAGGTGTATGACTGCGCGTGATCGGAGACTGGGGTGACAAAATCTTATAGCGTGTTTGTGAACAAAGCCATCTAAGTGTCCTGCGTAACTTGTCACTGAACTCTGGGTGGCCCTCTTGGTTAAAAGAGGGATGTTTTTAGCGGCACTCTACTGAGAGCGCTAATACCGAATTCGACAGCAACAATTTTGTTGCTAGCTGCGTAGACACTGACTTGTTACAGCAAGCGTCACTTGTGTTAGGCTATTATTGTGCTAATGTAAGTAGAATGTGATAAGGCGACAGAATGTTTCCCTGAGAAGCACTCCAGTTGGTGGTTAGTGTTTAGGAACATTTGCCACTGACTCGTGTAATCTGGGTGCGTCCAGTAAAATGATCACTTAGCAAACGCATTATGGAGGAATATATTCTTTGCATGAGTAGATCATTCGACAGGATTTCGCGGTTTACACAACAGAATGCGTTGTTATATACAAGCGAACACGAGTTGATCTGTTTCTCTTATCAAGTAATGCCGGTATAGAGCGTACGAGGTAGGTCACTTCATCTACGATAGATCTAGAGCTACAATAAGTGTTTTTAAGGGGTCTATCGAGCGGGTTTAGCACAGCATTATTTCAAGAAGGATTTTCTCTTGAAGCGTCTGGGCAACAGAATAGCAAGCTGCAGGTCAACATATGTTGGACCCTTTTCCTGGTACCGGTGCGATGCTGCGCTCGCTAAGAATAGACTAGATATATACTTGATGGCGACGTGTAGCTCTTTCTTGGTTCGAACTGTGAGAGACCTCACTGAGATGCCGTCTTTTATTTTAAACGCATTCTCCTTAATTAGACCCAGTTTTTTCATATGGAGGAGGAGAACCTGTCTGCGCGGACCCTGAGAGATTTTCAAGGTCAATAGATGTCAAAGCAGCAATTTAGATTGCTAGTCAACTTGTCACAATACTTGGATTTATCAGAATCAACGGATACACAAACGCAGGTGGATGCCACCATTCCACGAGGTCAATCGATATTTTGTGAAGAATCCTGCCTCCACTTGAACCTACTTACACCAACTCAATAATAGCTCCCGCAGAAGCAACCCTAATAAAATACGCTGAGGACGTCGTCCTGACTATCAACAATCGAAAAGCCGATTGCTCTATCAGATACCAACATCATCTGAGCGACCTCAATATTTCGTCCAAAGCTCATCATCTGTCTCCTAATGCATCGGGGTGTCATAATATGTTTTCTTCGCCACACATAAGAGCCAGTTACTAGCAACTCTCTACACAGTGCCCCAAGCAGACTAGTGAATGTGATGGATTTCACTCTGATACATCAGTGACGTACCTAGGTATGGTACTTGTAGTTTTGCCAGATGACTGACTGACAAATCTTGGGTACGAGCATGACATAACCCCTTTTACGTCTGACCCAGAGGCTGGGTAAGAGAACTGAATCGACTAGCGTGCAACGCTGCACGCTTCGGCAAATGCTTTGCACCTTTGAAGTGCCAAGTGTTGTGACAGCATTGGTCCTATCAGCCAACCGTGCTGGCTGTCGTTATGAAGGGAGAACTTCAGAGCCCTTCTGTATGGTACTAAACAAAGGAATGATAAGGGTGATTTACTAGAATAGTCAAACGGTCCGTTCGACACTGGTGTATTTGAATGACTCACTCCCCACATTTAGGAGGACATGGGGCATGAAATCGACTTGTATAATGTCGAAAACTTTAGGAAAGTTTTGCGATCTACACTCCAAAGGAAGACTTCTGAGGTGTCGGAAATTGTCAAAGCCAACGGCTGCGTAGACAGAATAGATGTGTAGTTATTGATTGTGTGGCGAGCTCTCTCAACCGGCCAGTCTGACGGACGTTGGCGGACTGATCTGGGGAAGATCGCCAACATCAAAGCACTCCTACTGACGTAGCAGACAGAGATTTAGTGTGACGACCTCGTACAATGAACCATCTGGGATCATACCATCTCTAAGGTGTCACCTGAAATAACACTTTGACCTGTAAGGTTGTTAATATCCTGCCGCCATCTCGATAACCGCGATTATTTCCCCCCTCCTTTGCTTGGCGTGTAGAACTTTTCCAGTCGAAAGCAATACTGCACTATGGACAAGTTTGGTTTGGTTTGGTATCCTTTTCAAAAGGCCTCTACCTGCCTTTATTTCCCAAACGTTGGCCATTTCAGGCAAAACATTTTCGCAGAAGAGACAAGGGTGGTGAAAAAGTTGCTCAAAGCTGATGGCGATCTACGTTGAGCGATTTTATCACGGGTAGTTGCACTGTACCACCTAGGGTCGAGCATACTAAACTTTTGTGATATGTACCGTAACCCCATTGACGAGTTCGGCCTGTGTATGTCATTAATTGGTACCAATCCGGATGGTACTCGCGCCTGTACAGGGGCTGCATAAGTGCGCAGTTTACAAGCCCCCCAGTCAGCTAATTTACCGTCCCATCGTATACTCTACAGACTAGCAAATGAGCACCGATGCTGTCTCATTAAGCCGCTCCATATTCATTACAGTGTTGTACTGCAAATAGTATGATGGCCAGTTAAGCTGCACATAACGATTGTGGGCTTAAACCCAGGCAGCCACCTTCCAATCAGCACTTCACTCGCAGTTCGCGCAAGGCTACCACTTTACTCACAAGAACCTCAGAACATTATACCACTGCAGCTCCCCATCAGTTGCAGTCATTTTTCTGTGAGCGTCGATATCCGGATACATCGAACATGTGCAATCCTGTGTCCTTTCGAAACCTGGATCCACTTGGATCTACGACCATGGCGGTTCGGGCTTCGGCCAAGACACTAGTATCGTCTGTGCTAGTAACTTGTAACCACATAAGAAGTTGGAACAGTTACGGCCACTGTTGCAGAGATTAAGAACCGTTACAGAACCCACATAATAGTGACGCTGAGTAAATCTAATGGGTTAATCCAATCGGTTCCGGGCAGATTCACACTGCTACAGAATGCTGGGTAGATATTTCCAAAGAATTGCAAACGTATGAATCTGCGTTCAAAGGCGATACTTCATTTCAGCTGCAGAGGTTCCCCTGAAACATTTTGAATCGTTAGAACTATATGTTTAACCGACGATTTGCCAAGTCTTTCCCGAGTTGAACTTGAAAGAATCTTGATAGCATGCAACGTTTCTGGCTGCAGCGATCCCGGAACATTCTTGCATTTCATGGTGGGATATTTTCTCATCCCTGAAAAGTCTGCACGAAATACTGCAAATATCGCCTCTCACTCCGCCGAGAGAACTGTTTCTTTTGAATTTGGAACTCGCTGGTAACCTTGGAGTACACACGTATCTGAATTGGTGCGCCTTTAACAATGATGAATTTTTTTGGCGCAATTTCTCGCAGGATGCCTCTCACCACCGTTCCCAGATGTAATCCGGGGCTTCTGGACGGACACGTCTGGATTCATATTTTGGTCATTAATAGCTGTGTGACGGAATTGAGTTTCGCTTCCGTGATCTGAAAAATCAACCATTTTTGGATTGTTTTCAAACCAAACAGCTAGTGGCATTCCGATACAATTTCCTGTGATGTCAGCATTAATTGATGTTCTCATTCCACTTGGATGTTGAGTTTTACTGATGGCAACTGAACTAACTACCGCTGTGGTTTTTCAAACTGGAGCTGCTGCTGCTGCTGCTGCTGCTAAAGAAGGGACTGCATCTGCTCGAATGAAAGGGTCATGACTGTTTAAAAGTCTGTCGCCAAAGAATCTGTTTTATCCTCGCTGACGTCTTCGACATACGACCGCAGGAAGGTCCAAAGACAAGCCGAAAAAGAGTCGTATTGTATAAGAGCTTCGCGCAATAAATAGTTTATGGGCAACTATTAGCACAATACTATTAGAACTGATAATTAATATTGATTTGCACAATTCAAATGGTTCGGGTTCATGGTCCAATTTGCCGCTGATGCGGCAGAGATTCGCGTTGTGTATCTATTCAACTTCGATCTCTAGTTGTAGATCGATCCACTTTTTGTGCCACTGATCTCGGTTTGATCACTGACTGTAGGCTTTCCATCCGCAACAGTATATTATGCCGTTATACGTTGGCATCCACAACCGAAGGTGCGCCGTCTGCTTACGTCAAATATTCCGTGCCAACTATTACATTCGACATCTCACGGTATAGTACTCACGGTATACTCACATGTTTGAAGAATGGATGTGGCGTCAATGTATCATCCCTGAGCCGCGCTTCCACTCTTGTTCAAAAGCTGTACTGTCACTGGAAATACCACTTGTGTTAGGTAGTGCAATGAATTTCAAGGTAGCGTATGTCTTAATGATGATGTATGTCGGACAGGTTTGACAGTTGGGGCAAGAGAGCCTGGTTTAGCTCGACAAAACCCAGGGTTGAGATAAAAAGCTCACATGGAATGGCGTCAAAATTATTGTTGCAGTAACTGTGACCGAGCTGCTTGTTAGGCGCCAATGTGTTTTCCCCCAGTGGCCTGACTGATAAGGTGATCACCGTCGTAAGGCTCAGTCTGTGCGGTGAGGTTGAATCTCGAAACACGCTTATGTGCACGAAGCGGTCGTATCAGTGGATCAATGGACTTATCACTGGTAAAAAAGCAAATCTTCACAATTCCTGCAGACAAAGAGTGAAACAGAATGTGAATGAATCAACGAAAACCAAGTAGCACATATCGGTGAAGTCACCGAAGTTTCACTGGTGTACGTAGTTTAGTGATGTCCTGATGTGTCTCGGTGACATTGGTTAAGCCTTGTAGTGCATGTGTTGTAATATTGCATCAAGTTGGGTTTTTAATTCAGTCAATGCCGAAGTGGAGATGACAGAAGTCGGGAGAGCCTTCCACCACTGGGACACACGAAGTGAGAAAAGATGGCGGTGTCATTCCGACTGGCTCTACTGTGTGACTAAGTCCGAGTGATGGCCTCGAAGTGAGGAATTCTGACTTGATTTCAGTAAGTGCCGACATGCGTGGTTTGGATACTTTACGATCTGGAACAGCAAAATAAGATCACCGCGCAGGCGACGGTATTGACCACCAAAAATTCCTAGTGTCTGTAGTCTATGCTGCTAAGGGAGATGAGTCAGCCCCTTTACATTCATCGTTGCTGTATTTTATGGCGCCGCATGAGCAGCAAAATCATACTTTTGCCAGCGGTACCAGACCTGGATGGTGTGTTCAACATGTGGCCTTACGTAAGCGTTGACCAATTGTGAAATGATTGTAAAGTCAAAACAGCCAATTAATCTCCACAAGTGACCCAAATGCTCCTTGGCTTTTCTTGCTGCTTTTTCGGCCTGTTTTGAGCAACCCGGATCGGTCTGCATGACCACTCCAAGATCATTTCATGGAAGATGCGTTGCGAGAGGTGTTTTCCCAGACAATTTTCGTAAGTTCTTTGGTGGCGTATGCCAATACTCGTAACTTGGCATCGTTGAACTCAAGCATGTCCTGAATTGACCAGTCGCGAGCCCTGTCTAGAACACCTTGTAGGGTCATGTGGTCGTTTATCGTCCTGGTAGTCCGCTAGATTTTGAGATATTTCGCTAAGATTAAAACCTTTGAATCCATCACTCCCACATGGCCGTTAATGAAGACGAGGGTAAGCCTTGGTCGTAGAACCGAACGTTGTGGAGCGACACGTTGCACCTCCATCGGGTCACAGAAGGCGCTACGGACTCTCACATTTAGGCAACATCGAAGCAGAAATGCACTTTTCCCACCCAAGTTGGGATCGCTTATCCCACAGCTCTGAAGCTTGAGAAAGAGGATGTTGTAATCAAGATTATGAACTGTTTTCGAGAAATCGAGGAACACAGCGTCGAATCTCTCCTCAGGATCGACAGATTCCGTCCAGCTGGCAAGGGCTAACAAGATGTTCCTGGTACATGAGTGGTTTCGGCGGAAACCTTGTTGCTCCGGTACAGTGCTACTGAATCTTTCCAAGTATCACATGATGGCCTTTGTAATAGAGGAAAACATGACCTTCAAAAGAACTGGGAGAAGAGTTGTCCGGCGGTGTTTGGCCGGTTCAGCGCGGTCCTAAATTACAAAACGCGCAAACACGTATAAATGTAAGGCAGCTAGGAGATTTCCAGCCTGGTGTATTCAGAATGGCACAAAAAGCACCTGTACACGCCAATCAGCGGAGGTCAAGAGCAGTACACTGAAGGCTTATGAAGAGGGAAACAACTGAGCGCAACTTGCATGTATACTAAGCGTTAACCCGAAAACCAGCCGCAGTTGGATACGAATAATGGAATCAATCGAACAAAGAGCGAAGCATGATGGGAGCGAAGAAAATCTCTGGCAGAAAGCCACACTGTTTGCCCTGTAGAATGAGTATCGTCGGAATCAACGGTCAATCTCCAAATGCTCCACCTGCGGCCAAAACCTGCGCGACACTTGGACGGGAGACTGATAACAATGAAGAAATTACATGCAGTTCCGGAATCCGCGAACACATAAAAGAATAATGGTGACGAAATCCTACGTTTACAGAACCGTAGTAGGGGATTTAAGGTAGGAATGCGTAACAACTAGACTCCTTCAGACAGCCATCTCACGCCCGGAGAAGCACTGCAGTGTCATTTCATCTGTTGGGGAATCTTACCTCAGTGGCCTAACCTCGGACTAGTGACAGTCGAGCTGAGGGTGCGAATACTACAAGATCCAGATGAAACGCGCACGGCTGACGCTTCCCAACAATTCTGTGTCTAGGCGATGTTGTGCTCGGAAGTCGAAGGGAGACGAGCGGTGTTGATTGATGAAATAAACTGCGATCTCTTTTGCGCTCGCACCAGATGCCGTTCACCGCGCACAATTTGTGCGCTGTTTCAAGTGCCCAACACGCAAAGGCGTAACGTTCCTCTTATTGGAGCCATGCCGACCGATGGCTTGATAGAGTATACTGTCTTTAGAGGAAGTTACAAAATACAAAGGTGTGCGCAGTGATTGCGTGGACTGTTGGATGACGAAAACTACCTCCTGGTCTGCACTAACACGTCATGTCATGCAAATCTGGAACATACTTGTAAGGAGAAGTCACACCGTTTGGAAAGGTTCACTGGAAACCTAAAGTACAACTTCCGAAAAGGTTGATGTCGTTTCCCAAATTGATAGACCCAAATCCAATCGGTTAACGGAGTGACGCGCCAGTACATTATAATACAACGGGCGAACATCGCACAGAGACTGTTTTGATTTGACACGCGATTCATTCGCTCCGTCTCAATGAGGATATCTTTTTCAGCAATGCACACTTTTGTGAAATGGCATCTGTGTATCTATCTTTTCCTCTCACTCGTACAAAACGCTGACATGACGTGATCCATCATTTCCTATTCCCAACTATTCAATCATCCATCCTGATATCCCATACTATGACATATGTGATGGTTACTCCATTCGGCAAATTCACTTAGCCCTACAATGCACTTTGTAGACAGTTCCCGAAACATGCACCTGTATCATGCTGATTGCAGGTGAGTGCTTCGAATACACCATCTGCGCTCACACCAGTGTTCCAAAGTGGTGCGACATCCAGACAATGGGCGACGCTTGTGTGAGCTTCACTCAGATCATTGTCCAACCTGGGTTTTCGAATAGACAACTGCGACATACGTAGTCGTGCGTGTACAACGGAGGGAGTAACAGTGCACTTACGGAGAAATGCTTGCTAACCTACCATCTACCTGGCCAACATATGAGGTCAAGCACGATAACATTTTGTCAGAGCCAATGACATGCTGGCACATGTCCGTACAGAGGACAGATTAGGTGTGTGAAGGCCGATCGGGTCGGAGTAGACTGCAATGAGACGAATGATTGCTTAGGACCATGAGGTCAGCGTGGCAGTCCGCTCACAATGGAGGCAGCTGACATGATAATGCATCCTAAAAACCGCTCTGAATTGCTGAAATTCATTGAGAGTCGAATTCGTCGTATATTCCGCTGAATCATAACTATGTATGTTGGCTTGGTTACATTGAGGAAAATATAGAATTCGGCATTCTTCGCCCAGAGGAAAAGGTTACCTTATTTTATGAAAGGGTTAGGGAAAGGAAAAATTCAATGGACCTTGAGAGCATTTGAGCTGCATGCGTAAATATCACCACGGTGACCACGCTTCGCAAATTGGTATCTTGTTGCTTACACGAGCTATCATCATTGCCATCGATGAGCGCTCGTTCTCAACACCGAAGCTTGTATAGAACTACCTTCGGTCACCTATGAACCTGAAAACGTTCACGGACTTGGCCACTGTCTCCATAAAGAAGGGATTTAGCGAAGGGCAGAATTTTGATTAGGGTTATTGGTAGATTTCGCGCCACGTACGTTTGCAAGTTTTATACACGAGCATTGTAGCAATTAACAAATGCTAACACTTACAACTACACTCTAAAATTTCCGGTTATTGTTGTGGTTCTATGAAACGCCCTATTGAACCGCCGTTCGCATATGTGGTGGTCTACGTAACTAGCTAAAGAACAACTGCCCCTGGTGGCATAAGCAGTGGCTACACAACTGCTGCTACTCTGTCGGTGATGTTGCCGGAAATATTTCCCTTTGGATGGTTGCAAATGTTTGTTCATTCCCTATGTGCTCTGACAGTTCGCACTGATCATCATGCCCGCGCTGGTTTTACGTGCTAGGCACTCGATCAACGACCACAATCTCGACCCATGGCGGTCAAGCCTGCTAGGTTCTTATCAATATCCTTAACCACCGGCTCATTAAACAACAACAGAGATGCGGGAGAAATCATAATTGCACGTCATGCATCCGTATTGAGGTATGAATCCATTTGTCAAACTCACGCGTGGTTGTGCTACAACGCGGCAGCGAAACCAGTTACGCCACGTGACCACGAGCACTATTGCCCTGGGCGCCACCGTGTTCCCCCGAATGCAGAACTGGTTATTTCTAGCAGTGTAGAAAGTGCACTCTGCCCCGACATCATAATAATGTGAGCATAATACTCTTCCACTTACCGGTGGCTTACTGACCGCCCAAGGAGTTGCATATCAATTCTTTTTGGCTCATCACTCCATTATGGGTTTGTTGATGCCTTTCGATAACCCTCAGTATTTCGGCAATTCACTTTCCAGACGTCCTAGTTTTCGGAATTCTGGAAACCTATCTGCATTGTCTAAGACTATACGTGAACGAGTAACGCGCGAGCAACACCAGTACGAAATAGACGAAACGCTACAAATAGCACTCGCATATGTCTCATTGGAAGCCAGTCCCATGTCATCGCCTAACGCTGGACATCAGATATCGCTGCAACCCCCTTACGAATGCATAACCATACGTACGTGCATACATATTTCGCCGAGACTTTGAATTTCCTCGTGTCCCTACCCTCTCCTAGTGGTATACGCTATACAACCAGATGACTAAAGTGATGAGCCGGAAACGTAATCAAAGCACAGCATTTTTGCAAACAATCAGGCAAATGTACACGGCAGCTCAGCGGTAGAGCAGCGGACCGGAAATTCGTGGACCGGGGTTCGATTCCCCGTCGAGGCAAATTGTTGTGCGTGAATTTTAATCGTGACTTCTACTTTCTATGAACTGTACACGGATGTGTCGAATGGCATTTTCACATCCCGCAACACTGACCTCATTGGTTGCTGTTCTGGTAATACGTTCCAGAAACTGCAACCTCCATTCCACATGCCTCATGAGGTTCTGTGGATCTCCCGCCAGAAGTTCATTGGACTACATTCGCACTTCATTCTTCACCCGGACCTTCACCACTTGCCAAATATTTCGATGCGATTGAGGAACGGGGAGTATAGGCTCAATCTCAAAATGGTGACCCCTTCCTATCCTTCGACTGAGTCAAGTGCTTTCAAACGTGAGTGACATGGTGCATTGTCACACACTACAACCACCTGCCGGAGCCCCACTTTCCGCTTCAGCTTGTCTAAAATGCCTTGCAGCCATTCGAGAGATAGGGGGCCAGTGAATGAGCGTCTCCGGGTAGTCATCGAAACGGTTCCATCCATTGTGAGTGCACCGACGATATGCAAATTCAGGCCTCAACTGTTGACTACTTTGACACAGGGCCTCACTACTCTGGGCGCCCGACCAGGAGTACCTTTGCGGTAAAAGTTAAAGTTTGTTTCGTCGATCCATATGAAGAACTCCCTCTCCCTTTCAAGTTCGAGAAAATTTCGAACAAACTCCTTTCGTATCGCTTTGGTTCGATCATTGTACATTCCTTCTGGAGTCTGATAGGTGTGCTCGTAATCATTAAACGACCACCCAGGTGTCATGCGATTGAAATGTCCTAATCCATATCGGCTCGTACTCAGACTCGCATTTCATGTAGTGTTACAGTTATGTCCTTCGCGATGCACTCCAGGATGTCATCGATCTCTTCCTCCAACAGATTGCGCTTATGATCACGCGCCTGCGTAGTATCCAGCTTATGAGCAAGAACGCGACGGATTCATGAGTAGGCAGTTTGATATTTTACATTTTTCACGGTTGCCACGAGCTGCCACTCGCCACTATCGATGAAGGCATCCAGAACTCGGTCACAAATGTCTAACGAGACACTCTGTCGAACACGAGAAGGCATGTTGTCCACGTTGGAATGAAAGACATCCATTCAGTCGTGCGCTTATATTCCGGCCATTCACTGATCTCAGGCAAATTGTGATCCTGCGTTTCGGACGTGAGGGGGGGCACAGCAGCTCGTGGCACCACCCATGCCCAGGGACTCGTGCCCAGGGACACATTCACAAGTCTCACCTAGCCAACTGGAAGCGCGCTCACTTCATGACTTGGGCATCAAAACCTAGCACCAGGCCAATGAGAACACTCTTAAGGTCAGAGGATTGGCTCTGAGCAGCTAGCGAATCACACAAGGTTTTGCAAAATTTTGCGCCTTCTTTACAAAATTTTGGACATTTTATGCAATTTTGCGGGAAATGCTATAGCTTCAAATTAGGCACTGATGTTGAATTCAGGCTAAGTCGCCCACACGTCAGCATCGCGCACCATCAAGTCATACATTGATGCAAGGGTTATTAGGTTTACCGTCGCTGACTACTTTGGGCTAGCTCAATACTAAGGTCACTGCATGCGCTTAGTGTGTAGAAATGTCACCGGACGTAATTCAGTTATACTAATGTGCACGTTTAATCGGCTTTAAGATACAACTCAAAACATTATGGAGCAATTCAAATACACGATGGATGCAATCAATCGGGAAAAGGTGTAGTGTTCGGGCAAGTGGTACATGTTGAATAATCCGTTGCAAACGCGCAGGTTGAATTCTGCCAGTCTTAACGAGGATCGAGGAATACAAAGAGAAACGGATTAATTGAACTTGTCCGCTTGGTTGAACTTGGACTCCTCGACTGGACTGGAGCGATACCCTGCGATTGCGGGTTGAAACTACAAGGCAAACGACTATTGGAACACGACGAATTATGGTCAAGAATTGGAGGGTTGGAAACAGGTGATAAAAGTGAAGTTGGAGCTGAAAGGTAAAGACGAAAATGCACGAGAGGGTGAATAAGGGGAAAAGAAGGCCTGAATAGTAGTATCCAGTCCAGTATCCACCTCGCTCGATGCAACAGATAGGGCGCCGCTGGCTATCCTCTGCGATGGCCAGAGCATGAAGAGATGACTGGAAGTAAAACTCAGTCTCGTGTTGCGTCGGCAGTATGCTGTCTGGTTGCCAAGCATTAGAAAGAAGAACAACTGGGGTTCTTAACCAAAGCTTTCGGTTCAAAAAGCTAACCAGAGGGTAACGGGTTTGGCAGTGCGATAAACAGAATCCCTTTTATCGAGCATTGGAACCACCCGCACTCCAACCTCCAACTTAGAGGACCAGAAGACTGGGTTTGTCCGGCATCTAATCACTGAACAATCTGGCACAAAAAGCACCACCCAGCATATCTTGATATATCGCCGAGGCACGCAAAGCATCACACTACAGCGAAGTACAAGAACCCCTGGTACAAGCGCTGAAAGTTTTGTCAGGAACTATCTGCGTAGCGGACAAAGTGCTACTTTTGAACTCCTCGATAAAACTGCACCATCGTCACCTGAATCTGTTTCTCCAACGATGCGCATAGAAGAATATCAAAATGAAAAGCGAGAAATTGGAAGTATACAAACCAGAAGTAGTATTTCATTGCCACGTTTTAAGCTGTCACTGAGTGAAGCCAAATTCGTAAAATGGCCATTAAAGGAATGTCACTACCAGCGGATTCTAAAGGCGTCAGCCGATTGTAATTAATAGTTAACTATTAAGCTATTTTCTACCACGACTGGCCGAATTTATGGCAACTATAAGTGAACTGGTGCATAAAGTTGAAGCATGGCACTGGGAAAGCGACCATAGAAAAGCTTTAAATCAAATAAAGAACTTGATCGAAGAGGCCCAATACTCGCCTTTTTGATCCTCCCGTAGTTCTCCACAAACAATGTGACAGTACTCCGCATGGGAATGAGGCGGCGCCAAGATAAATCGCAGTCGAATTCTGAACCCACATACACAAATTAAAGAGGAAATGCCAGCGATTACGAATGCAGTTCAACGTGTAAATGACTATATTTTCGGATGGAAGACCACCGGGCTTACGAACCACAAGTCTTTAGTGTTAACTGCCGAAAAAGCATACCATGTTGTGCCCCGCAGCCTTTAAAGAATGCTTATATGAATTCGTAAAAGCGATTTGGAAATCGCCTATCGCTCGAGACCCTCAGATTTGCATCGCGGATGCGCTATCGATAGCCTGTCGCCCTAATGCAGATGGAAAGTATGAGAATCTAGACAAGGTTCACGCTACACAGCTTCTCGCCATCGCAGGAGAAGGATTAAAACTGGTACGACGGTGCAGAAAAGAGGATTAAGTCCGGAAACGATTGGAGAGGGCAAATGTGAACGGATGGCTTGGGGATAAAAGGAATTTGCTGCTGGAGCAGACATTGTTTTTCCCTTTTCGTGACGAGCTCCCTTTGGAAGATGGCTCGGTTTTCAAAGGCAAGCAGGTGTTGATCCCAAAGTTAATGTTGGAACTGGTCCAGAGGACATATTTGCGAACTAACCACTGCGTCACACGTGTAAATGAATTGATGTTTGGGGCTGGGATGACTAGCCACCTTCGCGACTGTGTCGAGCTGCGCAACTTATCGGGAGTTTGATGCTCGCCAAACGAAGGAGCCAGTGGTGCTTCCAGAGAATCTAAAGAGACCATAGGAGTAGCGGCAGTGGACTTATTCATGTATGAGGAGAAAGAATACTTTATCACAGTATAGTATCACAGCGATTATTTGCAGACTGATGCGCTAACCACAAACAACGCTTAGACTGTGTTGAGCAAACTGCGCTGTCATTTTGCTTGGCATAAAGGCCTTCCGAAAAAGTCGCAGACTATGAGCCGCAGTTTACGGCGTAGGAATCCAGAACTTTTAGCAAAACATTGGAATTCGGGCATCGTTATATTAGTCCTTCTCACAGTTAGTCCAACGGCAAAGCGGAGACAGCGATAAACCAGGAACAATGAACAATGATTTATCACAGGTAAAAAGCAGGTACTTTGCAAGTCCCCTAGGGTGGTTGGAGTGAGAAAAAGTAGATCAAATGATAACTGAATCGTCGATCTTAGCGACTACATAGTTAACTACACTGCTATTTAACGGTAGTTTGAAATCAATAAACGGAGCGTAATACCTATTACGTGTGAAAAATAATTGGGCGAAATGACAAGGCCTACTTGCGTGCAGTTTTCTTGGGCCGACTGGCTGCGTAGATCCAGTTCCTACAGTAGTAGCGTTTAACGAATTATGTGCTGAATGTAAAAATGCGCATGTTGATTTGTAGTGCCAGGCTGAGGCCCGGATATAGCGGATTATGTGGATTAATGTAAATTTATTTGTACACCATCGAGACACTGTTTGCATACAGTTAGTGTGGGGAAAGAAACAACGTAAGCGGGGAGGGTGTTCTACGGATGCACATGCGAAGTGACCGGAAATTCAGCCGACAATCCAACCGGCTTTACTTTGTGGTTGGCTTTAGCTGGCGACCTCTCAGACTGGCACTGTGATTTCGACTTATAATTTGACTACAAGCATAGTTTGTAGTCCTTAGCGCCAAATCTGTTATTATCAAATTGCAACGCAAACGCCGATATTGTTCACTATATACCCCAAAAGTTTTCAACTACAGTTGGTAAGGGAGATGAAAAAGACCAACATTAAAAAAATTACATGAAGATCCTTATATCATGCTTCTCGAAGGAAGAAATAGTCCATTTCAGAGAATCTGGGAGAGCTCTGCCCACTGCCATGATTCTATACCAACCGGATGCGCCATCACAGGATATGATGCGCGGCCGTTTACAGAAGCGAATGCTCTGTCGAAAACGCGATTATGCTTGTGGATCAAATTACTTATCACAACTTCGGATTAGCGAGGATGTGTGGATACAAGTGGTTGCAGGAATTGAGGAACGATGCACGGGAGATTTTGTAAGAACACGCGCAGGAGCGAAAAGCTACGAAGCTATGGTAAGCAAAGTGTTATATCGATGAAACTGGATTCATTTGAAGCAACATTCACCAGGTAAAACGATGAACAGCGAGCGACAAGACCGACAGGATAGTACGGATCCTGAGGGAGAGGAAAGATAGAGGATGCGCACGACAACGTATACAGCGCCTCAATGACCGACGGATCAGAACGAAAAGAATAGAGGAGTATGACTAAAAGCGATACTTGAGATCCGCTCTACCAGCGCTGTGCAAACGAATGCTTAGAGTGTAAGAAAATGGATGGCTCATTGGGACACAGGGAAGCCGTTTGGCCAAACATCGTGCTTTGGCGTGGTAGAGGGGACAGTTTGTACGCCATGGTCAGGACTGCTTAACCATCGGGAGATGACCCGGCCAGAATTGTGCGGTCAGATACAGAGTCAAAGATGTGGACGCCAAATCCGCCGCTGCATCTCTCTGTAACGTACCCTAACACATAAACAAAGCTTTGATTTTAACGTACATAGTGTCTTGATCGCCGCACAGTCCGACTTCTATATTTCTAGAGCGCATCACAACATACACAGCTTTGCTAATCTGAGGCGAACGTCTAGAAATGTTAAAGGCTGTCAAGAAATTAAGTATTTTCCCATTATCATACTATTGTCTATTAGCACGAGAGTATATAACATTTTAGCCAAGCGTATCTGCTGTTGACCACTAATCTGGTGATCTGCCTTAGCTTACTTTTGCAACTCCTGTGTTCTGCAGATATGGAAATATTGGATCAAGACTTTGGTTTACTCAAAGTTGGTCAAGATCAAGCTTGCAGAGATAATGTACAGGTAGGTACCATGAAACTTAAAAGAAAAATCTCGATGACCCTGGAAGCATTAGATTTAAAAGTTGGAATATACCAACAAATTGAATAGTCATGCGGAATAAAACTTGTTTAAATTCCTGGAGGGAAAAACGTAGTTTTACCTCTGAAGTTTTATTATGTATGATCACCAGTGACCACTGGTGTCCACTGAAATTCGTGTGAGTGCATGAACATCAGGAAAAATAGAATGCTTTCCATATGTAAGTACTTTTAGAAGCACTGAGATCTTGACACTATTAAATGTATCTAGATAAAAACGGTTTTGACCAACTCTTACTCCTATGTTCGTTTGTCTCCGGTGCGACGTTTGCTGTCGGGGAAAGTTTACTTAATTTAACTGGTCGTATAAGGTAACCACAAATATCTGCATGAATAATACATCCGAATAAAACGCAATATTTTTGTTGTAGTCTACTGCGCTTCCGTATGTGGAAAATTTTACAGCTAGCACATCACGTCTGACTTCAGCAGCTGATAGTGAATAAGTTTAGCCAACAATAACATAGTGTTTCCACAAGAAGCGCGATAAATTACTATAACGTACTTGGCGCCAATTACGTAACTATTTTACAATATGTTTACTAGTACACATTGTTTACTTTCTTATAGCATACAACAAACTTAGTAACTGGCAAAAGAACGTACTTAGTTAAAGGGCGTATAGTGGACCAAAGCGGGAACACAGGCGACACAATATTTTAATCTACAAAGGATTTTTCATTAAGTACCGTTCTTCCTTTCAAGACAATTGCAAACTAAACAGTCATTTACATCGTTTATGATCATGGAAACGGAAGAATTGTTACTCGCGAGCTACTGTCACATTTATAAGACTTACCTGCTGAATGTCCCAAGTAAGGCATTCATAGTGTTTCACTACCCTTGAGTGTCTATCAGTAATATCCGAGTAAACTTTGCTAACACCAACAGCGAACATTTTACCAAATGCTTCAAGACTAAGTTCATGATCTAATTAGCTGATAACAAATGAATCACCACCGAATATTTTTTAGTTGTGCACGCGTTAGCAGAGAACCTCACCACCGAGGTTTAACGGCATTACATCGCAAATTAAATTGACGTTTGAGTAAACTCAACGCTGAGACGGATGCGTTCAAATGAACAAGGAGATTAATCACTTTTTATCACGACACAGCGAGTTTGAAAAACAAAAGTTTTTCCGCCCAGACCTCATTGCTGGGAACAACGAGGAATGGTTTGCTAGTGCTGAATTTCTGGAAATTGACTCACGATCTAATAAGTAAAATGTCATCTGATTTCTATTTCTGCTTCATAAACTTCTCGCAGGGAGCGCACGTTAGCTTGGCTCAGTGAACTTCGCGTTCACATAAAACTGAATTTAGCAGCATCCGTAAGTTTGATGTAGATTTCTACAAGTTTGATGGGTTTGAGCGAGATCAGTGGCTTCCAACGGAATCTGCAATTCCGGTCTTCAATGCATCCCTGTTTTGTAACCAACACGGCTATAATAGATGCAGCTCCACAGGGTTTACCAAAATAGCATATGCCAACTCGAAAATATTTTCTAATAATTATGTTGACTGCTGTAGTATCCACTTATCGGTTGTTGATTCAAACCAATGCAAAAGGCAACACGGTTGCTTAAACACATGAACAAGCCAGTTCCCTTGTAAATTCCGATAACACATGTATTAATATTTCAAAAGCAACTGCTGGTGCTAATCCTCCAAATTAAATGTCTTAACTAGTACCGTTTTCATCTGTTCCTTGTTCAAAAGCACAAAGATATTAGAACTCCTGCTGAAGTTCAGTCATATATTAGTGTCGGGTGACTCATATTGTTACGGCATACGTAGCGTGAACTCAGCAGGTCTCGATTCCATTGGTTCGCCACCGTGCAATCGAATTCCCCTTGCTCTGGTTCTAAACCCCTATTCACTCCAGCAATTCTCACCCTCCACGCAATTAATTACACTCATTCGATCCACCCTAACCATCGCTGTTTAGTGCATTCCATCTTTTAGATAAAACCAATGCGGATCATCTGTCAGTTCCATCTCACATATGTCGCAACCACTCCGCAGATCAACTACGCGAAAACTTTTGGAAACTTGAGCCATATAAACTAATTTATAGTATCAAACAATAACCAAATCGGAAACCTGTGTAAAGACATAAGCCAAGACTGTCAAACGTAAAACAAATAGGCCATCTGACCGTTTGTGTCTTCACTGCTCGAATGATTCGTGTACGCGGTAGGGCGACTGTTACACTCAACCGAAATCAGAACAACAGCATTGCAATTGGAAGTTTGTTAGAAGCAATGGCAATAGTACATCGGCAGTCCACAATGGGTACAAGATCAACTGTTTACTTTTACGCAGTTCACATGTTTTAACTAAGCACTCGCTTTTGAACCAATCAAGAAGCATCGCTGGTTAGTCGGGAGATGGCCACTCACGCACTAGCGCGCACAATGCAGCTCCACAGGCTAGGTAGTTTAGCATGACCTTGACTCGCTCAACATCTGTATCAGCGACGTTTAATGAACGCTACAGTCGCATAACCTGCCTCGTAAAGCTATGTGAAATATCGCGACGTGCTACGCACGTACTGACACCATATCCTATCAATTTACTTTCAGTATTCAGACAGCCAACCACGCGCGCTGACATAGAATTGTAGTTACTTGCTCGTCCATTGACCTGAAAGGCCACAAGAGCTAAAAACAAATTAGAAAAATGGACTGTAACGACTGATCGTGCGTTTAAAGCTGCATAAATGACGGGCGTCTGTGGTCAGATTTTTTGCTAGCAAAATAAACGAATATGAATATAATGTTCCACTGATTTAATTACTTTCAACCTATGTGATAACCTCATCTTAAATGAGGTGAAGATGTACAATATTCTACCCGAGTCTCTATGGTTTAGTGCTGTATGTCTAAGCATCTAGCCGGTGAAGATTTATTTGAGGTATCTGAGTAATAACAAATACGATTAGCAGCGATAGAGCCAATGAGGGACCTCAAAAAGCCCCAGACCTCTCCAATAGTCTAAGCATCAGTTTAGACAAAGGAAACTTGGGAGTCCGTCTAAAAATATTCAAAAGAATCGGGAAGTAGTAGCCAGTGTAGTAATACTACCACTTATGGAAACACACCGGAACCAACCACATCCTCCGTGACAACTATAATTACGACCAAGACCAAGACCATTTTACACCAAGACCAAGACGTTGTGCACCATCCTAACCCTACCGAAGTCTCAGCAAGATGTTGACATCGGTTTTGGCTGGAGAGTGATTGTTCCCAATGGCACTCGGAAGTCTAGGTCGTCAGTTACTCCAAGTGGATCTGATATAAATAACGGAGGCGAACCTACATTTGCACAAACCCACCCCACCCTTGATTTTCGCAGATAACTGGGGCAGTCGCTCTCAAAATATACTGCAGAGACAGTCATAAAGTGACTACATAGGGTACCGTCAGTGACCTTCACGACTGTTCCTGGATCAACGTCAAACTCCTTAAAAAGAAAACAACTTGATGACATAAGTCAGTAAAACTTCATATGTAACATCCTAGGTGTTGTGGTTAAATCCACCAACATGATGCGGATCCTCTGTCACTTGCACTCAAAGAACTACGGTGAACGGCTATTTGACCTAGTTTCGCCAGCTTCTATTGATACGGTGGAAACAATATTACTATCAACAGCTCATCCTAGAGTAGGTCTTGTTCAGCCTGCATCGGCCCGAATATACCGTGGATGAAGTAAACAGGCGAAGCAATAATTGGGAGAAAGTAAGACTAATTTCGAAGCCAGAACCAAACATTTTTACAATGTCTTGGGAGCTGGTGGATCCGATGAGAGCGAAAAGTCTGGCCATAGACAGCAGCATTGGTGCTAGATTCGCGAGAGAGCGTTCATGGAATACGTCGCTGCTCATTCGATCTAGCGGCTATGTTTCTCGTCATGTTACAGATGATGTGGTCCGAGTATTGTGAATATGGTGCTATAAACCAGATAGATGTTCACTGCGGTATTAGAATGCTAATCGCAGCAGACCACTTCGTGAGCTCCGGCTCATACCGGTGCCCACCACGCAAATACATGAAGTGTGAGATTTAACTGAACGTCATCCTAGCAACGATTTCGATAACATTAGTTTATCTAGTTGATGAAACTGGTGGTCACAACTTAAAAAATAATAACATGCAGAAAGGGACGGAGTCAGTGGATGTGACACTAATTAGTTCGTCACCACTTAACCCATAAAACAAATAGTGGCAGCTCTTTTACCGGTCGGCACTACTTCATACAGAGGATACACACTTCCAACACACTAATGAGGCCGGAACAACTTCCCAGCTTGTATACCAACACACAAGGCCTCCCGAACAATTTTGTTGACCTGCGGCTACAGCAATTATCCGATCCTTAAGACCTCATATTCTTAACCAAAACGTATTTGCACTCATAAATTATTGACTCCTATGTCGCGATACACATCCTTTTACGAAACTTCCAGCGTTGTGGTGGTGTACTTCTGTGCTACCGCAGGTGCTTGCAGTGTAATCTGATGTACAGTCTTGAAACATTTATCATAGTCTTTATCTGGTGCCATCTGCGATTAAGGCTTAACAACATCTGTTATTTGGTAATGGTTCATGGTCCGCCAATGTCTATTACAGAGGTGAACAGTCTGATACTAGCCTTTGAATGGGTCATGCGAGCACGATACGCCATATTCCAAGCTTAGAAGATTTCAATGTTTACGATCTAGAAGCTCCGGCGTCCCCCAGTGTGAAGTTCAAGGTCGACCTACAGAGCTTTATTGCAAGTATTCCGATTTCTAGTCATGTGAAATGGCCTGCCGAATTCAGAGAGGAAAACAAGACAGCTGCGTTTTCTTTAGTGCTCCAGAACATATGGCTCGTGATCGATAAGCTATTGATAGTCCTTCAGGGCTGAGCGATCACGCCAACATACTTCATGACCACGTGTGTTTTGCAGAATATCCACAGGAACACGTTGACCAATTTTCTTCGACCGCGCATTCCGCCAGCGTAATAGAATTGGTTGGAGAAGCAGCCTTTTAATTATGGATATGGATTTCATATATTATCATTGAATGGATGTGGTTGGCAAATTCAGTGGACTGATCACATCCGCGTAGGAAAACATGCCTCTTCGTTCTGTAGGAGCAACATCATTCAACCGAAGCAGAACTGGAAAGTTCATGGCGGTAGGAGAGGCAGCGTCGCGTGCATACTTGGCTAACACTAATTCTGCCCACGGGAGCAAATATTTGTTGCAGCTTATTAACTGTAACAAACTTGTCTATGAAGACAAAGTAGTATGCCAGCAGTGACTAGTCGTAACGTTTTGTGCTAGCAACAAGCGTATGTATAAACGTGTAAGTAGCCCCCTAAGTCCCTAAGCTTCGGGCCATACATGTTACTGCGGTTCGGAGTGTAATCGTATGCCACAAACGTAGCACACAACCGATGACACAAAATGACTCAACGAATAATCAGTAACCCCTGTAGCCTACCTTGGGTATAGCTTACTCCATCGTGCTTGCCTCAAGATCGTACGTGGATAAAGCTAATGGGGGATATGTTAGCCCAATGTCCCACTCCAACTTGTTCGAGCGATTGTTTGAATCACAAGCTCATCTCAAAACCATAGCGTCTACATTGGGAAAGATGAATTGAACTTTGGATTACTTGTAAAAGAGAAAGTCAGAAAACATGTGCTGCTGTCAACCTCAGTTTTACCAAGTATTCGCATCAATTGCAAATGTTGTTCATAAAAGCTAGGTTATCGTAGATCAGGTTTTGGCCAGTCAGTAGGTTATCGGTGCGCCCCTCAATTCCATGTTAAATTCGCGATCACAGGTAGACATATCTGCACGCACCTCGACTGAACTCCTTAATAAATGTGACATCCAGTGGCCCAAGCAAGTGGATGTGTTCAGCGTTAACTAGGAAGTCGAAAATTGTAGAATATGCTGTTTATTCACTTTTTATTTATTTGTTTGGATTGGCTTCTTGGCTAACGCTGGGCAAATGTTTCATGACTGTCCAGGAAGCACGGTTTCCCAACTCACCAGATTATGAAGTGAAATTTTCAATTAGCATATTTGATTATTTGTAGATGGTGCTGATCTCAGTAATGTTTGCATGGGGCTAGGATCAGCAGGGATTTAGAGGTAGGAGTGTTTTGTCTTAGTGTCCGGTAGGGGAGCGTGATATCTCCGTAGAGCCATTGGTATTCTGAGGATAACACACAGATTAAATGACGGTACATTTCATGGTTGACGTCGGATAATCCACATGTGGCTCTTACTTGGGGCGGCCATGCTTGAACGTGGATCTGATTACATGCGTTTATCAACCGGGGTACTAGACGTCGCTCAAATACACCAACAACTCGCCTCAAAAGAATTATGTTCAAGTTCGCCACATCTGCTGCCCACGAACTTTGGGGCGAATTGTTCATACTTGGAGGAGGATACATAAGCCTCTTTTACTAATCAGTTGTTGTCTAACGCGCCACACCAACTGTTACATGCTGTTGAAGCTACGGTGAAACGTCAGCAGATGGCACTTTACGGGGTTCAGGGGGAGTTGGTTCGTTTACGTCCATTCGTAAATCCGGTGAAGGTCGTTCTGGAGATAGGCACAGTCGGATTTTAGGAGAATAGTTCTCTAGATCATCAAAACACATTTTCATCATGGACTGAATATTTGCTGGAAATTGATTGATATGGACTAAAATCAGTAGCGGATCAAGTATGGATTCTTGGGATACGCCACTGGAGATGCACAGACCTTTGAAGTGGTGGTCGACCATTCTTATCTTGTATGCCCTGTCTTGTAGGCTAGCTTCCAGGTAAATGAACAGAAAACCGTTGATAACTTGGACACAATGCTTTCGGAGGGGAACTAAGTGTTTGATTGTTGATTGCCCTAGAAGAGTCGAAGTAAACAACATCTACCGGATCTCCTTCCTCAGCTGCCCTGATGCACAAGTCCTGAGCAAGAGATAGAATGGTGAGTCAAGGTCGTTTGTTTATGAAACCATGTTAGAGATTAGGAATTATTTGCAGGTTTTCAAAAGGAAGCTTCAGTACATCTGCAATAATTGGTGCCATCACATTTGATAAAACAGTGAGGTGATTTATAAGTCGATGGTTCGTAGGATCCGATCGCTTAACTCTTTTGTATATTGTAGTGAAGAGTCCATTTTACAACGCAGATGGGATGGTAGGGGAATAAATTTGACACTGAGAAAAGTCCACCGTATGTGTTGCTTTGGTTGGGGCTCCATATCCACAACTTATATGCTCTACAGAAGATTGTACAGGCTCTTCAGCTACCATGGCCTCAAACCATCCCATGTAACGACACTGCGTTTAACCCTTCCACTGGTGTTACCCTACCCAGTGCAGTCATTTAATCTCATTGACCGGTCATTTCGCTTCACTGATTCATTGCATTTAAATACCCTGTGTTAGTTTAATTCGTATTTTCTGTGGTGTACTGGCCTGATTCGAACCAATGAAAACAAACTCGTTTGCCCAGACGTCTTTTGCACCTGAGTTTTATGATCCTGTTGATTTCCGGGGGCACTGTGTACTTTGACAGACTGTAAATTGATTGCGACACTTTTGAGGGTAAAGGCGGGGCTGGATAAGACGACAACACTTGCTGGGAGTTGACAGGGGAATGTTCTATGGCGTTTGTAGTCAATGAGCCAAAATGCGGTAGTAGGGCATTCGCGGTATCCACAGCAGTAGTCGTTATCCACTAGCTCTATTGTGTGATAGTTTTCCTGTATTAGCTGTTCTATTATCCTTTACAAATTAGTGATGCATTTTCGTGTTGCTCTTAAACTAGAGTACCACAGTTTCTTGGCATTAGGACCAGTCAGCTCTAATCAGTCGCGTGTAGTAGTCTCTGGTTGATTTATGACGTTGTATTACATGGACCTAGCACATATTGTCTCCAACTCTGGTCCCCTCAGTTGATCCCTTTACGCGTTCTGCTTCGTAGCCAACTTCTAGTCCGGTACGACACTCATAATGGTACAACTTTTGAAGATGCTTGTATGACTTAGTTAATTTTACCTTTTAAGACATTCTATGCCTCATTCGCCGAACTGTGGGCTGGACGTCCAAGGTAACGGTTGTCGCTAGGTTGTGAAGCTCGGAATGGTCAGTATAATACATTGAGTTTCTCGGTCTTTACAAACAATAAGAATATAACACGTAACCAAAATGTAGGACTGCATGTTCGTTACTGTCTAATGGACGGTCGTATGCGACTGACTCAATCATCAACTCTTCATTAGTCAGAATATGGCCCAGAAGTGATGCTTTCTTGGGACTGCAAAGTCTAGTTGGTCGACGCACATAACTGCGACATGTATACACTCAATAATTTATGATTTGATTGTTGATCCATTGGAAACATTGATAGTATTGAACGTACACTGAAGTCGCCTATAAAATGTGCTGCGAATACTTTTTTCAAACAACATGGTGGCGAGCATTCAGCAGTGTCATCGCTGTCTGTGAGGGAGATTAAAAGCCTGCAAATAACTAATATGAGGCAAATAGTACGCTTCTTTTGAGGTCCACCGTCACAATCAGCAGACTGCAATCGGCAAAAAATGCGTTCAGAATGGCGAAGAAAACTTCGGGAAGGGCCTCACATTCCGGGTAACCTTAATAGTAGACAGTCACGCGGACAAAGCGAGGTGAACGATCGTTCCGAATAATTGCCATTTCAATGTGTTCAATTTCCGCACCTGGTATGTCTTTCGACTGCCAAGTTTCAGTCACGATCATGATGTTCCAACTTGTTGTTTCATGTCGATGACGCAGTTTCAATAGCTTAGAGTAGAGCCCTTGATCATCCGTGTTTTCATTTATTGTCGTATCAGGAGCTCGGTACTTCGTTGTTGACCGACATAAATACCACCACTATGCTAAAATTTTACACGGTTGGTTGATCTGAACTAAGAACAACCGAGTCTGGATCATCTGTTCATAGGTTCGGTATTGCTTTAAGGAATAGTTTTAAACGTACATCTGATGGCCAACATTTTCTGTTGACATGCCACGATTGGATTACCATTGATACCACGTCGAGCGTGGCCAAGTTAACTTTTAAATTATTTGGAAAACGGCCGTGGTAGTTTGGAAGTCAACTAGACGGATGACGACAAATGTCTCGAATTTGTGCAAGCTACAGTGCTCTGTAATTCACTCCCATTCTTCATTGTCGTACTTTTGTCGTTAGACGTTATCACCATGCGTCAATTCTGGCACACGACGAACCAGTACCAATTTCATCTCATTTGGACAAGACGCGCTCAGACCGGATTTCCGTTTCGGTCTTTATGCCCATGGTTTTCCAGAGAACTGCGGGCATTGACAGGAGGGTCAATTAGAATGTAGCTTGCTAAGAGAACATCTTTAAGATCTCGTATGTTGCCAAATGCTACTCGCAGCAGTTGAAGTTTTTCTGCGTGCGAAGATTTTGGATTTCGCGAAAGGGGTATAAGACCAGTTAGGAGAACTTTCGGTCCCAGTGCACTGCTGCTCGGCTAGTCTTCTTTTGAATGATTCACTATTGAGTGCTGGAACGTTTGAACACATTACCGTCATCGTTTTTGGTCTTATAATAACTGTTCGTTCTGCGACTTGCTGTGGGTGGAGATTTGGTGTGCAGGAGTACTTTCCTTGCCTCGTGTGTAAAACGTGCAAAGGGTACTGTAACATTACTTACGTGCAATACCGTTTGTCACACTGAATGTACAGCTCAAGACTTGTTGCGTAGGTAATAATGACTAATGGGCATTTTACCTCGCAATATTAGCTTAACACTTCATATCTTGCGTCAAGTCATGAGACATGAGAGAACCTTCAATCAGGCTGTCGTCACTACGGTTTCTCAGCATTGGTGTTCGTTTTTCGCTACGCTGTGTATCATTTTTCTGGACAATCTGTCATTTAACAGGTCTAGAATCTAGGCTACGTAATACACTAATCTGCAGTTCGGGTTCAGCACTTTTTACGCCCAAGGCAGCAACGAGTATTGCTCTACTGACTTAACAACGGCTCATTCCACTACGTAAGGATTTGAACTAACTAACTATGGGACTAGCTGAGCAAAGTTTACAGAATTGCAAAATATTTGTTAGTACGCTGTGCTCTCCGTTGAGTTGTATGTTCCCGTCCATTCCATCATTGGAATTTGCTAAGTCAAGTCAGTGTAAGCTTTGCATAATCAAATGGGTGTATTTTTAGCATTTTCGTTACCAACTGTAAATGTGGTAACTGTCTACCGTCAAAAATGTTTACATTTCGAATGTGTAGAACAATGTAAAGCGTACACTGTCATAACGCAAACGAGCAATTATCGCATAATGCGGAACTAAGTCTTCGGAATTCGTGGTCATTCAACAAGAAAAGGTTAGATTAAAACTTCTTCATAACTTGTTTTAGTTGAGGCGAAATTATGCTTCCAAAAACCATAGACCGAGACGATGCGCGAAATCTCAGCGCTCACATACACAACTTGGTAATAGTGAACTGGTTCCGGTAAACCTGAAATCTGATTAAACAAAATGTCTGTCAGTTTACCCTTGCAAGACTGAAGTATCTATAGTAGATAATATAAAATATGTCAGCGTAAAAGGCAACGGCCCATTTAAAGGCTTCGCCATGATCCCCGCTGTGCCTGTGGTCTGCATGTCAGAGTTATAATTGACCTAAGGTTTTTTGGAAACTAGAGGTCACGCCGACAAAATTTCACTACCAATGGCTCAATGTTTGCGTTGTTCACACCGTCTTAACATATGTTAATTTGAAATGCCATTGAGCCAGCAGGTTTCGCACTAGTGCGCCACCGGGTACATGGTGGACAAGAGCAACAAGCTTAGCGAGGTAGAATGCACCAAAGAAATCACTTTTCAATGTCGAATGATAAAGTATCCTGTAGCTACGGTAGACAATGTTGCATAATAGTGAGTTATAGCTTGTCTAGTGACTTCAAAAATTTTCCATCGAACAATCCATGAAGGTCCCCAAACCTGCCAGCTAAAACCTTATTTTCTTACGGAATGCGTCGGGACGGTTCGATCCCACCATCTTCATATATATGTGGTGAGGTGCAATGTGAACTAGTTGTTACACGCCTGACAAACCTGACTCAGGCGCGGTCTGACTGAACTGGAGACTCCGTAGCGCAGCGTAACCAAAATTTTGAAGGGCTTGTTCCATATGCCATACCAACTGCGAGTAAAATCCCTAAGAGTGTACAGTGGACGTTATCGGAGTAGATGGATTCACCTAGTTCTGACCTATCAGATTTTGAAAGACCTAAGTCACACTTGCCGCCACCAACAGAAGCTGACCATCCAATACGATCGGCTAGAATGTCGCCTTAGAATTTATCCACTGGATCTGTCAGTCATGTGACTCTATTCGGCTTGTGTCATCACTGAACACATGTTCCTAATATGTTAATAAAGACCCGACGATGAATCACACCATCTGCACTACCTGAAATAACTTTCGCTTGTCAAGTGCAGACAAACACAAACAAGCTTTTTGTTCATCAGCCCCTACGAAATCAGGGTAGACAGAAATAAACAAGTGTAACGTGGAGATTTTGCTAGCCAAAAGATCCGCTATTTAATTTACTGTCAAACTTATTAGTACTTTCCCTTCACGCTGACCTTCCCACCGAACCTGTCAAGTGTTTGTTTTTTGTCCGTGTCATGCTACTCTTCCATCGTACGTGACGGTGATTAATGGCCATCTAGCCCCAAAGTAGGGCATATTCCACCTATGAGAGTTAAAGCGATTTCGATATATTTTCCTTAGGAAGTATTTTACTACGTATATTTAAGTAGGAGGACATGTCTCCGAAAAAATATTTTAATCACCGATTTAGTGAATATTTAGATAGATAATAAGTCCGTTTCCGCTTATTCCTGACACAGTAATTATAGAATATGAACAGGTGTGTATGAAATATCTTTTGCAATTTACAACATAGTTTTATCCAATTCGCTTAGTTTTACTCAGCATACAATCTCTAGTAGCATGTGGGAAGCCGATAATAAAAAACAGGAAGTGGCTTGTATGTGTATATAAGTCTGATTTATCGACATTGAACGTATACTTGAGGTTATATAATACTTTACGGCTGAACGCTTACCAGCCAACGCCTACAAGGAGAATTCTCTCATCCGACGTACTGTATTTGCACGAACACCGTAAAAGAAAACAGTTTTACCGGAATCAAAGTCCGCTTCAATGACCTGTCACCGTGTCTTTAGTGACGATGCCAGAAGTCGTTTTTGTAAATTATTTCTTCTCATGGGTCTGAAATGACGATGGAAAGATCACGTGAGGAAGAACAGTGCCGAAAAAATATGCACATAGTGCATTGGAAATCGCAGGGTTTTTTTGAAAATTGGACACTAGCAAAGTATGAAGCGCATGACTAGTAGCATAGTTTTATCGTCCATCAGGGAATTAAACACGTACAATGCTGTATGAACAGACTGCTTAGCACAGGACGAAACGGAGGTGACACTGTGCACCTATTCCTATACACAGACCTCACAACTAGAGGACCAGTTTCCTTATGAAATATATCTGGTTGTTAGTCAGTATAGGCAGGGGCGATTGGGCAGCATATAACTAGGTGGATTATATATGTCGCGACATTTGCGTTTGAATTGTAGAGGGAAAATAAACGTATAACTTTTGACAGCGAAGTATATCCATGCAGGCTTACTTAGGTGTACACATTTTTACTTTGGGCTCATCCAAATGTAATATCCATTATCAGTACAGTGCGCCGCATTCGATCTGAACAGCACATAGAAAGGCGCGTGAGTCCGTACAGCTTTAAAACAGAATAAGTACAATATCATCCAAGTCACTAGGTTTTTTTCAACCTGAACAGATTAACTGGCAGTCTATTGACACTTACAGACGATTTTGAGCAGTCAATCTGTTAGTTTTTCCGACTAACATGTAGTCAGATTACACACACCAAATTAGGTAACGGTGCAATAGCGCTTGATTGCAGTCAATATTCTGGCAAATATTGACAACCAGTAAATGACTTAGGATGGAGAAGTGAAATAGCATGAAATGCCAGCTACACTACAGCCCACACGATAAGTAAGCATCACAGTGCTTATACTTGCTACCATTATTCAACTGCAAAGCAGTTCAAAACAAACGCAGCCTTCATTTTGTGATATAAGCAACTAGCGTAGTCCAGTTATTGGACAAGCATCTGCTGCCAGCAGTCATCTTAAGCTATGGCATGCTTCAGCCAGTCGCCAAACGTCAACTGCAGTAATAAGACCCTGCTTTGCAACGTGACACCTTTACCCCATGTGATTAACACATGCAAATTCGTACCTGGCAACACTAAACAAACGCGTGCAAGTCACTGGAGAGTTACGTATATCACATCACATAACATAATGACGTCATTCCTTGCCTTACTCCGTAGCTAAGCGGTCTTAACCCCAGACTGGTAACAGTTGGACTACGGGTTCTAGTCTCGCTACCGTCTGATGAAATACACATTGTTTTTAAATCCTGAAAGAATGAAACGGCAGTACTTTGCTTTCCGAACTTAAGCTTATTGTCTAACTGCGTTTGAATGTGAATAATTCCACATTTGAATTACGCGTTCTTGTTTTACATGCCAAATGATCATTAAGAAAACCGCCAGGCTAAAACGGGGCACAAATGCTGGACGCTGTAATTTGTTTTCAATGTGATCAGTGGATGAAACAGCTCTGTACACATAATTTATAGTGCTCCTGTACTACTTCAAAAGCCATTGGAGAAAAATAGAACTGTCTTAAACAACCACACCCTTGATCGCCGATGGGAGGACGCTTACCGTCACGAAAGAGGAGTTATATATCATGCATGAATGAAAACTTACTGAAGCAAGCAGTTGTTTCCATTACCTAATTAACCAGCCCCTTCAGTACGTTACGGACAGTGCGGTGAGCAATTTTCAGATACCATATTTACATTGATTAAGAAAATCATGGTGTATAGAACGCAGACATATCTGCCTATAATCTCCGATGGATGTTGAAACTGATAAGTGCATATACTACAATGGACTGGCCGGTTATTTGGTTTTGGGCATAAACCTGTTTGCAAACCGCTTTGGCAGTTCGTGGGTGGATCGATGTCATGCCACGAAAAATACGATTAGAACGTCGCCAGGATGAATTGTATTTAGGTTGAGCTTTCCGGATTAATAATTTACATAATCAATTAGTTCCAAGTTCTCCGAGAACCTGGAGCTGAGTCCTCAAATATCTTCAATCTCCGCAATAGGAGGTTTCGGCATCAACTATGACTTTTAGTGAAGCCTACTGTTGTGTTTATTGCGTATTGAATGTGTCTGGTTAAAGACATATTGATTGCAAGTATCAAGCCACGGACAAAATGTTATTGGGAGTCAAAATGTGCACTTGTCTAATAACCAAGCAATGTGAACTTTGGTAGATTACGCAGCGAGTTTACCAGCACATCTCAGCTTTACACGCAGTCCAAATTTATTTGGCAATCTTTACAACACTATGTGGGCGAAAACTATTTATGGTCAAGGATGTTTCTTGATTTATACTAGTGGCTTAGCTCATAGCAATTCCGTAATGTAGCTTCGTTGGTTTGTAAACAAGAAACACTTTATGTTTAGTCAATCTTGCAAAATACTTAACTGATCCGTCCTTCAGAAAGTAAACATATCGGTGTGGACTATATTTTTTATACCTTCAGAAACAGCGAAAACAATAAAGCTGACACAAGAAACTCACTGTAAGAAACGACAGCATCGTTGATAACAAATTTAGGGACCAGTTCAAAAGGTAACTGAATGTTTTGTTGGATACGTTGCATTAACTGGTAATAACTGACTTCCTTACCTTAATTATAACTGTTGCGACTTAAGTTGACAAAAATGAGGATACGCCTAGAATAACTTCACTAAAATTAATAACCATACACACCGCTAGCGAGAGGCTAGTTGCTACAGCATGCATGTGGTACAGTTGCCCAAAAATATCTCCTCTATCTGCCTAACGAGTGTTAGTGCTAAAGTGTTAACAGAAACTGTTTGGTAGCAAGTAAGTATGATTGAGGGGTAAAGTCGCGTTATGGGCGACCGCTAAAGAGAAGTAAGTTTTTTACGAGTACGGTTCCATACTACGTCGCTAGGATTTTCCAAAAGAGAGGTAGCTTCACAGGCCAGAATACGCAGGTTCCTTAACCTTATGTTGACATGGTTAACTTCTTTCTTCCCATAAGTTGGCCAAGATAGTTGATGATAAGGTCTAGCATTTGACTGACTAAAATATATCGAACCGATTTGACAAGTGTCCTTTCTTTGAATGAAAAATCCGAATGTAGTTTGTTTAGATAATTCTCCGCCGTTTTCTTTCTAACATGTGTCTGCAAAGTCGACGAAGTTACCGTCTTGATTTGGTTGCTAAGATAGTCGTACACGAGAACCTAGTCAATCTTCTGCAAGCAGTTGATTCTTCAAACTTGTACAGACTATAAGAAAATAGGGATCAATGCAATTCTTCGGCATCATCATTGCCATGATATGGGATTACCTGGCATTACCTTTCTTGATCATGCTCGTATAAAACTCTGGATAAGGTTCTCAAAACTACCAGTCTTAGTGGCGTTGAAAGTCTCCTATGGGATTGGTCTACTACCTTTAGGTTTAATGTTGACGTCGAGTAACATGCAACACTTTGCAGGTTGCAGGAAAACGCTACATAAGTAGAAGATATCCTTCTTACAACCGCGAATTAGGTTAACTCCATCAAATTCCGAAGTTTACCTGTAGGATTGACTAAGTGCACCTCATAAATTCATCTTTCCTAACTTATTTGTGAGTAGTCCACTAGTTCGTTTCGCCTGTGGAATGCGTTAATGTTGGCAGTATAACGGTTGAGAAATCGTTGTTTATCACAAAAACCAAAATGACCTAAGTAAATCGACCTCGTTGGTGACATCGTTACACCAGCTTGTTAACGAAAGTCGAATTTTGCAAAATTATTATATGACTGCGAGACCTAGTAGGTTCTTGAATACTAGGTCCACGACCTGCTTCTGGACTGGTGATGGAGACAAACACTAGATGACAGACTCGTAGTACTCGCGTCCATCCTCTTACCAATTTTATTCCTCTCTACCTTCTATCAGTGGAGTCAAACTACACTCAATCGAATCGGATTTACTTGTGCCATTCGCAATTCATGATTGTAACAACAGCAACGGCTTTCGTACTTAAGCGCACACTTGCAACTTCATCACGTTTAAGCCCATTCCTCAGTTGCACAACATGGTTAGACGCAGAAATCCCCATACTCTCCTGCCATCTCAAGTTGATTCCGACACAAGGTATTTCAAGAAAGCTGCGAAGAAATTGGTGCTTTATATTATCTGAATATCTTCCATATTTTACTTCAGGAACAGGTTCCTCTCCAACCAGAGCGGGCATCCATCGGCCCGCCAATCAACAAAGCACGTGTGTTTGCCTTAAGCGCAACTAAAGCCGGGCTACTGCGTACCAACACCTCCCGTTATTCACTACGTCATCGACGGGAGCCTTGAAAGAATGGAAGGATAATGACCATACTATCTGAGCAAGACCACGAAAGTGCAAAGTAATAATCTGTCTTCAACGTGGCGTACAGTAGGCTAAATATGACATAAATGCGTCAACAAGGTGGGGCTAAAGTGTTTCAACTGCTCTAAAATATTTAGCCGTAAGGGTATTGGGGTTAAGCCCATTAGAAACTATAGACAGTACATAAAAACGGAGGCGTCTTGGTTCTGCCAGGTGTGTAATTCCATCTCGGTGGATAATTCTGTAATTGTTCTTATGAAAATGTGAGGTTTGGACGGAAATAGTCAGGCAACTGGTAAAAGTCATGGATAATTGTGTGGAAGCAAACGAAGCTGCGCTTCTTCATTCATCCCAAAGGAGAGAGCCAGGAGTTCCAACCATCCTTAGCTTCCCAGTCTCCAAACTGTCCCAAACCACTTCGCTACTCTAAGTGGACACGACGCTTAAGGCTTGGCTTCTGGATATCCAAGCTCTTAGCAACCATTGATTCATTAACTATAAATGAGACCCAAAACTTAGTCCAGTCCTTAGTTAATCAAAGCTGCATATAAAACACATAGGTTTCTTCCACGAAATACATCGGAGAAAGAACCCGTGACTCAATTGACAGAATCGATATAGTGGAGATATGGCAGAAAAGATCCGTTTTGACAGTGCCGCTCATCGATCCAAAGCATACGATCGAAGTAGCGCTCGTGAGGTATCAACCACCATGCGCAACCATGTTGGCTTTAGCCTAGATTACGCTAACGTTTCATAATGCAAATCCAAGGAAATAAGTGGTAAACTGATAAACGGTTGTAATCAGTTTGGAGTGTATCTATAGTATCATCAGTATAGTTATTAACAGGAGCGCAGGTCGCTGAAACTAATTGCGCTACACTGAGTCTTGATTACTTCACTTAACGCTCAACTCAGCGGATGAGACGAAGGTTATTATGCTGTCTCTAAACCTACTCTGTAATGCATCAAGCGGATAACACGTAATACAAACATCTCATGAAAGCGAATTTCAAAGTATAAGTACAACAAAGAGGAAGTTGAAAATTCAATGAGTAGAAAGCTCTCATGAGGTCTTCACGGTTTACCTCTATTTTCTGAGGACGTTAATACGCATGATCATGAGCCATAGCGCTACATCTGTTAGGCACACTCTAGAGCAAGACGGTGCTACTTCATTGGCATGGATTACCACGTTACCTAATTAAAAGGGATGTGGTCCTATATTTCTGAAGTTAGTGTTGTAGTCAGAGTTGATGATGCAGACCATTCTAGAGAACTGTGCTTAGTTCCGTAAAATGACATCAGCAACGTTTGGACTGAAGACATTTTGGACGTGACACGGGCTGCTGGTCCTTCAGTGGGAACGGTAAACTCAGCTGATACAACCACTGTGAAGTTCAGCGCATCAATGAGACTATCTGGCTTGTGGCATCCGAATGGATACCATCAGGAACGTCATAAAATGAAAAGTTCGGTGCAGCAATGTATTCCAAGTCTAATTTGACTCCACAAAAGATAAGTAGCAACGACCCTACTAAGATCTGCCACGTCTCACACTTAATGTCTGCACCTTCCGCTAATCTTTTAATGTATTAAACACAGTTTTGTTTTTGTATACCAACACACGGATAATCATCTGCTGAGTCAGGCCTTGGTGCCGTGGTATCTCATCATGGTAACCTAAACTACACTGCTTAAATATATCACGGATGCTCACTGTTTGCTTCCTGAGACGTCTATCCTCACAACCACCGACAAAATAAGTTAAGTGGTGTAATTAACTGCTACCACAGTCAGATACAGCTTGCTCTCATCAAGGACCATTAAGTACAGATTTTCCTGATTGTCCATATGTCTTCTTTAACAGAAACGTGGTAACACATGAATAATGAGTGCAGTGTACCTTCCTGCATCGTCTAATTCACAGATGGAAAATCCTCTAGCCTTCACTAAGAGGACTATTCTCGCAAAGTCAAACAGCCACATTATCTGAGTTAGTGACTTCAATCTTCAAGCGCTTGATACCCCAGCATGTCTCGTCTTACGCTTCAAAATTGAACAACAGGAGAATAGCATTAAAATGCCACGCTACAACTGCACTTCTTCACCCACAAGATATAGGACGTAGAAAAACCAAGTATCATGGAACTGTGTTTCCCAAGGAGGAACTTATGACCAAAATCGTATCCTTTTGGCCGCAGCCCGCATACTACACATACATTTAGTTGCATCTTATGCAGATTATTCCGCAGAAAACACCTACGATTCTCAACTTGTTACTGATTACGGAGTTCTGCTCAAGCTCATTAAAGCAAGCAACTGGTCGCTCTTAGCTCAACTGTCCCCTGATGTCGGCTGGTTGGATTTTGCCCATCAATTCAACAAAGAACTGTCCCTAGCGTGATGAGAGTAATGTCAATCTTACGTGGCAGGACGCAGAAGTATACAAGCACGAGTAAATTACTCTTGTGGAACTACAAGGAGTCACCGAGTGCCGAAATAAGGGGAAATCTATACTGTTCAACTGAATCATTGCGTGAAATTGGTATAAGAGGATAAACTAAAGCAGCAACAGGACCTAGCCGAGAAATTCTGTTTAAAACCCAGGCCGCTAAACATATATGCTAGCAAACTTTGTTGTGTGCAGTGAGGGATTCCTGTCCTACATACGTCACATTAGCAAAAACAACCTGAAACAGATGCGTCCAAATTCAAAACTCAACAAACGTCTACAAATTTCCAGAGCACAGATTGGTGGCCTGTTGTTCCCGCAAGTTATACCACAACCATAACATAGCCATCCCTCGTTTAAGGCCGCAGAAGTTCTGAAGAAGCTCGTTTCTTTGCGCCAGTATACTTTGGTGTCGGTAATATCCGCCAAAAGTCTCCTAGGTTATCTGCAGTGAATTCGGCGGAACCGCACTCTCAGTTGTTTTAAGGATATTTCTATGATATGCTAGTTCCGACAATGTGGATGCACGGAATCGTCACTCCTATTCACGAGGGAGAAAATTGTTTAGATCCGATACTACACATTCCGGTGCTCTTGAAATATATGGTGGCTATTATAACTGTAGCGCACAGGACTTGCTTAGAAGGAAGCATGAGCAGAACAACATGGATTTCGTTATAACCGGTATTGCATCATAATGTTGTTATTTGCTCGTTCCGACTGGACTGAAACGGTTGACAGTGGTGTGGTAGTTGATGTAGTTTATCCAGACTTCTCAATGCGTTTGACCGTCTGAACCACCGCATTCTCCTTTACATTCTTAGGATTGTGTGCTTGATGACCAGGTCACCGGTTGGGTAGGTAACATCCTGTTCCAACGGTATCTGAATTTGAGAGTTCGCGGCGCCACACTTGACCGTACCGTAATTCGTTGTGGATTGCCTTAGGGTTCAGGAATTGGTAACGCCTTTTCCTTATTTATATAAACATTCTATTAACTGTGATCGCCTCCAGTTTCTTACCCTTGGCTGGTGAATTAAAAGGATGGCGGCCCATTAAAACAACAGGTAACCTCGTAGAGCTTCAGGGCCACTTTGAAAGGGCATACAAGTGGTCGACGCAGAAGTGGCTCATTTTAGTTGCAGGACAATGAGTAAACGCCGTTAATCCACAAGCAAGTACCTTCCAGAGGAGTAAGTTTTGCGGCGCGCTTTTACTGTAGGCTATCTAATTGTGGTGGTACAAGATGATCTCAGCTGCTTAGTAATTCTGAGAAAGTCTCCAACCAAGCCGACCAACACTTTGCTTCATTCCGCATGGTATTCGGGAGGTTTGACCCTACAAATTGTTCTCAGACGATCAATGCCTACACCAGGCCCCATCCGGAATACGCTCCGCACTCCCAGCGGTCTTGGCACGGTAACAATCTAGTTGCAATTTAATTGCCACAAAGAACGGGGACCAAGAACATAAAGCGTATATTTAATCCCCTTTACCAACTGCGGATGCGAACCCTCGTAGTCTACAGTGGACAATAGTGACGCCTCTGTGTTTATTTAATAATGACATATGAGATTCCAAGGAATCCCAACCAAGCTTGTCGCCACTTTCTGAAACGGAGACACAATACCACTCTTACAGGCCAGCAGCATAAGCAAGCCAGTTGAAATGCTGCTATATATTATTTTAACGCCCTGGGCCAAAATTGGAACGTCCTCTTCACTTACGGATTTCTTTTTCCCGCAATGACCGGATTCAAGAGGAGACTCCATCACAAAACAATGCATTTACATTGACGTATCTAGCCCCATATGACGCGGTGTCAACGTAGCACTACCATCATCATTGCATAATGGCTTACGTTGAGAAACAGTTTATTTTTTGGGCCGCAACATAAAATGAGATGATGTGGGAAAAATCGAGATGCAATGTATTATTAAATGCAAAATCCAACAGGAAATGTACTGCTAAGTAACATATTAGGCTTTAAGATAGATCATGGATTGAGGAGAAGAGAAGTAGACTGGGGAGGGATGAGGGAACTCACAACACGAACGCCAATGAGGTCGGTTTTTCGCAATGTCAACTAGTGTATCCAAACTGATGTGCTCAACATCCTTCGGACCTTAACCTGGCAGTTGGGATGCACCAACCGATGCCAACCTCGAAGTGAGGGTGTTCTTTCATCTTGACTACGCCTTCGCTTGACCTCCATTTCTCTTCTTCGATCCGTAGCTCCAGCGCGCAAACAATGCACGCACTGTGATTCCTTGGGCTGGTATGCACAACATGTGGCTAAGCCATCGGAGCGTGGTGGGTGATATAACAGTGTTAAGGTGTACACTCGCTCTTCCTGTACCAAATACACGACGCCGAAGACGGTCTTCGCTCAGGCAGTGCTTCCACCACAACCTAAAGCTCGAGACCAGCGGTGGTCGACCGCGACTAGCCATTTTGTCTATCGACTTGATGGGCCAGGTTTCGACGACATGCCGTAGGTTTGAACTTCACGGTTGTGTTGTAGACTTGGTACTTCAGCGCGAAATATATATCGAACCTGTGCCACAAGTGACAGAGAACGGCAAAAGGATCTAGAGCTTTTGATATGCTGGATGTGATCTTGTCTTTCATTCCAACGGCTCTCATATAGCTACCTATGTACTTAAATTTTTCGACGAAATTTTTGACTTCTAGCTGCTTATCACCAAGGATCAGCGCATAGATGGATCCCTGTCAATTCTGGTGAAGGACTTTGCGCTTCGTTATAAAGTCTAGCCCGAAATGATGGACAGCCAATGGTAATTTGTCCAATGCTTCTTGGCGTGTTTGGGAGCTGTCACAGATAACGACATTGTCGTCGACCCACCAGGAATCAACTCCACAACTTGTAGATCCTGTCTAGCGAACGCAATTTCCATAACATGGTCAATGGTAAAGTCCAAAGGTATCCTGTTCTCACACCACTGGAGATATGGAAGGGTGGCGACAACTTGCCCTCAATCTGCCCGAAAGGCGCGCGTGAAGCGCTCTAATACATTTTACGTATTTTCAGGCACACCTTCTCTGAGTAGACAGTTCGATTCGAAGAGACATTCGATGTTTATAAGCACGAACACGGTGGGCCTACAGTAAATATCGGGGTGATCCAACATTTGGCAAAACGTGAATACGTGGTTAAAACAGCCTCGATTTTAACAAGGCCCGGATTGTTCCTCAATAATCTGGCTTTTATGGGGGGCCAGTAAGTGCATTAAGAACGAAACAGGTGAGTCATTTAAATGCACATAACAGCAGACTGATCCCTTCACGCTGACCACATTCTGGAAGTGAGCCTTACTTGAAAGTTTGAACTACAGGGGAGCTACCGCAGTCGGTCGGGACAGTGTCCTGATCCCACAGCTTCCCTAGCAAATTGTGCAATGCTGCATACGAGCAGATCCGCCGGATTGGAAGAAGGCTGGAGAATGTCTGTCAGTGCATGCTGCCTAATTCAATTTCAAAAACCAAATCTCATGCTCGGCTCCTGCACGTAAACGCGGGTATAGTGGGGCGGCATATGGTGGACTGTGTTCTAGGGCCGATAGAGAATTTGCTATCTCAAGCTGATTAGGCTGCTTTTTAAGTGTTCGGCCCAAATATCAATGCGCTTTGACAAGCTACGGATGGGCTCACAACTCTCTCCGCATAAAGTATCGTTAACACCAGTTCTCTTCCTACCCGTTTCGCTTATTAGACGGAACAACTTCTGACGTTACCAAATGCAGTGGCTGCCTCCATCGTCGATGCACGATGTGACCACCATGCTTCGAGGTCTCTCTTCTGGCACAACCGCAGTTCGCCCTGAAGTCATTAAGAGTATCGTTGCGTTCGTTCCCAACCGGAACATGAGAGCAAGCATCCAGAACTTATACAGACTACGTGGAGAATCAATGTTCTGGTTGGCAATTTGATTTGCTACATGAAGACATGCCTGCTGCTACTAACATTGGCGGATTTGCGACCAGTGATCTACAACTGTGCTCAATGGGCGTCTAATCAGCTCGGATGCCAGCATAACTTGCTTTGCATTTAAGAAAGCTGGCTGCGCCAGTTAGCAAATATCAATGCCCACAGCGTTTTTGTAGACCTCCGTCGTAACGCAACCTCAGGTTGGCACCTGAAATTGCGTTGTCGGAATCCATACTCGTTCTCCAAATTGAGCGACAGTTTTGAACAGTTTCTCCAACGGTAATTGCTCGCGATGTGATCGGTTTGCGTCCTTGGTTAGTCCCAGGCTGGTGGGCGGCAGGTCATTCGTCGATGGTCATGGGGTCGAAATTTAATGCTCTCAAGAAATCTATCAACACCTTCGCACCTGTGCAACAACCGCTCACGATTATCGTTGTCGGAGGCTACCCAGTTTTGAATGCTCAGGGACAGCTCATCAGTGGACAGTTTTCCGAATTGCGCGACCATCAGCATGTACCAGGTATACTACATTCGCTGCCACGAAGGACGCGTTCAGTTGATGACAGAAGCCATCTTTCACCGAGTTCTGGCTACAAGTTGTGAGGCGCAGGCAACAACGACAAACAGGCACCATTTGTCCCCGCTCGAATCCGAAGCTTTCAACAAGTCAGTTAGTCCGACGGCGCGCATCCGGCCGTTTAGTTGGATCCGATAGATCAGAAGAGCCTTACCCTTGGGACTATCAGCAATGCATATGCCGAGTTGACCGCAATCCGAAAATGTTTTATCTCCATAGAAGATAAATGGGAAATGTCCCCAACATAACCTTTAAGGGGTCAAATGATGACCACATAGCTGGGATCTTGCACATATCCATTGATAATTTTTCCAGTGTTCGGACAAATGTTACGTGTCATCCAATCTGCAATAAAGCGTGCACCTCAAGACAGGCTGGCCTTAGCTATGACCGAGGGCCTTACCGCAATTTCTGATGACGTCCTGTTAAAGGACTGTTCTACAATGTGAGTTATGGATTGATTTTACTTACGCAACTTGTATTAGCCGACATGATTCAGGAATAATAAGGTTTTTTGTCCTTCTGAAATTATGGTTTGAAAATTAATTAAAATTTATTTAGTCATCTTCTTTAAAGCGCACTTTAAATGGCATCCTAAAAATGGGTTAAAGAACAACGGATGAATTGATATTGTCCATTTCGTTGAACATGGAATTGTCGACTGAAACGGAGCCTCACCTTTCGATTGCGTGAGTCGAAACCAGAAAACAAGCGACCACTGAATCCAGATGGGGGAGAGCGGAGAACTTGGGATTTAAAAGAGAAAGGATACAAGTGAAGTTGGAATCGAAAGACAAGAGTGCAAATGCACAACCTTGAGAGCCAGTGGAATTAAGCTGGTCTGGTCTCTAACCACTGACCAATCTGGTATGAGTGCCGCTGGAAGTGCAAAGTGAACCATCCGTGTAAAGAACCACCCGGCACTAAACGCTATTTAAAGTCGTCTCATTGCACAACTCTGGTTCACTTCTTGTAGTTCGTTACCCAAAAGCTGCTATTGTGGAATATGGTTTTGATGTACCCAAACTGGATTTACGTATCACATCGATCCAAAAAAGAGGCGCATGAGCGATTGATTTCATTTTATTTTTATTTTACTCGCAGTATGCTTCAACTATATCTAAGGCTTTGTGTGCGTACATTCAATTCCTATTCTCCAATAGTATTTAAATTTCGGCATTTAAATCGGTAGACGCTCGTGCTTTTTGAGTGTTTATTGTTTACCCGGCCATCCAACTTATTTTGACAAATACGTGTGTTTTATCGGTGCTAAATCGTTATCCATACACTATATTTATAAGCACCGATACCTTAAGAGCATCGTCAGCGTACAATAGTAAAATCTTTTTGGTGATGATGATTGAGGCCGCGTCATTGCGACGACTGAATAGTATAATCTGTTAGCACTTTGCCTCTTGCTAATGTTCGTATACTTACCCGATGCTGTCGGGATTCCAGGAATGGCGAATAGAGCGAAAATTGACTACGAGCTGTTAACTAGTTAACATTGAATTCGAATACAGTTGAGTATCTGAAACACTCGGACTGCAAGCACATCTTGTTGGGAACGCAAACATAAATGCTCGAAATCGTGTTCACTAGTAATTACATTGCATATATATATATGGGCATAAGATATCTGGAATTATGGTTGACGACTGACAATTTGTCGACGCCTCTAGTACCGAGTTTCTAGTTCCTACTTTACACAGATGATTGTATACCGTCACTGGCATGGTACAACCGCGCGTTTTAGGCGGTCAATTGAATACAAACTCGTATCATCCTCCATAAAATCTTCCATATCAAACCCAAATACGTTCCGCTAAAATCCGCAGTAGCGCTGGCGGTCCACATTAATTTTTTCAAGAAACGTTTAAGTTGCCCAATTACATTAACTGGATGTAAAAAGGTAGGACAAATCACTGAAGCACCCCTTCTACAAAGTAAAGTTAACTGGTCCAGCCAACTAGGCGTCAACTAGGCACCATTTTTCCTCATCAGTCTTGTTTACCTGTAGTATTTAATATTTTTCTCATTACAGCTTGATAACGACTAGGTGTGTTTGACGTTTTCCAGAGCTACACCGTCATCAGAGTACATCATAAAGAGATGAGAAAATAGATGGCTACTTTTCTTCATCTTAATAAACCTTTTAGGCAAAAAATTATTTTAACTTTTTAAACCCATCTTGCCAATCGCAACCAATCACTTGACACCAAAAAACACCAAGATTTTTCATATGGAATCTATTAAATTTTATGGTCATTCCTTTTAGAAACTACACTTACTTCAGCGTGCAGATAAGTAGGTTGTGCGTCGCTGCTGATACTGGACCAAATGGGGGATGCTGACGATAGAAACCAACAAACAATATCGCGACTTTAGCTAGCAGGGATATCCAAGAAAAACTCTATTATGGAAAGATTTTAACCATAGAGTCTGCCTTACATTGAATCGACTTGGAAGATGACCGTATTTTGGAAACATTATAGTGTTGCTCATCCCAACACTGGCACCCCAAGACCGCGGTTTTTCCCTGGTTGATTATGGCGTCAACCATGAGCCACTAGCCTCTGAGTTCCAGCCCAATTCAGGCTATCTCCAACTGATGAGTCCCAACCAGGACGAAACCGCGGTCTTGGGGTGCCAGTGTTGGGATGATCAACACTATAATGTTTCCATTTTAATTACGGTCTTTGTGATCGGAATGACCGAGGTCCACCTCAAGTGAGCCGAGGTTTCAATAGAGGTTGCTTGTAGCAACCAACCACCAGCGGATTCTCCAAGTCTAACTTTTAAGACCGTATTTTCTTTATTATACTCCGAAGCTTTAAGTTATCTAGATTCTCGGGTGTTTTCCAGCCAACTTCTACACAGTTTTCTTAAACGTCAAATGCACAGCTTCAAATCGCATGATGGCAACAACAAACTTGGTCCGACCACACGGCTTGCACTAGGAGACTACTAATCCTTGAGACCAGTTTGCGTGTAGTATTGTATCGCAAACTTATGCAACTGGCAGATTTTTATTTGCAGTTTGAAACACAAGCGATTGCTCGGCATTTTTACTTTAAACTATTTTGATTCTGAGATTCCAACTTCCACTATTTTACACCGTACAATGAGTTCTGATGGGGATCTCGAGAGTGAGATTTCGGATTTTGTCTAGTTGAAGTACCATCCTTATGCGCTCCGTGAGTTATAGCTGCCCCTGGTTTGGCTTTGTGAGCCGCACCACCCGCAGTTTATATTACAATATGTGAATATTGGAAAACTGCATGCCATTCGTCTACATGAGACAAGCCACGTGGCATAAACTGCCCGAGATTATGGTTTAATATGTAGAAACATTTAAGTATCAAATTTTATCTCAATGCCCATAGTCAAATAATACAGTTTTCTAATCGACGGTTTGATGAGACGGCACCCAACTCGTGAAGTAGCAGTCCCTGTATTTTCTTCTTGCTGCAACGGGCTGCAATAAACACGCTAATGTAAAACAGCACCTGAAATTTAGCAAATTGAATTCAGCTGAAACAATGAAGCAACCGAATGTTTAGAAAACTATCTGAGTACCAGGCATTTGGCCCATTATTTTCCGGTTATTCCTAATGTTAATTGGCTTAAAAGATTAGCAACGAAAAGATATACGCTATTCCTTCGTTGATATACACTGGGGAAGTGGAGGACGGTGGAGGTCATTTAACACAGAATAATATTCAATCTAGCAAAATATGCGCCACTGAATTCTCATTCTCCATGATTACTCGAGAAAGAAATTTTCCATCTGCATGTTTTTTCTATGTGCTGAGCCATCCTCGATGACCCGAATATTTTTAAACCGGGATCACAAATCAATCTATAAATGACAGCAATTGCGACTATGCCGTTAAAAGTGGCAGACCATGTCAAACATCCCCATAAATTATATATTTTGTGTTTTCCCCCGCAAGTTATTCTCATTTAAATCATGTTGTAAACTTCAGGCCACTTTCTTCCAATAATTTGCCCATCGATGTCCGGTGATGCACGCTGATTTCTCCAGTTTACTACATAAAGCAATTTCACAATCTGTTAGCCATTGTTGCACATGGATTATTGACAGGCGCGGGGTTTTACTTTCTTGTTACACAAATTGGTGGTAAGAATGTACTTATATTTTCTGTTTAATATGTTCCATTGAGCATATATGCGCTACTTCAGTAAGTGAGCAGCATTTGTCAAACAGATTGAATCGTAATCGTTGTGTTTGGGTAAGGTACACTCATATCATTCCATCTATAGATTACCATGCATAATGAACCAGTTAGTTAAATTGCAATAAATTAGATAGCATGAAATAAAAGGTGAACACTTTTTTCTTATTGCAGGTGAAACTACTTCACCATGCATAACCCGTTGTTAGTAGTTTAATGCACATTTGACCATTCAGTTTGTAGAAATGCGGCGATTTCTTCGCATGGCAGCAGATGGTACCGAAAGTCTACGATGGGGTAAAGTCGGTTTGGCCAAGGAGGTGCTTGCTGAACTCCCAACTCAGGTAAGCATGGGTAACCAGTCAATATTTTTCATATGGCCGAGATAAGCAAAACCCATGATTGCTGATGGCTTTCGCGAAGACCGGGCAACTGCTCACACAGGCAAAATTGCTACTGGATTCCACCAGTTCATTTTAATGAGACTATTCTCCGATCATTCCATAGTATAGTCCTGGATTATTTTAGTTGCGGCTCTGGAATACTTTCAGGTATTTATCACTTTGCAATCAAAACACTAACCAGTGACTGCCAGTTCACGCAACCAATCCGATTGCTAACAAAATCCATGAATAGAGTTTGACGAATACTTTCTACTCTGGTAATGAACTGTGAGGAATTCCGTCGTGAACCGAATCGCGCTTGATCCAGTTAGCTTGACTCCCATATTCAAGATAATAATTATGACAAATAGTAAACAAGTAGTGAACACGCCAGCTGGACTCTCTGAGGGTTAGACATAAAGGGACAAAATGTCAATAACGCCACGGTAATGGTATGAAAACCTCATGTATAATATGCCAGCTATGTGCGATACAGATACTTAACTAAGTGAACCTATCAATCATTTCCAATTGCTGTCCCATGATTGCGAGAACTGATGGAATGTGAGCCCACTCATGTGGCAATGTTTTGCACTCCCAACAATCAAATTATGCACCGAAAGGTGCAGAACTACGCGTTAACCTAGCCAGCTTTGCGTGCAAACAAGCTGTAGGTGGTCCAAACAGGGCTTGTCGTCCGAGCAAAGAGCAAGTCCCTTGCTTCACATACCTAGGGAGTTGCATCACGGCTGGTGGCGGTGTTGGAGATGAAATCTCAAAACGGATTGCAAAGGCCCGCCTTGCATTCATCAAACTGAGACATCTATGGCGTCGTCTTGATGTCACTCTCAAGCTCAAGGGCAGGGTGTACAATGCTTCCGTCCGTGCAGTACTCTTGTACGGCTGTGAGACTTGGCCTATTCGCTCGGAAGATATGAAGCGGCTATCAGTCTTTGATAACCGCTGTCTACGAAGGATTGCTATGGTGTGGTGGCAACACCACGTAAACAACGCAGAGGTGAGAGACCGCGTGCTTGGGGCGAATGGTGCCAGTCTTCAAGACGTTATTCTCCGACATCGCATGCGCTGGCTCGGGCATGTTCTGCGCATGCCAGCCCATCGCCTTCCACGTCGAGCGCTATTTGCACTCCCAGGGAGCGATTGGAAAAAGTGCCGCGGTGGACAGCCGATGACGTGGAGAAGGAGTATGAAGAAGGCGACCTCAAGTTTGGCAGCAGTCGGACCAGTCCGCCTTCCAGGTTGGGGACCACGAGATGTTGAATTGCAGTGGTTGGAAACATTGGACGTCATGGCCCGCAACAGACATCAGTGCCGGCAATGTTGTTCCGCAATTTCATCATCCCTTTGATACACACAAAAACTCACAAAACAAAACAAAAAATACAAAATGGCGTGTGTAAAACCAAAAAAATTCGTTTCCCATATTTTTTTAATCGCATTAGTGTCCCCATCTTCTTCACCTTTTTCTTCTGCCATGGTTCTGATGGCACAATGTCTGTTAACAGACTGTGAATAAATATAAATACATACACTTTGTAGCTTCTCTACTTTAAAGAGAGAGAGAAACAAAGTAGCAATGAACTGCTTATGACCCGTTGGGACCACGTAGTTAAGTGGGAAAGAAAATATTTAACACACCTACAGTATTCCGTAGCTTCGGTTGATCACACCACGGCCGTTTCAACTCCGCGAACTCCTGCTAACAGGGCCATATTGCATGTGTAGTCACCTAAGTAAAATCTAATCAAATCAACTCAAAATATTGATTTTGATGTCATTTTGAAGTACACGTTATGTGAATTGATTGCGACGCGCTATCTCCTTGTCGACCGCGCTTCCCAATGAAGTGTTCGTTGATCATTTGATTACGAGCCAAAGCGGATGAAAATTGTTTGTTCCCCCCCCCCCTGAAAACACTGCACACCAGTGCGAGTTTCGATTTTGTTTGTTCTCATAAGATGGATATAGCAGGAATCAAAGCCGGGAACATTGATATATTAGTCCTGACCGTTACCATAAGCCACCGGGTCACGACGGGTTCTTGCTTGGCACAACGGTTAATGCTTGAGTTTGGGGTTAGTTTGAATGCTGCTGGAACTTACCGTGGTACGATGGGTTGCGGTGTCAGCGATCCAGTGGGCTATGTTAGGTATTGCTTTTCCACCTTTAGAGCCACTCATACCAGATTAGTCAATGGTTGGAGGCCAGACAAACGCAATCCCCTGGCCCTCCAGGTTGAGGGTTGGAATGAGGGTGGCTCTTTATTTCTTGAAAGTGACTCAGTGTAATCCACCGACAAACCCGCAACCTTGCGGTCACCTTTTTGGTTGAAAACCCTAGTCTTTCTCCTGTCAAGGCATACGCAACCTTACAGTATTCTGCCCACGCAAACAACTATAACTCCTTCAAACTATTTCTTGATGCGCTGGTCGCTACAGAGAATAATTAACGGTGCCCTATCTGCTGCATCGAGCAGGGTGGATGCTACTACTCAAGCCTTCCCTTTTTTATTCTCCCTCTTCCGCGTTTTCACCCTTATCGCCCCGTTCCAACTTCACTTTCATTCACCTCCGTTTTCAACCCCCAATTCTTGGCCCTACCCCACCATGCTTTGATAGACGTTTATCTTCTAGTTTTAGCTCACATGCAACCACGGAGTGACGCACTTGCCCTATAGGCAGGCCCATAACAATACTAATAATTCTACAATTAATAATAATAATCGTGCGCGTATTTCCTGCATGTGCTAGAAGAGGCTCCTGGATTGTGGATAGATCAAGAGTGCAATAATGATCATGCTCATGCATGAGTGAGACATGGATTCTGAGGTGTGCGATATCAAAATAATTTGGAATCACGTAACTTTTATTGTTGCTGAGTTTTGTGTACCATCTTTTCTCATCGGTTAGATATTCGTTGGTCAATCCTGCAAGGACTTGTGGTGATTTATACGATGTGAACACAGTCATAATGGAGTTCTGGTCTAAGAATTTACTAAGCTGGATGCGGAATTTTGTCACATTTATGCAAGACCTGATTGTAGCTGCTTGGCTATTCCACACGACAGCGTATTTGACGTCCAAGGGGTTGGCTAGGATAGCTGTCCTGGTTCTTGGCACAGTTAATTTACAGGTCACGTTGAGTATATTTTTGGTGAAGTTACATTGCAGTTATAGTGTGCACAAACTGGAGTATGTCTTTTGGCTTATGGTGTTGTGTATTAGCATCAGGTTAGGTTGCAATCGTCACAAGCAAGGGGCTCGATCTTAAGCTGCTGGCATCGCTCCTGATAATACAAGGTGGTTGAATTACTGAATAATTGCCTAGTTAATGATCTTTGCAGGATTTCGATAGTTTTCCTGTCACCCATACGCATGTTCCTATAAATTATGTTACAGCATTCAAGTACAGGAAGTGAAAGTATTTTGAAAAGCTCGAATCTGACAGGGATTGTATGGATTTTATGGCATCTGTTAGCCACAGATCGTTTGATACGTGCTAAATGCTACTCAGTCTGCTCTGGAAAATCCAAGTTTGAAGAGAATGGAACGCCTAGATCCCAGTTGGATCGTTTCACACAGATACGTTAATGGTTCAGTTTGACTCTCCAGCGATCAAACATCGATGGGACATAATGCATGATTTACTAGCTGAGAATTTAACATCCGTGTGTCCCACCATTTCTCAAGTGAATCAAGGTGTTTTTGAACAAGCAGCATTACGCTACGTAGTTCATCTCGTCGAAATTTCTAAACATTCTTCATGTTATCGGCAAACAATAGTGGCCTGCTATGTTCTATCCACACCGTGATATCGTTAATACAGAGTAGGAAAAGCGATGGAACCAAGTACACTCCCTTGGATGACATCACTAGTGATTGCACATGGGGAAGAGTGACTATTTGGTAACACCTATTTAATTATGATTTCAACAATCAAATAATGGGCCTCTGATTCCAAACGACTCGATTCTTTTCAGTGGCCGCTTGTGCGGAACTGTGCTGAACGCTTTTTGCATATCCAGGAACAGTATTATAACTGCATATTTCGAATCAATGACTTCTGTGATATAATCCAGGTAGTGCAACTGACATGTTGAACAGGAACGTTTATCGAGGAACCCATGCTGGGATTTGTTAAGCAGCCCATGATGATGGACAAAGTTCATGCTTCCACTTTCAATTAATTTTTAGAGTCATCTAGCGATGACAGTAGTATGATGGATAGGTCGATAATCAGTGGCGTGCTGTTTGGACTCCCGTTTATGACGAGAGACAATAAACGATGTATTCCACTGATCAAGAAACTAGATAAATTCTAACAGCAAGGTGAACCTGTTCAGCAAAAGCAGTGGTATGTCAGGTCCAACGCGTTTAGTATCTGATGGGGGATCCCGTTGGAGTCTGAATTCAGCAATAGTTGGATGGACTTCATAGCCTTTTAGATGGTCAAAAGAGAAATCTCAACATTATGTATGACACTTGTTGTAAGTTCCAGGCAGCAACGTATGGGTCGGTTTCTACGTTCATGGAAGCAATGAACAAAGAGCTAAACGCTTCACAAATTTCATGTAGGTCTTTAAAGTGGCGACCCTCCCAAGCAATCAGTTCCGTAATCAAAGACATCCGATTGTTGGTCCTATGACGGAGTAATTTGGCCAGTTCCTTTCCTTTGCATGTCATCTGCAAGGACTTGTCCTCTTCCTTTTCAATCCGTTTCCTTTGTGAGCGCTTGATATAGGTGCTGTTTTCGCGTAGCTGTAATATTAGTGAGAAGTCGCTAGTTTTTCTGAATTTCCCCATTATCTTTCTTCTTTTAAGTCACGCAGATTTTTACTTGCCTTCTTAGGAGTAGACATTGCAGGTTTATAAATTAGAACACTTACAGTTATGATGCGATTGATCTGGTGTTAGAAATTTTCCACTGCAATGGGGGCACTAGTAGAAGGAAAAAATGCATCCCAATTGCAGGACCGGATCAACATTCCGAAATGGTCCCAGTATATCCCATGTATAGTATGCTGGGTAGGTTAGTCGAGTTTGGTATTCATTTTCATGTAGGTAAAGCGTAGCATCTTGTGGTCACTATCGGGAAGGTTGTCTGTCAGTTTGTGTGTCGGGGATCCCCAGGGTGAATATTAAATCCAGTACGTAGGCAGACCTATTTTATCTGGGGACTCACTGAGTTCAACCCCAACTCTGATGGTCGATAAGAAAGATTTCTGTAATGATGAAAATATTTGTCGTGACCAAGTAATATTCGGTAGATTGAAATCGTCAGCGATTATCCTTAGACTGTGGTAATAGCGGTGAGAAATCAACTGCCGATGAGATAATTGCGATATCCCTGACTGCCGTTTAAGGGGGGTTGTAGATACAACTGACAAGTATTGTAGAAGAGGCTGCAGCGACTGACAGCCATAGAGATTTTGGGAAATTGTTTAACTGTGGGTCGTCAATGAACTCCGTTATGAAGTTCCGGTGAAGATATACAATGCGACCGCCTCCCTTCTTTGTGCTACGGACTTTTCGAAATAGATGATAGTTTGGAATATCTAAAGTAGAATTCAATGTATCAAGGGAACACAATGTTTCAGTGACGAAGATTATATGTGGGGTGCTCAGCTGAGTAAGCATGCTTACAATACGCAATTTGTTTTATGGATCTCGTGTTAATTAGTATGAGTGAAAATTTAGTATGCACAAAAACCTATTCTATTAATACTCCAAAGGATTGTGAAGCAGTAATTTTAGACAAAGAAGTTAAATAAGGGGGTGATGGAAACAAAGCAATTGGTGGAATGCTCAGCTATAAGGGTAATTTTCGCGCTAGTAAAAGCGGGTGGACGGAAAAGATTAATGTCCCGAGGCTAGGTTGGGATCTATCTGGTATTGAGCTAACCGTGACATGTAGATGAACCGCCAGCAAAGTGGAACAAGATAGGTTGTTTCTGCTGAGTGTACCAGTGGGGGGAATGGTTGCGGAGCGTTTCTCTATTCCACTAAAAATGGAGTATAGTAAAGTGATGGATTATGAAGGGCTGCATAGGTATGTCGCATGACAGATGGTATTGTCAGGTTTTCAAATCTTTCTGGTTTTCAATTTGTTGTCTGGAGTTGTTGTAGACGGGAGGCTGACAAAATGTCTGGCGTTTTGGTGGTAGGTAGGTGTAGCTAGCAGTTAATTGTTGCCAGTTCTTATGGTAGTAGAAGTAGCGCGTAGCGCTGTGATGGGAGGGCAATTGTTGACACGGAGTTTTGATCGCTACCGAGTTTCGCATAGCAGCGTATTTCGTGCAACTACCAGTAGACGATATATTTGTGTTTGCCACATTAGCTCGCAAATCTGGGGGCGCACCTTGACGTTTGTATTTGTTTCCCGGTATTTATATTTGGTTCCCGATAGTCACTTGTTCGCCACATCTAATATTTTCTGTAGTGATGAAAGCGTTTGAAGTCGGAGAAATGAGGCCGCGGTCAGGAATATTGACGTCTGTTACTTTCAGCTGTCGTACAGTAGCGTTGAGACAGAACGTGGAGCAGAGTTATTTGATATTATTTCTCCTAGATACGAGTTGTTGATATCCACGTTGGTAGCTGTGATTGCCACACTTGATGGGCCATTTTCACGTAGATTTGTGTACGCTTTATTAGCTTGTCTATAACGGTTTTCCCGCGTTATCGGGTTAGTCTGAAGAGGGATTGTTGCAGAGGCGTAGGATCCGGCTTAATCAAAATATCTTTGTACTGAGTACGCACAGTAATAGGTGGGCTATTCAAGAAACCATCAGTCAATTCTGCCCTTGGAAATTTAAAAATGATTGGACAACAATGTCTCGGTGTTTTCTTATTTATACGCAGACATTTACCGACGACATCGGACACGTTACAAACGCTAAGTACAGTTGTTTTGACTTTGTTCACACTGAAGTTCTGGTATGTTAAAGCCGATCAAATTTTTACTGTATGATTTCTTTCATGTACCTCTGAAGCGATGGAGTCGATTAGTGGTGAACATTATCAAACTTATCAGATGGGCTGCAAATGTAATCCAGGGATGTTTGAGGGGTTTAAGGAAGGCCAAAATTTTCTTTCTTTCGTCCAACTTTGATTGCAAGGGGCAGACTTTAGCGCTAAGTTCAGATGTGAGCTGAGAGGCCGGAGAAGAACAGTCTAGTGGTAGTTTGATGGCTTCATATTTTAATCGTTTGGGCCGTAGCACAAAGGGTACATTGTCTTTAGATGGGCGAGTGCGTTTGAATTTCCGTGGGGCGATAGCAAATTAGTCAGGTTAGTGGTCAATGGGGTTGAGGGAGCGCGACAAACCAACCTGTTCCGACTTGCTTCAATGCACTGGAGGCTGGTTTCAGTTCACACGATCGACGAAACGCCACACGGTCGGGTGACCGCCGACTTGAATTGTACGCTTGTTGACAGGCCAGGGAACTGATCGCGGCCGGGCGATGCAGTTACAGACAAAGGCAGACTATCTCGATCGAGAGAATTGGTCAGCCGATGCGGTCAGCTAGCAGACGCGAGAGTTGACGATGTAGACACAGCCGCTCAATTAGTAGTCTCAAAAGAGGCTGCGACTGCAGCACGGAATCTCGGTAACCAGCAAGACGATTTAGGTAATGAAGCGATGGAATAATTCCTACGCTTTGCGATCCACTGGGTAGTGCTAGTAATTCCGATTCTAATGAGTGTAGCTTTATTGGTGTGTGATAACATAGGCGGAGAAAATCCACTACAAGGCTGAGCACAGAGTGATTAAAAAAGGTTTTGCACAGTTTTATGAGAAACGGTTAGATATACTTCCCATCTCTTCCGATGAGCGAAAGTGCACACAAAGAGAAATTGCATGGCATATACTCATCCTCGATTAGTTGAAATTACACTTGAATGCTTACAAAATGTCAGAGCATCGGTTTTCCATACGCCGGAGCTGTAATCAGGGCGCCGTCTAACTAAGTGGTCAAACCCAGATTATTTGCTTCTATTTGGAGCCCCCAATCCTCCTACAGATTGTCGTAACTCAGCGTACTCACATTGTTACATATCGGTCAACAGGTAGCACTTGCTCGAACATTAGATACCCTCTCGATCAATATGTGCTGCCTATCGGAAACCCGCCTACAAAACCAGAGCTTTGTTCTCACTCTGCGATCCCCTTCAGGTTACACTAGTAGTGCTTTCTCATTGCGCCTATCCGGGGATGATGCAGCTTCCAGTACCGGCCAAGCCGGTGTTGGTATTGCCCTGAGTCCCCGGGCTGAAACTGCTCTTGTTGATTGGATCGCAATCAGTAGCCGAATGTGTGCGGTCCGACTGACTTGCTCGTTTAAAGCTTCGAAGTGGTGAGGCGCTAATAGATGTTTGTTCTTCATCGCTGCCTACGCCCACACAAGTTGTAGCGACGAATCCGTGAGCACTAAATTCCGACACAGCAACCATCGGAAGGTGACATGGCACACACGACCCTCGAACCAGCCATGAACGCAAATCGATCACATCGCGATCAGTTATCGCTGGAAAGACTGCTTCTAGAACTGTCGCTCGATTTGGAGCACGTGTGGACACCGACCATGCGCTTGTATGTGCTGATCTGTGGATGTGTTTTGGTAATCGCAATCGACGACCCTGTGAGCGCATAGACACCAGCCAACTAGTGAAGTCAGTTTTTCTGAATGCCTATCGAAGTACGCTGGCGTTCAAATTGAGCAACTTTTCCCTGAATACAGTTGAAACTCACTGGTTGCACGTTCACCAGACCTTACTAGAAGCAGGTAAATCATCTTATGGTAAATCCAGTGACCAAAATAACCTTTGAGTTTCTTCGCAGTCTCTGAAACTTATCGATACTCACCGACACATTCCGGCTGGAAGCGAACACGACGAGACTCGCAAAGGCTTTAGGGCGAAACTCCGTGCTAGCCTGAAAAAGACCGTGAAGCGTTGTGTTCTCATCATGCGTCATAGAATTGGCCACTGCCCTTGATAACTATCGGAAGTTGTTCCGTCTGCTACGGGGAACGGGCAGCAGGAGACCTAGTGTTAGTGAAACTATACTGACGAGAGTGAACAGCCTATCCACAGCTTGTCAAACGCTCGGAGCGTTTGGCTGAGCATTTTGAAAAGCAATTTACTCAACCGGAATTGTTAGATTCCTCCTCGGCCATTGATCGTCCTGCTCTCTGGGCTGTCCCTTTGGATCCGCCATCTCACTTAAAACTCGAATGTGCGATCAGGCTGCTGAGGATGAATAAAGCCGCGGGACCAGATAATTTTCCTCCAGCCTTCTTAAACTTTCGAGGGCATACTCTTGATGATGATTTACACGAATTACTTGTGAAACTGTGGGAGCAGAAAATTGCCCCAACCGACTGGAGCCGCTCCGTTATTGTCCCGATCTTCAAAGGAGGCTCGCGTTGGAAACGCGGCAACCATTAAGAAATCAGTCTGATCCCCATCGCCTCCAAGCTGCCTGATTCTGTACTCCAACACAGACAGAGCGGCGACCGTGAAAGTCAGATTCGTGAGGAGCAAGTCGGGTATCGTCGTTCTTGGGGATGCATCGGTAATATATTCACATTACATCAGTTGTTGGAGCACCGTCACATTTGTTAGCGACCCACCGTTGTCGTGTTCCTCGACATCAAAGGTACCTTCGATTCAGTAGATCGACGTGCACTTTGGGACTGTCTACTCAAGAAAGATGTGCCCGACAAGTGGTTGCTTTACGACGAGATGGCACAGTAGCACGATCCTCAAGTAGCAATTACGGGGAATTCTTTGTTTCCGGTTTACGTCAGTTACATACTACCCCTGTAACATAGCCACAAGATTTTGTGACATTTAACAGTGTCTCCTGTGCATAATGCAGGTTTTCGCCATCGGATACCGAAGTCCGTAACTTGCTTCGTCCAGTTGGTCGTGGACAGTTATATCGCACCAAAGCATGCGAATTCGACATGGCGACCGGGGAGCACATGCGAGGCCGATTGGACGTACTTAGAATGAGTCGATGATTGAGCTATAGGAAGCGTTGACACCTGGCCTGACCACTGAAATACGTAGACCTGATCGCAGTGACCATGGGGTGATCTTTTGCCAGGTAACGGAACGCGGCCGATTGTGCATTGTTAAACATAGCTCACTTATGATAAATGTGGAAGGTCAGATACGATCCGTAGATTATGGGAACTGTTTCCCATCATATGAATGAAAACACTGCGCAAAACCTACTTGTGATTCGCTACCTACACTAGGACAAAGCGCAGGGTTACGGTGCGCATAGTCAGTGTGAACTGAACCCATAGCAGTACGGGGTGCGAAAAAGTGGTACAAGGCCAGAATGAAACATGAGGTAGTCAAGAGATGCAGTTGAAACATTACTTTGCGGCATCCCTTACAAGTAAGGAAGCCGAGATGCTCCAGTGATCGCTTGTGTCAAAGTTTTGTGTGATTCTATCCCACCGTCGTTAGGTTCTTTAGTTAAACGTTTGATTTCATAATCTGTTCTGTTTCATCGATGTCTGTCACATCAAGAACGGATCGACTAGAGTCTGCGAGAAAATTTTGCATGTTCTGGATGTAGCCCTGTTTCTGCATTATGACGACACCTAATCTCATATCCGGTCTCAGTATTACAACCTTGCCATTGCCTAGGTATTATTTTAAGGACTCGCAATGATCCTTCCTCATGGCAGGTAACTTCTCGGTGTCACTAGCGCGTAGTTGTAAAGCAACCGCTTTTCTCCTCATTGATCTGGGTTCGACTGGGAAGATGTTCGTTCTAAGGTGCAAACTGAGCCTCGACTTCTATCCCACCAGATGGATTTGGTGGAATAGAGAAACTGAACCGTAGGGACAAATTTTAAATTGGGGGCGACCTACGGGAGAATACATATCCCGAGCTATTATAACATGACATGCGCACACAAAACCCTAGGAGAAACCATCAACTAACCCTCCTAAGAAAAAGAGCATTAGCCAGCGCACAAATTCAGTGGATAACTCATTGCACGATACGTATATTCACAGATTATCAGTATAATACTCAGAGTTGTCACCGAAGTGCGAAATTCCTGCTGGCTTTTTGTGTACAGTGCAGCATTCGCTTGATGGTGTTTGCTAGCACCTTCTCCAAAGTATCTACTGTGATCCCGCGACATTCGTGCAAAATGCACTGCTTCATTTCCTCAAGAGAGTTTAACTTCCTTTTGTAAACTCGCGATTTCAATTAACCCCAGTGGAAGAAATCCAATGGGTTCAAATCTAGTGACCGAGCAGGCCACTCTATAGGTCCTCCCCGCCAGATCCAACGGCAAGGGAAGGTCTGCTTGAGAAAATCCCGCACCGTTTGTGCATAAAGTGCAAGTGCGCCATCTTGTTGCAATCAAACCGTACTTAATAACCCAGCGGCTTCCAGTTCTGGAATGGCACAATTTTCCAGTAATCCCTTGTACGATGATGCGAAAAAGCGTAAGGCATTAGTACTGCGAAACAACAACCTACCGTTTACATTACCGAAAAAGCAAAATGGTCGCACGATTATTTGGCCAGTTAACACAGCGCATACCATGAGCTTTGCGCCATGTATACGTGAAGTGCTGCATCGGCATGGATTACACGTTGCCCAAAACTGTTGCTTCTCCGCACCGTGCAAACAGAAAACATCCTCATCGGTAAAAAGAATTGAATGGATGTCCACGGCACATGAAAACCTGCGGCAAAGATGAAGCCGCTTCTCCGAGTCACATGTTTTTAAAACCTGCACTTGACGGGCGCTATACTTCCGGAATTTCCTTTCCTTCAAAATCCTATGGACAGCACATATGGTGGTGTCGTAATGCTGGGCTAGTTTATGGATGCTGATCTCAGCTTCTGGCCACCTCAGGAATAACCACACTAGCAGGATAATCATCCGTGGTGATGCGAGGTTGCCCTGTCTTTTAGGCACTACACACGCTCCCGGTTTTCTCAGATTTTCTCACCAGCCTACGAACATAATGTTCGTTGATGGGCCACTTGGCACGGTGGATAGTGGCAACTACTTTTGCCACCCGAGGGGGTGGTAACATTATCACTCTTACTGAGGGCAGCATATGCGCGTGGAGCCCAAACGATCGGTAAAGAGCACATTAGTTTTCGATGCAAACTCAAATGCGCTTGGGACCTTGAGATGAATGTGCTGAAAGCGAGCACTAAGGAACAAATAAAAGGATCACCGTGAAGAACGTTTCCACTAGTGTGAGACATGGCGCAAATGTGTTGTTGAGCATACAGAGTAACATTAAAATGTTTAACCTACAGCTTATCCGGATATTTTGTCCTTTATATTTGGTATCCAGCATACGACGGTAATAAAAATGCGGCCCGGTGTCACTTACCGCCCTAGGCGCCCCCATACTGCGCCTCCATCATCATCATCTTCATCATACACGTTAGCGAAGTTGAAGAGGAAAGGTGACAGCGGGCATCCTTGTCTCACGCCGCTGGAGATATTAAAGGGCGACGACAAGTTGCCGTAAGCCCTCACTCTGCGCCTGCGCAAACAAAGCAACTAAATGTATTCAAAGCGGATTAATCAACTCCGTCTACATAATGCAAAACTCCGTCATTAAGCACGATCACGTGTTGTAGGTCCAGGAACGTCACCATAGCTCAATCATCGATAGTCGCTCGTCCAAACTCAAACGGAGTGCACTGAAAACCAAACAGCTTACACCGGAGCTGCATCAAGTATTACATGATGGCCTTTGTAATAGGGGATTACAGGACCTTCGAAGGAACTGGGAGAAGAGTTGTCCGGCGATAGTTGACCAGTTCAGCGCCGTCCTAAAGTACAAAGCTTGCGCTAACACGTATGTATGTAAAGCAACTGGGTGACTTCCAGCTTGGTGTACTCAGAATGTCACAAAAGGCACCTGTACACGCGAGTCAGCGGAGGTCAAGAGCAGAACACTGAAGACTTACGAGCAGGGAAACAACTGGGAGCAACTTGCATGTATACTGATCGTCAACCGGCAGTTGGTTTCGAAGAATGAAATCAGTCGAACAATGAGCGAAGCAGGATGAGAGCGATGAAGATCTCTGGCAGTAAGCACGTTGTTTTCCCTGTAGAATGAGTATCGTCGGAACTCACAGTCAGTCTCCAAATGCTCCACTTCAGTTAGAAGCTGCTTTGATGCTTGATGTGAGTATTAGCACTATAGCGCGACACATGGACGGGAGGGTGATAACAAAGAATAAATTGCACGCAGTTTCGGAACCTGCAAACACACAAAAGAAAAAATGGTGAGGAAAATCCTATGTTTACAGAACAGTAGTAGGTGGATTTAAGGTAGGAATTCGTAAAACTAGACTCCCTCAGACAGCCATGTCACGCCCGGAAAAGCATTGTACGGTAGCTTCATCCGCTCTAGAATCGCACCTCAGTGGGCTTAACCTCGGACTGGTAACAGTCGAGTTGCGGGTGTGAACACAACAAGATCCTGCCACCGCCTTGTGTGTACTTGATTTTCCAAATACAGCATGCTTGTGCTTGCCTATGAAGGAATGTGGGCCGGCTCCGTTGATGAAACGTGGCTCCCATCCGCATGCTTCCCGGTCTTATTCCACAGGGTTTACACTGGATATGGGGTGTGTGGATGGAGCTGTGGGTGGTGCAGCACAAGCCAACCATGGTCCCTCTGTAAGCGCGGGCGTCCTGTGGCTGGCCACAGTGACAGGCAAATCCGAAACTGGATGCCGCCAACCATGTAAGGACGTTCAGTGAACAATCATTTATTCTAGTAAGCAGATATGGTGAGCCAACATTTTTAATCCTCATGTTGCGACGAACTTCTTTTGTCTGCACTTACACTTTGAACAATGTTTTCATTAATGGGAATACTTGTAAACTGTGAGGTAATCACAAACTATTTACTTTCTAGATTTGAGATTTCTTGTGTCCAAAATATAAACAAATCGGTTAAAATACGGGTACATCAGATAGATATTGGATATTGCCCGTCAAAAACACCACCCTTAAAGACCGGCTTCAAAATTCTTCGATCTAATCACGTAGAGATTGCAAGCATTGAACCCTGGTCCATTAAGATGCTTGTGTAACCCTATGTCCTCTGGTCATCGAGTCGAAATCGACAACACTTCTCCCGGCGCCGCAATGCCTGATTGCGCAGTTATTTGTAAGCATCCGTTATGTGAAAGTAATGGTAAGTTGACGGTTTGTTTAGCGCCCTTGTCATACAGCATGCATGCAAGAGGCGCTCAAGCGACTCATAATAAGAAACAAACACTTTGGTGTCTCGGAGATAGATCGTGTATGCTTTGATGCCGCACATGACCTGCTTTCATGCAATGTGTTTTCAATGACTACTGCAGTTTCTTCTTAAAGACTTCACGTCAATCATTAAAGTCCGAATGCATGATTTGAAGGAAATTACTCAGTGTCTGCATAATTGACGTTTCGACAAGCAGTTGTTCACGCTGATGGGTTTTGTCATTCTCTTGTTATTTTGCAATTAACACCAACGTAAAAACATCCACCAACAAGCACTCCTTCATGTCTACTTCCGTTATGTTAAGCACAATTTGACCGAATCCAATTCACTTTGATTTCGGCCAAGTGTGAAGTGGAATCGTTATCCGTACCACTGTTCCTCCACGGTTAGCCTGTGTCTTCTGGACCACAGGGATAGGATAATCCGGAACGAACTCAAACTAAGTCTTTTATGCCGAAAACTGAATGCGAGATGCTGCACTCCAAAATGATTGGGTATGCCTGGCTCTTAGAAGTGGGCAGAAAACCTGAAAGTAGGCAATTTTCGTCGGATTACATAGCGTGATAAGCAATCTGAAATTGCTTTATGCTTTGCATGGGAACAGTTCAATCAACAAGGCAGTTTTGCAATCAAATGAATAAAACATCCGCATTGCATCGAAATCTTCTGGAAACAGAAAAGCCTACCTTAATCCATTCTTTGAAACCTGACAAAGTAACTTGCATGGACGCCTAATACACTTCGTGCTTCAGTGCAACTGATGCACAGGCAATCTGCGGGGCCTGTGAATTTTGGTATGAAGTAAAGTCAGAGACCGCCCTGTTCAGCTGAACCGAACAGCGAGCGGTATGCTGTATCCAATTTTTGGGTTATTAACCTAGTATAACCAAACCGTCTTGTTCAGTAGCAACTAATGAAAGTGGCCCCAGAAACATACATGAATTTTGCCGCCGCGGGTAGTCCAAGGGGTGATGCACCTGGTTAATTCACACGCTTGACCTAATTAGCCCTGCGTGTAAAACGAAGGGAACTCACTTAAACTCATCAGCTGTGTTGCATGCCAGTTGTTTTTTAGCATGTCTTTTGTTTCTTGTTTCAGATTATGCAGTATTTTCAAATAAATCATCTCACTCCATGTCACAACGTGCCAGGACAGCCGGAAACATTGCAGGATTTGTGTGATCCCATCTGGTGGGGGGAGTTTACCCTACCTGCTCAATTTGACAAACACCTGTCAGGTAAAAAGCACGCTGGCTCGGAGGATTCCTCCCCAGCTTCCTCAAATTCGAAAGTCGCAAACAAACGAGGCTCATTACAAGAACCCTTGATCGCAGTGGATCTGTCGGCCTTCCAAACATGCATGACTGCGTCTTCTCAAAGGCCAAGCATAGAGTCTTCATCAACAGAGCTTTGTGAAGGCGATAGTAAACCGTTAGTGTCGCCGAAACCTTTGCGTTCAACCAGAATTCAACCGCCTAACCGAACATCTGCCATGCTTCAAAGTAGGCAGGATTCAGAGAAATCTGGGGAAAACGCCGATGGTAGTTCAGTAAACCCTGAATTTCCCCGGGTGAGGCGACACGTGTCTATAGGCCCATCAGTTTATGATCAGATGCCCAGTACCTATCGTTCCCCCACTGTGCTAGTTTCGAAAAAGCCAAAACCTGGAACAAGTTTGAGCAAATAAAATTTCTCCAGTCTGTACAAAATTCAAGCAACACGCACCGTCCCAACATCAGGAAGAGTGGGAATAGCGCATTCGAACGATAACATTTGCACACATACATCATCCACTGCAATAAACTTTGATCGTCATGTAATCGAAAAGACATGCTTCAGTATGTAAAATAACATTTAGTTGCGGCATTCCAAAGATTTGAGAACTTTGTGGCCTTTTTTATTACTCATGCATTACAGAAGATTTAATTTTGACATTATATCTACATTCGAATAGTAAACTAAATCCTAGGCTATTCCCCATGCGCCTTATTTGTCCGTTGAGTGCTTGCTTCACATATTCTAGGAGGCTGCACCATATGAGACCTTGGTGCTAGGTGATATCGACGCACCGAAAGTGCCATTTTCCCTCAGCTGTTAACCGATTTTACTAGTTAGAGAGAACCGGCTGGAATGGTGGTGAGGTCAAAGCATTTGTCTGAAGACTTCGAATTGAAGTATTATGTCTGAATAACTCTACAGTTTCCTCTTTCCATTTTACTGTTGACTGAGCAGAATAAAATTATGCTGAACAAAAATGTAAGGTCTGTGTAAGATGGAATGTTGCTAAAAAATGCCTGGGCGAAAAACTTTATTACAAATACGTATTATAGGCATTTACTATGGTTTTGCAAAACCTATGCAGTGGGTTATGATAGAAAATGTATACAATTGCGATCAATACTTCATGTCTGGTACATGCAACAGCGGAACAGGTGAGTTCTTGTTCGTAATGGAAAGAGGTTTCCAAAAATTGGTTTCGTGCACCGCGGTACTTTTCTCGCCGCTACTCTAACCGTTCATATGGAAAGCAAATGCGATGAAGTTCACGAAGGACCTTGTCAGTTTGCCGTCTCATTCTGAGCTGTCAATCATGTGGTGTGCTACGCAGATGATACTCACAAAAGACGACAGTAACAGGCATACAAATTAAGATAATACGGGAAATAACAACAGCCTCCAGAACTTGAGTGTACTGACAATCACTACAAGGAGTGGCGAGCAGGTGAGGGAGAGCGATGAGGGGCGCAGCAGCATGACTAACTGAAGATCAGCAGGAGCTCGAGATTCGCGATTAGTCAAACAGTGGACCGTTACATGATAAAAGGATCAATACAATCCAGTGTTGTAAGACACCGAACGAGTGAATGTTTCAGGTTCACTACAGGGGACTCCGCTAGAAGGCTGGTTGAATGATTTGGAGAGACAAAGAGATTAGGCGCAAACATCACAGAAAGGAAATGTGTGAATTTTGCTTGGTCCATACTTCGCGGGTATTTATTATTTAGGATTATTCGTATGTGGACCGGAATGCATCATTCGTGGGCTGTTGGTGCAGGTTGGTCGGACTGCAAAGGGAATGGTCAGTTCAGAAAAACATACCGACGGAACATTTCCTCCGCTGCTGACAATAGGGTTAGCTTGGGAGATCTCACTTCATTAGATAACCTCAGTCCACGACTAAAATTATAATCGTTTCACGGGAATTCCTAGCGTTGTTGCTGGGAAAACCAAGCCAAAGACTAGCGAGCCAAGCTAACCATGATCACTACCTGCAGAATAAGAATGGCCGTCGCTTGTAACTTAAATGGTTTGGCCTGAGGATACGGGGAAGTAGACCAAAAGCCGTCGCGAAATTTTTGGTACATTTGGTTCTGGAATATAAAGCTCCCGGAGGTTTGGGGCCTGGTCGGTACAGCCGGCGTGATGCCGTATGTAAACCAAGAAAAATATTCGAGGCAAAATGGAGTTAAAGGAAGAGAGTAGAACTGAAGCCCATGCACTTCTGATACTGCCATGGTTGCCGGAATAACCGGTACTGCTTCATACTAGAACTAGATCTTAGTAAAGATTGTGCATCACAATCCATCTATCTGAACTGTTCTTCAAATCCTACTTTAATTTCTTAACCGATGTACCAATCGTTGCTCACGGATCTAATTGGTCTAGTGATCAAAGCATCAGCGGTAACGATAAGCCCCAGAGTATTATCCTCAGTTCAGCTTGTCTCGGTGGGTTATCAGTGTTGGGATAGGGCAAAGACAAAACGCATACAAAAAGGGGTATAATTTTGGTTTTCAAAATTTTTGGGGATTTGTCGTCTTGTGAAACATTTATGGAAGAAACACGATAGACAGAAACGCTGAAAACAAAGCGGATCAAGACCATTAGCAAACGTCCACAAAATCTAAAATAACCAATCGTTCGTCTGACCTGTCTACCGTGTGCGGCATGTGCCTGGGGTTGAGGCTGAGTAACCTGAAGCTCAAAGGTACCAGAGGACTCTGGAGTGACTGGTGCGGAAGACGTCGACGCAGGTAGGTGTATTGTTCGATTGTGCCAGATAAAATTGAAGCTCAGTCTTCGACGAAGGCCACTTTGGAAAGGTCGATGGACAGGGTTGTTGGGGACGATTCTGGTGTTGGGTGAAATGCGTCGGAGCTCGTTGGCGAAGTGGGAATTGGCCGATGTAGACAGGCCGAAGAGAACGACTTACTGCATCTGTGTGAACGAACACGAAAGGCAGGTGTCAAGTCCACTGTACATTCGCAGATATCTGTTCTCCTCACGAGGAGGGATCAGTCACAGCAAGCGTATGTGTTGAGCAATGGGTGATGCTAAGTTTGACGGTGTCATACACGTTGGCTTAAGTGTTGTGCGATTGATCCGCTGTGTTTGTGTGCACTGCAGGTTAGCTTTAATGATGCTGCAAATACGTAGGAGAATAAGTTTGCCGGTTTTGCTCCTGTCAGAGAGGAATTAAGCTGTCTAGAATAATAGCAATGATAATGACAATAATAATGCCAGCTATATATCAATAAATCCATGTATAGTCCTCTTGGTGACGACTGAAAATGTTCGACTAGACCATCAGTTGCAGGTATGCTTGCTGTCATGTGAATCTGGTGACAGCCTCAGAGGTTGCAGAACCTATCAATGACGAATATTAGAAAGACGTTCGAAAATCGTTTGTGATGTTGGATTTGCATTCGTATTGAGACACTTAATGGTCCAAGATGGCACGAATGACATTTTCGCCCGTGCAGTCTGACACAGGAATGGTTTCTTGTCATCTAGTGTACTGGTCGGCACATTTCAGCATCTATACGAATCTGTGAGAAATGGGCAAGGGCTTTACCAGGCCGAATTGTACATGTGAGAACCGCGATTCCCGGGCAGGGAAGAGCCGAGAGGACTACTGGTGTGTCGATTTGGTTTGGAGCGATAGGGTCTAGTTACAAACATCTTTGGTTACTTTTGATCAAACAGAACGTTCTATGACCAGTTGCAGATAAAAAATAGTAGCATGTAAAGCAACTGAAAGGTGTCTGGGACTATGCATTTGCAAGAGCCGGACACGAATAGTCTAGGACAGTCTGTGGAATTGTCACACAGGGTTGATCCTTCCCTGGTTTGGATAGAAACGATGTGCACATGCAGCTAACTGGACTACAGAGTACATTGAAAATCTTCGTCACAGTTTAATGTCTGTGCCATGGTACTAAGGTCGATAATTGGAAAAGCGTCAAGAGTGAGGTTTATGCGAGAGATAACGTCAGCAACAGGATTGTTGACAAATGCGAAGTGATGTGTCACCCTTGAACCGGTTGGCCAAGTTTTGGTTTTTCTAATGCCGTCAGATTAGTTGAGGGCGAAACTTCGAGACATGTAGACCTTGAAAATGCGACCTTCTGACATGTGTCGGAAATGTTTGCTAGCTAATTATATGGCAAGTAGTTTCGTACCAAAACTGCTATAGCTAACTTCCGCTGGTTGTTTGCGTTTGTAGAAGAAACCGAGAGATTGCCATTGCCCAACAACGCGTTTCTGGGAGATGGCCTCTACTGCCTGATCCCGTGTGCATTTGCGCGCCTTTGTGCTTTTATGTAGCCAACTGTCGCACTCGATCTCTACGCCTAGACATAGATAGAAATGGCGCAAAATGAAGTTCAATCCATAAATAAGCATAGCAAGACGCAGCCGGACCGTAGTTTTAGCTGTGTGAAACCGGTTCCAACTGGTATTTTGTGTTCGGACGCAGCAAAGCTTAGCACACCAATTGTGCTCGTTTAAACACAATGGTAAAAAAAAGCTGCATAACAAACCAAACTCCTTTTGGTTCTGCATTGACTACACGGTCGTTCTACTTGTTTGATGCAAATCTATTTTGATAAAGCAATGCGATAACCTAGCGGTGATAGTCGGGGGATCTAGACTTAGGAAATGCTGCAATTCAGCTTCAACCTCAGTCGGGCTAATAGCCCAAGATTCCACAACTTAACACGGTGGTCGAAGCAGGGGAAAGGGCAAAAACATGAACCTAGATACGCAGACAACTCTAATCAAATATCAGACAAACGACCTAGTTCCGCTTACTATGTTGACTCCAATTTTGGCGCAGTCGTTATTGATTGATAGCAACTCTCTGGAACAAGCCATACCGGCACACCGGAACACATGCGCGAAGAGTAAATGTGTTGCTGCATACGCGTCTGTTGTCGCTTCCCAAGAACCAGCTGCAAATTCAATGGCTACACCTGAAGCACTCAAACAGGGCCCCAGCGGTGCCACTTTTGCGTCCATCACTCCAACTAGAAATTAGATCCCATTCACTCAGAAATCGGTTACAACTAGACGAGTCTACGAGCCGCTTACGATCGTATGTTAAAGTGAATGTAACACAACCTCCATAGAAGAAATGCTGCTGGACGACTAAAAGGCCATTGAGTGGCGCCGTAGATGAAGCATTGAAATTTTTGTTCAGTGTTTCACAATCCCAAGAGCACTCTTAATAAACCTACATGTGATAACGGCTGCTTTAGGTAAATCTTTTCCTCGACAGGTATTTGGTTATAGGAACTGACAAGCTCAATCTTACGGAAAACCTTACCCGTGAGGCATGCAATGGGGCTCTGCATGTGCGGGATGGGATACCATTCAGGGTCTGTGGGTTTGTTGAGTTCGCAGCAGTTACCGCCATATGCTTGAACTCGGTCCTATCTACTTTCAGTTTCTCCGGGGAAAGTCAGCGCGGATGTGATTAGAAAGAAGGCCATTCGTCCGGAAGTGATGCATGAAAAAAAACACCACGGAGAGTGTCTCATTCATTGGCTGGATGAAGGTAGGTTAATGAGAGAAAATGTCTGCATAGTCTGGTGATGTCTGTGTTAAAACGCACACTGGGCTAATATCTGAGACCCCTGAATTGTCGCAGGACACAATGAGTCCAGTTGTGGGGTTGACTTACTCTTTTATTTCGGCCGGTGGCCGGGTGGTCTGCACGTTTGGTTTGCAATCATAAGGTCACCGGTTCTAATCCGCGTAGGGGTGGGCGTCCTTGCGGTATACTCAGCCCGCGCGCGACTGGTGGTGGTCGCGCGGCAGTGAGGCGCCGTTACGGCGTACAGTTGACACACATTTATTTCGCGTCGAAGTGATCGAAGTATATGAGGAAGTCTATACCGATGATGGCAAACGAGAAGCCGGAAATAGTGAACACCCAACGAGACATTCTACGGATACCTAAGTTAATGGTTAAGGGGCTTTGGCCCTAAGTAGAAGTCAGTGCGTCGTTGGCGACACAAAGACGCAGTGTGGTAGCCGTGGCCGGCGACGTTATTACCATGTGATCTGAAGCCCGGAGTTTTCACTCACTGAGTTGAGAGCAAGGTGAAGGGCGTAATACATCGTTTGGCCTGATGGTCAAAGCTGCATTGGTACCAGTGTAGTTTGTTACGAAGTAGGCTGCTGTACTATGCTCATGTGCTCTTAGGTACAGATGAGTTCTCAAGGGCTGGATAAAATTGGAGCTCGCATAATACACAGCTCCTTAACTACGGTAGCAAGCAGAGAAGGCTGTGCTTTACTGGCTGCAGGTTGCCTGCACCAAGTAGGTGGCTAATGAGACGCGTTAGAGTTATTCGGCGAATTCGCAGCTGATGACGTTGCGAAATCTACGTATTCAGGAGATTGATCCATGATCGTATCAGCCAATGGTACGACTAGAATGGGGGAACAGACGGCTGATATGACAAGAGCTGGGGTCATTTCAGTTAGGTGTTTCAGCTTGCGTTCCAGAGTGATAGTCAAATAAGGTAGACGAGACGAACAATAACTTCATTTCACCGGATAGGGTGGGTGCCTCTTATCGCCTAGATACAAGTCATGAAATAGCTGTGTTACATTGCGTACTCGTTGGTTGCATCAGGCGGGTCACGTTCTCCAGCTTAACAAACTTCTAAAATAGACCAGCATTTGGGGTAGAAAGTGTGTACCTAATCTGCTCAAAGAACTCCTTGGAAGACGACCTAACTAATTACTGTACTTAGTTCGGTTAGAAATTCTATCACGAAAATAAAACTCAAATTCTGACGAGAAGAAGCCAGAAAGAGTGTAATCAAATAGTTTAAGAGGTACAGACAATGATGCCAAACTAATTGTTGTGACGAACATATCAGTTTCTGAGTTAACCGTTGAATAACATAAAATAAAATTTGAAAAGGCACTTTCAGGAACAGAGGAAGTCGCACACCGAAAATAAATTTCGACTGTATCGGAACCGTGCTGGCGGTTGTGGTTACCAATGTTTGGGTCTCAAACAGATGGTACTCGTAGTCAGGACACGTAAATGACATGCCAAACACGAGAATGCAGTGGATAGTGAAAGTAGCTGGACTCAGGTTGTATTGACAAGAGCCATTACGAGTGGAGAGTAGGTATACAAGAACAGAAACAGTGTAGAAACATGACTAGCCGGAGAAGAGCAAGCGAAAGCGATATGTAATTAGTCAAAGAAGTAGACCATCGAAACGCAAAAGTGCTAAAAGCCGGCGTAGTAAAATCTTGAAAGCGCAGATGTTGCACCCTCGCTACATGCCATATCGCATGGATGCTCGGAGAATCGTTTTATATTCAACTACAGACACCAAATACCGACTGCATTTGGAGTAAGATTGTCGTCCTTGAAATACTTTCTACCGAGTTCAGCTGCAATGAGACCATGAATTTGGTGTTTGGGATAGTCCTTAGGATCTTGAACTTTGTTAGGATAATTCGATTAATAAAGTGCTGCTTTCTTTTCTGCGATATATCTTCGTTGTCGATCCGTTGAAAGAGCTCTGCGCAGATTAGTATGTAATGCACAATAACTAGAGAAACGAGATGTCGTCATCGAGGAATTACGTCTGAAACAGTTACAAAATTCGCCCTGGTGGCTTAATGTCAGTTTGAGACAACGTTTTTCGTAATCTCTCATTAGTCATGCGGAGTAGAAATTGGGTCACAGCGTGTCGGCACGGTTTAAGAATTAATTGACTGCTCAGACATAATAGGTTGACTTTGTTGTAGCACTTATCCTGCACTTGCTGTATGGCGTCCAACTGCCGTCTATTACCACTACCAAGACTGGTTGATAGGGTTGAGTGATACCAGGATGAATGTACGTATATTGAAAAGACGCACGGCGGTAAGTGGTAGTGGCCATAAACAAAACCGTAGAATATGCGACTGGTTGTCGGAAGGTTAAATGCGTTAAGCCTATGCTGAAGATCCAATGGCGGTGTTCACGTTTGAAAATAACACTTTCAGCATGTTGTACAAAATACTGGAAGGATAGCATGGGCCTACCACAGAACAATTACTTAATTCATGAGCTTACAAACTGATATAGGGAAAAACCGGAGATAGCCCCAGATATTTCGGTGAAGCAACGGGTTTACGAGCGAAAGCTCATTACCTAAGGAGTCTCGTGGAAGAGTAATGAAAGCGCGGTAATAAATGAAAAGCGTTTTGGTTGACTCACCGCTGAGACTAGTAAAATAACAAATAAGTTCACATGCTAGGTACGAATTCATCTGGTTATGATTTTAGAAACACACCGTGGGGTTACCTGATTTCACATCCTGGCAAACCAAGCTATAAAATGAAATGTGAACGAGACAATGCTGCGTTGGATTAAGGGCATATCATACATAAGTCAGGAGAACGTTCCACTGTTAACACATACGAATGGAAAAGATATCTCGACGGCATTCCAGCCGGCTGTATTAATTGTCAGCTTTAAATGATGACCCCTTCGGTTGGTAATGTGGTTCAGTTTCAGCAGTGTGCGGTAAATGTGGTTCAGTTATTCCGGGATCAGGTAAAGAATTACGAGATCCCCTAAAAGCGTCGATGCCGACTTCTGTACATTACCATGGACTTCAATCTAAGCTGGTAGGGCAGATGGAAGAGTCTCTAAACGCTCTTGGATGCCAGTCGCTGAGGAGTCTCTAGAGCGGCAAGATCTTACATATTCCAAGATTGCCACAACTGGATGGCATATTCCACGTGCTGTCGCACGTAGGCACTATACATTTGTGGGAAGATTGAGGTGGCAAACCGATCTGAGAAGAAGGCCGACGTGTTGATTACCGGTTCTTGATGCCTACTCTGATTGTTTAAAGAGAATTCGATCGTCTTGAAAAACTACCCCAATCTTACGCCTTTGTGTGGTTTGCAAGTTGTGCTCCCCAAGTTTTTGAACAATCACCGGCTGATGAAGCGGATGAAGCACTCTGCACTTAGTCGTATTAAACAAGCGTAGGTTCCTCGTCCATCACTCATGAATGCCATCCAGGTCATCTTGGGGGAAATCATGATCTTCATTGCTTTTAATCACCTGCAATCTCTAATGTCGTGGACGAACAGCAGGAAAATGGGGGCAATAACACTTGCCAAGTCGTTGTTAAATGCCAGGAATAAGCACGGTTCCAGCCTAGAGCTAACCGGATAAATATATTAGCTTATGGGCGAATCCATGAGACAGAGATCCTAATTCGTCTGGGCCAGGGCAATCCTAAGTTCTAGATGCTTCATTTTTGAATTCCTGACTGCGGTTTGTGCGGTCGGATCGCGACGACCTTATGGGGCTTCTTCTATCTATCCATGATCACGTATTGTCGGATTCAAAATTACAATATAAATGACTGTGCGTTATAGTCGCCCCAGTGACATTACCTGTGCTCGCGAGATGTGAAGTTATGGACAAGCTGTTGGCTTCCGGTGACCGATCCTAAGGCAAGACGAATGGTTGTCTCGACAGATCTTATCGTAAATCAAATATAATCTGTTTTACAACAATAGTTGCGTTAGTAATGGAACCTCGGTTTGACTTGGTGAGACCTCATATTCACAAAAGTGAAGCGTGTAATCAATTTGTCGCAGCTGATGTATGCTTCAAAGTGTGCGAATGATTGCGTGTTAGACTTTCTACCGTAAGATGGCTCAGATGCGGCACATATGGAAACCTTTTCACTGTACATTAAGTTCTAAGTAATATTTCTTCTTCTACTCTGTACTGGCTTTGATGGGCCACCCTGAGTAAATTTCTTTAGCATTTGTCACATGCTCTGCTTTCTACAAGAGTACTGCGGCTCGGGAAAATTATCTTCGTTTATTTGGCTAAGCTGCAAATGTTGTTCGGTTTTGTCTATGGTACAGTGCGCGGCTATTCGTATATTACTTGTTCCGCTTATCTCCTGTACTTATGAAGTAGTAGCTTGCCAAGGAAAGTTGTCCCATGATAGCCACATAAAACGTGAACAGCCACTTTCTTCAAGCTCGGAGACCGAACATCCCGTCTAGTGTGCCAGTTGAACATGTTAGTGATATTCTCGACGCTTCCAAAATCAGACGCAGGTAAGACCGGCCTAATAATGACCGAAGTCATTTTGCTAAATTCAAACATACCCTTGGAAACATCGGCAGTAAACGGTCCAACTGAGATGCCCATTTTAAATTCTTACTGCTATGGTTGTCTTCGCTACTTAATAGTCAATCCTCAAGGAATAATAATAGTATTTGAAAGGACCTTCGAATCGGCCGTTGCTGTTTTCCCTTCGAGTACCTTGTCTACACGATTCATTGTGATGCTTTTAATTTTGTCGTTCTGTTCTCGTATGTTCGTTTGTCTGAATAAAATAAGTAAAATAAGAAAGCGCCGTTTGGGCTTGCGAAATGAACTCAGAAGCTGTCTAATGAATAAAGAATAAATCAAGGGTGGTACATTCTGAGTAAAGAATTCTTTTCGGTAGTTCTCATCAGACACAAACATTAAATTATGTTGACAAAGTATTAAATGTGCTGGATTAGGCTATGTATTGCTCAGAGTGTTTAGTTCCAACAGAAAAAATCTATAAATCACGGGGTCTATGAGAGTGGTAAATTATATACAGGTAAAACCACAGCAGAAGTTGTAGGTCACGGTAGGATTACACACTTCTGGCTTGAGGTGACGGATATAGATAGCTTCCGCAATAGATAGGAGAAGCATCCGAAATCTGCGCCAGAAACTTTCAGTGATAGTATAAAGAACTCTGAAATCGTTTTCCTTCCGTCCGTGACCGCATTCTAAAAGGTGCGACAGGATGGAGCTGTTACCAGACCCCGCTTCGCCTTTGTAAATGCACTTGGTTATATGTTCGCGAATCCTGTTGTAATTAAAAATTTTGAGTAATGCACAGCCCAATCCCGCACATTTAGCACCTTGTCAACATCATGTAAGGTTTTAGTCTGATGAGAATTACCGAAAAGGATTCATTACTCAGACTCTGCCACCCTTGCTTCATTCTAGTAAATGGGAATTTTGGGATTGCTGTCAAAAAGGTATTTCCCGTGATTAAGTCAAGCTTATGAACAAAGTACAATTCCACTAATTTAACTAGTAATGTGTGCTTTCTTCTTGGTAAAATTGCCGATCTCATAGTCATTATGCGGCATACTGAATATGCACAAACAAGTATTATAATGCTGTAAGTACTTTGGTAGTGTCCTAATGTGGTCGGTATGGTTATACAGTTTGATAGATACCACGTCAAGAAGTCTGACCACCTTGGAAAGCAGCAGAATCGCGAAGGAAACGTTAGCAATTATGTCAGCCAAATATGGTTTACTTCGCTTACGTTACTGTCCTCATGCACAACAGCAAAAGGTAGCTGTTATTCACCGGAGTATAAACCGAAATTTCTGTGTGGGTTTCTTTCCTTTACTCATCGGAAACATCCATTTACTCCTAGGCACAGCATCAAGCGAACTCAAAATGTTCATAGCATTTTTCGCTAGCGTTGCTGTATAAATGGTGCGTTCGGTATGTATCGTGATGCGAATTAATCAAGAAAATTGCCATAAAAATACAGTGGCTTTCGAAATCGGACTTGATGCACAGGTCCATCTCGGTAACTCTGAGTCTTGTAGTTATGCCCAGTAAAACCGAAGTTGTCTTTCACAAAAATGTTCTCCAACCTAACAAATAGTGGGACTGCTAGACAGCAAATGAATTGCACATCTCTGGGATGCTGGACTTCACTAACTTTTCAGTTTTCACAGAAGAAAACTTATCTTTGGAGTGCGAGCACCACATCAGCTATGTCATCATTTGATTTGATCTAAGCTGCCCTATTGAAGCTATCTATATTCGTGTGGACAGATCCCCTTCTCCCATCCTAGATCCAAGGAAGAACAAGTATATAAATTCAAACTGTCTGCATGGACTAAACGACTGTCTTTGGTAGCGAGATCAGATATAATGCGGTTGAATTATTTATATACTAAAACTGTGTTAGCGCCAGCTTTGGAGGGTTTTAAAGCCGCTGTGTGGCAATAGTTCCATAAGGCAGCTTGATAACGTGAGTGTGCACAGACTCAACGCTGAATTTTGTTCTTCCCCACAGTGTATGTATTCCCTGCCTTCCTTCACTAAAACAGTTCCTGCAGTCACCCTTGATAGTTTGGATGTTTACATAAAACTTGAAAAAGCCAACTGGCTTCTGAAGCTGGTACTTTATCTCCACTCACATTATTATAGCCGTTCTGTTCAGAGGCTGTCATATGATTAGCACGATCCCCGACATTTATGGACCTGCGTGGATGAAGTCTGTGTCAAAGTAGGCGTAGCAAAGTCATTGTCCGATTGCACCTACATCAGTGATGTTGAAAGTCATCGCGAAACTTCTCGTCCTTCAGATCTGCACAAGCATACGGGCAAACGATGAAAACCAGTCTGCTTGTACACTCAACCACCCCCGGTTAAATGCTGTGTCGTATCTTCTATATTCAGTGTTATCTACAGTGAAGGAAAATGAAGAGTATTGAGACTGCTGTTTCTTGATTATGCGAATAACGCAGCACTCCACTCCATCGTGCCAAGATTTGATGTTAACAAGTTGTGAACAATATGTGTATGACGTTTATACCCTAGCATCCTTAGCAGCAAGGGATCACTCAGTGCTCATGGCCAGTATGGTTCTATGTTTATGGAATTCCGTCCGCTGGAGCCAGCTTACAACTACTGGAAAAATAAATTCGACGGTGTAACGCAAGCCGCCAGTTAAGTAGATTGTTCTCTGCCGCAACCTGCATATGTGGAAAACTGATGCAATGTTAAGAAAGAGGGAGAGACAATACTAGTTACTCAGTTTGTGCCACTAAAATTCATTAAAGTTAGACCAGTAAAGCCGCGTTAGCAAAATGGATCGGTGACGACGTGAACTGTGTAAAATATCCCTCCTGTAAGCTATTTCAATAATTACCGAGCGTATAACAGACAAAGAAATGTTTGAAAAAGTGCAAAAAAGTAAGAGTTAGTATTTCGAAAAGCAGCTTGCAACTGCCACAAAGACGGCCCAAAAAGCATACTTGTTTGAGTGATATGGTTAGCGGAATCCGGTTTGGATTTGCCTATCAATACGGCCAGGCACAGAAGGCCTACGCCTACAGAGGGACCATGGGTGGCTAGCGCTGCACCATCAACAGCTCCAACCACACATCCCAATTCCAGTGTAAACTCGAATGAATAAGACAGGAAGGCATGTAGATGGGAACAAACTTTTATCAACGGAGCCGGCTCCCATTCCTTCACAGACAATCACACGCACGCTGTAGTTGCAGAATCAAGCGCATACAAGGCGGCTGTTGGAATGAGGTCCGCTCCACAATGAGTGTAAAGAACCGGTCTTCAAGCCTGACACGACAACAAGGACCATGCACCCCATCCCACACGCCGTTTTGTCGTTTTTGTTTGCTTAATTTTTGCGATTTCTATGAAAAAATCAGGACAGTAGTTATTATACGTTTTCTGTTGTGCCCGATTCTGCGCCATTTCCGAAATTTTCTATCCAACTTTGTTCTTAGCCTTTGATTCCCCAGCTTGGGAGACGCACTGGATCTACTAATACCAAACTGGTATTAAGCGCTTTAATCGATTGTCACCACGTAATTGGCTGACCACCGCGCGATTTCTTCCAGCCTGGTCCTGTGCGACCCAAGAGAGCGCGTCGGGGCGGCCGTTCGCATGGCATGCGTAAAACCTGGCCCAGCCACAGTTGGCACAGTGGTACCAGTCTGCCAGGTGGAAGTCCCGTGTTATCCAAGACGGGACGTCTAACATCATCCTTGTGTACGTGGTACATCCACCACACTCGAGTTATTCACCGCAGACATCCATTGTCAAAGGCCGAAATCCGACGCAAGTCATTCACACCAATCGACCAGGACTCACTCCCATACAGCAGCACTGCGCGTATATAGGCATTGTAGACCTTGTTGTTTACCAATAGTGAATCGTCACGGCGTCGCCACATATGTCTCATGTTGGAGAACGCCGTAGGGGCTTTAGTAATACGGGAGGAAATCTCCTTTCCAATGCTACCATCAGTAGAGATGCAGCTTCCTAGATAAGAAAGCTTGTCCACTCGTTCAAGCTGCGTATCTTGAAGAGTGCACACTGGGGTAGGTGGTTGCCAATCCAGGACCAAGACTGCATTTCTTAGGGTGCAAATATCATGCTATATGTTGCTAAGCGGTTTAGAATAGCCTATATGCTCTGTGCGTCATCATCAAGTAAAGCGATATCATCAGCATAATCTAACTCGGTCGCATGGTTGCCAGGAAGAAGCTCTACACCAAAACCATGAAATCCCTTGTGAGAGTTTAAAAGGACATCCTCGATGGCAAAAATGAAGAGGAACGCGGACACGGGGCAACACTGTCGTACACCGCTTGTGACAGCAAAACGTGAAGGGAGTTTACCGTAGACGTTCATTTTACCTGAAACATTGCAACATAATGCTCGAAGGATGGCGATATACATTTTGGTTACTCCATTTCTTTGTAAGCAACCGCCACAATGCTGGCTGATTGACGGAGTCGGAGGCGTCTCGGATGTCTAGAAAGACAATGATAGTGGGCTGACCGTATTGATGACGCGTTTCAAGGAGTTGGCGGAGCGCAACCAAGTAGTCCATACACTGTCGACCGGGGTAGATACCAGTCTTGTCTTCCCGGTAGCGCAGTCCTCAAATCGGAGTTAGTCTGCGCAGTAGAATGGATGTTAACAGCTCGCAGGCAACGGACATGAGACTGATTCTTCGGTGGTTAGCGCATAGAGTACTGGCACATTTCTTGAAGATCGGAACGTTAAGTAACTCGCCCCAAGCAGGTGGAACTTTTTTCCCACCAGATCTTTGAGAACAGACCCGTTAGCCGGTTGACGTCTGCTTCGCCACCGAACTTGAACAGCTCCGGAGGAAGTCCGTCTGGGCTAGCGGACTTGAATTGCTTTAAGTGTCGGAGCTCAAGGCAGACCTCAGCTTTCGTGTGTGGTTCCAATGAGACGTTCCAATGCGCGCAAATATTTATATTCATGAGGCGCGTCGGCGGAGGAGGCCAGCTGAATTGAATGCGGAAGTGTTCAGCCTAGCGGTCCTTGAACCTGTGTAAGTTAGTGATCGGCGTTCTGTCCACCTAGTAGATGACCTCATTGACACCAAGTCTTTGTGACCAGCGGCCCGAATGACCTGAAAGAGCTTGCGAAAGTTTCCAGAGCGAGCCGTCCTTTCCATCTCTGAGGCACGCTGGGACCACCAGCTAGCAAGCTTTGCTTAAGTTGTTGTCTGAGGATGCGACGCGTTACACAGATATTTGAATTGGTCAGTATAGCTGTACGACAATCAAACAATTCCATTGAGTGTGTGGAAATTCAGCCCCTCAGAGGGCATCATAGCAAGCAGAAAACTCCAATTATTTTCACTGTCTAGATGCTGATTACTTGAGTGAAGCAACGCCTGAAGCGGCCACGCGGTCCGCCAGTGCTAGAGGGCTCGAACAGACAGCTCTTAATCTCCGGCACTGGCATGCGTCCGCATTCGTGGCGCACTTCGCTTCCGTGTGTGCAAGAGACCAGATGTCTGTACCGAGTTCGACGTGTACCGCGCTTACCCAAATCGACAACCTGGTTTGCGTTGTTGGAGAGGTGCATAAACTACTCGCTAAACGTAACCGCACTGCTGGCCCTAACGGAATCTACCCACTGATTCTCAAGTCCTAATCATCCATCATCTCACCTGCAGGGAATGACTTGTTCAACAGGTCACTAGCCGAAGCTTCATACCCCAGTGACTAGAAATCCTTACTGGCTAAACCGATTTCAAGACGGAGTGACGAAAGCAATGTGAAAAACTACCGGCAAATTTGTCTGCTACTTATTTCGGCCAAGGTTGCCGAGAAGATAGTGAAGTAGGGTCTACTACAGCTCTTCCAAAAGATGATCTACTGGTGTCCGCACCTAATTGTTTTATGCTAGGTCGTTCATGCATTACTATTTTGCAGATGACAAGCCATGAATGGTTGCACATAGTGCATCAGGGGAAGTATGTCGACGTAATCTACATCGATTCCAATAAAGCTTTGGACAGTCGGAATTCCGCTATTCTCCTCTACAATCTGACAGCGTGCAGTGTTGGTAAATCACTGCATCAGTGGATCCATGACTTTCCCGTTGGGTAAACGTGATGGGTACAAGTCGACGGCCAACTAAGCGACTAGTAACTCTCTATCTCAATGCATGTTGCTGGAGCCCACTCGTACTTAATCCACATCAATGATCCACTTTAGCTTCCTCGGTTGCCGTATGCTCTGTTTGCGGATGGCCTGAGAATCTGGAAAGTGATCAGCACTCCAGACGACTGCGCTCTACTTCAGCAAGGCCTCAACCGTCTCTCCATGTGGTATGAGGAATTCCGCCTCCCGGTACACCCATACATGTCGGTATTCATGAGCCCAGTGAAGGGTGGTGATGTCCGAGTTTACGCCATTGACGGACAAATGCTACATCCTATACGTTCCGTGAAGTGTCTAGGTGTACTCTCGAGCTGCTATTTAAAGTCGGTTAACATTAAAATCAGACTATGCCCTAGTGGGTTACACATGATTTGGGCGATCACATACACACTTGCCTACTGCCCAATTACCCGACGCGAGCCAAAGAAGATGGAACGGGTCCGACACGTTTTTACCATGCTCGTTCCAAGTTTACGAGAATTATCATACAGAAACTAGGACTCTACACCTCACCCTATGGTAGGACGTGAGTCGATCTCCTCATGATCTGATCGTGGTGACTCTCACATGCTGAGAGAGCTGCTTCACTTACGAATGCCATGCAACACACGCGGACATCGGTACAAGCTTGTGGTGTCGAATATAAAACAATTACCCACCTCTGTGTTGCGTCCGAAGAGTGGTAGATGTTTGGTAAAGCCTACCAGTATAAGCTGTTGGGGTAAAATCTGTACGGCAATTCAAAACGTTGTTAGATTTACATCCACCAGTATTTGAATCAAAGAATTACCGCACACTAGCAATGACATCGTGCATTTACGAATCCGGTGAAGCTGTAAGTCAGACATTTTAAAAGCTACATAAGAACTTGCGGCATAGCATGATTATCACGGACTGCAGACACTTTTTACATACTTTTTGATTATATTACGATGGTTTTACATATTAAATTTCTACTTGCGCTCGCCTACAGTTTTCAATATTCTACAGAGTCATGCTGCCTAACCAGTAGTTCACGAATGGGGTTTTCAAAAGAAATAGAAATATTACTATGAGCAACAAAACCAAAACAGTGGAACGGCCGATGATGTGGTGTGACGGGTCGAGCGCATTATCAACATAATCTTTGAATACAGCCAATGAGGGTTACTGAACCAACAATTTTTGGGATTAAATTCCATATTCGCCAAAAATGTAGCGAGAAGAAAATCAGACAAAACTATAAGCGACAGTACCTTGATCGACAGTGTGGGCATGCCCAGGTTTGTCTGAATATTGCTATCACTGAAGAAAGGTGTGCCCGACAAGTTTGTAACCATCCTGAAAGTACTTTACAGTCACACGTCGTGCAAAGTTAGGGCTTACGGCACGCACTCCTCTTCATTCGCTGTGACCAGCGGTGTTCGCCAAGGTTGCCCTATTTCACCTTTCCTCTTCAATTTCGCCATCGAAGATGTTCTCCAAAGAGCACTGGAAGGTGTCCAGGACTGCGGTGTTGAGCTTCTCCCTGGAGACAGACTCACGGACTTGGACTATGCCGATGATATCGCCTTGCTGGGGGACGACCCACAATCCGTCCAGAACGCTCTGGACCGCTTGGCGATGGAGGCGTCTAAGTACGGCCTGTGCTTCACTCCGGGAAAATGTAAAACGCTGCTCCAGGATTGGCAGGTGCCTGAACCCGCGCTCACCATTGATGGACATGTTCTGGAGCAAGTCCCTTGCTTCACTTACCTAGGGAGTTGCATCACGGCTGGTGGCGGTGTTGGAGATGAAATCTCACAACGGATTGCAAAGGCCCGCCTTGCATTCATCAAACTGAGACATCTATGGCGTCGTCGTGATGTCACTCTCAAGCTCAAGGGCAGGGTGTACAATGCTTCCGTCCGTGCAGTACTCTTGTACGGCTGTGAGACTTGGCCTATTCGCTCGGAAGATATGAAGCGGCTATCAGTTTTTGATAATCGCTGTCTACGAAGGATTGCTAGGGTGTGGTGGCAACACCACGTAAGCAACGCAGAGGTGAGAGACCGCGTGCTTGGGGCGAATAGTGCCAGTCTTCAAGACGTTATTCTCCGACATCGCATGCGCTGGCTCGGGCATGTTCTGCGCATGCCAGCCCATCGCCTTCCACGTCGAGCGCTATTTGCACTCCCAGGGAGCGATTGAAAAAAGTGCCGCGGTGAACAGCCGATGACGTGGAGAAGGAGTATGAAGAAGGCGACCTCAAGTTTGGCATCAGTCGGACCAGTCCGCCTTCCAGGTTGGGGACCACGAGATGTTGAATTGCAGTGGTTGGAAACATTGGACGTCATGGCCCGCAACAGACATCAGTGGCGGCAATGTTGTTCCGCAATTTCATCATCCCTTTGATACACACAAAAACTCACAAAACAAAACAAAAAATACAAAATGGCGTGTGTAAAACTAAAAAAATTCGTTTCCCATATTTTTTAATCGCATTAGTGTCCCCATCTTCTTCACCTTTTTCTTCTGCCATGGTTCTGATGGCACAATGTCTGTTAACAGACTGTGAATAAATAATAATAATCACCGCGACAGATAAATTCAGTTTTAACTACTGTATTGCTAGTAATAGTTTTGAATAAGCCACAACCAAAACATCAGAAGCATTCATGAACCTCAGTCTGTTCTTCAAGCTGCACTTAGCAACTTAGTTTTGGATAAAAGTGTGAATCTTGGCAGTCAAGTGTACGTGAAGCTCTGTATTTGCTACGCTTGCTCGATGTTGCTCCTTTGTGACACACTGACTAGCGTAACCAAAACCCTGAATTTTATATGACAGTTACACTCGCAAAGTTCGCTTTACTTTCTCTTATCAATCTCATTATTCCCTGACCGTCGCATAATCCAGCAATCCAGAATTTGTGGGATTTCTTCAGTAATATATTGTCACTCTCGGCTGCATTTATAATTTTTCGCGTCGGTTTTGGCGAGAATAGTTGGAACACAAGCTGCCGATACTTGGACTACGAAGTTTAAGCAATTTTTCGCCAATACTCACGCTCAATATTTTGCGATCTTACAGACAACTACGTCAGATTTAGGCCTCCTTCCACCAGGAAAACGATTCGATTTCCAACCAACGCCTACATCTTCATTTTTCCAATTTGTGTGGCAACTACGGAGCAAATCATATTTTCACTGTGAACCATGTTCCGGCAGGATATTAGCAACGTTATCCGGTTTGCACTTTAATATATGTGGTCAATCAACCTGCTCCGGATGACAGCACACAGATGACAGATCAACCCTAGCTGCCTTACTCACGACATTACAACGGACAAATGCATGATGCAAAGTACGACTGGTTAGAAATCATACCTTCACCTGGCAATCGGCCTGCGAACGTTACCTAAGGGGAAAGGCCCAAAAATCACAAACCAAGCAGTGGGTTTTCCATCATAATGGTGATGCGAATGATGACTCGGAAGGATACTTATTAGGCTGCTCAGGCCTGTGTTAGGGTAGAAAAATGACAGTTGTATGCTCTCACGGAAATATTTACTCTCAACCTAGGTGCACAAATGTGTGCCGAAATAAGGTAAAGAAGTATAACAGCATCAAGAGCTCAATTAGGTTTCCTCCGGAGTGTACGCTGGCTTTCTTTTAAACATTTGCCCGCAGAGGCACACATTTTCGGCTATCTACTAGCCGAGATTGAAATTCATTTAAATGCAGGTGTTGCTTCAATGCGACGCAAATAACATAACTCGCACCTTTATGGCGCATAGCGATTCCAAAAAATTGATCGGGTTGCAAGGAAAATTTTATTTGTAAAGCAAAACGTTCCCTGTTTGCCTAGTTATAAAACACGATACTGTTGACGCTGCTAGCAAGGCGAACGCAAAATGCACAGCACACTAGGTGATTGTGCGTTGCAATCGAAGTGAGCGCCAAGCAAATTAGTGATGCTCAATTTAAGCAACTGATCTTAACAACCAGTTAAACAGTCCGCACCGGTCGCCTAAGTGTACTATGAAATAATACTTTTTAATAGAATTTTACACTCGTAAATCGGGGCATCACCAGACTTCTACATAGCCCTTCCCGAGAATAGGCTGCGTAAGCCATCCTTCAATCTACGTAAGGACTAGCCGTCGCGGTGCAGCCTTCTGCGAGATCAGGTTGTGAAACCTGATGCAGTTGCTGGGGCAGAACCATGCAACCGGACCTTAGCGGGCTTCCACCCGTGTCCTCCCTAGGGTGTGATACCGGAAAATGTTTGTGAAGAACAGTTCGTATAGCTAACGTAGCTGGCTGAGCAGGAAGTTCCTTGTGCTTACATTTATGCGGGGATCAAGCGAAACTTGGCACTAAAGGGCCACCAACAGCGGGGTAGATATGGAAAGCAAAATGAAGAAGAGTAGGGTAAGTCCACAGTTATACACAAAAGGGTGTACAGAGCATAAGGTGCAAAGATGTTGTTGGGTTTTTATAAGGTTTCGCTCTTTTTTGCTAGTTTCAAAACCTTTAGGCCTTTTCTGTGTATTTTGGAAACGTTTATGGAAGCATGAAGATATCAAAGAGTGCGCTATGGGAAGGAACAAACGGTAGCGAGATAAGAAATGCGTACTGCGGTTTTTACTTTTCTACCGCGTCGGTTAGTAATGGATCGTGAGATGGTGACGTCGGTTGAGGTTGTCGGTTCCGCTGGAGCGGAGTGCTTGGTCTGGGATTGCGGCGCTGAACGTGGTGACGCAGGCTATGAAGGTGCTTCTTGCACCAATGCGTCAGTATTTTCAAAAAAAGCGGGTTTGCATCGGTTGTCTTTGATCGATTCTGTTGTACCATTATAGCAAATGGTAAAGGTCTTGTCGGTCTTGCGTACATCACGGCACGGGCCGGAATAAGGAGATGGAAGTCGTTGACACACGCTGTCGGTGCGAAAGTACACATGGGTGCAAGTAACAAGGCGTTCTTCCAGGTTAATAGACAACGTCTGTGCTCTGAGTTGCACAGGCTGAAGCGGTCGCATGGGGTGTGACACGCGGGCTGCGTTGTCACCGTAGTCAAAGATTGTCAGGGCACTTGGTAAGACAAGTTCACCAGGTAAGTGTTGTGTACATTCAAAGACTAGGGAAAATCGATGAGTGTGCAAATCCGCTTTAATCATATTCCTTGTGCCTAAGACAACCAGCGGGTGTTTCGAGCCAGGAGGTGCTAGATTAGGCACATAGTGATATCTTGAGTTGTCGATGGAACCTTTCTACCATCCCGTTAGCTGCGGGATGGTACGCGGGGTTTCGGTTTTGTTGGCAGCCAGGGACGTTGAGAAGTTTACTGCGTGATCCGTCGTAGTTTGTTTCTGGATCCGTAATCACTACGGGCTGCAAACCGAATTGAGCTACCCACCTTTAGAGAAAAGTGGGTGCGACTGTCTCAGATGAGCAGGCGGCTATTGGGATCGCTTCCGGTCAACGGGTAAATCGGTCGCCACAGGTGAGTAGGTACACAAAGCCTTTGCATGGTAGCAGAGGTACAACGAAGCTGGTGTGCGAAACGGGAATCAGGAGCTGGAAAGACGCCGAATGAGTTTTTGATGTGGATGTACACCTTGGCACGCTGACACTCTAAGCACGCGAGTGCCCAAATGTGGACATCGTGGTTCACTTTGGGCCAGTCAAAGCTTTCAGTTACGAGCTCCTGCGAAGCACGTATGCCGGGATGCAATAGGTTGTGTAGAGCGTTGAAACCTACTCGGTGCATTGTCGTAGGAACTACGAGGCTGGGAGAGTTTTGTGTGACGTCACAAAGAATGGTCTCCTCAGATGAAGTTAGTCGAACTTCACGTAGTTTCAGCGAGGTGTTCCTTCTAAGCTCGTCCAAGTCGGGATCGGATTATTGGGCGGTAGCCAAGGCAGTCAGATCAACCTTGGACACTTCAGCTAAAGCTGACCTGATGGATTCGTGAAAATGCTTCCACGACAGGATTAAGCGCACATAAGACATGTCGTACGTCTGTAGTAAAAGGTGAGACCCAGTCTAGGGGACTAGCTTTTCGCGCAGAGTAGTTGTATGTTGCAACATTGTTTGCGTAGATCAGTAGCTTGTGGTCCGTGAAAACTTAAAATGTTGACTCTCAAATTAGTGACTGAAATGTGTGATAACTAGGTAGATAGCGAGTAGCTCCCTACCGAAGGTGCTGTAACGCGAATCGGTAGGTTGCAAAGGCTTCGGAAAGAAACCTAGTGGTATCCATTGATGGCTAACGAGTTGTGGAAGGACTGCACCGAAGGCAGTGTCCGATACGTCAGTTGTCAAAGAGCATGGTGCTGATGTGCCTGGACTGGCGAGAAGCACTGTGTTGAAGAAAGCATGCTTGAGCTTCCTGGAAGCCTATTGGTCATCGTCTGAAAGGTGGCAATTGCGTTGATTACCGCGGAGCAAGTCGGCCAATAAAAGCACGATAGTAGTTCATCAGGCCAAGGAATCTGCGCAGCTGTTTGAAGAAGCTAAGCGCAGGAAAGTCCTTCAGTGCGTGCATTTTTCTGTCGGGGCTTCAATACCAGTGGAAGATATTCTATGGCTAAGGAGGTCGATGGGGCTTGGCCTAGCTGGCATTTATCGTGGTTGACGGTAACCCCATATTGCGTCAAGGGCTAAAAGAAAGCGTTGAGATGTTGAAGAGGTTCATCGTCAGAAGAGCTGGTGATGAGAATGTCATCTAGATAAAGAAAACCGCCTTCCAGTCCTCGTGTTACCTCACGACTGAAACGCTGATATGCTTGAGCAGCTTCGCTGAGTTCGAAAGGCTTTGGGGGTACTCGAATAGGTCGAACGGTGTGATGCCTGCTGTGTTAGCAATATCGTCTGGCGAAACAGCTATTTGGTGGTATGCGCGGATTAGGTCTATTTTGCTAAAAACAAGCTTGCCATCAGAACTGACGTCAAGTCATGCATGTGCGGAACTGGATACTTATCCGGGACAGTAACTTTGTTGATCGCCTTGTAGTCACCTCATAGGCCCTAGTTACCGGATTTCTTCAGCACCACACCTGTTGATGGTGTCCATGCACTTACGGATGGGCGGATTATTTCAACTTAGAGCATGTGCTCGAATTCCGTCTTAGCCACTACGAGCTTATCCGGGGCAATTCAATCTGTGAAGCCTGAAGCAGGACACGAATAGGATTACTAGCGGCCACCTTGGTGCTGGTTCCGATAATGTTGATCTGTGTCGGAGAGTCGGTAAGCTTCCGCCTTAATGCGTCAACCATAAGGTCGAAATGCTGACGAAAGTCTATGCCTGTGATGGCGAAATGTCGGGCCGATATTATGAAAGACCAGCGAAAGTTTTGTCAAACACCTGGCTTAAGTATCTACACCTTCTGGTGGAAAGTTGTTATTGGTGTACCAGTGGTCGGCTAGAGTGAGACCACCACATCTGCGCTACGGAGTATACTGCTAACTTCGGCTCCGGTGTCCACTGGAAACCTGGTACCGGAAGTTAACTCCCTAACACGAATGAGGCGACTTTGGTGTTGACCGGTCGCGTCCGCAGCCATTACGGACCGGTTGAGAAGTCTCCCTACTTCTCGGCGAAGGTTCAAAGCCTGACACACTTACGCGCTGAGGCACCAAAGCTTTGTTGATATCAAACGTGAGCTTGTCTGCTGTTGGATTTGGAATGTCGAGAGTGTGATTTCGATCGGCTGCAACGGCGGCGATTCATGGTGAGCAGTTGGATTTGACGACCAAGTGTCGCAACTTATGCTTGCAGGGTTTCTATAGTTGACTGTAATCAAGTGAAGTGCCTGGGACGAAACGGTGTTGACCTTGCCGGCGTCGGCTTGTGCCTGTGATCGTTCAATGACCCGATCTGCTAAGTCATCTACTTGGGTGAGCGAAACGGACCTCACGATAGCCAAAATCGCTTGCGTATTTTCCAGTAGCCTCTATAGCCATAGTTCTCGATGCATTGCCTTGTCCATTGTTGGTGAAGCAAGGAGCTCTTGCAATTTTCGAAGCTGTGTTGAGCGCAGTTTGTCGTTCATTTGCAGATCCCTGAATAGTCGCTGCAAACGAAGCTTCTCGGAAGATATGGTGTGATTAATCGTGGTATCATTAAGGGTATCATGGTGGTTTTCTTTCTGATAAATAATGACGTCTCTGATCTGTATAGATATCTCATTTGGGAGAGAAGATATATGCTTGGTATACTTAGCTTCTTCGATGGTAATCTTGTGGTTATAATATTCAGCTTCTAGAGAAGCGAACCACAAAGGAGGACTCATGTCCAAAAAGGGTAGCGCAGAGAGACGCACACTAAAAGGAGACATTTTCTTACTGTCTACAGTGTCCATGGCGAAAGTGAGAACAATATAGGTTATCACAAGCAGAAACAAACCGGAAAAATAAAAGATATACGGAACGAACTCACCGAGGAAAAGGTTGAATATCCGGCGTTGAAGCTCTTCCGGAGTCAGTGTCACGAATTTAGCGAGAGCCCGGATAGCGATTCCAAAAGACGGATCGGGTTGCAGGGAAAATTTTATTTGTAATGCAAAACATTCCATGTTTGCCCAGTTATAAAAATCGACACTATTGGCTCTGCTAGCAAGGTGAATGCAAAATGCGCAGCACACTGGGGGATTGCGCGTTGCAATTCAAGCAGCTGATCTGAACAACCAGTTCAACCATCCGTACCGGTCGCCTAGGGGTAAAATGAAAGAATAATTTACACAGGAAATCGGGGTATCTCCGGACTGCTACACACCTCAACTATCTGGCACAATTGCAACTACGAAAACAAAGAAACGCGCCAGACTTTCCCAGGCTACAACATAAGGGAAACCTTGAAAAACCCGAACCGACAAGTTATCGCGAATGATGGTAGCAAATCAGGCTCCTCCACCCAGATTTCCTTGTTCAACTTATGAACTGAGACACGCTGGGAAAAACACACTTTCGATTATCTCACGGAAACAGAAAATTTCCGAAGGCTCCTGCGCGTATGCAGCAGCTGCTGCCCAATCTATAAAAATTGTGACCGCGTTAGATGCAACCGCTACAACAACATGTGTTAAGGACCGCGCTCAAATTACAAGAACTCCATGAAATTAAGAGCGAATCAGCCAACTATGTGCTCAGATCAGGGGTCCATTAAGAACCCTAACATTTGACATCATACTACCTGACCAAGTAAGAAACTAGGATTACGCTGACATCTAAAGTTGGCGTTACACTGTTCATCAGAGAAGCACACAGACAACTATTCAATACATGCCGTTCGTTGATTGACCTTAATTCACACCCCCTACGTACAACTTTTCAAGCGCTTTTAGCGTCCAAGCAGCTACCCTGCATGCACATCATGCCCAAGACCTACTTAAGGAAGTTGTCGAACTGTGACCTTATCACCGCTATAAAGAAGACATGGCTAAGCCCCGAAACAGCTGACATCGAGTTTGGAGTGCCAGGAATACACGTTGTTCGGTACGATCAAGGAAGTAAATGGGTAGGGTTCTGTAATTCCGCAGCGACTTCCTACGTGAGCCCAGGGGCGTATATTGGTGAAACAACCAGTTAACATTCCCACTATCTCGAGCTGGCGTGTCATTGTGTGTGATAATTCGAAGTTTCGCGGTAACCTCTGCGGGATATTCTCCATAACGGATATATTTAAAGTGTAAGGTTATGTAATCACTAGACCTTACTGGCAGACGAAACACCGGCTAGTGCTTAGAAAGATTTAGTCGACCATTTTGACGTTCGGCTTGATGAAACATTGGAAACTAAGACAGTCTCGTTTGTACAAAACCAAACACGCAATTTTGCAGCGGTGCGGGAACTGGCCTTGAACCATATATAATGGTCTATAAATGGTAAAACTGTATACTTGACAAGTCTGTAGGTTGATCGGGGTGAACAGCAATAAAATAAATGTAGAAAAGTTAGAAGAGAATAGTAATATTCGGAAGTAAGTGACTCATCACGCTCTTCTCAGAAACTGTTGCGAGTTTCCTCACCGCTACGTCACGGAGAGTGCTGGTGAGCACATAGTTTGCTTTGCAAATTTTTCTCTTCCGATTGCAAGAAATTATATCAAGTAATGGAAATAGGCAAGTCTGACTTTAGGGCATTTTTTCGAAAACTGTCAGACTTTGGGTAAACATGACGCGAGTTGGAAGGGCGTTCTGCGTCCAAGACATCTGAATGCAGAAAACATTTTGTCGGCTGTTGTGCATGGTCGGTTTGAGCTGGTGGCCTCTCAGGTGAGTATTTTGGCCCAGTTGTAACAGGAAGTGAAAGGCGTAATTTAGATTTTAAGAGAGACAAGTAAACCGTAATGTGGTCACTTTGATGACGCCGATATTATCCGCTGTACAATCCCACGGCATGCAGTCTTCGTTGGTGAGGAAAGTGAAACAAGCAGTTAACCAGTTGGGTCGCTCTACGTTGTGGAGTATCAAGTGCATCAACATTATGTTTGCACTAGGGAAACCAGGCTTCGATCTCGTAATCCCTATGGCGTCTCACTCAGGGGTTCAGCGTTTGCAGAAACATTAATGGTTCTAACTTTCAAAACCACTGCTTGTGAGTCAAAGGTGTTGAGTAATAGTAATCCCAACAGTTTAGGACATAGATATAGAGCCTACAAAACCATGAATATTGGCAGATTTCTGGTAGAACCACCGAGTCAAAATCATCGTGGCACGGTAGTTGTCGATGAGCAACACACTTCACCCTCTCTGCCGCAGGAAGAAAGGAACATTTTGACAAAAATAGAACAAAACATTTTTGGTTTGTTTTTCACACCCCGATATTTCTTCTTTGGCCATTTTCAATGTTTGAAGTATTAAACATATGAATCAATACAATTCTGAACACAATGCTTCCAATGAATCCGGTTGCGAACCATGTTTTCAAGCGTGTTAAGCCATTGGCGCTCCTCAAACTTTGGTCCCCATCCTGGAAGACGTACGGGTCCATCGATGTCTTGATGTGACGTCAGCGATTTCAAGTGCTGTCACCAAGTGGAACGCTGATGACCACACAGTCGACACCAGCCAAGTCCTTGACGAGCGAATAGAGCGCGACACGGTCGATGCTCAGATGCCATGCGTAGGAAGTGACCGAGCCATCTCAACTGGAACAACAAAACCAATTTATTGAAGAGAATACTCGCACTCCCCAATATCCGAACTCGAACCTTATCACCGTGAACATGATGTTGCCACCGAACAAGTGCGATCCTCCTAAAGCAACCGTTGTCAAAGGCAGAAAGACGACGCATATCTGCCACGCGAAGTGACCAGAAGTCGATCCCATACCGCAACGAGAACAACAATCATGATTACCAACGCACAACGGGTTCTCAGTCTAGCACGCATGCGCAGGTATAGAGGACATTTCCTGACTACTACGAACCACACATTGTCCTTTCCCTCGGTGTCACATTCTTGCCCCGGCTTCGGAGCTCATTGAAGTCTCTGCTCGCCGATTTATCGTGGTATCTTCGCTCCCTCAGGTCCTATTCCGACCGGGCAGGATTCTTTCTAATGCTTTTATTTGCTTAGTCGGGGTTGCTTCACTCTCCTCATGGCTATTCTTGGAGGCCCGGCCAAACGTGTATGACTCCTAAAATTCGGGCTGTTCACAAATACGCTGCCGCTCTTCTCGGCCCGGGCCTGACAACGTTTGTCGTTCGTTGTCCATTGCCAACTTGTCGAGCTGCTTTGTCGACTTTTGTCCTTGGTGTCCTCGTTAATTTTTTATCTTTCTTAGTTTTCGCGGCCTGTCCTTTTGAAAGTGATCCTTGCCTTACGTGCAACTAAAATACAACAATACCGATCGAACAGATGTGCTGTAAACAAGGCCCTTTAGCGAGAAGCTGACTTCGTGACGATGCCACAAGTGTCTCCTATTGACAAATGCTGATCGGGATTTAGCAATGCGAAGAGAAACATCTTTACTGATAGTACCGTCAGCAGAATAACAGCTTCCACATTAGCCGAAACCATCTACCTGTTCAAGTTGTGCACCTTTGAGTTTGAGCACGGGAGCGGGTGTAGACGAATCATGGAGTAGCACTTTACAATTCGACGGGGCGAAGCTCATGCCATACTTTGAGTCTTTAAACGCCAAACGATCCAGAATGAGTTGCCTACCATGAGGACCGTAAACATGTAAGGCGATATCGTCAGCATACTCTAAGTCGGTCACGCGCTCACCCGGTAGAAGATCTAGGCCAAATGGTTGGAAAAGTAGAGCATTCGACAGAATGTCTTTGATAGCGAGGGCAGCCCTGTCGCACACCGCTATTGACAGCGATTGGCGAGGAAAGTTTGCCGTCGACCCTCACTATGCCGGAGGTATGAAGGTAAAGTGCACGTAAGATGGCGATATACTTCTCTGACATCCCGTTCTTTAGCAATAAACGCCATAAAGTCAGTCGATCAACGGAGTCAAATGCAGCACGTTTGTCTAGGAATACAACAATGGTGGGCCTGTGATAAATGTGGCGATGTTACAGGAGTTGGCGAAGCGTGAAGATTTCATCCACGCATCTGGGGCCGAGACGGATAATAGCTTGTTCTTCATGGTAGTATGATTCCCGTATTGAGGATAGTCTACGAAGCAGAATGGATACCAGTAGCTTGGAAACAACCGAAATAAGACTAATCCCGCGATGATTTACACATAAATTGCGAGCCCCCTTCTTGAAATTCGGGACAAAAACCGACTCGCCCAAAGGGTAAGACGTTTTCTCTTCATTCCAGATTTTTACGAACAACTAGGTCAGCTGGTTAATAATCGCCACGCCGCCGTATCTGAATAGCTTCGGAAGAAGTCGGTCTGAGCCGGCAGAAATGAGCCAATTCTAGCGTCGGATCTCAAGGCAGACATGCGTTCCGTTGGGTGGATTCAGTGGGACGAGCCAGGGTAGACAGCAAGGTGTACTGAATGTACTAATAGACGGTGGAGGCCAGTTGAATTGCGAGAGCAATTGCTCGGCCCAGCGGTCCAAATGCCTCAGTTGGTTGGTGATCGGAGACCCGAGCAGCCTCGCAAATAACCTCATAGACACCAGGCTTCATGATGCCAGTGGACCGAATGAGTTGGAAAAGCTTGCGCTTGTTGCCAGAGAGAGCAGTAGTCGCCATCTCTAAAACACGCTCAGACTACCATGCCTCGTGATCCTTGCGTAGGCTTTGCATCAGCTGCCGGTTGGCAGCACGGCACCGCTCGTTGCAATCTGATTACGCCGGGATATCTTTGCGGCCGTCGTACAGTTCCAGAGAGCGAGCAGAAATCCAAACGTTTAGGGGTGTCGAGCTAGGCCGCAGCTTGACTATCCAAAATGGTAGTAGCTTTCTTTATACAATTCCAGTGTTGATCCGTGTCTTGCAAGGGATTGCTACTGAGTGGGTATGCCGGTGAAGACTGATAGCTAGCCTGGACAGAGGAATCAGTTACTCTGTTTACAACAATCTTGCTGTGCTTCGTATTACGGAACTTTCCAAAACACATGCAGCTTTTGGCGCAGACCAGTGCAGGACCGGAGTCAACGAAGGTGGACCAAAAGATTTTCAGTTCAGTACGCTGTCATGCCAGCTGAGGCTGATTGCAATACGATCAATTTGAGACCATATTTGTGTTGGAGAAGGGGGACGCCACATTGCGGAACTCTTCTTCGTACGCCTGAAATTAGTGCTCGAGCGAAACAGATGTCTGTTTTCGCACAATGTGAGAAGGCCCTCCCGTTATCAGAACGGTCCTCATCCAGCGCGTGGTGACAACCAAGGAGGCGTTCGTATGGTAACACGTGGTCTACCCGTGCATTGAAATCCGCAGTAAAGTCAACGACATCCGACTTTTAGCCTTAGTCAAGAGCTCATGTAGCTCCCGATAGAAGTCGTCCTTGACCGAGACACTACTGCAATCAATTGGAGCAAAGGCGGAGATCATAAACAAGTTGCCTCTTTCTTTGCGGCACTTGTTGATCCTACATGAACACAGAAGCCGAATTGCACATAGTCGGCTGTTAATCTGGAACCAGTTCAGTAGGGCCGCCTCGGCCTTGCCACTTAGTTCTATATCTACACCAGCCAAACCCGATGAGGCTGCTTCTGGATCTCCAGAAAGACGCAGGTGATATCTGCAATGTAGTCATTGGTGGATTTCAATGTAAACATAGTGCTGGGGTCTTGTAATCGAGTTTCTGAAAGGCAGCAGACGTCGATATCGAGGGACTCTAGGGTGCGGCTAGACCGGATTGCTGTCCAATCTGAATGAGTGTCCGAACGTTGAAGCACACCAGAAGGAACAAGCATCGGGGTCGAAGGATAGCCATAGGTAAAACTCCACGGTTCGTGGTACAACGGGAATCACAGCCAGATTTTTAAACACATGAATCGGGTAACGGAAAGTAAGGAATTTTATTAAACAAACAATTGGCGTGTGATGATGTCGCGTGATTGAAAGGGGTAGAAAAGGTAGCGGATGCACACGTTGTAGAACAGTCCATAGTTTTTGAGAGGGCGTAGTACTACCCGGTTGCCCAAACCGAAGTAGGTAAAGGACTTAGTAGACCCAACCCCGAGCCTCTGGTTAGATGATCCATCCGCAAGGTAGCGGTGGCAATTAAGGGAATCGCGCTCATTGGGATTCGCTGACTGAATGTTCAGTTCATACGTCATTTGTTTGGTAGATCATCAAACATGGGGCCTAGTACACCCCATGAAATTAGCACAATTGCAAGACTATAATGCTCCACCGAGGTGGAACACTGCCGCCGAACACTTCGCTGGAAGGAAGTATAGCCGAACCACCCAGTTGGCAACAAGAGGAGGTAGTTCCGCAAGTCACCCAAGGTGCTGACTGGCTCTGCTTGATGCCCTTACAACCTGCTACGCATGGCCAACGTCATGTTGCACAGTTACTTCGAGATCACTTCCCCGGGAGACACGTTGCAACTGCTGGTTCCCAAGTTGATATTAATGGGTAAGCTGATTGCATATTCTCGCGACTTTGCCTTCCGTCACTTTGAAATGGAGCTATCTTTGAATGAGTAAGTATAGGTCCTGTCGAGATTTCTGCAGTGTCTGGGAACATACTACTGGCTGTACCCACGGACGCCGCGGAATTTTGCTAAGCCGTGCTGGATGTGCAATTTTCTTTTGGAATACTGTGTTATACGTGTTTTCTGTGTGTGAATTCTACACCAATACAGTTCTTTTGGTGTATTGTTTTATCTGTGCGAATTTGGTGAATATCCCCTGGCTACTGTCGGAGATCTCACTGATCACCCAACTACAGGCGGTGTCCGCCATCTTAGATTGGTTCTACAATGGCACGTACCTCTTACCAGCGGAAAGCGAAGCCTAAAGCTACCGAGATGAACGTTAGTTGCGGCATTCGCAAATGTGTAAAACTTGTGCGGTTTGGTATTGAATGCAGTAGCTGTCGAAAATGCTTCCATCCTCGGTGTGCGCGCCTTAGTACCAGCCAGATAAAAAAAACCATGATACGACCGATTCTCTCTGGTTCTGCATTGAGTGTTCATCCCTTCCACTCGTCAGATGTATAACTGTGCTAGCACAGAAGTGCGATAGGTTGTCAAAGATTGTAGAGCAAGCAACAGCAGTGAAAGCTGTCCCATATGAGCCAGATAACTCTGTACATAAAGATCCATGCTCAACATCATGCTCCAATACGGAACGGTGTAAGAACAATGTTCCAGTGTTAGTCACCGCGACAGTAGCGGCTGCTCATAAAGACGCGTTCACCGCGCACTCTCCACCAGAACCACCCACCACGCTGAACGCTGTTAAAGGGACGACAACATACGCGTCCGTTGTCACTACTCATACGGCTGAGGCCCCTTTCATCGTTACGCAACCCGCTGGCAAACAAGTTAATACTACCTTTACCACCACGGGACTCAAGACCTCATCATCTACCCAAGCGAAAAAACCAGTTACTGGTCCTCACAAGAAGGTGGACATTAAAAAACACCACAAAACACCGACAAAGCCATTGCAAAATGTTATCGAAACGTGCCCGCGCGTACATTTGTTATTTCCTCATAAATCGTGTACGCAATTAAGGAATCGCATTCTGTAAGCAGAAAATATTGCCGTCACGGCGCATGTGAAAAGTAGAATTTTCACCAAACTAAGCAGATCGTGACCGGACAATTATGCGCACGAATCACGCAGACTTGAAGTCATCGTGCAAAGAGAAAAAGCAGCTACCAAACAGAATAAGAATTTTGGCAAGTGCACTAAAACTTAAGTCCTCGATTCATCTTGTCTTTCCTACCTAGTCGTTCACTGCGGGGTAACGTTTTAATGTCAATTGCAGGCAACTGGATCACTGGAAGCAGTGAATGGATGCTGCCTCTCTGTATTAAATTGGCCTACAGAATTCGGGTGAAGAACAGCCCAGATTCAGCTTGCACTTATCAGGACAAATATTTCAAAACCTACGTTGATACATAGCAATTGTTCAAGTTGAAAAGAGGACAAAATGAAAAATTGTGAAGGTATGCAATTTGTCAAACAAGCGTCAGCACACCGAACCTCTCCGGTTGGAGGTTACACGCGCAATTATGAACGACGCACAAACACACACCACCCTCACTCGCATCGATGTTGGCGGTGTATACCATTTCACAACTGACAATTTCATGTTGACTTTCATCCGTAGTGCAATAATTTGCATCCTTAGCTCACAAACTCTTGCTATCGTCACGAAAATTACATCTACGACGTTCTCAGTGAGTCAGCTGGCCACTCGCCTTAAACGGACGTCTCGTTTGCTCACTCAAGCCATCCGCTCGTTTGGGTGCGCACCAACATCGGACAATATGGGGGCGGAAACAGGGATTTGATCACGAACTGGCTCTAAAACCCAAAGCCTAGGTTGAGAAGGTTAGACAAATTCAGCATGGTACCGGAGAAAAGCAAAGGTTGCAACGAATATCTCTTCAATATCTCCTCTCCCCATAGATCGCGCCTTCTGGCTTGCTCTAGCGCGTTGAGACTGGGGTCAAAACGGATTCACAAAGAAGGCTTGTGTGAACATATGAGATATTAGTTTGAGGTGAACGGGCTGCTGACTTACTGGGGATGTCGTGGATGCACGTTTCGTGAATATCGGACAATAGATTTGGCGCAAAGGATATAAGATGATGCACTACTGATACGAACAATTGATAAGTGGTATAGTTGTACTGTTAGCTGTTGATTGCGGTATTTCCCTTACACGTGTTTTTCCTACGCTAGAGTCAATGGCTTAGCGAGGTTATGTCGCATTTATATTAGGTTCAGCTGTCTGACTATTTGTGCGTAACAGAATGTAGACGAATCTTGGATACTCTGTCCTGTGATACGTTCGTCCCGCTCAGTGATCCTTTCGCTGTGATTCCAGCTAACCTTTCCCCAACCTTTTTCTTTTTCCAAATGCAAAGTTTTTGTGCTCTGGCTCTCCTGCTAAATCCGGCGATAAGATATCAGCTCAATCTCACATTTCTTTGTACTTAATCAGTTTGCCTCATCCCATTTAGTCCCCAACAGGTTAACCTAGCTTACTCTTCTGAACAAACTCACTAGCTCTTGATATAATAACGCCCGATGTGTTATCGGTGCTCTGGGGCATTTCAATATCTACACCTTGCACCATTTGAACAGCGATGTGTAGACTTTTGTTACATTAACGTCACGAGTGAGGTTCATGATATCTCGCATAGCACAGCCGAATAAACCATAAATCTCGGCTGTTTCAAACACCACTTACCATCGCGTAATTATCCTTAAATGGCCGTTTCATTAAGCCGAACGCTTAATATGCCGCGCATATTTCATCGAAATTGACGATCGGTTCCGTTAGATAATTTCATCGATTGTCGCTTATTTCATGCTTCTTTGTTCAACAAACTCAGAACACACAGAACGATTAGTTACAGGCAAAAAAGCCAACATTAATTGGCTTTTCACTTGGTCTGGAAGATTGTGGAATGCATTATGGTTGGAGCAATAGTTTGTTCTAACAGACCAAAAAAATATGTTGAAATATCCATCGACACACTAATGGTATGCAAAATCAGAATAAGACATGTAAATGGTCAATGTCTAGTGCGTCCAGAGAATTCAAAAATGTAACCAGGTCCGCGGTAATGAAATTATAAATGAACAAATCCACGGAAGTATCACTCATGGTGGCTGGAGAAAATTATGAGACAATTTTGTAATTATTCAGCAGCGGAGATGGTATCAGAGTGCATAAAACTGTCTACTTTCAGGCTCATATATGTCACCAAATATGCTGGGAAATGCACTGGGGTATATTCTATTTTACTGGAAGTCAAGATCAATGCATTATTCTCCAAGTGAAGCTGCACAGAATTATCCACGCTCCTTCGTTGCTGAGCATGATCATGACTGATTTCACAGTGTTCGTATGAGAAGACTTGAGTCCAGCACTAGAGGGCAACACATAAAAACTTGCAACCCAGTAAGCTGCGAGAAATCATGAGACTAATCCAACCCAAACTGACCAAAACGAAGATTGCTATCTGGAGCCTACAAATGTAGTGTCCAATTACCCATCAAATGTTTCAAATGCTAACATATATCAACAGCGTGAAAAGGCTACCTAGTCTGTTCACTTTTGCCAAAGCATAAAGGCATCAACTTAACGTCTGTGACAATAGCCGAAATTCGAGGTATTTGTTGTCCAATGGAAAAAGTAGCACGGTCTTGATGCCTAAATACAGAGAGTAGAAGCGAACCGCAGCATGGGTACACCATAGCGTTAATCGGTTTGTGTCCGAAAGGATTGTGTGTTTATCTTGTACTCTTGTGGTCGCCGGTTAGAATCCACTTAGTATGGGTGACATCGCAGAATAGTCATATCAAATCACAAAAAAGGTTTATGGGTTCATTTTCAGCATTTATACCATCACTTTGGGTATACTGGACGACAATAAGAATACTATAAACATAAGTGGAGAGCAAATAAACAATGTGCACAAATTTCACTTCAACAGCCCCTTACGCATCATGCGCATCATGGGTTTAGTTCGGTCAACAAACAAACGTGACAGACAAGGCATGACAGTGTTATGATACGATGAAGTGCTGAAGAGTAAAGTTCTGTAGTTCGAACGCGTAGAACAGAAGGATAGCGATTTTGATAGTTTACTCTGCTGTTGATGAGATCGGATAGATAGTAAAGAAGAGACATGATTGCAAGCATCAAGATGTCCAAAAATGATAACCTCAAATAAAGAATCTCTACACAAGCCGCTACATCCAAAAATGTTTTCTAACGATCATGAGTAATAAATATAATCATCCTGAAGCAGTCCGGGAAAGATGACAAGGGACAAGTATAGTCAGTGGGGTAAAATGTTTGAATTCACAACGCTAAACATTACAGTACGAGTACTGAAAAATCTTCAGCGTAAGGGCATAAAAAATAACGGTTTCGGACTTTGTAAAGTTTCACGTATGGTAATGCACCAAGAGAGTTTTTCCGACAAAACGAAACTGATATATTTGACCATGGATAATTTGGGCATGGAATTTTTGTTAAGTTAGATTGGGAGATATATCTATGAGGGATAGTGAAATATCTCTACGAAGGAAGATATTACATTACTGCGTTTAGAAGCGTTAGGGCTAAGTGATCTAAGTGATCCAAATCTTCTCATCCATGTTGAAGTGAACAGAGATCTGGATAGTGGGGGTCATACAATTCAGCACAACACCGTCGGCATATTTACGTTCTAAACCCGGATAGTATATGGCGAAACTAAAGAGAATAGAAAGGGTGGTATGATGTGGTATGATCTCTCGCTGCAAAACTCATGGAGGATACCAAACGGCTTAGCTATTAACTTGGTGTAGTGAGTACGATCCGTAAAATAGTCCGGCAACAGATTACGCACACCCGGGTGAACTGCATTCGCGGATTGCAAGTTGACCTATCCAGACTTCTAAAGGCCTTCGCATAATTAAGGAAGAGAAGCTGCACGGATTTACTTTTTTAGCCTAGTGCAGACGTTCTAGTATTAACAAGATGTGTCACTGCATCTAGGGTTGAAATCTGGGTTCTGTATGCACAGTTTTAGACACCGTCAGCGGAATGGCTGTAACAATCCGTGGAGTTACCAGTTGTTCGAATGCTTTCAGAAGCACAGATGTACACGTAATCAGGCGATACATTTGAGATCCATTTGTGTGTACTTGGGTTCCTCTGGCTGATTTCAAAATGTCTGGGTTCCTTTCCATAATGAGGCATTTTGGAAAAGATCTGTTAAGTGTAGTGTGAGGGAATCAGCACAAACTTACAAACTATGGGTGAGAGAGCATTCAGACTGCCAGTTTTGCTTAACCTTAATTTTCTGACTTCCTTGTGGACATCGCTTGGGTCGAAGGGCGCAGGTGAACTTCAGCTGGTGAAAAAGAGAAAGGGGTTGCACCTAGTGAGGTGAAGGTAAAATCAGAATTTAGTTGGTCCACATCTACTGCACCTCGCTAGTTGCAAGCACTCTCACCAGAGCTCTTCGAAAGCCTCCATAGATCACGACAGATATGATTGCTCAGAACCACTTCGATGTATAATTTGTTTAGCCCCTTTATCTCGCAGTTATTTGCTGAGCTTTGGCTCTTGACGGAGGTGAATATTCCAAATTTATGAGCACTTTTTCATCACTTCAGCCGTGGTGATGCTAATCTATCCGCTCTTACGCATATTGTTTCAACAGAAAAACACATGCCAAAACAATATTTTATTTAGTCCGTAAGATGGTCACGTTGAATCGATAAGTCCTCGTTGCTGAAAACTGGAAAATCAGTTTAAAGGAACATCCACTAGAGCTTTGTGAGATTTTCAAAAAAGCAATTTCGCCTTCTGATTAAAGTGTAAGCACGTGTAGTCAACATGCCAAAACTAGATCTGCTGTATATTATTGGACAAGATTTTAAAACACAATGGTCTGAGTCACTCAAAGAAGCCCGTTTTTGCATGGAAAACAATAGTATTTTATTGGTGTAAATAGTGTCCAAATGAATATTTTGTCCAGTGGAAATTATCGCTAGATATACCAATACAGGTGTTCTCAGAAATGTTGTATTCTTTCTATTGGAGTCGCCAAAGACAAGGCAGACAGAACAATCTACTTTCTGCAGTAGCACTAAAATACTTGGTCCTCAGAAGCCTCAAGCTTGACGCGATGGAGCAGAGGTGTCAGGAGCAATCTAGTCGTGTTCATCGTTAACCGCTAGAAAAACACCTTTGAACTTCGGTTTGCATTTAATTAAATGCCAACTTATAGATGCTGTTGCATAAGTGGATAGTAAGGTTGCTAAATTACACCAACCTTGGTTAACGTAAGTTTTAACGGCACCAACACGAAACTGGCGCATTGTTTGGCGGTCAGTCCTGATGGAAACATAGCTATGGCGCTGAATAACTTCATCTTCCATATCGGTACACAACCAACTCTCTTGTTACGGAATGATTCTTGTATTTACATACTCGCTTCGCTGCATAAGGACACTGAGTTTACCGATGTTACCAAGAAGCGAGCGCACATTACTGGAAAGTATCAGTGGGACTTGCGCACTATCGATAGTGCAACGACTGAGGCCAGATTGCCAAGCAGCATAAAGCCTTCGCGTGTTTTTCAAAACTTCTTCAAAATTCGTTCAAAGATGTTCGTGACTTTGTGACCATATTGGATGACGTTATTAAAAGATTGACGGAGTACAACATAAATGACCTTGATACCTGTTATTAATCAATTGTTTCTAAAAAAAACAAAAGAAATAGAGCATCCGCAGCTAGCTGTGTGCAAGAGCATCCTATGGGAAAAGCAACGGCCAGAATTGAAGTCCTCGAACCAGCCGTCGCGTGACTGATGGCCGACCAGCGGCAGCGATGCGTCCGTATGGTGATTTGGCGAGAAGTTGACACCTCTCTTGTTCTTCTTCTTTGTGAATGTTGCTAAGTCTTTAACGGACCTAAGGTAGTCAGTAAACCAATTGCTTGCAGCTTAAGAGACCTGTGCAATGGGTTCATTTCAATGCTTGGCAAGGCTCTAATTACTCATTTCCAAGAGCATAAAGCAATTTATTTTATGACACTTAGACCCTGTATTGAGATACACATGGCGACGGGTAGGTGGAACACTGTCCTCATATACCAGCTGCGTGTAAGTAGTTAGTTGCACATGTAAACATTCCAACTCATCGATACTCTTCGTGCACATCCAACAGTACCAACTTAAAGTCCGTTATTTCTCAGTATTCTAACAAACGAAAGTAGCAAATGTATGAGTTACCATGGTAATAATGTTGCTAAAAGGCGGTAGACGATAATCATGCAAGCGTCGATAGGCCGCTAGACCGCTAGCCAACAACAATAACTTGAGCGTCAAGTGCCGTAGCTAACCTGCACTTTGATCTGAGGGTTGATGAATGGAATCTTGACGGGACAAAGTTACGCTAGCAGTGGGGTGATAATAATTTACGCGGTCTGCAATATGGTTACGGAAAGACAAACTCAAAAATAGACGTGCTAGTAGACTGAAAGGCTGTACTTTACTCATCGGAGCTTTCACATATACACAGAAGTAAATTTGCCAGCACAAAATCAACGGAGAAAACAGAGGAGCTTTTTAGTCGGTTATGTTAAGTCTCCAAATTGGTACGTAAAATAGCACTTAAACCAAGTGTGTTAGGATACCAAGTTCGTTGAATACCACCAACTAGAAGCAGAACTAGCGACGTTTGGAAAGAGGTGAGACATCCGCCGCAGTCGAATAGGGATGATATTTCGGTGGCATTTCGACTGTTTAGAGCGGTCGGCCAACATTATCCTTTGGCCCCTATTGTTGGTCATTTATCTGTTTCATGAAGTGGCGGGGAACATAGCCCGCGTTTTTTTAAGAACTCACTCTGCGGACAACAATACGAACCAGTGCACATACCATGAGTTCTTATTTTGAGTTGGTATGATTGTCATAGTGCTCCCACCAGGGCCGATATGCGTGGCTGACGCATTTCACATGCGGCCACAAGTGTAATATGAGAGTTTGGGAGTAGCTGGAAGAATCGAATCGCCAAATAACTTTTTCTAAGAGTTTTAACATTGGTCACATTGTTGATGTTTAAACTGCTTTTTGCAAACGACCAAAAGCAATTTACCCGAGCACTAACAACTCAACTTTACAGCAAGCGAGCTGTGAACCATGCTTCCGCCTCAATTATGAACGCCCGGAAGGTGGATATTCACAACTAGTTCACCTGGTGTGATGTTAGAACATGTGAAGTAAAGTTGGCACAATTCGGTTGAAGTGGTAACACGACTGCACGCAAAAGGTAGAAGTGCTGTAATTCCTGCTATTCAAATTCACACTGAACCTGAAGTGAAATTTTGCAATCTTGGTTGCTACTATAACCGTCCGGTAGCTTCTCTTTTATTGGAATCTGTCTGTAAATAGTCAGCAGTCAAACTTGTTTTTTCTGGCCTCGATGACGCATAAGCGAGGTCCACTTGTAAGCTGTTGATAAACACACTGGAACAAGCACTCCTTCAAAGAGTCCAATCAGTTCAGCTACTTTTTGTATGTGATTTCCAAGCAAAAAGATGCATAGACTATAGCAAATATCTGCTATTTTTGTGAGGATATTGTCACCAGCTCTGCATACACTAGGTCACAACGGGGGAGCAATCATTCTTCGGTAATAGTCTAAAATCGCTTACCATATATGTCATTGAATTAAGGATGATACTTATAGTAAATCTCAAACCTTCCCTCTTCCTGTGTTTTACAACTTTGTATTTCATTGGCTCTTATACCGTGTAAATGTCTATTTGTTTGATTGATTGTTAATCCCGCTCACCTGCAATTCCGCAGTGACGTGCTGCTACGCTACTCTCTGCTGTCGTTTACCCGCTCTCCATTACTCGTAGTTCTTGTCAATACACGTTGGGTCTGGTCGCTTTATTGTTCTCCGTATTTTAGTACCTGTCACGCATCTTACGCATCATTGCTTGCGACTAGTACCTGGGTAGCACCCCAAAAACCTAACGAACACTAGAGAAAAGGGTTCTGACAGGATCTGTTAGCACTAATTGCATCTGTTGTGTAGAGAAACACTTAGTGGACATAATGAAAACGTGCTAGGCAGTATTATAGCTACATACTAGGTCAAATTGAAAGACATCAATATTGCAATTAGCATTTACACTCAAACTAGGAGTCCGTTTCTATGACTGAAAGGCTCAATTACTTCCGCTACTTTCGGTTGTGTTCGTAACTGGTCACCTGAAGAAAAATTAATTTCTAGGTTTCCACACAGAACTTCATGGCCCCACTGTGATTCCCTCCACCCTAATTAGACGTTCTCTCGTTGTAAGCTATGTTTATAATGTACTAACCATAACAAATCGACTAGCATCTTACAACCTCCTGGGAGGCACCTACCTCCATTCCATCCTAGCAAACGTAAGAAAGTTTGCCCATAAATTTAAAATCACTAACCAGCTAACAACTTGTGTAGGCAAACTGATGCCATGCGGAAATCAATGCATGAAAATCAAAAGAAGAATTACAGAAATAAGACCAAATATTCCTACTTTATCGGTTGCGTTCGATATAGTTTAATTAACAAAAATGCGTACTAGAGAATAATAGATTTTATTCCACATCACATGACGTCACTTAAGAAAAGGATTTAATTTGGAATGAAACCATTCCCCTCTAAAATATTCCACGACATATGGAAGTGCACGCTTATTGGGAATATTTAATCATAACCCTGAAGCCAATAGGTTTGACAGTCGCTATGATTGATAGAACTTGCTATGTTACGTCGATGTGCCTTTGATTAACAAAAACCTTAGTTTAGCAAAGACACTAACAAACATCACTTCCTGTGGACCAAATCCAGCCACCAAGCGAGCGAATTTGAATAGGCTGACACATAGTTTGTTATGTGCTTTGAAAAATTACTGTGAAAGATACGGTAGTAATACTGGGTAGAAGAACAGTGGATTCTAAATAACAAGGATTGCCAACTCGAAAGCAATGGTAGGTTCGATAACATGTTTGTAGAGAACCTTTGGACATCGTGATCACAATTCCCCTCCTTATTCCCTTCCCCTACCAAACATTTCGAGTATAAATCCTCATTTCTTCTTGAAACCCAGTCTCCTTTATTGATCCCGTCCTACTCTAGCCAAAAATGTTATCACATCGCATTCACATTATTCCAACTTGCTTCTGTATTGTCAGTGCCTGCACCGATTCGCATTTTTTGGTGACCAATCCCCACCAATTATGCCTGTCTGATGATCTTTTGCCCCCACCGGTTATGGTTGCCTGACCGTTCCTTCTTTTGTGTATGTGCATCTGTGACTCAGTTGATGAACGCTCTAAACAGGTCGAACTCACACCTGCATCCCGTTTTCGTGATCCAACAATCCCAAGGTTTTACCTGTCCTATAAACACACTATGCACCTTGGTGCCTTGATTTCGTACCCAGGGCATTCTAAGGCTGGACTTGTTGACCCGCACCGAAACTATTGTCATTGTAGCTGTTCTGAGATTGGAAACATTATCGTTGAGGTATTTATTGTTTATGGTCATTTTTCATTTGTAACCAGAATAGTTATCCAGTTCCGAAGTTGTTCCTTTGATCCCGGTGGAAAGGCATCACTCGAACCTTCTAAGCAAATATTTTCGTTTACAATATTCCCTTGCGTCGCACTGACAGTTCACGTAACCAAAGAGGCTATTGTAAGGTCGCCCTATACTCCTGCGTGATCTATTTTCTATAAAAGGATTATATTTAATTTTCCCCATGGATAATTATGTGTCTAACTTTGTTTGTTTGACGGTAAGAAACTAAAAATTCATTCACATCAAGTCGGTTGTTTTTTATCTTAGAGGTCACGGGTTTTTATGTGGACGTATTCGTAGGTAGCAGGACGTACAAACATGCAGTGTTTTCGAGGTTACTTCATGAAGCAGATGTGGTCGTTAAGTGTTGAGAATACTAACGGACAGCATGTGTCTTACCACTGATGCCTGTGATCCGGTACTCCGAACAAGTGGTAAGAGTCCTCCCAAAATTATACATAATAATCATCTGCGCTGATCAAGTCCTAGAATAATATTGTGGTTAATAGGCCGCATAGGCTTGTTTCCTTTTCGACACCCACAGAGATGGACAAAATGTGGAGTCGGCCAACCGATGATTGAGCTAAAACATTGGCCAAGGTAAAGTGTATGCTTGAGCTGAATACATTATCAATAGATTCATCAACTAGCAACCAACTGTAGTCATAAAAGACGTTGCTGGTCTATCAAGTGCAGTGATACAACGTAACTCAATTGTCCGATACAGGTAAACGAAGTTCTTACTCAAGTTAGGAGATTGTAGCGACCAAAAGATAACTTATAATTATGTATAGTTTAAGTACAATTGCTAATGTTTTACTGCTTCCTACAATCTGTCCATAACCATTCTCACTTATCGGCTTAATGAGTTATTGAATTACTACAAGCTTTGGAGTGGGAAGAAACACGTTAGCAATCAACTACAATAAAACTCAATGGAATGATTGTAAGAAAGAACACAGGAAGATCAAAAAAGAAAACTATTGTGCCCTGTTTTATTATAGGGTTCGCGAATAAGATTATGGGAGGAGGATGATTAAACCAAAGGGGATCACGGATGCTACTCGAATAAAGTGGAGGCTACTATCCATCTTTCAAGTTAAAGAGGAAGGACGGTGCTCTGTTGTTGTAGTTAAGTGACAACCGGTGGTAAGTTTGTCGGGAAACAGAAACCTTGTTTTCCTATTGAAGTCCTTGTTTCGAGATTCGATCCTCAGGTTACTGGCACATAAGTTACGCGAGCACTGGATTCCATAAACCGTCTACAGTAACACATAGATCGCATCACATAATGAGGATTCCCCGAAACACAGCCTAAGATAAATCGTGTCTAGAAACATATGAGAGTTACAGTGTCTGCAATTATGTGTGTAGGCCTTTACTTGAAAACCACTTAGTCTAACAAAAAGAGTTGTAGATTTTGTTGCTTCACTGGTTTCACGTGACTGCTTCATAAATTAATTTGATAAAGTATCATTAATAGTGCAGCACTGGTACCGATACTTTGATTGCACAAACAACTGAGCAATTTCCGAAATGTTAGAGGACAGGGACCACTGCAGGCGGATCGTTTGTTGCGTCGCCGGTCAACTTCAAAAGAATTGTTCGCTCAAGAGAATAACTTAGGCGAAAACTAAATAATTAATTCGTGCGAGAACGCTTCCTTTTAGTAACCTTTCACAACATACCAAGGTCAATTCGCACACAATTACTGCACGTGGTAAACTATAGCAGACAGACGAACTAAATGCGTAATCTTACCTCCTACTTGTCGTACGGTGCTTTGACTTGGCACGTGCTACTAGCCCACTGAATGTATGAGGGATAGCTCACCTGTTCATCTGTAGGCTATTCATCCCTTGTGTGTGCCGAATGTTTAGGTGCGCATAAAATTATGCTGCAACCGATAAACTAACAAAAGCAGTGAAACGTATCATACACGTGCTGCTGTCCAAACCCTCTTGTTAGAGTAAATGAATGCGTGTTTATATGAATTGGACAGACAGTCACCAAATGTTCCGATAAGTCTCAGTTTTTCCATTAAAAAGGCATAAAAATGAGCATCTTCTAACACCCTAAACTTTTAAAAGTCCCACTTCATGAACTTTATGCTTGCCGAGAAGCCAGGTCATGAAGTATGTTGAGAATACACGTGCAAGATGCGTACACGCCGCATAGCGTATTCATTTACACGCCAGTAGAAATTTAGTAATCACGCATTCTTGACGCAGGATAAGGAACGATGTGTTCGTTACAAAACATGGTTGTGTCTTGGTTCTAGGGATAGCCAGTTAAAAACACGAACGTATAAGATAAACATTACGTCGGAGTCCATCTTCTTCATAAAAGTTGGACACATGTACACAAAGTTTTCGAATATGAAAATGGACCAAAAGTTTTCTATTAACATTGTGAATAAGCAGACACAATGGCTTGTTATTAGCTTTTGTTTCCTTTTAAAAGTATGAAGTATTTTGTCTACAGAATGGTGTCTCGGGAGAAAATGGCAGTATAGTTTCGTCAACATAGCTAGCATAACATAGTTTAAGCGGAAATGTTCGTTGGAAGAGGTTAATCGCATCCCATGAACCATTATTGTAAAGTGACGTACACAAATGATCGGGCCGTGATACATAATGCAGGGAAAACGACACAGGGAGGGGCAGAGTGTAAAATGCCACAAGAACGTGCCACGGACAATTCACAAACCCGTACAGATTTGGACCGTGTTTCCTACCCAGGACGCAACGCGGATGAAGATTTGTGTGACAGGCCATTCCATGTGCCTACGAGGTTGGGCTTCTAGACAACCCCTCCATCTTTCCATCAAGTATCTCAGCTTCCCTACATCCGATTTTGTCCGGCCATGAGTCGTTCGAAAACTCGTGATTTGCTCCCCGTTTCTGTATCACTCAGTCCGCGTCCAGTCATGTGGGCTTCGCTAGCGGCGTAGTTGTCTGAGTCAATGCGTTCGCGACAAATACCTCCTCCATTGTTCTGGGCCCAGGATCGTTACCAGACACCGTCCGTGATCCACTGTCGGCTCGATCCGCAACGCTCGCAGAGCCTTGTCTCATCCATTGCACCCGCTGTTGATTCTCTACGATCCCATCTTTGTTGTCGTTTCGGTTCACGAGTAGTCACTAGCTTCCGCCACCCAACACCAGCCTCTTCCTGAAGTTCTTCTTCCCTCTCGTACCATGATCGCAGAAGTGCGGCGTTCACCCAGCACTTCGTTCCTTCACTGTCAATTGGAAGTCTGCTGTTTTCCGATCGAGTATGGTCTAGGGACCTATCCAGCTTTCCCTGTAATTGGTCGCACCTGGTCCTTCATTATCTGGCAGATCGTTGTTCCGTACCTAGACTTGTTCACCAATCCTGAACGGTGTCCACTTATGAGTCTCATGCCTGACCCCATAGTATCCCTTGTTGCGTGCTTGTCCGGCTTTGGTTACTTTTCGAACAATCGCTTATCGTCGTGCGTGATGCAGTGTCGGCTGTTCCCCCTCACTCGGTTTCGCTAAGCATATGTCGAGCGCAATCAATGATTATCGGTCTAATTGTAATTCGAATGGCGAAACCTTGGTGGTTAACTGCATGCTGGTCCGGTACCCAATCAGAACTTCAGACAATGCTTCCTCCCATGCCAACTTCGTGCAGTTTATCCACGACCTCATGGTTCGGCTGAACCGCCCTCTCATTCCGTTGACCTGCGGGTGGTACGGTGAAGTGTGTTGCATCTGGATTCCCCACTTGTCCAAAATCAGCTTAAATGCTTTCGACTAGAAGAAGGGCCCTTGGTCGGTAAGAACAAATTGCGGTATTCCACACCTTGCTGGCACATTGAATTCGAATGCCTGCGACACGGTCTCGCCTGTATGATCGTTGATTGGCATAGCTTCCACCCAGCGAGTGACTTGGTAGATCATCACTAGAACGTATCTGTTTCCTGATTGACTCACTAGTAAGGGCCCAAAGTCATCCAGTCCGCAACACTGAAGTGGCTCATTGACATCCATCAATCGCATAGGTGGTCACGGTGCATCCAACTCCCGACTCGTTTGGCAATTTTGACATCCGCGGATGTATGTTGTGACGTCCTTCCTTAAGGTAAGCCAAAACACTCAACTCCGTAGCAATTCAAAGACTCTTTCGAATCCCATGTGGGCGTCATCATGAGTTATTCGGATCACCCGCTCTCGCAGATACAGTGAAACAAAAGGTAGTTTCTTTCCGTCTATCGCAACCATTAACATTATCGTTTTCGACTCCCAGTCTGTCCCAGATCCTTTGGAGTTCCTCCACCTTCCTTGATGTGGCCTCCAGCTTGGTGCCAGCCTGTAAGTGCGAATACAATACCTTCAATAATTAGTTTGTCCTTTGCTTACCTAGCCGGTTCCTCTTTTCCACTGTGACGGCGCATAGCGTTGAACGGAATGATGTCGTCCAATGATGGGCGTGAGAACATGTTGGGTATTATGTTTGCGTTCTGTCTACGTGCTCGACGGTGAAGTACGTATATATGCATGAAGGTATGCGGGAGAGCCTATGGTGCGCTGAGGCTGGTGGTGGCTAGATCCTGACAGATGGTCTACTCACTGCTGCTACTGTTGTGCCATTTGCTCATGTCCTGGGCGCCTCCTCGTGGCGACCGCTGGGTGGGAGTTGGGATTCCCCCTTCTCCCTGCTAAGATCCAGGACACCAATCCGCATGAGTCAGTGAACTGACCATGTGCTAGACCCGCTGCCTTTCGGGTGTTCATTTAATCGAAGGCTTTGGCTGAGGACCCGAGACCTTCTCCTGTCAAGTGTGGGCGCCCTGCCAGAATCCTAGTCCATGCTCTTCGGAGGTTAGGAAGTGGTCGATGGCCCACTTCCCGTAAAACCTAGCCATGGGAGACAACAGGTCTACGGGTTATAAGCTCACAGCTCGATTGGCGTAGAGCGCGAGCGCCACGCATTGTCTCTGACGGTGGGAGGGCACCTCCGGGTGTTCAATGGTTTGCTACTGCCCGCCTCAAGCCAGGCAGCCCCTGGTCAAATTGGTGCAAACCCGCCAAAACCCACCTGCGTCTGGCCGTGATCGCAGGTGCGTATCCTACTACGGTCGCAAAATATATGTGAATCGTTCCAGTACTTCAAAGACTGCGTGTGATGGCCGTCAAGCAGATCCCAATCTGTTTCTGCAATCACATTCCCGAGCTGGATCTGCTCCCCACTGTCTTGTGGGTCAGGCTTTTGAGCCAATGGCTCCGGGTGGAGTCCTTCAAGCAAACCTCCGAAGCACAACAACCATCTCGAGTGCGATTGCCTACCAATGCAATCGTATGCCTGAGCGCAAAGCACTCAGCATCGGGTGCTGGAACGTGCGCACACTACTGGACCGAAACTCCAGCGAACGCCCGGAGCGACGCACTGCGCTAATCGCGATGGAACTAGCGCGTTACCACATCGATATTGCGGCGCTCAGTGAAACTCAGCTCGCTGAGCAAGGTAAGTTGCATGAAGCAGGTGCTGGCTACACATTCTACTGGGTGGGCAACGCCTCCTCAGCACCACGTGAACATGGGGTCGGATTTTCAATATCCGATCGCCTCCATGGCCTGCTAGTAGGTGAACCAACGGGCATCAGCGCGCGACTGATGACTGTTCGTCTACGACTCGGAAGAGGTAAGTTTGCTACTTTTATAAGCACGTACGGTCCGACCATGTGTTATCCTGATGACACACGTGATCAATTATACACTCAGCTATCCTCCGTGATACGGTCTGTGCCGAGGAGCGACCGACTATTTCTGCTGGGTGATTTCAACGCGTGCGTTGGGCGTGATGCATCGGTGTGGACAGAAGTTATCTGTTCGCATGGCATTGGTTCAGCGAATGCGAACAGTGGCAGGCTGCTCTCACTGTGTGCCATTCACGGCCTGACGATCACGAACACTCGGTTTGCACTGAGTGCGAGTGATATAGCAACTTGGACGCACCCACGGAGTGGTCACGCTCACCTGCTCGACTATGTCATCGTACGACAACGTGATATGCGTGAAGTGCGCATGACACGTGTACTGCGTGGAGCTGAGTGTGGCACTGATCACAAATTAGTGCGGACCAAACTGTACATATATTTTCGTAAACCTATGTATTGCACTCCCGCCGTGAATCGGCATAAATTTAGCATTCCCTCCCTCGGTACTGTGGCGAAGCGTACGGAGCTGGAGAAAGCGATGACTGCACGCTTGTGTGATGTGGAATGCATAGCCACAGCGGGCGACCTGTGGCACCACATTCGCGACCAGGTGACAGCTGCTGCCGAGAAGACCATCGAGCGCACAAACTGTAAGCGGCCTGATTGGTTTGATGACAACAATGCGCCGATCGTCGCACTGGTGTCGGAGAAGAATGCAGCATTTGCTGCATATGTTGCAGACCCCAGTGACTTGGGGCAGAGTAGTCAGTTTCGCAAACTTCGACTGCGACTGACCCGGGAGCTCCGTCGTATAAAAAATGCATGTTGGACGGAGAAGGCGAAGCAGATGGAATGCTACGCCGAATGCCGCCAACACAAGGAATCCTTTGACTCCTTGAAGGCGGCGTATAGACCGAGACTGGAGCCGCTGACGACGATGATCGATGGTAGTTCAGGCGTTACCTGCACACAGACTGCAGACATAATGCAGATCTCGCGAAAACACTTTGACTGTCTCTTGAACAACCGTTCAGAGATTGACTGGCCTACATTGAACGGCCTCAAGAAGCACGATGTGAAGACGAGTCTGGCGGACACGCCGACACTGGATGAGACGCAGAGAGCACTTGCTCAGCTGCGAAACGGCAAGTGTGCCGGAACCGACGGGATCCCGCCTGAAGTATTGAAACGTGGCGGACCCGCGTTGGTGACTCAGCTGCAACATTTGGTGCAGCGCGTATGGATTGAGGAGGAGGTGCCTCCTGAGCTGAAGGATGCCCTTATGCTACCACTGTAAAAGAGCAAAGGTAGCAAGCAATGTTGCACGAATTATCGTGGCATCAACTTGCTGAGTTGTGTGGGCAACAGCCTCGTCAGTCAGGTTGTGGAACCTAAAGTGGCAGAGGAGCAGTGTGGATTCCGTTCGGGTCGCAGCACTATAGATATGGTGTTTGCGGCTCGTCAGTTGCAGGAGAAGTGCAGAGAACGACACCAGCCTATGTACTCGCTTTTTGTTGATTTCACCAAGGCATTTGATACGGTGAACCGCGAAGCATTGTGGCTGGTTTTGGGTAAGTTTGGTAGCCCGCGTAAGTTTGTAAGTTTAATTGAATGTCTGCACAGTGGTATGCGAGCGAGGGTGCAGCTGAGTGGAAAACCTCGGATGAATTTGCAGTTGTCTCTGGTGTGAAGCAAGGCTGTTTCTTAGCTCTTGCCCTGTTTAATATATATCTTCATGCAATGATGTCTTGTGCCTTTGAATCCTCTTATGCTTACGGTGTTCGTGTGTAGCACCGTATTGATGGTGGGTTGCTGAACATCCGTTGTTTCCGTGCGAGAACTCCAGTCTGTGAGACAACTATCCGTATGTGGCTGTTTGCTGATGACTATGTGTTGTTTGCACACAGCACGGATGAGTTGCAGCATATGACTAGTGCTCTGGCTTCGACAGCGGCCAAATTCGGGCTCACCATCAACACAAGCAAAACTGCCTGTCCCTTTCAGCCTTCACCGGAGGTGCAATCTTCAATATTGCCGCGAATCAGCATTGGTGCTGAAGTATTGGAAACCACCTCCTGCTTCTGCTACCTTTGGAGTGTGATGTCGACTGATCAGCAGATACACATTGAGCTTCGTATCCGCGTGTCGCAAGCAGCGGCGGCATTCGGGAACCTAAAGTACCGAGTGTGGAACAACCATCAGCTTACCATTGGCACGAAGCTGATGGTGTACAAATCCCTGGTGCTGTCCGTTCTTCTATACGGCAGTGAAACGTGGACGATGTACCGGCGGGATGTGCGATATCTCGAGCGCTTCCATCAGCAGTGTCTGCGACGAATCTTGCGGATCAGTTGGGGCGACAGGGTTGCAGACACGGAAGTGCTGCGCCGTAGTGGATGGTATGTAGTGGGCAGTAAACTTTTACTGAGACACCTGAGGTGGCTCGTTCATGTGTGGCGTATGGATTCAACGCGGATACCGAGTATTGTGAAGCGGCATGTGGGGAAACCAAAGTTGCGTTACCAGGACATGATCAAAGTGAGCCTCTCACGTTCTAATCTTGATTGAAGGTCATGGGAGTCGAAGCCGGTTGATCGGCGTGCATGGCGCGATCTAATCCCGAAGGCAGTTGCCGAAGTGCGGAAAAAAACTTCATACATGCAGAGAAGAAGCGGCAAGTGCGGAAGCGGCAAGCAACGATGGGTTGTACTCCATCGACATCAAGCGCATGGTGCTGTAGCACGTGCGCTCGCAAGCGCCTCAGTCAGGCAGGCCTAGTGAGCCATGAGCGAGGCCACTCGGGACCACTACCGAAGCGACGACGGGTCCTGCGGAGAACGTAGGCAGAACCGGCGCAGCGTTTGTAGGTACGCTGCATTCGATTTACTAACCGCGTGCTTGCATGCTAAGTCTCTTTATTTCATGTGGTGGGTTTGCAATTTTGTCCTAATGCTTTTCTTTCTCATATAAATGCCTACCTATACTCTCTTCTATAAACTTGCACACGTCGCTTAAGCCAATTGTAGTTAATTTCGATAACATTTTCGTGTTTGTGGCATTTCCGTAAAATATGCTTTCTGACCTCGTGAACTTATCTCGGATTCGTTTGTAAACAACTTATTTCATTTGCTCATTAATTTAAGATTTATGTCACCGTTTCCTTATGCATTACTCGATTTCTTTTCTTTGTTATCTTTCTCTCAAGTGATTGGCTGTTGCTTGATGATCCCGGTGTGGCTGCGCTTGATGTGCATGTTGACAAAACGCCAACCTGTCTATTACCCACTACCTCGTCCATACTGGCTCCAGGAGACAGTTGGTCGTTGCTGGAGGGGACGGGGTGCACGGTCCTTGTGGCCGTGCTAGGCTCGAAGAGTGGTTCCATGCACTCAGTGTGGAGCGGACTACGGTCCAGCCACCGCCTTGTGTGCGCTTGATTCCCAAATACAGCGTGCTTGTGTTTGCCTGTGAAGGAGTGTGGGCCGGCTCCGTTGATGAAACGTGGCTCCCATCCACATGCCTCCCGGTCTTATTCCTTCGGGTTTACACTGGATATGGGTATGTGGTTGGAGCTGTGGGTGGTGCAGCGCAAGCCATCCATGGTCCCTCTGTAGGCGCAGGCGTCCTGTGGCTGGCCACAGTGACAGACAAATCCGAAACAGAAAGTCACCAACCATTTATATATATATATATATATATATATATATATATATATATATATATATATATCTGGTGTCCAAAACACCATCCGTGCTATACACTGTGTAGCTCCACATCCAAGCACATAAAGTACTGTTGGAGATAGTTACGGGAACATCGGTGAAAATAATTAGAGCAAACGCTGTGAACCACCTACCCCGCTGTCATCTTGCACATCCAAACTTCGGACGTACACAGGAGAACCCGATTCGTCTTCTCGGTAAATGTCTTGTTCAGGCATAATATGGCACTCAGACACGCAAACTTCCTGTCTTCGTTATATCGGAAGATGGACTAAATCTACTCGGGAGGAACTGGATAGACGCATTCCCTAAAACGTTGGATGTTCTGAACAGTTATTGAATTAGTTGGACTAGAGGAAATGCTGAACCAAGATGCATAAGTATTTTCAGAGAAGTTGAGAAAGCTGAAACACTTGCGAGTTACAATAAGATTGAAGGAAATTGCCCAGCCCAAATTTATCAAACAACGAACACTACCGTATGCTATAAGACCTAAAGATAAAGAAGAATTAAACCAGTTATAAACTCAGCGAATTAAAATACCTGTGCAATTGTCCATTTGGGTAACGCCAATCGTACCGGTAGCCAAACCAGGTGGATCCGTGCAAATTTGCGGCGACTACAAAATGACTGCCAACCAGCCTTCTATGATAGTTAGCTAGTCATTACCTCGCACTGAAGACCTGCATTATACAATGGCAGGTGGTAACAATTGCACCAAACTTGATCTCAGTCACGCATATTCACGAATAGAGTTCGATGAACTTTCCCGTAAACTCGTTACTATCACTAGATACACAGGACTTTACCAATACATCCACTAACCTTTCGGCATCATTTATACCCCCGTAATATTTCAAAAGATTATCCATGATTTAGTAAAGTATACACCTTTTACTTGTGCCTATTTGCATGAGATCCTCATCCTCCCCCTCGCTGATGTGCTTGAAAGATTGGCACAAAAAGGACTTAAACTGCCATGGTCTAAATATGAGTTTTTTCTTCATCTGTGTGCTATCTTGGACATAGATTTCTTAAGATCGGGTTACATATTTTAGATGACAAGATCAAACCCATTTTAGAAAGTCTTGAACCATGGAAACTGATGAGCTCCGTTTGGTTTTAGGAATGCTCTCATTACCGCCATTTCTTACTTGATGCATCCACTATGTTATCTTCTCTGAGTTAATCCACACAAACGTACAATGGTGCTGGGATCCCCAGCAAAGCAATTTCTTAACCAAAGCCAAACACACCCTCGCTTCCTCACCAATGTTAGTTCATTATGACCCTGGGAAGCCCCTACTTCTCCAGTGTGACGCATCTCCTTGGGATGTGGGTGTGCTCCTGTGCCATCGCATGAATGAACAAACCTTGCGTCCCACTGCATTTGCAGCACGCAATCTGCAACTTATTGTGGCTAATAGGTGTCAGGTTCCAGAGTGATGGAAGTACCATTGCCCTCCGAACTAATGACAGAACATGTGATCAAAATGTGGCACAAAATGCGCAAAATGCTGTAATCCGAAATAAAGACAAAGGCGAAGTCACGGGGCCACAAATAGGCAAGGTAATAATGAGCAATCGGTTTACCTGTACAACCCCGTCCCCATGCAGCTCAGAACAGAGACATTGCCAAAACACGCCGGCGGCTGAAGGTGGCACTGAGTGCTCTACACAACAACCCGGGATGGTTCTAGAGCATGCGTCAGCGGTCCTACAAAAATACGACCGACATCCGACCTCACAAAGGGGCGGCATAGACCCTCACCGGAAATCTGCATCCACTTACACGCTTCTAACCTCCGATGCTCTCACCCGCTTGTATACAAATGCACAAGGCCTCCTTCGCGAGCTAACCGAACGTCGTATTCATCAAATCTCCACGTCTTGGGGCATGATTATGGTCACGGAAACAGCTGAACACGGAAAGCACTGATGTGATTGCTCTACCCAGCATGACTAACATATGAAACAATCGATCAAGCAGAGGTGGCGGAGTGCTCCTGTATTGCCGGTCCGACCTGTATGTTGACATCCGCGACAATCCAGCAGCGTAAGTTGTCGATTCTCTTTGGCCTCATATGCGCCTAACGCATTGTAATGTACGTTTGCAAGCAACAGTTTACCCCTCTGCAATATCTTCCTTGGAAATGCATCAATGTCTAGCATCTGTGATGAAGTGAGTCCTGATACGATCACGCGGTCAAGTCCTTCTGGTGAGGGCCTTCAAATTACACACAGTCGAATTCCCAGCAACTCTTAGAGAGCAGTTCAAGGCTGTCGCAAGACTTAGTCGCTGATGCACCTTTGGTTTACCTTGCTCACACTGTTTCAAATGGTACCATTCAAAGTGCACAAATCTGTTCCAACAACACTTAAGAGATCGAAACAGCTGCCAAAACGAGCTCGGGTTCTTTACTGAGCGTTCGACCATCCCAGTAGGCAAACGAATACTTCCTCTAAGCTAAAAGTACGACCGGTTAGCAGGAGAAGTTGTACTAGGAACGAACGCTAAAAGTATATCACTGGAAGCGATTATGCGTCAGGATAACACAGTAGTTTCAAAGAGGAGCAATGGAGCAAAGTTTGCCTTGTTCAAACCATGACTGACATACCCCAAGTTCCGTTATCTTCTTGAAGTTTGGCAGAACGCCAGGCGAAAACAGACTGTACCTCTGATAGAAGAACGGTACTCAGGACCTCGAGAATCAGACACCACCCGAGACGTGTGATGGAGTAAATCTAACTGGTCTTGATAACTTGCATCATTAACAAGGACGGGACAGCCGAACCCGAGTCTACTGCGTCTGCAACCCAAGTGCTTCTAATCGAGTTCAAATCCCCCGAGGCTAAGGTCGCATATGCAAAGATGGACGCAAAAGTCCCCCGAGATGGTATATTTAGTGTCTCATCTGTTACAAACACCGCTAAAGCGAATACAGGGACAAACAGTAGACCATCAACGCTTAGCATTGAGACAGGCCCAACGATCACCCGACCTTCCAGCTCAGTAAAAAGGGCTACAGCAATAACTCCGACTGTCGTGTGCACAAATGTCCTCGAATCCATCGCCATCACATTGTGGGGTAAGTTGTCTAACGATCAAGACCAGTAGAACACATTGTGCAATTTGATGAAGTTGAAAGCCAAACCCACAAACCTAGTGAGAGCCAATCGTCACCCGAACTCTGCACACTATGGCGAACCCAGAACTATTAGAGTAACACTGGAAGCTGCCACTGGTGTAGATAAAGTTCAACTCTCTGCAAGTGCGCCTCAGCACGGGCCTTGTAAGTTACGCAACTATCCTGAAGTCTCTTGGAGCACGCGCCAATCGAAAAGAAACATCAAAGATGTACATAACAAGCTGGATTGTTTAAGCAGCATCTTTATTTCTGACGTGCCAGAACTTCCAACCCACGAGAGTCATGGGGCCGGTAATCACGATTTGGAACAGTGGTGGTTCATTCGTGAAACAATTTCCTTGGACAACGTTGTGTCGCAAACTCTCAAAAGGTTACCTCTCTCACTAAATCATAGAGGAAGCGGACCAAGAATCCTAAGACTCATGGTTCAGTCAGAGCAGGCAGCGACGGAAGTGTTAAAATGTTGACGAAAACATCGTCAAAGCCTTCTATCTGAACTTCGGTTAAAAGCCGCTGAAGCCGACATGAGCCTACCTGAAAAAGCAAACCTACCAGCAATAACGCAGCAGTATCACTTTACCGCTTGGTCACGCAATTCTGCAATATGTTAGGACGAGGATTGGGATGTACCTTGGTCAAATCAGTTTGCGAATGACGTGTCATCATCATCTCATCAAAAAAACGAATAACGGCCGAACTCAGATCGGTCGGCAATCTACCACACTTGACTGCTTTGGCTCCCTGTGGGCTCCTAGAGTCCGAAAAGGTACCCTGCTCAAAATCCTTTCAACAAGCTGGCCGAACTGAAAGATCGTCAAATTTTGATGCCATGCGATATCATCGGTATCACGGAGACATGGTTGCACAGTGCAATGACAAACGCTGAAGTCTCGCTGCCGGGCATGTCACTCATACGAAACGACAGACTTACGAAAAATGGAGGAGTAATTTTATATTACCATAGCTACTTACAGTGTGAAGCCGTTGAGGATTCAGGCTTACAGTTCGCCGATTCTATTTGGTGCCGCCTGCAGTTACATGGCAGATACCAGCCTTATAGATTTGGTGTACCGCCCCGAAAACTTTACACAGGAAATGGACTGCCACCTTGCGACAGCTTTAAGAAGCAGTCCAAAGCGAAAGCACTCGCTCATCCTTATCATGGGTGATTTCAACGTACACTGTTTGGAAACCCCTGCCAGAATCGGAGAACCATTTAAAGCAGATCGGCAAGAGCCTATATTCAATGTTCCACCTTACATCATGTCATTATACCCACTCGCTTAAGAACAGGTAAAAGGCCATCTTTGCTGGATCTTGTGTTCACCAACGAAGAACATATGACTGATGTATTGATCGTAGAATGCCCTATGGGTCGCAGCGATCATGCACACATGTTTCGACTTCATCTGCTATGCAGAATATCGCCACTAGAAAACTGAGATGGTACGCACCATTACGCGCTAAGACGGCATAGTTCAGCTCGTCAGTGTCACAACCTGGTCGTTCCTCGCTGAAGGTCACCCGGAAGTCGCTTGGTTTGAATTAGTCAGCAAATTCAACCAACTGGTTACGAATGCCTCAGAGATAGTTTGCAAGGGGCCTAAAACCGTTTCCTTCGTGAAGAGCAGTACTGGCAAATGGATGACTATACGCAAAGCAGCCTGGCGAGAGTACAGATCATCATCAACGCCAGATAATTGGGACAACTACGTATCCCATCGTAAGCACTGCACTCAACTGCTCAGAGATGACAAAGTCGCACAACAGCAGAATTTGACGAAAAATTTCAGCGCTAACCACAAACTGCTGTAAAAGTATGTCAATGGCCGTCGTAAGGTGAGACAGGGAATTCCTCCGCTAGAGATGACTGATGATATAACTAGAACAGCTATAAAAACAGCAAAAGCGTTGCGGACGCAACATGCTCCCACATTTCAGAGGGCCTTACAATGAGGCCATCTTCCAATTTTCGTTTTCCTGCCTCCAGGACTCACTCACATCTCTGTTACTGCCGAAGCCGGCGTCTTTACGCAAACACAGCTCCTCGGAGAGTCGACACCATTCGTCCAGAGGCACTGGGAACAGCAGCAAGGCAACTGGCAAAAGTCTGGGCCCAGTTTTTCAGCGTTGCTGAAACCAGAACCAGATTTCTGCGATGTGGAAGCTTGGAATAATTACTCCGATTAACAAAAGCGGAATCAAAACTGAGCCCTCAAACTGCCGCCCAGTGTCTCTTCTCCGTGTATTATTCAAAGTCATGGAATCCATCTGTGCCGATGCGTTGATGTGTTATCTATAAAACGGTGAAATTATTGCACCCGAGCAACACGGCTTTGAAGGACGGATCTAGTAATCACACGGAGTAGTTGGACCGAGTCAGCTGACGCTGAGAGGCCGCTGACGTGATTTACTTGAACTTATCGAAGGTATTCGATCGTTTAGATCATGGAATTCTCCTTTCCAAGCTTCAATAATACGGGATCAATGAGGTTCTCTTGATCTGGATCGCCAACTTTCTCCTGCAACGATAATTAGTGGACAGAGTCCGGAGTTCCTTATCTGAACCCATATCAGTCGAATCTGGTGTGCCCAGGCTCAGTCTAGGCCCCAATAGGTTTGGTATTTAGTAATAAGCGAGCGCAGACAATCGCTTCGAATTTCCTGCTGTTTGCTGACGATATCAAGATATGGCACAGGATTCAGGCGGATGCCGATCAGAATTTACTTCAGTGTGACCTAGATACGGTACATGAGTGGTCAACCCGAAATCTGTTACAGTTCAACGTGGACAAATGCAAGGTACTCTCCATACGACACCAGAGTACCTATTCCTACAAGCTAGGAACGCAAGTACTGCAGCGATCATCCGTCGAACGCGACCTTGGTGTGCTTGTTCAGGATAACTTGGGTTGTTCCCGACAATCCGCAAAGACACCGAAAACTGGGAGCCAGCACGTCGGCTTGCTAGGACGGGCGTTCGGACAACTAGACACCTATATTTTCAGACAAATGTTAATTTGTATATTCGCTCCCATATCGAATACGCAGTTCAATCCTGGCCGCCATGGCTGAAGCACGATCTCACTGCACTGAACCAACCTAAACGGCGGGCTTTCAAATACGTCATTGGAATTAGCCACCTTCCATACGAGCACAGTCTGAAACGTTTGGGAGTATTCGGGGGGCGCTATCGCCGACTACGAGGCGACTTGATTATGGCACACTTGCTTTTGTACAATCCAAATCATGTGCCGCACTTTACTGTAACAGCAGTTACATCAATGTCAGAAGCCACAGCTTAGAATTAGCAGAATAGTACAGCCGTCTGCTGCGTCGTAGAAATTTCTTTGTCATTCGTGTGTGTTAACCATGGAACTCCCTCCCCGAGTCTGTTGTTTCTGCACCCACGCACACTCTGTCACTTACCTTATGTTATTTTGCGCTACTTTGCTTCCTACTCCCGGAAAAAATATTTGGAATTATTTGTTTCGCCTACTTAAACGACGAAAACACTCGGAGTGCAGGGCTACTGCCTTACCTATGATAAGTCCATACTTTTGACACTAAAACTACAAACTGCATTTGTTTAATTAACCCTTTTCGGTAACCCAGAAGATTACCCAGTGTTGCTTGTATAGCAATGCATCTTAACCCAAATAAAATCATTGCTCATCCATTTATCCTACATCTTCACCCCACCATACAGATGTGAACTTTGGCTCCTCGCAATCGTTGGCCTCAAGAAAGCATCCAGGGCCTGTTATGTAACAAATATTGGGCAATAGCACACTGAACTATGCAGAATTTTTACCTACAACTCTAGGCTACATAACAAATGTCGAAGCAGTATGTTAGGTTTGTGAGCATGCAAATACTAATTTATTCATAAAAAAATTTGAGATCAGACTAATCCATCGATGATTGTCGCATTCCGAACGGGAGCCTCCCTTGCAAATGGAGACTATAAAGGAGCGGCTAAAGTTCATTGGGACAGTTTTCTGCATACAATTCCCCCGGCCCTCTTCAAATTCGGCGGACATACTCTTGTGGATGATTTACATGAGTTCCTAGGGGGAATTGTATGCAGAAAACTGTCCCAATGAACTTTAGCCGCTCCTTTATAGTCTCCATTTGCAAGGGAGGCTCCCGTTCGGAATGCGACAATCATCGATGGATTAGTCTGATCTCAAATTTTTTATGAATAAATTAGTATTTGCATGCTCACAAACCTAACATACTGCTTCGACATTTGTTATGTAGCCTAGAGTTGTAGGTAAAATTCTGCATAGTTCAGTGTGCTATTGCCCAATATTTGTTACATAACAGGCCTGGATGCTTTCTTGAGGCCAACGATTGCGAGGAGCCAAAGTTCACATCTGTATGGTGGGGTGAAGATGTAGGATAAATGGATGAGCAATGATTTTATTTGGGTTAAGATGCATTGCTATACAAGCAACACTGGGTAATCTTCTGGGTTACCGAAAAGGGTTAATTAAACAAATGCAGTTTGTAGTTTTAGTGTCAAAAGTATGGACTTATCATAGGTAAGGCAGTAGCCCTGCACTCCGAGTGTTTTCGTCGTTTAAGTAGGCGAAACAAATAATTCCAAATATTTTTTCCGGGAGTAGGAAGCAAAGTAGCGCAAAATAACATAAGGTAAGTGACAGAGTGTGCGTGAGTGCAGAAACAACCGATTCGGGGAGAGCGTTCAATGCTTGACACCCACGAATGGAAAATAAATTTCTACGGCACCCCAGACGATTGCACTGTTTTGCTAATTTTAAAGAGTGGCCTCTAAGTTTGATGTTACTGCTGAGTTGCAGTAAAGAACGGCATACTTGATTAGGGTTTTATAAAATCAAGTAGGCCATACTCAAGTCGCCACGTAGTCGGCGATAGCGTCCGATGAGTACTCCCAAACGATTCAGCCTTTACCAGCTTGGAAGATGGCGTATTCCAATGACGTATTCGAAAGTCCGCCGTTTAGGTTGGTTCAGTGCAGTGAGATCGTACTTTAGCCATGACTGCCAGGATTGAATTGCGTATGCGATATGGGGGCGAATATACGCATCTAGCATTTGTCTGAAAATATAGGTGCCTAATTGTCCGAACGCCCGTCGTAGCAAGCAGACGTGCTGCCTACAAGTTTTCGGTGTCTTTGCGGATTGTCGGGAACAACCCAAGTTATCCCGAACAAACACACCAAGGTCGCGTTTGACGGATGATTGCTGCAGTAGTTGCGTTCCTGGATTATAGGAATAGATACCCTGGGGTTGTGTTGAGAGTACCTTGCATTTGTCCACGTTGAACTGTAACCGATTTCGGGTTGACCACTCATGTACCGTACCTTGGTCACACTGAAGTAAAGTCAGATCGGTATCTGCCTGAATCCTGTGACATATCATGATTTCGTCGGCAAACAGCACGAAATTCGAAGCGATGGTCTGCGCTCGCTTATTACTAAGTATCCAAACCTATTGGGGCCTAGTCCTGAGGCACACCAGATTCGACTGATATTGGGTCAAATAAAGAACTCCGGACTTTGACCACTAATTGTCATTGCAGGAGAAAGATGGCGATGCAGCTCAAGAGAGGGTCACTGAGCATGTACTATTGAAGCTTGGAAAGGAGAATCCGATGATCTAAACGATCGAACGCCTTTGACAAATCCAAGTAGATCACCCCAACGGCCTCTCCAGGGTAAACTGACTCGGTCCAACTACTCCGTGCGATTAATAAATTCATTGTGCATGATCGCTGTCGACGAAAGCCGTGTTACTCGGGAGCAATAATCTTACAATTTTCTAGATAACACACCAACGCATCGGCAACGATGGATTCCATGACCTTGGTCAGTAAAGGAAGAGGACATAATGGGCAATAGTTTGAGGGCTCATTCCTGCTTCCGTTTTTGTCTATTGGAGTTATTATTCCAAGCTTCCACATTGCAGGGACCAGATTCTGGTCTAAACAGCGCTGAAAAAACTGGGCCAAAGGTTCTGTCAGTTGTTTTGTTGCTACTCCCAGTGATTCTGTTGGAATGGTGTCGACGCCCGGGGAGCTGTGGTTGCGCAGAGGCGTCCGTTGCTGCAATACAACTTCGGCAGTAAAAGAGATGTAGGTGAGTCCTGGAGGCGGGAAAACAAAACATGAAAGATCGCCTGGCAATAAAACCCACTGAAATGTCGGGACATATTGCCTCTTCAACGCTTTTTCCGCCTCAATAGCTGTTCTAGTTAGACCAGCAGTCGTCTGGAGTGGAGGTATTCCCTGCCTCACCTTACGAAGGCCATTGACATACTTGTACAACAGTTTTTGTTTAGTACTGAAAGTTTTCCCCATGTTCTGCTAATATGCAGCTTTGTCTTCTCAGAGCAGTTGAGTGCAGTGCAGTGTGTACGCTAGGCCACGAAGTTGTCACAATAAGCTGTAGTTGGTGATGATCTATACTTTCGCCAGACTGCATTGCGTACATTCATACATTTTCGAGTTCTACTGCTTACGAAAGAAACGGCTTTAGGTTCATAGCAGTCCCTTGCCTTTGAGGCATCTGTAACCAGTTGATTGAATTTGCTGACGAATTCAAACCAAGCGACTTCCGAGTGGCCTTCAGCCAGGAACGATCAGGTTGTGGAACTGACGAGCTGGGCTAAGCGGCCGTTGCTTGTAATGGTGCGCACCCTATCAGAGTTCTCATGGCGATATTTCGCATAGCGGATGAAGTCGAAACTGTTGCATGAACACTACGAGCAAAAGGGCAGTCTATAACCAATACATCAATCATAGGTTCCTTGCTAGTGAACACAAGATCCAGCAAAGATCATCTATTACCTGTTCTGAAAGGAGTGGGTAAAATGACGTGATTGTAAAGTGCAACACTGACCAAGAGCTCCTGCAGATCGGCCTTAAATTGTTCTCCGAATGTATCAGAGGTTGCTAAACAATGTAGGTTGAAATCACCCATGATAAGGATGTGGGTGTGCTTTCGCTTTAGACCGCAACTTAAAGCCATCGCAAGGTGGCAGTCATTTCGGGTGTAGAGTCTGGGGGCGGTACATCAAAGCTATAATGCAGGTGTCTCTGCCATGTAATTGTAAACGGCACCAAAGAGAATCAGCGAACTGTGAGTCTGAATTCTCCACGGCCTCGCATTGTTGGTCGCTTCAGTAAGACAGGATTAGGCCTCCTCGTTTCGTAAGCCTGTCGTTTCGTATTAATGACATGCCCGGCAGCGAGACTTCAGCGTCCGTCAGTCCCCTGTCTTGCAGCGCATCCATGTCCTTCGTGAATCATACCGCGCGAGCTGATAGTCGCGTGCGCTTCGAATTTTGGTGAGTTTTTAAGTACTAACCCTCGCTTATTTAACTAGGGGTTTGAGCAGTGGTATAAAGGCAGCATAGTTTCTCGATTACTAGGAGCCCAAAGAGAGCTAAAGCAATCAAGTGTGGGAGAATACCGACCGATGTGAGGTCGACCGTTCTTCCTTATTTTGTTGCCATGATCATGCATTGTCCAGAACTTAAGTTGGTCAACGTACGTCCCATCTCTCGTCCGGATATGCTACAGAATCGTATAACTAAGCTGGAAAGGAGGCCTACTGTGTAATCGCCGTTAGGTTTCCTTTTTTAGATAGGCTAATGTATGGTCTTTGCAAAGTTTCAGCAGCTTTTTTACGTTAAGTTGGAAGGCTTTTCCGATGTCGCCGCCAACAATCTAACACCCGTGGCTATCTGCTCTGACTGCACCAGGAGTTTTAGAATACTTGGACCGCATCCTTTATAATGAGCAAGCGAGCCACAACGTTGTCCAAGGAAAGTGTTT
>OX104063.1:141168595-141211424 GCA_944474145.2 Dicrocoelium dendriticum | reverse complement strand
ATTCCCGCTGCCGTCAACTTCTGTCCACCTCGGGCCTTGCGCCACCCAACACCTGGCAGACCAAACAGGATCCTACTAGATAAGCGGCGACCAGGCATACGTAGCAGGTGCCCGAGCCAACGCAACTTATTCACTGCTATCTGTCGTTCTAGGGACCCAGCATGATTATCACTACCTAGTACTCGCTTACGCACATCATCGCTGCGGACACTCTGGTGCCATCCGACACCAACAATGCTTCACAGAGAATGATGATCAATGATTTGAAGGGGCCTCAGATCTTCAGACCGAACGGGCCAAGTCTCACTCCCATGGAACAAAACGACCCTCACGGTGATCTTATGTACAAGGCATTTCAGACAGAAGAAACTGCCTTCTGTCGCCGAAGATGCTGCAGGTACAAGAAGGCAACTCTGACCTTTGCAATACGTGAGCTCACGTCAGTTTTTATACGCCCATCGTTACTGACGCAGCTGCCAAAATAAATGAATTGATCAACCACCAAGAGTTCCTCGTTAGCAATGGTCAAGGGGTTATCAAATGGCAGTTGGTCATGAAACAACACATTGCACTTTAAAGGTGCGAAGCGCATACCAGTTAATGGGATCACTTTAGATAGGTTATTCAGGGTTGATTGTGCCGCCGCAACATCATCGAAAAGCAAGACGATATCGTGCGCATAATCAAGATCAACCAGCATTTCACCAACCAGGACCTCGACGTCTACATCGTAAGAGTCTTCAAGAGAACACTGCGTTATAGAATCCACCACGAAATTGAACAAAAATAGGAAAATCGGACAACCCAGAAGAAACGACACTTTGGTCGGAACGCTCTCCGATAGGTCACCGTAGACCCTGACGCGGCCTGTACTTGTCGAGTATAGAGCACGTAGGATGTTCACATATTTCGTAGGAGCGCCCTCCCGCACAAGTATTTCGAACCGAATGCAGCGATGGACTGAATCGAACACACGCTTGAAATCAAGGAACACAGCTATTGTCGGCCTGGGGTATGCGTGACGCTGATCTAGCACCTGCCGTAGAGTGAATATATAGTCTATACAGCCACACACGGGGCGGAAATCTGCCTGCTCTTCCCTTATCCGAGATTCCCGTTCCAAAGTGAGGCGACTAACGCGAATCGAGGCCACTATTTTTGTCACAACTGGCATTAGGCTAATACCCCTGTGGTTCGAACAGTCTGCGCGACTGTTCTTCTTGTATATTGCTACTATAATCAATTCGCTCCAACTAGCGGGGAGACCTTCGTCCTTCCAGATACTTTCGAATAGGGAGGTCAATGCTTTGCAGAGGACCTCACCTCTATCCTTAACTAGTGCAGGTGGGAGGAAATCCGGGCCAACGCCACGAAAACCATTGAGGACTGTGGTCGCATTTTGAACCTCGGCCTCAGACGGAGGATCTATACTAACCGTCCATGGCTCGTCTTGCATCACCTGAGTAAGAAGCAGTTCGGGAGCCGGGGCCAGCTAAACTGTTCTTGAAATTGTTTAGCCCAACGTGTCATACGGCGTTCCTTATTGTGTATCAGTGCACCCGCGCTCTCTCTGATTGTCACACTGATACCTGGTTTCCTGGGACCAGTGGTGCGAATCATCTGGAATAGCTTGCGGTAATTGCCTACTGCTCCTGCCCCCTCCACTTATTGAGCCCGACTGGTCCACCAGACTTCTTGTCAGTAGGTAGGTTGCGCTTTATTTCGCGTCTCATAGTCTGTCTGGTCACAATGTGCTCAGAGCCAGCCGGGCGGTTTCTTCTGGATTCCAACACGGTCAGCTACGACTGGATATCCAGTGACTGATGCGGTGACGATTAATAGTGCCACAAGCAGATGCTCCTGCGTCGTGCATGGCGGCCGGGATCCAATGCCACTGAAGCTCAATGTCATTAGAACAAGACAGTCAAAGTTCGGTACGCAATACATCTTGATAGGCTTGCCTGACCGAGGGCTGAGACAATTTCTCAGTTGCCAATCGGAGGGACGCTTGGTGCGCCTCCCGTTAAAGTGCATGGAGAAGCGACAGCGTACCAAGACATGATCAGAGTCGACACAGGTACTCCAGTAAAAGAGACAATCCTGGATGGAACCACGCAACCTGTAACTTATGGCCATGTGGTCAATTTGGGTTTATCGCTTGCCAGCTAGAGGAGCACGCCAAGTGGCACTTGGCGCCCACTGTGTCTAAAACCCGTGCTACTAAGCAACAACTGGTACTCCGTTGTCAGTCCGTTCGGAGTTGAGCCCATTATTACCAACCAGCTGAGCTTCTGAAGAGCTCAGACACCCTATTTGTGTGTTCATATCCGCTTGCAAGTATATAATGTCTGAACTAGTAGTACTTCGTAGTTCAGTTGGTGATAGAAAGTGTCCTTGACAGCATTAGAACTGCACTCGGTGGGAGCATAAACGGAACTCACAAATAAGCAGCGCTTTTTACTACTTCGTGAATCTACCTTAGCTGATTTCGTCAAACGGACTGCACACACAGACAGCTGTTCACCGGAATCCAATCAACCAACCTTGACTCAGCCTTGGAGCTTAGAATGATACATGCGCCAGCTTGACCAGTGAGTGCTGCATCGGTGTATCCGGATGCGTGCAGCCAATAACGACAGGATAGGCCGGATGCAGTTAATTTGGTAATCCAACTAAAGTTATTGATCCTAGTTTCGGACACACAACACACATCAATATCTACTGTGTCATAGTGCGAAGGTTGAACGTCGCCATGGATTCGGGACGACGTGGCCTTATAAGCGACTGTTGCCGATAGGCTTCCGGTGAGTGTCGCGAGAAGGTTGGCTGCAGATGGTTTTATTCCAGTGACACTTCGGTTGCTTTCAATTAAGCTTGGAATTATAGAAGGATGGTTAGTAATGGGGTCGGGATGGGAGTAAGAGAAACAGGTGGAAAAGGAAGAAGGGAGGCGCCAGCAGTAGCACGTTTTCGCTTTTCCGCCCTGCTGTATCCAGTAGGTAAGGCGACCGTTGATAATCTGCGGCAAGGCCGATGCATGATGAAGTTTATGTTTGAAGAAAAAGTTATGGTTGTATGTGGGCTGAGATACCGTCAGGGTGCCCAGACATAGACAGGAGGACGATTAGCGTCCTTATCCCAATGCTTGGGCTTATAGCCTGTCAGCAAGGCAGCGGACGCCATCCCATTTCAAACCCCCAACTTGGAGGACCAACAGAATGCGTTTGTCTGACCTCTCACCATTGACCAACCTGGTGGGAGTAGCTCTCAAGATGCCCCGAGGCACCACCCATTATAGCTCAATGGGTCAAGGAGGTACGCAAACCGTCCCTCCAACGTAAGGTCCAGTCTCGTTGCGAAGATGTGGTTTTGAAGACAGTTATATGTATCAAACCCGAAAAGAATACTAATCCAAACCCACTCAAGTAATCCTTTTCAGTTTGTCTTTCGTAGTTCAAGTCCTCGTTGGATGTATTCGCTTGTCTTGTACACTCCGTGCTTTCATCGTTCGATAGAAAAAGCAAACCTAAGCGGATTTGCTTCTCAGATTACAACAATGCTCTCGATTGTGTGAATCGCGGGTTACTGTTAACGCTCTGCTAGTTTCTGGAGTTCAACTTTCATTCGTACTTTTCTCACAGACTACTTGGCAATCGAACGCAGTTTATTAAGATGGGTAGAAAATTGCTTCATCACTCACCACAAATTCACGTGTTATTCAGGGAGCTATTTTGTCCTCATTTCTATTTTCCACCTCCCTTAACTCCTTTCCTACTCCAAAGGAAGCCATCTTGCTGAAGTATGCTGATGATGTGATCCTTGGTGTACACAATCACAAAACAGGTTCATCGGTTAAGTTGCAATGTTTCTTGGACCACCTCACTTGGTCCAAATCCCGCTGTCTTTCATTCAAAGGATCAAAGTATAAAGATGTTATTTTCTCACGGTCCAAAGAAAATTGTTGACAACAGCTCTTGACGCATACCATGCAATTTAGTATTGATATTGTAAGTCTGAACCCCTGTACATTGGTGAAAAGTCTCGGAGTTACACTAAGTCGGAATCTCAAGTGGTCACACCACGTGAAGGAAACATTCTCTACATTCAAGCGACTAAGGTTCTACGTCTCCCGACTTAGGTCTTCAGCCGTGGCTCGTAACTAGATTTTACGGTTTGTCACTGCTTGTGTGACACCGCACTGGATCTGTTGCTCACATGTGACAATTCCTGGACTCTGCAATGGGCAATTCAAAGTGATAAACATGTCACTTAATTGTCTTGCTCGAAGCAGCGGAATTTTCATGCTAGTCTTTATTTATATCATTGTGTCCAATCATGTTCACTCCTGAGAAATACTGGCGTCCAACATAACCACTGATGCCAGTCACTCTGTCCATCCTGCATTGCCCGTAGTTATCACGACTTGTTCGACCAGACAAACGTACAAAGCCATGTATGCACGCACATGGGTTTACGGCAAAACATTATTCCCTATTTGTCACTTTTTCTGTGAGATCATGATGTAGTCAAGCGGTACTTATTGCCAGACTGAATCGATGATTTCATCATTATTGCCATTTCAACTTGGTGACACACCATTTTCGTTTGTTATATTTTTATTTATCTTTAGTTGCGCCTTTATGGTGGTGTCATGGCTGAATATCCACTCATTATGTGTGAATAAGGCTCATTGTTGACTAGGTGACTTGAAACAATATGTATGCATTGAGTGGCCAAATAGCGAATACATAAAATTGGCAGATTTTAGATTGAAGCAGCACATGTAACTTGCAATCCTCTTTTTATCTTACGGTACACAATCCGTTTCTTAAGCTGAAGTTGGATTCTTCATGCCTGCATTTTCCTTGCGAGCGAATGGTCTGTCCAAATTTGGTATTTCCCAATCGAATGTCTGGATTATCAGAGTAGAACCTGGCGCCAACTTCAACCTATTCATCATCGGAAATATGTGCGCAAATAGAAGTTGCCCCAACTGAGACTACCAAAGCCTCTAAGCAATATCGTTTTATTATGCAAACAAATTGAGCTGCAACTCCTTAGCTCTCAGTCACATAAATAAGCATCACTTTATATGCCAAATAAGTAATCAGAGCGGGAGCAAACACCACTCCTTTTCAAGCTTAAACAAGATCATGGACTCTAAATTCTGCAGGCTAAGCTAATTTGACTCACGTGCCTGCTTTAACCATAGGTACTGTAGACGTGCTATGAACTCGTTAAAGAAGAGTCAAGATGTTGGAGTAGATTTTTAAAATTTATAAAAGAATTTTATCCATCTCATGGGTGTAGCTAAGACAGTATGCGTAACGTACGGTTTGGTTGATCTAGTTAAAATCAAGACTGTCAAGGAAATGGGTTCTTTATAAATCAAATCCATTCGTAATTTTAAAATATAGCTGCAACTTACAAGTGCTGTAAAACTATAGCCATCCATTAATTCTTGTAATACATAAGATTCCACTGCATTTAAATCAGGAACCGATTATCTACGGGGCTTGAAAATCATGTCGGTACCGGCTACTTTCTTCGAACACTTCCCTGAACTCGGCAAACTAAAAATACTCCCTAAGCAATTAAAGAAACCATCATTTCAGACCAAGAGTAAACATGGCACAGTTATTTATTTGCACGCTTGGTGCAATTTGATGCACTGTGTAGAGTTAGCATATGTTTATCGTAAAAGCTTATCCCCAGACATGCGTAGAAAACAATCTCAAAATATAAATTGGGAATTAAGGAAGGTTTTTTATATTCAGTCACATTCAATTCAAATTTAATATTGTACCATCTGGTTTGATACAAAGGAAAGTTTAAAAAATATAAATGGCGGGTAAAGCTGAGGCTAAACAGTGACTGTTGGATCTTCGATAAGGAAACAGTACATGGAACTAAAAATGCGCATATAAAATTAACAGAAACTTTATAAACGCGCCGAAGATAACACATGTCAAAACCGCTTAGTTCTACCCGACTAAAATTTAGTAAACAGGTGTTTGCCTAAATTAGCATCCTGCTGAACACAAAATATCAAATGAAGTACAATCTGTGAAGTGCTTCCTTCAAGTAGTTTTTACATCTTAGGGGCAGAGAAAACGTTCGTAAATGGCTGTTTTCGAGGTCAGCAGTAAAAATAAAAATAAAAGTCCAAAGTAATGCAGCCTGTAATTTTATTGTCCATTTTAAGCCGTTCATTTAAAAAGGTCAGTTAATCATGTGTCCGAGGATCTGGACAATTATGTTGCAAACGATTCATCACTAAGCAATACGACGTCAAAATTGCAAAGGATACACTGTGACTGGGACCTGGGGGAGAGCAGATGAGCTTGGGATTTTTATGATTTGGCAAACGAATATAAACACCTCCCATGAATCCACCGATACCAACTGTCATCATGCCGAGAGATTTAAAGTATAGTTAGTACGGAAGACGGATGAGCCCCCTAAGAGTATTGACTTCTATTCTCTCTAGAGTTTCGAGTGCAGAGAGATCTTGCTTCAGACCAGAATGGATGGCGTGTTCCATGTACGGCGGCAACTACAGGTTACGTTGCTCTGAATGATTGAATACGCAAACAAGCAAACGCCCTAACTTGCAGGCAGACGTGTCGAGTACCGGTTTTATACGCCTCGGATTATTTCGAACAACTGACACCGACTCGGATCAGCAAAATTATTTATCCTCCTGGGAGATATCCCTTAAGACATTTCCTGCAGCTTGTTGCACGCTCACTACATGGAGACGTTTACTTAAACTGTAGTACCTTCCTGGTTAGTCACACATAAACTCCATCAATACAGCCTTTCAGGACATCATGATTCTCACTGTTATTAATCGTTCAGCACATTTTCCTATCATCGGCAATAAGCATGCAGTTTGAGGTCATATCTCTTCAAGATGGTTCAGGACCCCAAAAATAGGAGCGTTGTTAGTACTGAATCCATTGTGGCACAAGATTTAATCTTAATCTAATTTTAAAAGATTCATCCAAAACGCAACTGTTATCTTTTCTGGCAAAGAAATTTGTCAGTTCATCAAAGCAGGTGGCAAACGATTCTATATTTCTGCATCTTGTATATGGAAAAATATAGCCAAATGAGAAGTCTCGAGTTTGTTCCCCTTATGAATTGAAGCCGGAATTGTTGGCTAAATGTATGTGAATTAATTTAGATTTAGTTGTTGAAAGCAAAGATTTTTGTGGTATTGTATATTTGTGCTTCTAATTGTTTTGAATAGCACCTTATTCCATTCCTGGCTTTGTTGTTGGTGATTCCGGTGGAACTGTGTTCACAAAGTTTTCCAAGCAATTTGTCCTTTGTATGCAGTGATCGCAGCAATAGTAAACCAACATTTCACCGGTTGTATAGAGGGTAACGGAGCGCTGCCTTTGTCGCGGAAATGGTGAGTCTACAGGTACAATGCCGGAGGTGCGTTTGACATCAGGAGTCACCTGGTCTTAGCTCTTGCCCACAGTAGTTGTTCCTGCGTGTTCTATGAAGCCGTACCATTAGCAACATTAAATTCCCCACCTAACAAATGTGAGTACCTTTTCTGATATTCCTTGTCGGCACTGTAGCTACCGGTACTGCTGACATGAATATTTTGAGACCTGCCATGCAAGCAAGCATCGTATTTCACAGCCGTGCATCACGTCACACCATGGGTAGCCGAATTAAGCCACCCGTGCTCACGGTACGCAGCGGCCATGAGGTGTAACGACCGACGCCACATCAACTTGCTGGTGTCCATTCGTGTGTATATGCTGCCATCAACGCTTTTCTCCACTTCGACCCCGCTTTAGTAAAGCGGTGGATCAAATGTCACAGTTCACGCCACGGTACTTGAAGCTACAGAGGTACAAGGCGCGGGTAGGAGCACATTACCAGTTCGGTTTGTGTCCGAAGGCCTCGTGAGTGGTCTGCTTGCGTGACCATCCGGCCGGTTTAGTCAAGCCTTCAACTACGTTCACATAGCTGTTGGCTTTGGCGAAGTACAGCGGTTCAGATAAAAACTTTTTCTAGTGTTGACGGTAACCGCTACCTACTTATGTCGAAACTGTCAGGGTAAATCTCATGCTATGTGCTCAGAGTAAGCACCTCTATCGCCGAATCCCCTTATAGTGTCTTCTATTCAAACTCGTCCCTCGATGGCCGTGAACTGCGCCTCATCTTTTCTACTAGCGTACCTTGCTCGTACTTCACAGTTGTTGTGGCTAATTTGGTGAACGCAGTTAGTCACCTTACCTAAGCGAATTGAACCCATCGGACGCGCCAGTGTCGAACTGATTCTGAACGTTTTGGCTTATCACCCCTATACTTCCTTGGTTAGTAACTTCTGAATGCACCTGAAGTTGCTTCTGTGTAAGGAACTCTTATTGTCCCAATACATTCTTGGTATGTTTTAAATGTGCTTTCAAAATCTTACGGTATGTGTTTCACTAACGCCCTCTGGTATCCACTGTTCAACAATCTGATCAGTGCCTACTTCCAAGTGGCCTTCCCATCCTCTTCCTCCGTGCACAGGGCCTTGGCTCCGTGCCACATAGATAAGGCGATCCCAAGATACACAAGTATTGAGTGGCCTGAACCGTAATGCCGTGCCCTATATGAGTTAGTCATTTAAATAAATATCGGTTGTAAGCAAACCATTCCAGTGAATAGAGCAGTGAAGGAATGGCAATATGCAAATGCATGATTCCAATTCCATAGTGATCGATTTCCCATGCCGCACAAACGAGTATTTCGTATCCATGTTATATTCACAAAGATATCATCCACTTGGTAGCAACAACTTTTCGACCATTTACGGACGATTGCCAGCACCACGTAAAAAATTTGTGTACATTGACAGCTTCATCGTAAGACTCTGCTCCTGAATGATTAGCTCCGATTTCAATGTGACCTAAAGCACATACAGTACGATGTTTTTCCCTTGATTTAGAAAAGTTAGTTCCCCTCAACAATTTGATAGGTACAGTGTGGAGGTGACATCCAGCAGTTGCATGCATTTCTTATCGTTTCACCAGTGATAATAACGATAACCGGTAACTGTGTGCAAAATTTTGAGGGTTAAAACTATATACAATCAAACGACATGAAACGACGGGATTCTTGACACTTCAAAGAGGGTGGCCTGATGCTGACCGATAATTGCTTTTGCACAAAAAAGCACTGTCCTGGCGGGGAACGCCATCACACCACAACGTGATCATGGGTTTGGATTTGCAATATCTGACCCCCTCAACGGTCAGCTGGCGGTAGAGCCGACTGGCATCATCGCACGACTGACGACCCTCCAACTGCGATTTGGAAGCAGTAAGTTTGCCTATTTGATTAGCACGCATAGCCAAAATATGTGTGATCCTGAACACACGATGGATCCGCTTTACCCCCACTTATCCCCCATGATACGGTCAACGTTGAGGATAGACCGGCTATTCAAACTCAAAGAATCAAGGCGTTTTGGGCTTAATGTCGAGGTGGCGACAGGTGTAATCCGTGCTTATTGTATTGGCACAGCCAAGGGGAACGGTGATCGTCTGCTCTCACTTTGCGCCACTCACGGCCTGGCCATCACGAACACACGGTTTGAACTGTATGTGAGTGAACAGCTACTTGGAAGCCCCACGGAGTGGTCATGCGCCCTTGCACGATTATGTCATCGTATGTCAACGTGACCTGCGTAAAGTGCGCATCACACGTGTACTGCGTGGAGCTGGATGTGGCAAATTACAAGTTGGTGCGGACCAAATAGTATGTAAATTTTCGTAACTCCATGTATTGTACCCCTGCTGTGAGCAGACGGATTTATAACTTATTTCCCTGGGTATTGCTAAGGTCGGAATTGGATAAGACGACGGCTACCAGCCTTGAGGATGTCGAATATACTGCATCGTTGCTCGACCTGTGGCACCACATCTGTGAACAGCTGACTTCTGCTGCCGAGCAAACTATTTGGAGCCCCAACTGTAAGCGGCCGCAACTGTAAGCGGCCCCATTTGTTTGATGGCTGGGGTGCGAACATGGGTGCATTGGCTTCGGCGAAGAATGCAGCGTTCACTGCAAAGGTGGGTGATTCTGACGCCGGCGAGAAGATGAGTCATTTTCGCGAACTTCGATGGCGATTGACCCGAGAGCTCAGTCACATCGAAAATACACGTTGAATGGAGAAAGCAAAGCAGATGGCATACTACCCCGAGTGGGGCCAACATAGGGAATCTTTGTCTCCTTGAAAGCGACGTATGGATCGAGGTTGCAGCTGCTGAGGACGCTGCATGATACTGTTTCAGGCGGTGTCTGTGCACAGACTACAGACATAATGTAGATGTGGCGGAAGCACTTTGACTGTCTCTTAAACAGCCGTTCAGAGTTTGACTGGGCTGTGTTGCACGGGCTGTAACGACTAAAAAGGAATATGGTTCTTATCGGCACACAGACACTGGGTGTGACGCAGAGAACATTTACTCAGCTGCGAAGCTACAAATGAACCGGCAACGAGAGCATTCCGCCTGAAGTGTTGAAACACGTCGGACTCAAGATGATACATGTGCTTCGTCAGTTGATGTCACGCATGTGAATTGAAGAAGAGGTGCCGGCCGAGCTGAAGGACGCACTTGTGCTAATACTGTACAAGTGCAAAAGGAGCAAGCGATGTTGCACGAATTATCGTTACCAGAAACTTGCTGAGTTTTATCGGTAAATTGTTCGCCCGAATCTTGCTCAAGCACCTCGTCACTCAGTTCGTTGAACCGCGCATGGCGGAAGAGCAATGCGGATACCGTTTGGGCCGCAGCATTACAGATATGGTGTTTGCGGCTTATCAGCAGCAGGAGAAATTCCGAGAGCGACATCAGCCATTGTGACCGCTGTCTGCTGACATCACCAACTTATTTAAAACAGTGAACCGCAATGCACTGCGGTTGGTGTTGGATAAGTTTGATTGTCCGAGTAAGTTTATAAGTATACTTGAAATTCTGCACAGTTGTATGTGGGCAACTGTGCGGCTGTGTAGACAGACCTCAGATGACTGTGCATTTACCGCTTGTGTAAAGCAAGGTTCTGTCTTAGCACCCGCCTTGTTTAATATGTAACTTCATGCAATGATGTTTGTGATTTTGCTACTATTTGTGATTTCGGGGTCCATCGGGAACACCACACTGATTGTGATTTGCTGAACATCCGTCGCTTCGGTGCACGAAGTCTAATGTGTGAGACAACCATCCGTATGCTGCAATTTGCTGACGGCTGTGTTGCTGGTACACAGTGCAGGAATAGTTGCAACCCACGAAGTCGACTCTCTTTTCGACAGTGGCCAAACTTCGGGCTCACCATTGACACAAACAAGACTGCTTGCATTTTAGTATACACAATAAATGGATCCCGTGATTTGCCTGTAAATCAACATTGACAACAACGTTTTGGAAACTACTTCGAGAGTTTGCTACTTATTGACCCCCAGATAACGAGTAAGCCGCGTATCGAAAGCGGCTGCGTTTGGAAATTTGGAAAACCATATGATGAACAACCACCGCCGTACTGTCAGTGTGAAGCTTGTCATATACTAGACGTTGGTGCTGTCTGTTCTTCTATACTAGTGAAAACTGGACGATATACCGGAAGGAAGTAAGATATCTGAAGGGGTTTTATAAACAGTCTGCCATGGATTATGCGCATCTGTTGATGCGACAGCGTTGTAGGCACGTAAGTGCTGCGCCGCGGTGGTATTTATGGAGTTCTCTACGCACTTCTTCTGCGGCACCTGAGGTGGCTGGACACAGTAACTGCATTGATTCAACGCGGTTACCCAAGCCTGACTTATATGGAAACTGTACGCGCGTTTCATCCTTCCGGGAATCATCAGCAGTGCGCATTCCATCGGACCCTTGGTAGGATTCGAACCCGCAACTCGACTGTTGCCAGTCCGTCGTTGAGACCACTGAGCTACGGGGGACGGCAACGACCATTTTGAATAAGTTACTAGATGTGATATAGCGCCGCTCACTAAGTTTGTTAAGTTTATTAAGCTCGTCGCTTGTTGAGGGGGCTACCCTGTCCTCTGCACGGCAGTAACGTGTAAGTCAGTGGATAGTGAGCGGCGCTATATCACATCTAGTAACTTATTCACGATGGTCGTTGCCGTCCCCCGTAGCTCAGTGGTCTCAACGACGGACTGGCAACAGTCGAGTTGCGGGTTCGAATCCTACCAAGGGTCCGATGGAATGCGCACTGCTGATGATTCCTGAAAGGATGAAACGCGCGTACAGTGCTTTTCCGGGCTTGTGGCGGCTGTCTGAGTGAGCCTAGATGTGACGAAATTCTACCTATACCATTCAACTCCCCCTACTACTCTTCTGTAATCAGTACACAGAACAAACTGCTTATAATGCCATAAGATAATTGGCGGTTTAAGCTTGTTAAGCTCGTCGCTTGGTGAGGGGGCTACCCTGTCCTCTGCACGGCAGTAACGTGTAAGTCAGTGGATAGTGAGCGGCGCTATATCACATCTAGTAACTTATTCACGATGGTCGTTGCCGTCCCCCGTAGCTCAGTGGTCTCAACCACGGACTGGCAACAGTCGAGTTGCGGTTTCGAGCCCTACCAAGGGTCCGATGGAATGCGCACTGCTGATGATTCCCGAAAGGATGAAACGCGCGTACAGTGCATTTCCGGGCTTGTGGCAGCTGTCTGAGTGAGCCTAGATGTGACGAAATTCTACCTATACCATTCAACTCCCCCTACTACTCTTCTGTTATATGGAAACCTCAGTGCATGGAGGACATACGTTGGAAAACCGACGTTACTTTATCAGTACATAATCAAGAGCAGTTTATCAATAATTAATGTTTATTTCGGGTTTTAAAATCAAAAGCAGTTGCTTGGCATGAAAAACCAAAGCATATCTTGTGGGAGTATGACCAGATGCAGAAGGCGTTGTTCTACACGGAGGAGAAATGCTTTGTACGGAAGCGACAGAACTGATTGATACTACCCTATCGAGGTCGAGCACACGGTGTTGAAACACATGCGGTCTCGATTGCCTGAGAAAAGCGGGCCTGGGAAGCCACCTGGGTTGCCACCTGGGAACCACCACCAAAATGCAACGAGCCAGTTAAGAATGTTATTAGCATCGGCTCCGTGTTAGTACGTTACATCCGTTTACTAATCCTGGCTAATTAGGTAATTGATGTCGTACTTGTGCTACACCATTGTTGCATTTGGTCTGTAGGTGTCGTTGCGTGATGAGTTTCTTTCAGTTCAGCGATTGCTTATTGCTTAATATCACCGGTGTGTCGGCGCTCCACGTGAATGTTAACAAAGTGCCTTACTGTCTATTACCCACCACCTCGCTTATACTGATTCCGGAAGACTGTGAACCGTTACTGCGGGGACGGGATGCGCCATCTTCCTGACGGTTGTAGGCTCAAATAGTCTTTCCGTTCATCCAGCGTGCAGCGGAGTGCGGTACGTCCGCCGGCGCATGAACGTCTGGTAAGCATGATTTCCCAATTTGCTTGACTTGAATGTTGTCTCTGTGCATGTTGTAGGACTATAGGCCGGTTCGGTGGATGCAAAGTGGCTCCAATCCACAGCCTCCTGGTCTTATTCCTTCGGCTTTACACTGGATAAACGGTGTGTAGATGGAGCTGTGGGTGGTAAAGCGCAAGCTATCTATGGTTCCTCTTTAGGTGTAAGGGTTCTGTGTTTGTCCTTTAGGAGTCCGCATTGATAGACAAACTTAACACCTGATGCCGCAGGCTATGTATTCTCGCATGTGCTTCGCTAACCTCTTCCTCTCCACAGCGACTAACCTATCGATGCATGCAGATGGATTCCTGCTCAGCCATGGGTCCACTAATCTTCATAACCTAGCGCTCCAGCATTTCCATGGATAAAATATCCGGACAACTATTTTGTCATTTCTATTAATTAAATACTTTCCTATCTTCCGTATTAATTTTTACGTTATTGTACCTATGGCATTCAAGATTAGCTTTATTGAGTATCACCTTAATCATTTTAAAAGGAACCATTGTAATCCGCCGTGTTCTTTAGACGCATAGGACCGCTAAATAATTTTTCTAACTGCGTGTTTGAGATATAGCTTTGCGATAGTAAGCTGTTTGGCGAAGTCGTTTTCTTTCCTCACTGTTTTGTAGCTTTCGTTCGTCATCACTTAGAATATAGAAGACAAGTGATCTGAATGTATGCGGTTTTATTCTAAGCAACCAGCATCAAAAGCTTGACGTTACAAGTTCGCATTGAACTACCGTCACATATTACATAGTGAAAATTTTGCTTGCGTCGTCTCTTTAGTAAGGAAAATTCTGTTCTCGCATAAATATGATTTTGTCAGATATAATCCCACGGATTACATAAAGTAAGGCTGGCAAACTTGCATACGACCACAGTTGGTATGTTTGTAATTTGAGAGGTAGCTTTGATTTACATTTGTATTAAATCAAACCACATAGTAACAGTTGTGGCTGCTTATCAGTTGACTTATGTATCATAACGTTCTAAGAGCACCATTATATTTCCCGAGGCTAGTAAGTCATTGGGTTCACTGAAACACTCGAATTGCCAGTTTACATTTTTGCCACAAATATCTCAGAACTGTTATAAATTATATATTTTACCGCGTCTTTGTTAAGGAATTGTATGATTTTTACAAGTTAGTGGCTTAATTTGGATAAACGAATTGCAAAAGCTTCACAGTTTCTTATGTACAACAAGCGGTGTTACAAGATTTGTTTAGACTAGTTTCTTTCATGTGGATATAAATGCCCAGTGATTGCTTACTTTAAAATTTGTTACCTTGTTAATCTTGTCCGCACATCATTTTTACCTTCGCAAAATTAGCCAATGCAAGACAGTAAAAAGGTAAGACATTAAGCACTTAGTTAGCGCAGTTTAAGGGATTCATCAATTCACACTTTTTGGCTCTGTATTTGTGTGCAGTTGAGTGGTTTGAAACGTTTTCGTTTTACTTATATCTCAACGTATTCCACGTTGCCCCTTTTGCTGCATCTTGCACTGTGCTCGGTGCATAATCAGCTGCAGCTTTGTGCGGTTCGTACACTTGACCCGCGTTGACAGTAGCGACCTTGACGACAAAGTGTAGTGAGTGCATTTTTTGCATAATCATCGCTTGGGAACATAAGAGGTACACATAATAGGCATGTTTCACTTCGTTGGACAAACACATATTACTTTTGTTAGGAAGGCGGAAGACCGATGTTAGGCCAACGTTGGTATTAGCTAAATGCTCAAAGACAACGTGTACGTCCGACACTTGTCAACAAACAATAATCTAGCTTGTCGGCCACTACACCAAGTTAGCTGATAGCATTTGCATTTAGTCTACTCTTGTAGCATTTGTAACGAAAGTCAACAGCAGAACCGACAACCATAATGGCGTGCGCAGCTTGCTTATGGAGAGGTAGGCCTAGGGTGTCAGATTTGCACGTCATTTGTGGCGCAGCAATCGTAATAAACTTGTAAGTTTTGGAGTGTAATGCACAAACTGCCGTTAACTTTTCCATTCCAGTTGTGCTCGTCTTAGCCTCAGCGAGCTAAACATAATTCCTTGCGGTTATTCTGTCAGTGTACGGCAAAGTCACCCGTCAGATGTATAGCTGTGTTTGTACAGAAATCCGCCACTGAAAAATATTGTAGAGCAAGCAGCCGCCGTCAGGGCTGTCCCACAGCAACCAGGCTAACTGGTGCCTCAAACTCAGTGCTAAACCGCAAACTCTAATTCAGAACAGTGTGACCAAGCCGAAAATAAAAGCATTGCTCCGGAGTTAAGCACCTTGATATTAGGGATGCTCATAAAGACGAGTTCCTCCCACTATTTTCAACATAACCAAGCGCCACATAGAATGCTGCGGTGGACCGACAATATGCACGTCCCTTGTTGCTAGCCGCTTAAACGACGCACCTTCTATCATCTCCCCGCCCGCTCCAAAACTAGGTTAAAGTAATACTACCAATACCACCCCGGGACTCAAACCCCATCATTTGTGGAAGCAACCAAGTAAAACGGAAAAGTGTGACAATATCATAATTCTCTGACCGTTATATACTCCAGTATGCCTGAATTCGTGGCGAACTCAGTAGAAGCTTAGTTGCCAAACCACATGAATCAGTGTGACTCCGTGCGTCAATTAATACGGGTTCAATCTAAGGCGGCCATTACAATGCGCATCGATGTTCACCCGAACTCTCTACGCTAGGTGAACCGCCGTTACTTCTGGTAACAATGCAGTCAGGTTATGGTGTTTAGGCAGTTCTCTTGTCGAACACTCGCATCTGAACAATACAGTGCACTGTTCAATTTCTAACTGGTGTTTCATAAGGCGAATGTCAGAAAAGTAAAGTAAGCCTGGACCACAATTGAAAAATGACATCTAATCGCTCCTTGTCCACAGTGTCACCGAGCTTCAGACTCCAAGCTAGCTAGGGGCCAAAGCGCTGGACTGGGATGAATGGCGCTTCATCCGCGAAGTACTCGCCAATTGGATGACAACTTTGCCATCATCTCTTAACTACCGCAGAAGCGGTCCACGAGTGAAAGAATTAAGACCGTAAATAAAGTCCATGGAGAAAAAGGTGTTGGAAACGTAGCCAAAAATGGGGAGCGAGTTGCCATCCGTGAAAGACATAAAAGTGATGGAATCAGGCCATAATGCGGTGTGATGAAGCTGAACGTTTACTCATTGTATCCACCTCAACAACATGAAGATCAAAACGTGGATGCATTCGCAAACCTCCGTCAGCAAATGGCTGACCAGGTTTTCAGCCATCTACCTATGCCGAGAACTCTACAAGAAAATCCAGGATCCCTCTATGGTCTGCGATTCCAATTAAACAAAATTCGACCTGCAGCCGAATACACAAGTGTCAGTATAAGTCCCCACAAAAAATACGTATCTGTAGATATAATGCTAAAACCTGAGGATCTCAACTGCTAGTGTACCAAGACTTAAGAGTTTGCCAGTAATTTAAGCAAGCTACGCACTTGTTGAGCTGCAAATCATTAGCATAGCCTCATGAGATAGAAAAAAATGGTTGGATACTGAGTTTAATGATGCCGAGCTAGCCCAGTTCGGCATAACTGTCTTACGATCCTATTAGAACAATAGAGGAGGCTGAGTGCTGATGTATTACTGATCTGGCCCGTATATCCATAGCATTAACTATCCGGATGTACAATTTATCGATTCTCTCTGGTGCCGTCCACAATTTAAATGTTGTGATGTGTACTAACTTGCAACTATATTTGCAACTATATAATACCTCTCTCCTAGTTCCAACCTGGAAATGGATCACCTCCAGGCGTCTGCTATGAAGCGACTCCTATCACATTTATACGGAAAACTTCTTTTGGTAGGGAAATACAACCCTCACGCAAACGTAATCCTAGCTTCTCTCTGCGAACAATCCAAAGCGGACTTGCAAAAGTAGTTTCCGGTATACCGACTTACAACCAAAGCACCGTTCCCACGAGATACAAAACTGGCGGCAGACAATCGGTCTTAGCTACTGTGCTTACTAATGAGCAACTACCTGTTTGAATGTACCAACGGAGGATGCGGATTTTTGGATTACCGAGCAGCACTCCACTGTTTCTTCGGGACTGCTGTGTTTTACGTGATATTTCTGTGCGGACGGTGCACCAATATATTACTTTTTGTGTATTTTTTTCAATCTGTGGCAATATGGTGCTTATTCGCTGACTAATTTTGGAGTTCTCTGACTGTGTCCGTCTTCTTGGATTTGTTCTACTGTAATAAGCCATCATGACCACACTGGTAAACCGACCCGATGTTTGTGTCAAGCAAAAGTGTGTTAAGATAGCTAAAGAAGGGTTGACATGTACAAATTACCAAGACTGGTACCATTCGAAATACTTCACATCTGTAGAACCGACGTAAAGGAATACACTGCGCCGGGTTCACTTTGGTTCGATCCGAAGTGCCCGATGGTTCCACTAGTAAAATGCGTACTAAGGTTACCACAAAATTACTATAGCCTAGTTGCCAAAATATGAACATCATTTAAATGCAAATTTGCTTCGATCGAAGCGACAATAGAGCTTCTTGTATATCATCCTTCTTCCCCAATTACTGCCACAAAATCAAGGAAAAATGTCAGGCTTTCACACGGCCACGCAGTAATAAAAGCTTGGGAATCAGGAACCAAGTCTTCATCGCTACCGATAGAAGCCTGCCTAGCCCCACTGCCCACATCCTCTTATCCAATATATCGAATGAGGGAACATAGGTAATACCCACCGTTCCGATTGACCAAAGAAATCCGAAGCAGTCTAAAATCCGCTTCACCTAAGAAACCGTTGCTACTCGGTATACTCGAAGTGCGACCACAGTAGCCTCAGCCAGTACAACCACAAAACAAGTGAAGCACCACGTGTAACCTACAAAGATGTCAAAAAATCCTTCGATATTTGTACTTCCTACGTCACCGAAGACTAGGCAGAACTACGGGGACTTGGCACTTATATTCACATACGTTTCTGAGACCTAGGCAAAATCCTTAAGGGGTCAATGGCTAGATGATCGAAAGCAATGAAAGGTCCTTTGTGACCATTTCGGAGTTCATGCCAATCCGACTATTATATTGCGTATCACTAGACATCCAATTTCGATTAATTATGGGAAACCCTGGCTAATGCAAGTGACATTGGATTAATAAATGATGTCGAGACGATGCTTTTGTCGCCATCCCGCCTGCGTACTGAAAACAGTGGAATACACATATTTCCGGATGATCCACGGAGCGAACATCATCGGGACAAAAATAATTCAAACGTCCACCACACAGAGAGTGGAAAAGAATTATTTTCGTACATGGCGTACCGAAGCTACCGAAAACCAGTAACGAAGAAGCCTACCTTCATGTCCTGGAAGAATGGTGTTACATCTGTAAGCTCTCTGTGTGGGAGAGGTCATACTTCAGTCAATTACACCGACACCCATGTCGCCAAACTACAGAGGCATTGGCTCTAGTTTCCTGAAACTAACGGTGCAGTCACAGCAGATGGCCGTGAACTTACTTCGTAGCTGGCAGATACTATGCAACACACTTCCTACGGAACTACGTCTGAAGACAGCAGTTAGCGAGCCGCAGCCACTAGCTGTTCTCACAGAAACGACATCACCCGCGACTCAATAAAACTAAAACAGCGATTCAGAAACCTATGCGCTAAGACGCGTAGCTTTCAAGAAGGCTGCCGGTGGATCACATGTCGCAGGAAAGTTTGATAAAAACGGAGTACATTCCTATGGAGACTTGGTAATTCACTCAAAAAAACGATTAGGTTCCGGTCTCTCATCGGTCGACCCAAATTTACATCATTCAAGTGCTCCTAGTTAACGGCTTTTAACATTTCAGAAACTTTTCTGTATGTACTGTAGTGCTCAATGTCTACTGAGTAAACTTACCAAAATGCTGCTGCATCAAGGAACAAAAGCCTGTGACCCCATCCCTATAACGGAGACAAGGTTACGCCCTGACATAAGTGACAGGGAGCTCGCACTGACTGGCGTGTCGATTGTTCGGCACCGCCGACCAAGCGGAGTTGGAGGGTCGACTCTGTGCTTCCGCAATTACCTCCGATGTAGACTCATAGAAGATCCGGTCAGTACGATACAAGCTTTCCTTTGGTGTCTCCTGCGTTTAAAAGGGAACGACACTTGTTTAGTGGAGGTCATTTACCACACTCATTCTTCCACACCTAAGATGGACTTTTACCTGGAATCCGCACTAAGGCGGGTGATAAACACAACTTAATCACATTCTAAATGCGGGTAGTTTCAATGTCCATGCTATGAAATCCAAGACCGTCCATGGAGAACAGTTTAAGTCCAACCTGCAAGAGTCGTTCTACTGGTACCCGCTGTATGGCCACAATAACACATCCATCCGATTCCGAGATAAATATAAGCCTACGATAAGGGATGGGATATTCACTAGGGAAGAACTAATGGTCGAGCGCGTGATCGTTGAAGTAGTACTGGGATTCAGAAATCATGCAGTACTACTCTTAGAGTAAATTTGCTATGAAAAAATCCCGTGGAAATTGCCCGGGCAACAAGAACGTAGGTACATTACGACATATCACCACGACTAGGTGAGACAGCCAACTGGACCTTTCTGGCAGAGGAGGTACCAGATAGCACATGGGAACATTTCGTCAGCCAGTTTAACTCTGGTTGCGGAAGCATCAGCCACGGAGACCTTCCGTCTGAGAAACGTGGTCTCATTTCTGCGAAGTAGGACATGCCAATGTATAGCGCGACGAAACTCAGCCTTGTATATCTACCGACCCTTCCCGAACACCGAGAACTGGATGACCGATACGACCCAGCGTAACCACTTTACTCAGCATGTTTGCGAGAATAGAATGGCGTAGCAGCAGAAGTTGGCAGTGCACATGACCCCGAACCACAAGCTTCTGCACCAACACGTCAACAGTCTACGTGAGATGAAAGGATGACTTCTTCCTCTTCATACAGCGGACGAACACACACAGACACAGAAGGAAGCGGCAAATACCCTGCGCCTACAATATGCTGCAAGATTTCAGTGAGCTCACTGGCCACCTAACCCTATGACGATGGTTGTTTTACCTCAAAACTCACTCACATATACTTCACAGCAGAGTCTGTACTAAAAGTGCCGTTGAGTGCGCTCAAGCACAGCGCTCGTGGAGTTGATCATAAAGACACGAATTTGCTGTCGGCGGTAGGAGCGAGTTTAGATGAGCCCTTGGCTCGATTCTACCAAAACTGTTTTGACCAAGGTTAGGTGCTCGACGTGAGCAAACAAGGGATGATTACTCCTATACACATGGAGGTAGTCGTATAGATCCAACCAACCACCGTCCCGTAATCTTACTTCCAATAGCCTTGGAAGCCATTATTTCTGATACGCTAACGGCCTATTTGGAAGAATTTAACTGCATCGACGTGAAACAGCATAGCTCCCGATGAAATCGATTGTGCCCTACAAATCCACCACTGACACTGTCCAGCTGGACTGAAACAGTAGAATCAGACACAAGAGTTGACGTATTCTTCCTCGACTTCTAATAGGCGTTCGACAGGTCAGACAATAACATTCTGCTCTTCAAACTCCAAACCTTTAGTATTGGTCATTCTCTCCTAGGATGGAGGATGGCAGGTCTTCTCCGAGTTGAATGAGGAGTACCACGAGGATCGGTACTAAGACCCCGATTACCCTTGTTGTATACTAACCATATCACATGTGTCATAACTCGAAATCCCCGCTTTATGCCGATGATATCAAGGAGTGGAGGGCGATCAATACACCGCATGAGGTCACAGTAATTCAAGCTGATCTGGATAAGGTATAAGCGTGGTCAATCCTGCATGTAGTACGATTCAATATGGACAGATGTAGAGTGCTGCACATACCGAACCAGTTGGTGGGCTGATATAAACTCGGGCAGCCAGGAGCTTTAAATGCCTTTTGGCGAAAAGGATCTAGGAGTTTTGGTCCAGGTCGACTTTGCATGTTCGGAGCAGGCCGAAACTGCGTCTAGGGGGCATCCAAGATGTGTGAAGCGTGCATACGGATGATTCGACCCTTCCAGTTTTTCACAACTTATCGGCTCATACATAAGACCACATGTGGAATACGCAACACAGGTCTGGCAGCCATGACTGAAAGGGATTGCACTGCCTTGGAGATACCCCAACGAAAATCCTCAAAGGACTGGTTTATTTCCAATGCCAATATAAATGCAGTCTATAACCCCTAGGCTTGTGCAGGGGCAAATACCAACCCCTACGAGGAGATTTATTATAATCTACCAAATATTAACTAACCTCAATCAGGCCTGTCACGCCCTGTTGCAAGTCAGCCACAATACCCACTTTAGAGGCCAGCAACCCGAACTGACCACACTCCACAGTCGAGTTGATTGCGGACGAAACCTTTTCTACCATCGTGTATCCCGACCGGGCAACGGGTTTCCTTATCATGTAGTTTTCACCCCCCACATTAAGGCTATTAAAAACCATTACGCTATCCCATTTAGATAACGAGACATAGTCCGTAGCCATCGTACGACGCAACGACGCAAACAGTGTGCTCACCAGCCCTTCCGTTAGGTAGCGATGAGCAGACAAGCATGTGTTAATGTGAATAACAGGATGGGTCACCACAAGTTAGAATTCTTCATTTTTCCTACCGCTTTAAGCAATGGTATTCTAATCCCAATTCCATTCATACTACGGGACCTGTCAAGCAACACATTTTGCCCCTTACTAATCATTGTACCTTGTTCCGTATTTATGACATAATGTAATTTGAGAAAGCTTGCGAAACCAGCACAACTAAGTAAATTTGACTGAAGAATTATGGATCATGTGACCCGCGAAACGGTGCCGCATCTATCGGAATGATGCTGGAATCACCTTCAATAAAATGATCAAGCTGAGCTTTGCTGGTCTATAGGTATTGAGGGAAACAAAATGCTCCCTATTTTGCCTATTTATTCAAACAACTAATTATTCCGTGGGAAAACTAGGTTCCCAGATTTTAAGATTACGGAGTATGCAAAGTGGGAAACTTCGTGCATTTCCCAATAAGGTTTCTCCATAAACTATTGTACTGGATAGATTCATTATTTTCAAATATTCCCCTGCAGTATTGGCGACAGTGTCACAGGAAATTTTCCGGCATATGGGCAACTAATTCAAATATAAACTTACACGACATCTACTATTTGGAGGATTATCAGCTCTATTAATAAATACATTTTTTAAATTTACGTTCTGTTTGTTGGCGAAAAATTAAACGCTTAATATAAAAGTCTGGATATTATGAAAACATGTAGCTGCCTAGGTTATCTTTGCGTCTGATTAATCACAAATGCATCGACTACACCGTTTGATAATCTAGTTATCCTGTCTTCGTTTCCCTATTGATAAGCAGATGAAAAAATAATACTTAGTCGCACTCATTTGCGAGATAAATTGCGGGATTTCACTTTGAACCCTGGGAATATAATCACTAGTCACATCTCAGCCAACTCAACAGCAACTTTATTTTACCGTTTAAATTAACTGAGCGATTCCCCGGTCGGAGCTGGGCCGGTCAAGATTCCGAAATTCATTACGGATTTAGATCTACCACAGAAACTAGCGTAAGCATTGTAAACGTATCAGTGTATACTATTACTCATAGTTTTCTACTATATATTTCGAACATAAAAAAGGAAACAAACAGTTGCTCCGTTTATCTGAGAAGCGTGCAAAACAAATCATACTTACGCAATTCACCTTTTCTTCTTACCTCAAACGTCAATCATTCTGTGAACTAATCCAAATTAGCTTTCACCATTTTCTGCTAGTAGAAATGACAATCTCACCTACTCTCCGACTGTTTGGAATGTTGGTGTGTCAACTTTTCTGTTTAACATACGACTTTACTCAGACGACCGATGAAGCAGGGCGGCAGTAAGAAAAGATAAGGGCACTTCGAGGTGAATTCTTTCGCCTCTCCACCCTGTACCGAAGTGAGCTAGTTTACACCGACAAAGTGCACAGGTGCTAGCACCAATGCCTGACGGACGGGTTTCTGAATTAGCTGTCACCTAGGCTACTATCTCTAGACAATAATGCTTGCTGGCTTTTAAGGAAGGACGTTGCAAAGGGATTTTGAGTAAATCTTGAGTAAATCTCTGCACGCCTTACTACTTAAAAGTACTTCATTTTTTGAATATGGAGTGTGCTACCAAGCAGGGCACATCAGCTGACGTGCTATGTGTTCTCATTTCAATTAGGTTTTCCGGCAATAATAATGCTTATGAGATGTGGCTTCCTGAAATTTATTTTATGCAACCCACCTACTGATCAAGCGCGAGCCCTTTAAGCTTACCGCAGCCTAATGAGAATGACGATTGGTAACTCGAATTACCTCATCAGATGCTCTGGAACGTGTAAATTGGATTTTGTTGTCAGCACTAATCTGCTTAAGTCGCTTATATGATGTCCATAAACTGCCACCTCTAAGTTTGTGTGCTCGGAGACACATCAATATGTGCACTTGCCGATGTCAGTGGTGATTTTACATCTATTAATAATCTGATACCTACTAGTACATCTAATGTAGGGCTGTTGCTTCTGATGGGCAGTCATTGACCTTCCGTTATTACATGTATTATAGCAGATATTATTCTCTATTTGGTTACTGAAGGTCTAACTGCCAATATATCAGAATGTGTGACCGCAACTTAAAACTCCTTTTTGTTAAAATCTCACTGATTGTCTGACTACAGGGAAGATGATCATCGTATTTACTTTTTACCTACACCCTTGGTAAGGAGATGCTAGATCCTAGATGCATTGCACAATTGACATCGCATGGCAAGTAATGCAGACGTACACACAAGTGTTAAAAGTTAGTGAGTGCTTTCTGGTAATTAAACAATAATGTTCGCAAATTCCTTGTTTATATCATTTAAGGGGGTTAAAGTATATCACAGTTATTCAAACTAAATGAATACCGAAATTCAAATGCTCGCGTTTACAACCAGGGTATTTTTTAGCTTATAACCGTGTGTGGCTGCGTATTCACCCATGGATGAAACAGGCGATTCCTTGTATATCATCATAAGTGCGGTATGCCGAACTGAGTCAATTGTGAAATCAGTCAGAACGCATAATGCCTTCTGGCCAAATTAATTCACAAGCAATTTACTTAAGTACGCAGAATCAGGTGATGCGCACGGTTATTGTTCAAAGCTTGGCACTCCAGACCACATTCAGTCTTACGAAATGGCTTTCTTTACAGTTTCTGTGGCTGTAGCAGCTGATCTAATTAGCTAAGTGTCGTCTAATATCCAGTGTATACTGGCAATGATACAGTCCATAAGTACTTGTCCTTGGCCAACAAAATTATGACAAATTACTTGGCTAGATCTGATACGTTGAACGCACAAAACGAGTGATGATACTTTGTGAAATACACATGTAATATATTTAGAATGTTTATGGAACGGTAGTTAAAATACATAGTTTGCAAATAGATATATTTTGTTTCATCAACACCGCTGCCAAATTCCAGACGAGAATGAAAAGTAAGTTCCATTTTAGTTTATCCGTTTCTATTTTCCTTACTCACCCACATTGTATCAGAACGCGAAAAAACACGTCCGGTGGTCTGGAAAGGGGTCAAATTATATCCTGTAAGAAAATGTTTGTACATAATATCAAAACTTCCTTCAGATCCAGTTTCTTTGACATTTGGCTCGAAATGCCTCTTGTAAATTATAACGTTTCGCATTGTATTGGGACTGCTGGATAGCAGATGGTTTGATAATCCTAGTGCACATTTCTCACTGCAATAACAATATAAAATATATAGCAAGTTTCCAAGATGAACATTTCTCCCCATTTGCAGACAAAGCATTGACGATGCTATCATTAATAGCAACTAATTTTTTCCTGTCATTGCGTTTATGGATCATTACTAGGCACACATCACTGATAAGTCCAGACTACCTGAGACATGCGGAGGGCAAAGCTGTGTACTTCATTTGCGGGATATTTTAATTAATGTCATCAATTGATACGGCCTAAGGGTTCCGATAGTTGGTTGCACATCTAGATTCAGTAAATTAATACAACTAGAGAAATGTTAGGGGTCAATATCAAAAATCAGTTCAGGGAGAAGAATTCTTTTCGGTAAACTCTCATCGGACCCAAACGTTTACAAGACACTGATAGTGTTGGGTAAGCGTCGACTCAGGCTGGGATTTACTTCTGGACTGTTTGAATGATCAAAATCGAGAACTTGAGATAGAGATAGAGATGGTAAACCAAGTAAACTAAATGCACATCCATACGCAAAGCTCAGTATTCCAAAGTATTTAAGTAGGTAAGATAACAGCCAAATAACTAAGTAACAGTGTCCGTTGGCCAAGGCAGTAGTATCGGCCATATAAATCGTTTTTGTACACATAATTCCGGCTTCAGATGGTGAATGTAGATGGCCTCGTCGATGGATAAGAGCTGTTTGCGGATTCCTTGGGTGTAGTGTTCAGGTAGTGAAGAAATGATTTTGAAGTCATTCTCTGAAGCTGTATGGCCACGTTCATGGAAGTACGACATGACTGAGCTGTCTGAAGACCTAATTTCGCCTTTGTAAAACCATGCTGGAATGTGTTCACGAATCCTCTGAGATAGGCGTCTCCTCGTGCGACCCACGTATCGTGCATCACAGGAGAACGAATACTGATAAATGATCATTGAACGGGTCAACGACGGCAGTCTATCCTACAAGGGTTTCGTAAGCAACGGCTTATTGTAAAAAAGCATTCGCAGGCGGGCCGCGAGATAAGTTTTATCTACAGACATTTACCTTCTAATTTCAACACACACGTGAACGCGGAGCGTCACTCCTCTCCTGTCGACAAGCCCATGTCCAGCCAAGCGGTCCAATCCAGTTCATCGGCTTCCATTTGGAGCCCTCGATCCTCCTTCAGATTGACATGCCTCAATGTACGCACACTGCTACAAATCGGTCAACAGGCAGCACTTGCCCGAACATTGGAGACCCTCTCGATCGATATCTGCTGCTTATCAGAGACCCGCCTGCAAGACTCGAGCACTGTGCTCGCTCTGCGATCCCCTTCAGGGGACGCAAGCAGTATTTTCTCCTTGCGCCTATCCGGTGACGATACAGCTTCGAGCACCGGCCAAGCCGGTGTTGGTATTGCCCTGAGTCCCCGGGCTGAAGCTGCACTGGTTGATTGGATTCCAATCAGTAGCCGGATGTGTGCGGTCGGATTGGCTGGCTTGTTCAAACCTTCGAAGTCGCGTGGGACTAACAGGTGTCTATTCATCATCGCTGCCTATGCGCCCACAAACTGTAGCGATGATTCGGTAAAGAACGATTTCTACTGCCAACTGACCCAGCTCCTTCGCCACAGAAGAAGCACGGACACTGTTGTGCTGGCGGGGGATATGAACGCACAAGTTGGAAAGTTGTCCACTGATGAACTGCGTCTGGGCGGTCAACACGGTGTAGGCTCCCGTAATGATAACGGTGAGCGGTTACTTCATTTGTGTGAAGATGCTCGCTTATTTCTTGCGAGCACTAATTTCCGACACAGCACCCGCCGAAGGGTGACTTGGCGCCCATCAACCTCGAACCAGCATCATCAGCATAATCATCATACACGTTAGCTAGAGGTGGGGAACATCTCAGCTACTGTGCCGCAATACAAAGAGAAAAAAAGGAGAGAAAAAACAACTGGTGAAAGCTGGCTGAGCTACCGGTAACGGATGGGCATCGTTCCGGTAAGCTACCAGCCGGCTGCTGTGCACCCAAAAAGAAAAAATATATTATGCAAGATTATATAAAGCTAAATAATGAGATCGTGGTTGGAGGGGGAGGCTAAGAGGGATGGGTTGGGACAAAGAAACTCACAGCACGAACGCCACTGAGGTCGGCTCCTTGCCATATCAGCAAGTGTGTCCAACCAAACGTGTTCATCGTCTTTCGGACCCCAACCAGGGAGCCGAGACGCTCCAACCGAGGCCAGCTTCGAAGTGAGGGTCTTCATTCCTCTGGACCAAGTCATCGCTTGGCCACCCCTCCTCTTCTTCCATTCACACCCCCGGCGCGCAAACAACACACGTCGCGGAACCTCGAACCAGCCTTGCACGCAGATCGATCACATTGCGATAAGTTACCGCTGGAGAGTCTGCATCCAGAATTGTCGCTCGATTTGGAGCAGTGTGGACACGATCATGGCGGACGCCCACGAAGACGCTGTGAGCGTATTGACACCAGCCAACTGAAAACAACTGTTCTGAATGCGTATCGAAGTACGCTAACATGCGAGTTGAGCAAGCGCTCACAGGAGACAATTGATGGTCACTGGTCACATGTTCGCCAGACCTTACTAGCAGCAGGCAAATCCTTATGTGGTATGTGTAATAGACAACATGAACATTGGGTCACTTCGCAGTCTCTGGAACTTATAGATGCTCGCCGGCAAATCCCGGATGGAAGCGAGCACAATGAAACTCGCAAAGAGCTCCGGGCAAAACTCCGTGCTAGCCTGAAGAGAGACCGCGAATCCTGGTGGTCTCATCGTGCGTCAGAGATGGAAGTGGCCGCTGCCCTTGGCAACCATCGTAAGTTATTCAGTCTGACGCGGGAAACGGGCAGCACGAGACCTGGTGTTAGTGAAACTATACGTGACGAGAGTGGACAGCCTATCCACAATTTGTCAAAACGTCTGGAGCGTTGGGCTGAGCATTTTGAAAAGCAATTTAATCGGCAAGAATTGTTCGATTCGCCGGTCACTGATCGCCCCGCTCCGTGGGCTGTCCCTTTGGATCCACCCTCTCGCTCAGAAGTCGAACGTGAGATCGGACTGTTGAAGTTGAACAAAGCCGCGGGACCAGATGATCTTCCTCCAGCCCTCTTCAAATTTGGTGGCTCTGCTCTTGTTGATGCTTTGCATGAATTACTAGTGAAACTGTGGGAGCAGGAAACTGTCCCAACCGACTGGAGCCGCTCCGTTATTGTTCCCATCTTCAAAGGCGGCTCGCGCTCGGAATGCGGCAACCATAGAGGAATCAGTCTGATCTCCATCGCCTCCAAATTACTAGCCACCATAATTCTCCACAGACTGACTGGCGCTCGTGAAAGCCAGATTCGTGAGGAGCAAGCCGGGTTTCGTCGGGGTCGTGGCTGCATCGACCACATCTTCACCTTGCGTCAGTTGTTGGAGCACCGTCACACATATTGGCGGCCCACCGTTGTCGTGTTCCTCGACATCAAAGGTGCCTTCGATTCGGTTGATCGATGTGCCCTTTGGAATTGTCTACTAAGGAAAGGAGTGTCCGAGAAATATGTAAATATTATCCGAGCATTATATGCGCGTAGCACGGGCAGAGTAAGGGCTTACAGCAGGCTGTCGCCACCCTTCAATATCTCCAGCGGTGTGAGACAAGGATGCCCGCTGTCACCTTTCCTATTCAACTTCGCTATTGACGAAGTCATGGAGATTGTATTTACAGGACATGACTTGGAAGGTGTGGAGCTACTCCCAGGAGAACGACTTCTTGACTTAGAGTATGCAGACGACATTGCCCTCATCTGTGACGGCTCCCAGACGTGTCAAGCCGCGCTGGACAGATTAGCACTGGCTGTCAGTCGCTTCGGTCTTTGCTTTGCACCACCGAAGTGCAAAGCGTTCCTCCAGGATTGGCAGGGTTCCCCCCCTGTGCTGACCCTTGGTGGGGATCAGCTAGAAGTCGTTCAGAAATTCAATTACCTGGGAAGTTGTATCAGCGCCCTTGGGATCGAAGACGAGATCACGAACCGCATAGCGAAAGCTCGAAGTGCTTTTGCTAACCTTCGCCACCTATGGCGACGGCGCGACATTACTCTCGCCCTGAAGGGTAGAGTGTACAATGCAGCGGCACGTTCGACCTTACTGTACGGTTGCGAAACCTGGCCCCTAAGATCGGCGGACATGAAGAGGCTAGTTACGTTCGACCATCGGTGCCTTCGCAGTTTGGCTCACATCTGGTGGAAACACCGCGTGAGTAACGAGCGTGTTCGACGCCTTGTTTACGGCCTAGGAAAAGGGAATGAACCGCTCAGCACCGTCATTTCACTCACCAGGCTCCGATGGCTGGGCCACGTGTTGCGCATGCCAGCCCACCGACTCCCTCGACGTGCGTTGTTTGCTCACCAGGGATGTGGGTGGAAGAAGAGGAGAGGTGGCCAAGCGATGACTTGGTCCAGAGGAATGAAGTCCCTCACTTCTGAGCTGGCCTCAGTTGGAGCTTCACGGCTGCCTGGTTGGGGTCCAAAAGACGGTGAACACGTTTGGCTGGATACACTTGCTGATATGGCAAGGAGCCGACCTCAGTGGCGTTCCTGCTGTGAGTTTCTTTGTCCCTCCCCATCCCTTTAGCCTCCCCCTCCATCTACGATCTTATTTCGTAGGGTAAAACGTATTAAATTTTTGTTTTTGCCTAGTAGCCGGCTAGTAGCTTACCGGAACGATGCGTATCCGTTGCTGGTAGCTCAGCTGGCATTCAACTGTCGTATTTATTTTTCCTTTATGTATTGTATGTATGTATGTATTTCCTTTATGTATTGCGGTACAATAGCGGAGGTGTTTTCCCACCTCTAGCTGATGTGTATAATGATGATGATGATGATGATCGTCTTTCAGGCGTCTGGGTAATATATCAGCTGCAGAATCGCCCTTAAACTGTATACGTATGAAAAGCTCTTTCTTAGGAGCAATGCTCCTAGGTGGCTTTCGATTGCGTTCCTTCAAATGTTTCATGATAAATGTATCAGGATAGCCATTTCCCCTGAGGGCGTCGCTGATTCTCTGTAGTTCTTCGTTGACGGTATCCGGTGTACAAATACTGCGCGCCCTGAAGGCGAGAGATCTGATTAAACTCCGCTTATGCTGTAGTGGTACTGCACTGTGGAAGTCAGTAAACTGCCAAGTCCATGTGTGATTTCTGTGTACCTTTCTGCTGCATGATCCGTCCGAGTTACGGATAACCTCTACATCCAAGAAAGGTAACCGGTTTCCGAATTCGTTTTCACAAGTGAAATGGAGATTCATGTGTGCGTCATTGAAAGCTTTCAGCAACTGTTCCGCATGCTTTTCGGATTTGCAAAGTACGAAGGTGTCGTCAACATACCGTACGTACATGTCGGTTTCGCGGATGTGTGTTGCAAGTGGGCCATGTTCCAATTTCGCCATGAAAATATCAGCCAGCAGCGGCCCCAAAGGAGATCCCTATGGCCACTACGTCAATCTGACGGTACATTTCACCATTGAAGGTGAACTGAACATTTAACGTGCAACGAAATAGCACCTCTTTTAGCAAATCCTCCGGAAAAGTTGCGTTTATGGGCAGTTGCCGAGCAAGCTCGGATACGTAATCCTCGGTTCCGAGCAATGGAATGTTTGTGAACAGCGACTGGGCATCGGATGATATCATCCTTTTGTTAACGAGGTTGCTTTCAGATATCCTCTCAATGAATACGAAGGTGTCTCTCACGCAGTAAGCACAAACCAAATTCCGTAACGACTGAAGCTTCGCCACATCCACTGGGCCAACAAATGCTGAGGAGAACCCACGATGTCCAAGATTGGGCGCATTGGGGCGCCTTCCTTGTGAACTTTAGGCAGGCCATATAATCTCGTTAGGTGTCCACCTGAAGGCTTCAGCTTTTCGAATTGGTTCTTCATGATAAGCTTGGCTTGCATCATTCGTCTGAGGCAGCCGGTTAGCTGTTTCTCTAATTCCCATGTGTTGTCTTTTCCTGCCATGAGCCTCTGAAACTTACTGTCGTCACTGAGGATGTGTTGCATTCTATGGATAAAATCCACCATATCCATTAGCACTATGCCGGAGCCTTTGTCTGGCTTAGAGATTACTAATGCATTGTTAAACCGTAACTCTTTAAGTGACTGAATTTGTTCCCTGATGGTAATACTATTACTAGATGGTTTGGTCTTAAGGCATCCGTGACAACTATGAACTAGGCTAGATTTTAGATTCCCAACATCACTTGACGAGGTTGAAAGCAGGTCTTTAGTCTGAGCAATTAGGCTTTCAAACTGCGCCTCTAAAGCCGCCTGATATATTTTCTTACATGGTAAGCCAAAATTTGGACCTAATGACAACACGTTCAGCTGCGTCTGGGTTAGTATCACACTTGAAAGGTGTTACTACCTTGGCCAACGGACACTGTTACTTAGTTATTTGGCTGTTATCTTACCTACTTAAATACTTTGGACTACTGAGCTTTGTGTATGCATGTGTATTTAGTTTACTTGGTTTACCATCTCTATCTCTGTCTCAAGTTATCGATTTTGATCATTCAAACATTCCAGAAGTAAATCCCAACCCGAGTTGACGCTTACCCAACACTATCAGTGTTTTGTATACGTTTGGGTCCGATGAGAGTTTACCGAAAAGAATTCTTCACCCTGAACTGATTTCTGATAATGATTCATATTAATGAAATGGGAATGTTTGATTTGCTGAAGACCAGCATTGCCCGTGATTCAATGAAATGTTATGGGATCGAGTGCTTCCATGTCAACTGCTCCAAGCAAGGAGATGTATGTTGCTAACAGAAGAAGCGAAAGATAAGTTTTATATCACTGGTTTAGGTGTGGACAAACATTTTTTCGTCATCATTCCAACCGTAAAGTAAATATATGGGAGGTTGAGAAAAATTGTTTGGAATGGCGGCAAATTTGCTTTGTGAGCGTGTTGTTTCATCTGACTCATGTTTGACTAATTACCGTTCAGTGTCCTTGAGACAAACTTGATTGGGAATATCACTTGCAACATGGTCTGGCTAGGCTTTTCACTTAACGTTCATGATATAGATGAAACCTGCTCCCGAAGACGATGAAACAGTTGGCGGTAAAATTCCATATATGTCGGACTATTTTTCAGCACATTTGTCAATATCGGGCATGTGAATATTGTAATGCACAAAGTGCACAAATTTATACATTGGTACACAAACGCACGGTTCGGGTATGTTTGGGAAACCCGGTATTTATAATGACGGCCAAAATGACTAAACAGCATATTTTATTGTTCCAAATCAGATAGCACCATCTGGTGGTACCCTGCTTCGCTGGCCTTAATACTCTTATGTGGTGAATATGTGCGTATAAAGCCGGTATTACAAGGGGAACGACTCCTTAGGAGACATTCAGTAGTGTCAATTGAAACAAATACATCTACTCAACCATGTATCTGTAAATAATTACGGTATCGCTTTTGTTCATTTAATGGAAATGGTAACTCAGAGCAACTAATGCAGTGTATTTCTACCCTAAAATACCAAAGACCCACCAACAAGTGGAAAATTCGAATGCCCATATGCGCTTGAGTAATTCCGAATAGCATGTATGCACAGCGTTGTAGTGTAAAACAGCAGACTGCGCATGTAACCAACTTAATAGCCTATTAAAGTCAACTTTATAATATGCTTGGTTAAAACTTATAATTTAAACGACATTTACTTAATATTATTGTGACACAACATATGGCAGCTTGGGAAAGTAATGCTGTCGGACTTGTCGAATTCGATGACCCACGCGACCGACCAAATGTGGTCGCCTTGAACAGATGGTCGCTATGGACAGGTTCATGTATAGGAGTATTACTCATAGGAAATTACCCTGGATATGTTTTTGGCTAGTCGCCAAAGCAGACAGAATTTTTATTTAAAATCCACATTACGTAGCCAAGTTTTGTAATATAGCATTTTATACTTGAAATCACCGGAATGGAAATTGATAGCATTAAATAATGCCGCAAGTGTTTTACAAAAACGTTTGTTCGGCCAACGTCATATTTTGCTCGTTTACTTTTCTCTCACGTGCAATTATCCTAAACTGCGCGCTTATTGCAAAAGTTATGTGAAGAGATGCGTACAGATTTACCAATTCCGAAGATATGCTATGTAATCAACGCTAATATGTAAAGCACCAAATTGTAATCAATAGAAACTAAGTGAAGGTCAAACTTAGGAGTTTCTGCTTTCTACATATGACGTTCATTTTATGTGCAGCAATCGGTCCCTACATTGTGACTAAATCTGCTTTCTCGACACTCCCTGTCTTGTTAGTCGGTTTAATTTATGCTGACATTTTCCTGGCTAGCACTAATTTCCTTTAATACATGTGTGCCTGAAAACCGACAATAGTTGTTCCGCTGCGTGAACATGTGACATTTACAAGATTGTTGCATGTAAATAAAGAGGGAACTACTGTATGAATGGGTTACCTTTGAAGTAAGAACTATAGAATACCTACTAATTTTCAATTCATTATCATAGTTTCACATTGCCGATCCATTCAAAAATTTCCATTCATTTAGCAGGTTTCAGCCGCATTAAGCAGAACCTAACGTGACTAGGCAGTTAGCTTGTCGCGATTATTCCCAGGCCGACTAAGCATCCATTTTGTGTCAACTGGTAATCTGGACCTCTTGACTGGTGGCACAACAAAAGTGTCGGAATTGTGCTGTCAATAAACGTTTATTTGTTGCAAGTCCTAGTATTCCACATGTGATCTCTCTGTTTCAAATAGCTTGAGGCTGTAAGCGTAATTCCAAAGCAAATAGCTTAAATGTCCCTGAAATTATCAAAGTATAAACCGCAGCATAACAGACGGTAGTGCATGCTGTAAAATGCCGCAATCTATAGTTCCATTCACGGAGCAGTAGCAAGATGTATTTGCTATACCTCATTACTTAAGTTCCCAAATTAAATAAATGTTTCTTTGGTGCATATTTATTAGTTTAGCTACGCTTCTACAAATAAATGTATTTCTGACTAAATAATCGCATGTTGGACTAGCTGCTGTCCACTTTCTTGGCGCAAAGACTATAGTTTTCCTCCTACAATCTAATTGAAAGTGCATCCGGATGTCAGCTGATTATGTCACACACGAATTATGTTTACAATAGCATGCCTTTGGTTGATGTACTTGAGCTCTTCTAACAAAGTGAGCTGCCTTTATGACATGCGTTTAGCCTATACACTCAGTGGGATCCATCCAGTTTTCGACGTGGAAGCACAATTACCTACAGCAGCTGTAAAAAGCAAGCACACTGAACCAATACGATCATGATAACTTTGAGTGTACCAATCACGTTACAACACACATGTTGGCCAGCAAGATCAGAAAGTTCCTGGCAATATGAGGACAATATGAGACAAGATGAGGATGAGTTAGTAAATACGGAAAGAGATAATAATAATTTCGTGATAAATAAATAAGCAATTTGGTCAATTTTATATCATATTGGCGGTGCCATGGTGTCATGGTTGTACGGTCAAGGACGATTCTGGATCTTGTTTCAAAGCATATTAATAAGTATTTTTTCATTTGTGTATTACCCATGATTAGCTAGATGTACATAGTGGTTTTGCACTAGGCGAAGTGCACCCCGTGATAGTCGGCAAGAAATTTGACGAAAATTACACGACTGGACAAAATACTAGAGCAGTATGGCAGAAAATCCGTAAGCATCCAGTGGTTATTTACCAAGAAATCACTAGGCGCTCAGTCGATTTCAAAAATAAATTGGATTGCGCGCGATCAGAAGTTAAAGCAATGAATACTTGCGCAGTTTTGAATAGAATACAAACCCTATAGTGTGCTACTACATACTATGTATTAAGTAACTTGAAAATTCCCATTTAAGTCTTGAAAAAAAACATCTGGTGAGCAATTACTTTCAGTGATTCATCATCAGACCACTACAATCATATAGAGGCTAGAATGAGAAATCGACCTAGTTAGTTCAAAATGACTTGATCACGTGAAAGTCTCTGTCAGAGTGGAGAAAACGAATTAGGTCTTAGAGGGCTAGCTGTTTGCTACCGCGTCTGACCGAAGGCAGTCGACCTAGGCGTCTTCCATCTTCGCTGGCCAGGGAAGCTGGAGAGCCTGGACCAGCTTCTTCTGTGAGCATAAGGACGGATGGAACAATCGAATGCATATTGCTTCAGCTGTCGCAAGCGTACGAAGGCGGTAACTTTTCGTTCGGTGCGGTGGAACCGTGTAAACGATTCGAAAAGCGCGTTTCCAATCCACCTCATGGCCGGTGTCCACAATGTGGGCCAGAATGGCGCTACTAATGGTCCCGGTGCCCCCTTTGACGCAGCCAACGAAGGCAATGTTCGTTCATGCGTTTGGATAACTGCCGCGCCGTTCGACCCATATCCGACGCACCACACGCGCAAACGAATTGATAAATTACCATTGATGTGGACAGCATCGGCTGCTTGTCCTTGTTGTGTGAACGAATGAGTAGTTCCGTTGAGAAAATGCACTTCAAGGAGGCTGCTGGTAAGGTCGACTTTACCGCGCCGAAATGCTTCTGGTTAGACGCTCGGTAGCCGCGTCCCCTTTGAATGGTAAGCGAATAAATAACACTTTTTCGGGTGCTGTCAACACTAGCACTGGTTTGTGTTTTCCTTGGAAGCTCCTTACGATAAATCTGTCAGGATAACCGTTTTCACTAGAGTGTTCTGAATGAACATTAAATCCGCGTCTAGGGTGTCTTCCGTACAGATTGACGTGCTCTTGAGGTAAGACAGTGACCCACAAATTGTGGACACCGGCCATGAGGTGGATTGGAAACGCGCTTTTCGAATCGTTTACAAGGTTCCACCCCGCACGAACGAAAAGTTACCGCCTTCGTACGCTTGCGGACAGCTGAAGCAATATGCATTCGATTGTTCCAGCCCTCCTTATGCTCACAGAAGAAGCTGGTCAGCTCTCCAGCTTCCCTGGCCAGCGAAGATGGAAGACGCCCAGGTCGACTACCTTCGGTCAGACGCGGTAGCAACAGCTAGCCCTCTAAGATCTAATTCGTTTTCTCCAATCTAACATAGAGACCTTCACGTGATAAAGTCAATTTGAACTAACTGGGTCTATTTCTCATTCTAGCCTCTATATGATTGTAGTGGTCTGATGATGAATCATTGAAAACAATTGCTCTTAGCAGATGGTCTTTTATTATTTACTACAAATATTGTGCTACATGCAATCATCTATGAGAACAGTAAACTGCTAATCGACAAAACATTTAATTTGTTGACAGCTGCACAGCTAGCCTGTCAGTTGCTATTAATATGGAAAAAATTAAGCGAGAAATTTATTTATTAGGCTCAATGCGTCGCAATGAGACTGGACCTTAACGTGGTTCGACGGTTTGCGTACCTCATTGACCCATTGAGCTATACTGGGTGATGCCTCCGTGCACCTTGAGAGCTACTCCTACCAGGTTGGTCAATGATGAGAGGTCAGACAAACTCAGTCTCCTGGTCCTCCAGGTTGAGGTTTGAAATGGGATGGCGTCCATTTCTGTAAAACGAACTCATTGCCACCTCTCTGCTGCCTTGCGGACAAGCTTTTGAGCCAAAGGCTTTGGATGAAGGCCCTAATCGTCCTCCTGTCTAGGTCTGGGCGAACTGGCAGTATCTCAGCCCACATACAAACCAGAACATTCTCTTCAAACATAAACTTCATCCTGCATCGGCCGTCGCTCAGACTATCAAGGGTCGCCTTATCTGCTGCATACAGCAGGGCGGATAAGCGAACACATGCTACTGCTGGCGCCTCCCTTCTTTCTTTTCCACATGTTTCTCTTACTCCCATCCCGGCCCCCATTACTAACCTACCTTCTATAATTCCCAGCTTAATTGACAGCAACCGAAGTGCCACTGGAGTAGAACGATCTGCAGCCACCATCCCACAGCACCTATCGGATACCTATCGGCAAAGTCCTTTATACTGCCACGCTATCCTGTTTCGGTGGCGAGATTCAACGTCCGCACTCTAAGACAAACGAGTCAACAGGCTGCACTCGCACACACCTTGGACACACTGGGTATTGATGTGTGTTGTGTGTCCGAAACTAGGATCAATGACCGTAACGGGGTTGTTGAATTGACTGCACCCAGCTTATCCTCTTGTTATTGGTTGCATGCATCCGGAGACGCCGATGCAGCACTCACGGGTCATGCTGGTGTAGGTATCATTCTAAGCTCCAAGGCTGAACCATCGTTGGTTGATTGGATTCCGGTGAACAGCCGTTTATGTACAGCCCGTTTGACGACATTAGCTAAGGTTGATTCACGAGGTAGTACAAAACGCTGTTTGTTTGTGATTTCCGTTTATGCTCCCACTGACTGCAGTTCTAATGCTGTCAAGGACACATTCTATGGTGAACCGAACGCCCTACTACGCAGTGCTACTAGTTCAGATATCATAATGCTTGCAGGGGATCTGAACGCACAAGTAGGGCGTCTGAGCTCTTCAGAAGCTCAGCTGGGTGGTAATTGTGGGCTTAACTCCGAACAGACTGACAACGGTGAGCGTCTGCTGCAACTGTGTGCGGAGCATCAGTTGTTCCTTAGTAGCACTGCTTTTAGCCACAGTGCGTGCCGAAGTGCCACTTGGCGTCCACCTGTAGCTGGCCAGCGATGGACCCAAATTGACCACATAGCCATAAGTTACAGGTGGCGTGGTTCCATCCTGGATTGCCGCTCGTACTGGAGTACGTGTGTCGACTGTGATCATGCCTTGGTACGCTGTCGTTTCTCCATGAACTTTACCGTGAGGCGCACCAAGTGTCCCCTACGATTGGCAACGGAGAAATTGTCTCAGCTCTCGGTCAGGCAAGCCTATCAAGAAGCGCTGCGTATCGAACTTCCGCTGTCCTGTCCTAATGAGACTGAGCTTCAGTGGAATAGGATCTCGGCCGCCATGCACGACGCAGGAGCGTCTGTTTGTGGCACTATCCATCGGCACCGCACCAGTCACTGGATATCCGAGAGGTCAATGAACTTGTTGGAATCTAGAAGACAACTTCCGGCTGGCTCTGAACACAATGTAACCAGACGGGCTATTAGGTGTGAACTAAAGCAGAGCCTACGTGCTGACAAGGAAGCATGGTGGACCAGTTGGGCTCAAGAAATGGAAGAGACAGGAGCAGCAGGCAATTACCGCAAGCTCTTCCAGCTAATCCGCACCACTGGTCCCAGAAAAGCAGGCGTCAGTGAGACAATCAGAGACAGTGCGGGTGCGCTGATACACAATAAGGAGCGCCGTATTGCTCGTTGGGCCGAACACTTTCAAGATCAGTTCAGCTGGCCCACTGCTCCCGAACCTTTTTCTACTCATGTGATGCAGGACGAGCCATAGACGGTTAGTTTAGAGCCTACGTCCGAGGCCGAGGTCCGAAACGCGATCACAGCCCTTAATCGTTTTCTTGCCGCTGGCCCAGATTCCCTCTCACCTGCACTGTTTAAGGATGGAGGTGAGGTCCTCTGCAAAGCACTGACCTCCTTATTCGAATATATCTAGCAGGAAGGGAGTGTGCCGGTTAATTGGAGTGAATCGATTATAGTGGCAATATACAAGAAGGGCAGTCGCACAGACTGTGCGAACCACCGGGGTATTAGCCTAACGCCAGTTGTGACAAAATTACTGGCCTCGATTATCGTTCGTCGCCTCACTGCGGAACGGGAATATCGGATTAGGGAAGAGCAGGGCGGTTTCCGCCCAGGGCGTGGCTGTATAGACCATATATTCACTTTGCGGCAGGTGCTAGAGCAACGCCACGCATACCGCAGACCGACAATAGCTGTGTTCCTCGATTGCAAGAGTGCGTTCGGTTCAGTCGATCGATGCATTCTGTTCGAAATACTTGTGCGGAAAGGTGTTCCCACGAATTATGTGAACATCCTTCGTGCTCTATACTCGAACACTACAGGCCGTGCCAGGGTCTACGGTGTCCTATCAGATAGCTTTCCGACCACAAGTGGCGTTCGACAGGGTTGTCCGATCTCCCCATTTTTGTTCAATTTCGTCGTGGATTCTATCATGGAGTGCTCCCTGACGGAATCCAACGATGTAGGCGTTGAAATGCTGCCTGGTGCAAGGTTAGTTGATCTAGATTATGCAGACGATATCGTCTTGCTTTTCGACGATTTTGCGGCGGCACAATCAACCCTGAATAGCCTGTCCAGAGTGGTCCCATTATTTAGTATGCACTTCACACCTTCAAAGTGCAAAGTGTTGCTGCAGGACCACCAGCCACTTGATGACCCCTTGACGCTTGCTAACGAGGAACTCGACGTGCTTGATCATTTCACTTATCCTGGCAGCTGCATCAACAATGATGGGCGCATAGAAACTGGCGTCAGCTCACGCATTGCAAAAGCCAGAGCTACCTTCTTGAACCTGCGGCATCTTTGGCGACAGAAGGGAGTTTCCCTCCGTCTGAAAGACCGTGTATACAAGGCCACACTGAGGGCCGTTCTGCTCTGTGGTAGTGAAACTTGGCCCCTTCGGTCTGAAGATCTGTGGCGCCTTCAAGTCTTTCATCATCGTTGTCTGCGCAGCATTGCTGGTGTCGGATGGCACCAGCGTGTCCGCAACGATGATGTGCGTAGGCGAGTACTAGGTGGTGATAATCATGCTAGCTCCCTAGAACAACAGATAGCACTGAATAAGTTGTGTTGGCTCGGGCACGTGCTATGTGTGCCTGGTCACCGCTTACCTAGGAAGGCCTTGTTCAGTCTACCAGGTGTAGGATGACGCAAGGCTCGAGGTGGTCAGAAGTTGACTTGGCAGCGGGAAATGAAGTAACTGACAACCAAACTGGGTGCCGTTGGTCCGTCTCGCCTTCCGGGTTGGAGTCCACGTGACTCACCTTGTGCTTGGCTCGAGACTTTACAGGACATGGCTCGCAACCGACACCAGTGGCACGTCTGCTGCCGTCTCCTAATCGGATTGTCTGTTTAAAGTGTGTTTGGTGCTGAGTTATCTGCGGGGTAATGGCTGATTATGACGCGTGGCAGTGAAAGTCGCAAAGAAGCTGTCTCTTCGATGCCGCCTTATCTTAGCATGATAGCCAACTGTTTGTGATGGTATGTCGTTTAGACGCATTGACCCTGAATGTTTGCTTAGGGCATGAAGCTTTTCATTAAGTGCTCCTCTCCATCCTTTTATTCTTTATTTCATAGGTCCTCATGGTTGTATGGCAGCGAAGCATCAGTTCAAATGGCTTATGTACTGTTGATGCTGTACTGATGTAACCAGCACCACTTGCCTGCTGTGCAGTACCGACTAAGTAGAGCGCTACCCATGGCATGCCGAAGGATTCCGAGAAATAATTAGCTGTACGGCCCCAGCATCTACGAATAAACGTCATCGTCTTTTAGAGGTAGGGTAGTATATGAGGTCAGTCAGCGGGGCTACATCAGTAAAATAATTGGGTTTGTCTTTAAACCTACAGTTGCCACGCGGTTTGCGAGGTTTTTAAACTCCAAGCAGATCAGAAGGCTAACAGCTCTAGCTTAAAACTGGGTAACCTTGGTCCACTTTTTGGTCTGGAAAGTGCCACGCATTTATCATTGCTTTGATAAAATTGCTGACGGTTATGTTCATGTGCCTTAGCGTTATCCTACTGTACACCTTATTCGTTAAACTCCTATATCCTTGCGGCAGTTGTTTTAAAAATGTACCATGGCCAAAGCTACACTTTAACAAGGATACTTTGGCCATAAAGCGAACACCCACACAAAACCAAGGTTGTATAACGCAAAGATAAGTAATTCCAGTGATTATATGTAAAAAAATAGATTACAGTAGGTGTCTATAACATTATTAAATAGTTAAGCAATATATTAGAAATATATTTTCGTGTTCGACTGGCATTCTTTGGTGGTAGAACACACTTGTCATTACAACAAGGTAAGATTTCTAGTCGGATGTCACTGAAATTACCGACAGAGGATAAGTCATCGGCTTCTCTTAGGATAAACGTTGGCAGTCGAGTCATTTTCAGGTTCAGCACATGTTGCTTGATTATCTCCGAATCGGAAGTGCCGATGGTATCTGCATCTTCTTCATTTTCCTCTGAAACTCTGCTCAGAACAGACCGGGGCTTTATTTGGTACTTGCCAGTTTTTCTAAACCGCGAGCGCAAATTTCCTGCAATACCTGCATCCATGGTATGTAGAAGCTGATTGTCAGCCCGGAAACCAATCTTTCTGAATTGTTTTGGCTTTCTTGCGACCTGAGATTTTATATTTTGTCAGTATGGCCCTCCACAGGAAGCAACAAAAAGCTATATTGTTTTCATTATCGAGTCCGACAATGCAAAAGAAAAGTGTGAACTGATAATATCCCCCAAAAGGACACAACGGCCAGCTTTTTTGAGACACAAATTTATTGCCACTTGCGGCAACCAGTCCAGAATGCAGGTGTTGACGAACCAGCCTGAACATGACATGATATATCGTGTGACTGGTGGAACATTATCCTTCTAAGTGTCCCAAATAATAATTATCGCCGTTTATACTACACAATTGACACTAATGACATTTTATTTGAACATGGAAACATTAAACATTGTGTCCTAGCAGTGTTTACTTAACTGGATCACTTTGGCCACCTGGCCAAATTTAACCCAAACTAATAAAGCATACTGAGGTAACATTGTCCACCAAGGTGGTAATATAATGCATGACACATGTGTTTGGATATAAATTATGATTACTATTGCTTATTGACAAAGCGAAAACACAAGTAGCTACACACCCTTAGAAAAACCATTCGCAGTTAAAGCTATACCGTATGTTAGGAACATGTCATAACACATGTCATCTTCACAACGAGTATTCGCAGGACTGAATGATCCAGATCAGCATAAAAGGATTACAAATTAATGAAGAATAAATTTTCAAAACATAAACCCGATTTTAACACATAAAATAATAAAAATAAGCACCATTTGAGTTTTAAACTATTATATATTGTTCAAATGTTGCCCCACGAGGCCAAATTTACCCCACTTTACGGTACCAAATACGATGAACCCTATTACCGAAGTAAAACCAGTGTTGCTGTCGAGAACTTATCCACAAAATGAGTACTTCTCGACCCGTGTATTTGCGAATACACTGTGGGAAGAGTGATAACACGACTATCACAGTAATAAAGACTAGCATAAGAAAAACGTAGGCAGATCCATCATTGTTCAAAATGCATCCGAAGCTAAAGAATGCGATAGATATGACGACGTGTAAACATCTGGAAACTCGAACGAAAAAGGTGCTAGCAAACCCAGTCATACGGTTTTTTACTTTGCCAAAATACACAATTTTTCGTTGTGTTCAGTCTTAACGCAATCCCTTTAAGCTGTTCCTC
>OX104063.1:141133869-141168260 GCA_944474145.2 Dicrocoelium dendriticum | reverse complement strand
GTATTGACACCAGCAAACTGACAAAACAAGTTGTTCTGAATGCGTATCGAAGTACGCTAACATGCGAGTTGAGCAAGCGCTCACAGGAGACAATTGATGGTCACTGGTCACATGTTCGCCAGACCTTACTAGCAGCAGGCAAATCCTTATGTGGTATGTCTAATAGACAACATGAACATTGGGTCACTTCGCAGTCTCTGGAACTTATAGATGCTCGCCGGCAAATCCCGGATGGAAGCGAGCACAATGAAACTCGCAAAGAGCTCCGGGCAAAACTCCGTGCTAGCCTGAAGAGAGACCGCGAATCTTGGTGGTCTCATCGTGCGTCAAAGATGGAAGTGGCCGCTGCCCTTGGCAACCATCGTAAGTTATTCAGTCTGACGCGGGAAACGGGCAGCACGAGACCTGGTGTTAGTGAAACAAGTTGTGACGAGAGTGGACAGCCTATCCACAATTTGTCAAAACGTCTGGAGCGTTGGGCTGAGCATTTTGAAAAGCAATTTAATCGGCAAGAATTGTTCGATTCGCCGGTCACTGATCGCCCCGCTCCGTGGGCTGTCCCTTTGGATCCACCCTCTCGCTCAGAAGTCGAACGTGAGATCGGACTGTTGATGTTGAACAAAGCCGCGGGACCAGATGATCTTCCTCCAGCCCTCTTCAAATTTGTAGGCTCTGCTCTTGTTGATGCTTTGCATGAATTACTAGCGAAACTGTGGGATCACGAAACGGTCCCAGCCGACTGGAGCCGCTCCGTTATTGTTCCCATCTTCAAAGGCGGCTCGCGCTCGGAATGCGGCAACCATAGAGGAATCAGTCTGACCTCCATCGCCTCCAAATTACTCGCGTCCATAATTCTCCACAGACTGACTGGCGCTCGTGAAAGCCAGATTCGTGAGGAGCAAGCCGGGTTTCGTCGGGGTCGTGGCTGCATCGACCACATCTTCACCTTGCGTCAGTTGTTGGAGCACCGTCACACATATTGGCGGCCCACCGTTGTCGTGTTCCTCGACATCAAAGGTGCCTTCGATTCGGTTGATCGATGTGCCCTTTGGAATTGTCTACTAAGGAAAGGCGTGCCCGAGAAATATGTAAATATTATCCGAGCATTATATGCGCGTAGCACGGGCAGAGTAAGCGCTTACAGCAGGCTGTCGCCACCCTTCAATATCTCCAGCGGTGTGAGACAAGGATGCCCGCTGTCACCTTTCCTATTCAACTTCGCTATTGACGAAGTCATGGAGATTGTATTTACAGGACATGACTTGGAAGGTGTGGAGCTACTCCCAGGAGAACGACTTCTTGAATTAGAGTATGCAGACGACATTGCCCTCATCTGTGACAGCTCCCAGACGTGTCAAGCCGCGCTGGACAGATTAGCACTGGCTGTCAGTCGCTTCGGTCTTTGCTTTGCACCACCGAAGTGCAAAGCGTTCCTCCAGGATTGGCAGGGTTCGCCCCCTGTGCTGACCCTTGGTGGGGATCAGCTAGAAGTCGTTCAGAAATTCAATTACCTGGGAAGTTGTATCAGCGCCCTTGGGATCGAAGACGAGATCACGAACCGCATAGCGAAAGCTCGAAGTGCTTTTGCTAACCTTCGCCACCTATGGCGACGGCGCGACATTACTCTCGCCCTGAAGGGTAGAGTGTACAATGCAGCGGCACGTTCGACCTTACTGTACGGTTGCGAAACCTGGTCCCTAAGATCGGCGGACATGAAGAGGCTACTTACGTTCGACCATCGGTGCCTTCGCAGTTTGGCTCACATCTGGTGGGAACACCGCGTGAGTAACGAGCGTGTTCGACGCCTTATTTACGGCCTAGGAAAAGGGAATGAACCGCTCAGCACCGTCATTTTACTCACCAGGCTCCGATGGCTGGGCCACGTGTTGCGCATGCCAGCCCACCGACTCCCTCGACGTGCGTTGTTTGCTCACCAGGGATGTGGGTGGAAGAAGAGGAGAGGTGGCCAAGCGATGACTTGGTCCAGAGGAATGAAGGCCCTCACTTCGGAGCTGGCCTCAGTTGGAGCTTCACGGCTGCCTGGTTGGGGTCCAAAAGACGGTGAACACGTTTGGCTGGATACACTTGCTGATATGGCAAGGAGCCGACCTCAGTGGCGTTCGTGCTGTGAGTTTCTTTGTCCCTCCCCATCCCTTTAGCCTCCCCCTCCATCTACGACCTTATTTCGTAGGGTAAAACGTAATTAAATTTTTGTTTTTGCCTAGTAGCCGGCTAGTAGCTTACCGGAGCGATGCGTATCCGTTGCTGGTAGCTCAGCTGGCATTCAACTGTCGTATTTATTTTTCCTTTATGTATTGTATGTATGTATGTATTTCCTTTATGTATTGCGGTACAATAGCGGAGGTGTTTTCCCACCTCTAGGTGATGTGTATAATGAAGATGATGATGATGACAGCGTCTTTCAGGCGTCTGGGTAATATATCAGCTGCAGTATCGCCCTTAAACTGTATACGTATGAAAAGCTCTTTCTTAAGAGCAATGCTTCTAGGTGGCTTTCGATTGCGTTCCTTCAAATGTTTCATGATAGATGTATCAGGATAGCCATTTCCCCTGAGGGCGTCTCTGATTCTCTGTAGTTCTTCGTTGACGGTATCCGGTGTACAAATACTGCGCGCCCTGAAGGCGAGAGATCTGATAAAACTCCGCTTATGCTGTAGTGGTACTGCACTGTGGAGTCAGTAAACTGCCAAGTCCATGTGGGATTTCTGTGTACCTTTCTGCTGCATGATCCGTCCGAGTTACAGATAACCTCTACATCCAAGAAAGTAACCGGTTTCCGAGTTCGTTTTCATAAGTCAAATGGCTATTCTTGTGTGCGTCATTTAAAGCTTTCAGCAACTGTTCCGCATGCTTTTCGGATTTGCAAAGTACGAAGGTGTCGTCAACATACCGTACGTACATGTCGGTTTCGCGGATGTGTGTTGCAAGTGGGCCGTGTTCCAATTTTGCCATGAAAATATCAGCCAGCAGCGGCCCCAAAGGAGATCCCATGGCCACTACGTCCATCTGACGGTACATTTCACCATTGAAGGTGAACTGAACATTTAACGTGCAACGAAATAGCACCTCTGTTAGCAAATCCACCGGAAAAGTTGCGTTTATGGGCAGTTGCCGAGCAAGCTCGGATACGTAATCCACGGTTTCGAGCAATGGAATGTTTGTGAACAGCGACTGGGCATCGAGTGATATCATCCTTTTGTTAACGAGGTTGCTTTCAGATATCCTCTCAATGAATTCGAAGATGTCTCTCACGCAGTAAGTACAAACCAAATTCCGTAACGACTGAAGCTTCGCCAACATCCACTGGGCCAACAAATGCTGAGGAGAACCCAAGATGTCCAAGATTGGGCGCATTGGGGCGCCTTCCTTGTGAACTTTAGGCAGGCCATATAATCTCTTTAGGTGTCCACCTGAAGGCTTCAGCTTTTCGAATTGGTTCTTCGTGATAAGCTTGGCTTGCATCATTCGCCTGAGGTAGCCGGTTAGCTGTTTCGCTAACTCCCATGTGTTGTCTTTTCCTGCCATGAGCTTCTGAAACTTACTGTCGTCACTGAGGATGTGTTGCATTCTATGGATAAAATCCACCATATCCATTAGCACTATGCCGGAGCCTTTGTCTGGCTTAGAGATTACTAATGCTTTGTTTAACCGTAGCTCTTTATGTGACTGAATTCGTTCCCTAATTATAATACTATTACTAGATGGTTTGGTCTTAAGGCATCCGTGACAACTATGAACTAGGCTAGATTTTAGACTCCCAACATCAATTGACGAGGTTGAAAGCAGGTCTTTAGTCTGAACAATTAGGCTTTCAAACTGCGCCTCTAAAGCGCCCGATCTATTTCCTTACACGGTAAGCCAAAATTTGGACCTAATGACAACACGTTCAGCTGCGTCTGGGTTAGTATCACACTTGGGAGGTATTACTACCTTGGCCAACGGACACTGTTACTTAGTTATTTGGCTGTTATCTTACCTACTTAAATACTTTGGAATACTGAGCTTTGCGTATGCATGTGCATTTAGTTTATTTGATTTACCATTACTATCTTTGTCTCAAGTTCTCGATTTTGATCATTCAAACAGTCCAGAAGTAAATCCCAGCCCGGGTTGACGCTTACCCAACACTATCAGTGTTTTGCAAACGTTTGGGTCAGATGAGAGCTTACCGAAAAGAATTCTTCACCCTGAACTGATTTCAGATATTGATTCATATTAATGAAATGGGAATCGTTGATTTGCTGAAGACCAGCATTGCCCGTGATTCATTGAAATGTTATGGGATCGAGTGCTTCCGTGTCAGCTGCTTCAAGCAAGATGTATTTTGCTAACAGAAGAAGCGAAAGATAAGTTTTATATCACTGGTTTAGGTGTGGACAAACATTTTTCGTTATCATTCCAACCGTAAAGTAAATGTATAGGAGCTTGAGAACAATTGTTTGGAATGGCGGCAAATTTGCTTTGTGAGCGTGTTGTTTCTTCTGATTCATGTTAGACTAGTTCCCGTTCAGTGTCCTTGAGACAAACTTGATTGGGATTATCACTTGCAACATGGTCTGGCTAAGCTTTTCACTTAACGTTCATGATATAGATGAAACCTGCTCCCGAAGACGATGAAATAGTTGGCGATACAATTCCATATATGTCGAAATATTTTTTATCCCATTTGTCAATATCGGGCATGTGAATATTGTAATGCACAAAGCTCACAAATTTATACATTGGTACACAAAAGCACGGTTCGGGTATGTTTGGGAAACCCGGTATGTATAATGACGGCCAAAATGAATAAACAGCATATTTTATTGTTCCAAATCAGATAGCACCATCTGGTGGTACCCTGCTTCGTTGGCCTTAATACTCTTATGTGGTGAATATGTGCATATAAAGCCGGTATTTCAAGGGAAACGACTCCTTAAGAGACATTCAGTAGTGTCACTTGTAACAACTACATTTACTCAACCATGTATATGTAAACAATTACGGCATCGCTTTTTGTTCGTTTAATGGCAATGGTAACTCTAGGCAACTAATGAAGTGTATTTCTACCCTAAAAATACCGAAGAGCCACCAACAAGTGGAAAAATCGAATGCACATATACGCTTGAGGAATTACGAATAGCACTTATGCACAGCGTTGTAGTGTAAAACAGCAGACTGCGTATGTAACCAACTGGATATCCCATTAAAGTCAATTTTATAATATGCATGGTTAAAACTTGTAATTCAATTGATATATACTTAACATTATTGTGACACAACATATAGCCGCTTGGGAAAGTAATGCAGTCGAACGCTTTGAATTTGATGACCCAAGGGATCGAAAAATGCGACCGCCTTGAACAGATGGTGGCTATGGGCAGGTTCACGCATAAGAGTATTACTCATAGGAAATTACCTTGGGTGTGTTCTTGGCTGGTCGCCATAGAAGAGAGGATTTTTCTTTAAAATCCATATTACGTAGCCAAGTTTTGTACTATAGCGTTTTATAATTGAAATCACTGGAATGGGAATTGATAGCATTAAATATTTCCGCAAGTGTTTTACAAAAAGCATTATGTTCGGCCAATGTCATATTTTGCTTGTTTACTTTTCTCTTACGAGCAATTATCCTAAACTGCGCGCTCATAGCAAAAGTCATGTGAAGAGATGCGTATGGATTTCCCAATTCCGAGGATATGCTAGTTGATCATCACCAATACGTAACGCAACAAATTGTAATCAATAGAAACTAAGTGAAAGTTAAACTTAGGAGTTTCTGCTTTCTACACATGACGTTCATTTTGTGTGCAGCAATCGGTCCCTACATTGTGACTAAATCTGCTATCTCGGCACTCCATGTCTTGTTAGTTAGTTTAATTTATGCTCGCATTTTCTTGGATAGCATTAATTTTCTTTAATGCATGTGTGTCTAAAAACCGACAAAAGTTGTTCCGCTGCGTGCACATTTGACAGTTACAAGATTGTTGAATGTAACTAAAGAGGGAACTACTGTATGAAAGGGTTATCTTTGAAGTAAGAACTATAGAATACCTACTAAATTTCAATTCATTATTATAGTTTCACATTATCGATCTATTCAAAAGTTTCCATTAATTCGCAGCTTTTAGAGGCTTTAAGCAGAACCTAACGTGACTAGGCAGCTAGCTTGTCGCAATAATTCTCGGGCCGACTAAGCATCGATTTTGTGTCAATTGGTATTCTGGACTTCTTGACGGGTGGCTCAACAAACGTGTCGGGATTGTGCTGTCAATAATCGTTTATTTGTTGCAAGTCCTAACATTCCACATGTGATCTCTCTGTTTCAAATAGCCCGACGCTATAAGCGTGATTCCAAAGCAAATAGCTCAAATGTCCCTGAAATTATCAAGGTATAAACTGCAGCAAAACAGATGATAGTGCATGCTGTAAAATGCCGCAATGTTTTGTTCCATTCACGGCGCAGTAGTAAGAAATATTTGTTGTACCTCATTACTTAAGCTCCCAAATTAAATAAATGTTTCTTTGGTGAATATTTATTAGTTTAGCTACGCTTTTACAAATAAATGTATTTCTGGCTTAATAATCGCATGTTTGGACTAGCTGTGTCCACCTTCTTGACGCAAAGTCTATGGTCTTCCTTCTACAATCTAATTGAAAGTGCATCCGGATGTCAGCTGATTATGTCACACACGACTTATGTTTAAAATATCATGCCTTTGGTTGATGTAATTGAGCCCCTCTAACAAAGTGAGCTACCTCTGTGACATGCGTTTAGCCTATACACTCAGTAGGATCCATCCAGTTTTCGACGTGGCAGCACAATTCCCTACAGCAGCGGTAAAAAGCAAGCACACTGAACCAATACGATCATGATAACTTTGAGTTTACCAATCACGTTACAATTCACATTTTGGCCAGCAAGATCAGAAAGTTCCTGGCAATATGAGGACAATATGAGACAATATGAGACAATATGAGGATTTGTTAGTAAATATGGTAAGAGATAATAATAATGTCGTGGTAAATAAATAAGCAATTTTGTTAATTTTATATCATGTTGGCGGTGCCATGGTGCCATGATTGTACGGTCAAGGACGATTCTGGATCTTGTTTCAAAGCATATTAATTAGTATTTTTTTCAGTTGCGGATTACCCATGACTAGCTAGATGTACATAGTGGTTTGGCACTAGGCGAAGTGCACCGCGTGATAGTCGCCAAGAAATTTGACGAAAATTACACCAGTGGACAAAATACTAAAGCAGTATAGCAGAACATCCGTAAGCATCCCGCGGTTATTTGCCAAGGAATCACTAGGTGCTCAGTCGATTTCGCAAACAAATTGCATTGCACGCGATCAGAAATTAAAACAATGAATACTTGCGCAATTCCAAATAGAATACAAACCCTATAGTGTACTACTACATATTATGTATTAAGTAACTTGAAAATTCCCATTTAAGTCTTTAAAAAATCTGGTGAGCAATTACTTTCAATGATTCATCATCAGACCACTACAATCATATAGAGGCTAGAATGAGAAATAGACCCAGTTAGTTCAAATTGACTTTATCACGTGAAGGTCTATGTTAGATTGGAGAAAACGAATTAGATCTTAGAGGGCTAGCTGTTTGCTACCGCGTCTGACCGAAGGTAGTCGACCTGGGCGTCTTCCATCTTCGCTGGCCAGGGAAGCTGGAGAGCCTGGACCAGCTTCTTCTGTGAGCATAAGGAGGGCTGGAACAATCGAATGCATATTGCTTCAGCTGTCGCAAGCGTACGAAGGCGGTAACTTTTCGTTCGGTGCGGTGGAACCGTGTAAACGATTCGAAAAGCGCGTTTCCAATCCACCTCATGGCCGGTATCCACAATGTGGGCCAGAATGGCGCTACTAATGGTCCCGGTGCCCCCTTGAAGCAGCCAACGAAGGCAATGTTCGTTCACGCGTTTGGATAACTGCCGCGCCGTTCGACCAATATACGTCGCTCCACAGGCGGACACGAATTGATAAATTACCATTGATGTGGTCAGCATCGGCAGCTTGTCCTTGTTGTGTGAACGAATGAGTAGTTCCGTTGAGAAAATGCACTTCAAGGAGGCTGCTGGTAAGGTCGACTTTACCGCGGCCGAAAGGCTTCTGGTTAGACGCTCGGTAGCCGCGTCCCCTTTGAATGGTAAGCGAATAAATAACACTTTTTCGGGTGCTGTCAACACTAGCACTGGTTTGTGTTTTCCTTGGAAGCTCCTTACGATAAATCTGTCAGGATAACCGTTTTCACTAGAGTGTTCTGAATGAACATTAAATCCGCGTCTAGGGTGTCTTCCGTACAGATTTGACGTGCTCTTGAGGTAAGACAGTGAACCACAAATTGTGGACACCGGCCATGAGGTGGATTGGAAACGCGCTTTTCGAATCGTTTACAAGGTTCCACCGCACCGAACGAAAAGTTACCGCCTTCGTACGCTTGCGACAGCTGAAGCAATATGCATTCGATTGTTCCAGCCCTCCTTATGCTCACAGAAGAAGCTGGTCCAGGCTCTCCAGCTTCCCTGGCCAGCGAAGATGGAAGACGCCCAGGTCGACTACCTTCGGTCAGACGCGGTAGCAAACAGCTAGCCCTCTAAGATCTAATTCGTTTTCTCCAATCAAACATAGACCTTCACGTGATAAAGTCAATTTGAACTAACTGGGTCTATTTCTCATTCTAGCCTCTATATGATTGTAGTGGTCTGATGATGAATCATTGAAAACAATTGCTCAGCAGATGGTCTTTTATTATTTACTACCAAATATTGTGCCACATGCAATCATCTATGAGAACAGTAAACTGCTAATCGACAAAACATTTAATTTGTTGACAGCTGCACAGCTAGCCTGTCAGTTGCTATTAATATGGAAAAATTAAGCGAGAATTTATTTATTAGGCTCAATGCGTCGCAAGGAGACTGGACCTTAACGTGGTGTGACGGTTTGCGTACCTCATTGACCCATTGAGCTCTACTGGGTGGTACCTCCAGGAATATTGAGAGCTACTCCTACCAGGATGGTCAGTGGTGAGAGGTCAGATAAACTCAGTCTCCTGGTCCTCCTGGTTGGGGGTTTGAAATGGGATGGCGTCCATTTATGTAAAACTAAATCGTTGATACGTCCACGCTGCCTTGCGGATAGGCTTTTGAGCCAAAGGCTTTGGACGAGGACCCTAATCGTCCTCCTGCCTAGGTCTGGGTGCCCTGGCAGTACCTCAGCCCACATACAACCATGACATTTTTTCAAACATAAACATCATCATGCATCGGCCGTCACGCAGATAATCACCGGTCGTCTTATCTGCTGCATACAGCAGGGCGGATAAGCGAAAACATGCTACTGCTGGCGCCTCGCTTCTTTCTTTTCCATCTTTTTCTCTTACTCCCATCCCGACCCACATTACTAACTTTCCCTCTATAATTCCCAGCTTAATTGACAGCAACCGAAGTGACACCGGAGTATAACCATCTGCAACCACCATCCTACCGCACCTATCGGACGCCTATCGGCAAAAGTCCCTTATAAGGTCACGCTGTCCCGTTTCCATGGCGACGTTCAACGTTCGCACCCTGAGACAAACAGGTCAACAGGCTGCACTCGCACGCATCTTAGACACACTGGGTATTGATGTGTGTTACGTGTCCGAAACTAGGATCAATGAACCTAATGGAGTTGTTGAATTAACTGCACCCAGCTTATCCTCTCGTTATTAGTTATACGCATCCGGAGACACCGATGCAGCACTCACAGGTCAAGATGGTGTAGGTATCATTCTAAGCTCCGAGGCTGGACCATCGTAGGTTGATTGGATTCCGGTGAACAGCCGTTTATGTGCAGCCCGTTTGACGACATCAGCTAAAGTCGATTTACTAAGTGGTGCAAAACGTTGTTTGTTTGTGATTTCCGTTTATGCTCCCACTGACTACAGTTCAGATTTTCTCAGGGACACATTCCATCACGAACTGAACGCGCTGCTACGCAGTGCTAATAGTTCAGATGTTATAGTACTTGCAGGGGATATGAACGCACAAGTAGGGCGTCTGAGCTCTTCAGAAGCTTAGCTGAATGGTAATTATGGGCTTAACTCCGAACGGACTGACAACGGTGAGCATCTGCTGCAACTGTGTGCGGAGCACCAGTTGTTTCTTAGTAGCACGGCTTTTAGACAATGGGAGCTGGATTGCCACTTGACGTCCTCCTGTAGCTGGCCAACGATGGACCCAAACTGACCACATAGCCATAAGTTACAGTTGGCGTGGTGCCATCCTGGATTGCCGCTCGTACTGGAGTAGCTGTGTCGACTCTGATCATGTCTTGGTACGCTATCGTCTCTCCATGAACTTTACCGCGAGGCGCACCAAGCGTCCCCTACGATTATCAACGGACGAATTTTATCAGTCCTCGGTCAGGCAAGCCTATCAAGAGGCGCTGCGTATCGAACTTCCGCTGTCTTGTCCTAATGACACTGAACTTCATTGCAATAGGATCTCGGCCGCCATGCACGAGGCAGGAGCATCTGCTTGTGACACCATCATTCGTCACCGCATCAGTCACTGGATATCCGAGAGGTCCATGAACCTGTTGGAATCTAGAAGACACCTCACGGTTGGCTCTGAACACAATGTAACCAGACGGGCTATTAGGCGTGAACTAAAGCGGAGCTTACGTGCTGACAAGTAAGCCTGGTGGACCATCGGGCTCAAGAAATGGAGGAGGCAGGAGCAGTAGGCAATTACCGCAAGCTATTCCAGCTGATTCGCACCACTATTCCCAGGAAAGCAGGCGTCAGTGAAACAATCAGAGAAAACGCGGGTGCTCTGATACACAATAAGGAGCGCCGGATGGCTCCTTGAGCGGAACACTTTCAAGCTCAGTTCAGCTGGCTCCCTGCTCCCGGACCTCTTCCTACTCAGGTGATGCAGGGCGAGCTATGGAAGGTTAGTTTAGAGGCTCAGTCGGAAGCTGAGGTCCGAAACACGCTTACTGCCCTTAAACGTTTTCGAGCTGCTGGACCGGATTCCCTTGCATCTGCACTATTTAAGGATGGTGGTGAGGTCTTCTGCAAAGCACCGACCTCATTACTCAAATGTATCTGGAAGGAACAGAGTGTCCCGGCTAATTGGAACGAAATCGATTATAGTGGCAATATACAAGAAGGGCAGTCGCACAGACTGTTCTAACCACAGGGGTATTAGCCTAACGCCAGTTGTGACAAAATTACTGGCCTCGATTATCGTTCGTCGCCTCACTGCAGAACGGGAATCTCGGATTAGGGAAGAGCAGGCCGGTTTCCGCCCAGGACGTGGCTGTATAGACCATATATTCACTTTGCGGCAGGTGCTAGAGCAGCGCCACGCATACCGCAGACCGACAATAGCTGTGTTCCTCGATTTCAAGAGTGCGTTCGATTCAGTCGATCGATCGATTCTGTTCGAAATACTTGCGCGGAAAGGTGTTCCCACGAAATATGTGAACATCCTTCGTGCTCTATACTCGAACACTACAGGCCGCGTCAGGGTCTACGGTGTCCTATCGGATAGCTTTTCGACCACAAGTGGCGTTCGTCAGGGTTGTCCGATTTCCCCATTTTTGTTCAATTTCGTCGTGGATTCTATCATGGAGTGTTCCCTTGCGGAATCTCACGATGTAGGCGTTGAAGTGCTGCCTGGTGAAAGGTTAGTTGATCTAGATTATGCGGACGATATCGTCTTGCTTTTCGACGATGTTGAGGCGGCACAATCAACCCTGAATAGCCTGTCCAGAGTGGTCCCATTATTTGGTATGCACTTCGCACCTTCAAAGTGCAAAGTGTTGCTGCAGGACCACCAGCCACTTGATGACCCCTTGACGCTTGCTAACGAGGAACTCGAGGTGGTTGATCAATTCACTTATCTTGGCAGCTGCATCAGCAATGATGGGCGCATAGAAACTGACGTGAGCTCACGCATTGCAAAGGCCAGAGCTGCCTTCTTGAACCTGCGTCATCTTTGGCGACAGAAGGGAGTTTCCCTCCGTCTGAAAGGCCGTGTATACAAGGCCACAGTGAGGGCCGTTCTGCTCTATGGTAGTGAGACTTGGCCCCTTCGGTCTGAAGATCTGAGGCGCCTTCAAGTCTTTGATCATCGTTGTTTGCGAAGCATTGCTGGAGTCGGAAGACACCAGCGTGTCCGAAACGATGATGTGCGTAGGCGAGTATTAGGTGGTGATAATCATGCTAGCTCCCTAGAACAACAGTTGACACTGAATAAGTTGCGTTGGCTCGGGCACTTGCTACGCATGCCTGGTCACCGCTTACCAAGGAGGGCCTTGTGTAGTCTGCCAGGTGTAGGGTGGCGCAAGGCTCGAGGTGGATAGAAGTTGACTTGGCATCAAGAAATGAAGTTACGGACGACCAAACCAGCTGCCGTTGGTCTGTCTCGATTTCGGGCTGGAGTCCACGTGACTCCCCTTGTGCTTGGCTTGTGACTTTACAAGACATGGCTCGCAATCGACACCAGTGGCGCGTCTGCTGCAGTCTCCTAATCGGATTGTCTGTTTAAAGTGTGTTTGGTGTTGAGTTATCTGCGGGGTAATGGCTGATTATGACGCGTGGCAATGAAAGCCGCAAGGAAGCTGTCTCGCCGATGCGCCTTATCTTTGCACGATAGCCAGCTGTTTGTGACGGTATGTTGTCTACACAAGGTGTAGGCGCCTTGACCCTGAATGTTTGCTTAGGGCATTAAGGTTTTCAGGTAAGTCCCCCTTCTCTCCCTCTTCTTATTCTTTATTTCATAGGTCCTCATGGTTGTATGGCAGCGAAGCATCAGTTCAAATGGCTGATGTACTGCTGTTGATGATGATGACGATGATGATTATTAGGCCGAATGATTGATAGTTCGTTTAGTATCACGTTTAACGTACCAGGAACTAGGGTGAGCAGCAGAATTCTACTGATGTAACCAGCACCATTTTCCTGTGGTGCAATACCAACTAAATAGAGCGCTAGCCATGGCCTGCCGAAGGATACCGAGAGATAATTAGCTGTACGACCCCAGTATCTATGAATAAACGTCATCGTCTTTTAGAGGTAGGGTAGTATATGAGGTCAATCAGCAGGACTACATCAGTAAACTAATTGGTTTTGCCTTTAAACCTACAGTTGCCACGTGGTTAGCGAGGCACTTAAACTCCAAGCACTTAAGAAAGCTAAGCGCTTTAGCTTAAAACTGGGTAACCTTGGTCCATTTTTTGGTTTGGAAACTTCCACGCATTTGTTAATGCTTTGATATAATTGCTGAGTGTTCTGTTCATGTGCTTTAGTGTTATCCTGCTGTAGATCTTAACTGATAAACTCCTACATCCTTGCGGCAGTTGTTTTAAAAATGTACCATGACCAATGCTACACTTTAACGATGATACTTTGGCCAGAAAGAGAACGCCTACACAAAACCAAGATTGTATAACGCAAGGATAAGTAATTCCAGTGATTACATTAAAAAATTACAGTAGGTATCTATAACATTATTAAATAATTAAGCAAGTATTTCAGAAATGTATTTTCGTGTTCGACTGGCTTTCTTTAGTGGTAGAAAACACTCGTCATCACAACAAGGTCAGATTTCTAGTCGGTTGTCACTGAAAGTACCGACAGAGGATAAGTCATCGGCTTCTCTTAGGATAAACGTTGGCAGTCGAGTCATTTTCAGGTTCAGCACATGTTGTTTGATTATCTCCGAATCGGAAGTGCCGATGGTATCTGCATCTTCTTCATTTTTCTCTGAAACTCTTCTCAGAACAGACCGGGGCTTTATTTGGTACGTGCCAGTTTTTCTAAACTGCGAGCGCAAATTTACTGCAATAGCTTCATCCATGGTATGTAGAAGCTGATTGTGCAACCCGGAAACCAATCTTTCTGAATTGTTTTGGCTTTCTTGCGACGGGAGTTTTTATATTTTATCAGTATGGCCCTCCACAGGAAGAAACAAAAGGCTGTATTGTTTCGATTATCGAGTTGGACAATGCAAAAGAAATATGTGCACTGAGAATATCCCCCAAATGGACTCAAAGTCCATAAATGTATTGCCACTTGCGGCAACCAGTCCAGGAAGCAGGTGTTGACTAACCAGCCTGAACATGACCGGATATATCATGTTCTTGGTGAAACATTCTTCTTCTAAGTGTCCCAAATAATAATTATAGCCTTTTATACTACACAGTTAACACAAAAAACATATTATTTAAACTTAGAAACATTAAACATTGTAGCATAGCAGTGTTTACTTAACAGGATCACTTTGGCCACCTGGCCAAAGTTAACCCAAACTTAGAAAGCCTACTGCGGTAACATTGGCCACCAAGATGGTAATATAATGCATGATACATGTGTTTGATAACATAAAATATGATTAATATTGCTTATTGAAAAGCGAAAACGCAGGAAGCTACACTCCATTAGAAAAACGATTCCCAGTTAAAGCTATATTGTATGTTAAGCAAATGTCATAAAACAGGTCCTCTTCACACCGGGTATTCTCAGGAATGAATGATCCAGATCAGCATAAAAAGATTACAAATTAATGAAGAATAAATGTTCAACACATAAAGCCGATTCCATCACATAAAATAATAAAAATAAGCCCCATTTAAGTTTTAAACTATTTTATGTTGTCCCAATGTTACCCCACGAGGCCAAAGTTACCCCACTTTACGGTACCAAAAATGTTGAGCCCTATTACCGAAGTAAATCCAGTGGTGCTCTCGAGAACGCGTCCACAAAATGAGTATTCCTCGACCCGTGTATTTGCGAACACATTGTGGGAGGAGTATTAACAAGATTATCACAGTAATGAAGACCAGCAAAAGTAAAACGTAGTCAGATCCATCATTGTTCAAGATGCATCCGAGGCTGAAGAATGCGATAGATATGACAATGTGCAATGTTGTTAAACATATGAAAATCTTTAAAGAAAAAGGTGCCAGCAAACCTTGTCTTACCACTTCTTACTTTGCCAAAATGTACCATTTATCGTTGTGTTCAGTCTTAACGCCGTCACTTTAAGCTGTTCCTCATTACCTTTCGTCCGTAATGGAGAAAGTACAATCTGACGCGCATCTAATTTTAATTCACATGGCATTAAGTGGTTAGCCATAACTAGTCAATAGGTTCTCAATGCGCATATAACATCTGCGTAAGCACGCACCATGGGGCAGCCGAGGAGACGAGGAGCCGCTGAGAACAAGGAAAACTCTGTTTCTCGTGTCTTGCAATGTAACTTGCATGATCGTGCTTTGTGAGACTAGGTGCGTATAGACAAACCTACAGCCTCTCCAAATACTATGGTCACTCTACTCCGTTAATGCGTGACAAAGGTCATTGCTTCGATTGTGAGGTAGAGCACACTAAATTGCCTACTGTCCAATGGTAGATATTGGTCTATCTCAAATGGTCTCACCCGGTCACATGGGTGTAGAACGCCTGTATTCCTGCATGTGAATACATGTGTACTTGCCAGTGTCATCCATCGGGAAGACGCTGGATCATGTGCAGATGGTTGCGTTGGAGTCAACCTACGGCACGCCATAAGGGAAGTTTACCTTTCGATACCTACGCTGTGCATGGCTGGTTAGAATAGAGACACGTGTGAAAAATGGAAACACCGCTGCCCCATAACCCGACTAGTGGGTAGAATTGCGGTGGCTCTTGGACAGACGTAAAGCGCAGGTGCCTCAAATAGGATCTATAAAGGCTGAAGCGAAGTGCCGAAGTAGCAAATGATAATCGGTGGTGAAAATATCTCTATCTTGTAGCTCCTACGTAATATGTCAGTGACAGTTCCCTTACCACTGGAGAATGATAAAAGGAAGAGTAATGGCGGTAATCATAATTGAGTTACTTGACAAACACGATGTTACCGGCATATGGGCAACGGAAGTACGTGACTCTGGCTTGCAGGAAGCACATAACGCAGCCTACTGAGCTTCCACGTTTTCGTTCACAGCCGTCAACCTTACAGTTAACATCAACAGCGACGCCTGCATCCTGTCGGACAATAGAGTGCTTAGGCGTTTCTCACGTAATTATCTTGTTCTATCTGTTCAGCGTTCATTCAACCCCGACGAAATATGCGCACCATTACCCATCGCAACAATGTGACAGTAAGATCAAGCACTCTGCATTATTCATATATATTTATATGAAGTGTTTTTCAAAAGTATAAAAGTCATCGAAATTCATGTTCAACATGACCAGCGTCGTTTAGCTCGCACAGCAGTACTCGCCGGATGTTGTTAGCTAGCACGTTCTGCAAAGTGTCTACCGATATGCCGCGGCATTCCTTGACGATGTTCCGTTTCCGTCCCTCCAGAGAAGTCTGCCTGGTTTTATGCACTCGGCATTTATAATATCCCCATGGGAAGAAATCCAGTGGGTTCAAATCAGGATACCGTGCAGGTTGACTAATAAGTCTTCCAGGACCGATCCAGCGGTTGCCGAAAGTTTCAGTTAAGTAATCACGTACCGTTTGTGCAGAATGGGTAGGCGCGCCTTCCTGCTGACGCCAAACGGTACTCAATAAAAGGCCTGAAGCTGTGGAATGACCTTGGACTACAACAGTCCTTTGTACGAGGATGCGAAGAAACGTGAGCATTAATACTGTAACAAAATCAAGTTACCCGTCACATGCTTAGAAAAGAAAATTGATCCGAAATTTTTCGCCCTGTCAACCCAGCTCATGCCATGAGCTGGGCACTAGGTTGCCCGCACGAAGCGATGCTTTGTGGCGGGTTATAGGTAGGCCAATGATGCTGCTTATCGACGCAAAGCAGAAGGAAAAGTTCCTCATCCGTAAACATGATTGAGTGCACGTCCATGATATCCCGATACCATCGAGAATAAGCCATACGGTTCTCACAACCGCATGACTTCAGAATTTGAACCTGCGGTAAACGATACCTTCGTAATTTTCGTTCCCGCAAATACGATGTACAGACCATCATGTGATGGGGCAGTGCTTCGCAATTCTCTGAATGCTTATATTACCATTTCGGGCTACCTCACCCACAACAGGGCAAGCGGACACGTCAACGGTGATGGTACGAGGCCTGCCGGTTCGTTTTGCTCCGCACACACTTCACGTTTAGTCAAATTTCTCAACCAATCGACGCATGTACTGCGCATTAACCGACTTCTTTGTGCAGTTGGTAGCGCCTTGGCGGCGAGCCGTGGGGCATGGTGGCAACGCTATATGCACAGACAGCACCACCGCCCATGAGATCACTAAAGAAATCACTCTCCGAAATGATTGGTCGTAATACGATCAATATATATGCGAAGGTAAGTGAAGCTCCCGACACTGTTGCGATGGGTAATGGTGCACATATTTCGTCGGGATTGAATGAACGCTGAACAGATAGAACAAGATAATTACGTGAGAAACGCCTAAGCACTCCATTGTCCGACAGGATGCAGGCGTCGCTGTTGATGTTAACTGTAAGGTTGACGGCTGTGAACGAAAACGTGGAAGCTCAGTAGGCTGCGTTATGTGCTTCCTGCAAGCCAGAGTCACGTACTTCCGTTGCCCATATGCCGGTAACTTCGTGTTTGTCAAGTAACTCAATTATGATTACCGCCATTACTCTTCCTTTTATCATTCTCCAGTGGTAAGGGAACTGTCACTGACATATTACGTAGGAGCTACAAGACAGAGATATTTTCACCACCGATTATCATTTGCTACTTCGGCACTTCGCTTCAGCCTTTATAGATCCTATTTGAGGCACCTGCGCTTTACGTCTGTCCAAGAGCCACCGCAATTCTACCCACTAGTCGGGTTATGGGGCAGCGGTGTTTCCATTTTTCACACGTGTCTCTATTCTAACCAGCCATGCACAGCGTAGGTATCGAAAGGTAAACTTCCCTTATGGCGTGCCGTAGGTTGACTCCAACGCAACCATCTGCACATGATCCAGAGTCTTTCCGATGGACGACACTGGCAAGTACACATGTATTCACATGCAGGAATACAGGCGTTCTACACCCATGTGACCGGGTGAGACCATTTGAGATAGACCAATATCTACCATTGGACAGTAGGCAATTTAGTGTGCTCTACCTCACAATCGAAGCAATGACATTTGTCAAGCATTAACAGGTTGATAGACCATTTTTTACTGCTTTTAAATATCGCGGGTGCGTCCGACGGACGCAGGTATACTGTAAAGTTGTGTGTTCAAATAATTTGTCCAATCCCAGATCCAACTTCTGTTACATGCACTTGGCGGGATATGTGTACTTTGGTGGGTTCGCTTGAGAGGTGGAAAAATCTGTGTTATACACTGCTACTGTTGCCTTAAGTAGGAGTTAAAACTGATTGTAGAAGATGTCGATTCAGAGATCTTGTTCGCCAGTGGACAGTTTTTCATACATTTGTATTCGATCGTGAGTACTGCACCTATGTATGAACTCGTCCATGGAGACCACCAGTCCAAGGCGATCACGTTTTGTCTGTCCGTTAAGTGGTCACCTTGGACAGGTTTGACTGTACTAATTCTCCAGGAAGTCTCAGAGTCGTACCGACGACACATTCTACCGGAAAACAACCCACACCTTCCTTCACAGTGTTCCGGATACCGAGGCGAATGATCAGTAAACGCTCCGACCACTGGATATTCGCTTGCGTCGCAGTGGGTGCGGCCTTGAGTTGGCGCTGACAAAGCTCGACTAAACCCTTAGCTGCCGGATGATATGCTGTAGTGGGCAAATGAGAACAGCCAAGCATACGCTTAAGATCTCGAAACAGTGCAGAATTAAGTTGGGGTATTGCGTCCGTGGTGATAGTGACGGGAGTGTCAAACACAGATATCTAAGTTACGATGAAAGTTCGTGCCACCCTCTCGGATGAGACATCTGGCAGCGGTGTGGCATGTTGACAACGTGTGAAGCGTGCGACACATATCAACACATAAATAAAACCTTCGGATGGCGGTGGAGGTCCAACGATGTCGACAAGGACATAATTGCATCGAGCGTCGCGCAGAGAAGATGTTCCCGGAACAGTAATCTTATGGCGATGTACCTTGCTATTCGGGCAGGTACTAGTGTTTCCTCCACTGTTTTCTATCAGAGGGTATGCTGCGCCAGATGTAGCGATCCGTAATCCGCTTGATCGTAGCGCGGCTGCTGGGATGGGGGAGTCCATAGAAGTGGTCAAACATAACTCGTCGATACTGTTACGGAACGAATGGTCGAGGCTTTCCGTTGGATATATCACCGTAAATCCGTCAGTTCGAGTTCAGAAAACGCAGTTGAGAAAGTGTAATAAAAAAGTTTGATTTCGACTGCCCAAACTCGGGATCTGTTGCGTGATGGGCAGTGATGTCTTTTAGTTTGATTGCTTGGTACACAATTTCTTGAAGAACAATGCCCTACAATACGTCGGCTATAACATTGTGAGCTACATCAATGTGTCGAATGTGTGGCAAACTGTGATTTGTACTCCAACTGACGAATTGCTCGAGGTGAAAAACGATCAGAGGAATAAAGAAAAGCAAAAGTAAGGGGCTTATGATCCCTAAGCATGGTGAGTGAACGTACTTTAATGAATCGCTTGATCGAAGTTGCATAAGCTCAAGATCATTGGCTTATGCGGCAGATTTTCTCTCCAGGTTGTTGGGTGTCGGTGACAGTTGATTCAGATGAAAGCACGATAAAGTTTCAGCAAAAGTGTTGTTGGGACCGTCGATGTAACGGATGTCCACATAGTTGGTAGTAATCAGCCGTAGTACTTGGCATTGCCGAAGAATCGGCCTCCCTTTCTGACAGGTTTTGGTATAGGGTAGACTAAGATCGGTTGGGTCGCATCTGGAAGAGGTAAGATGTCATCACCATCGGGCTTGTGACCGAGAAACTCAACGATGGGCTGAAAAAATGTGCATTTGCCCGTGTTGTTGATAATTCTGTGATGTGTAATTTGTTCACATACCATTCGGATGTATATCGGCGTTCGCGCTTGAAATCAAAACATAGTCTAAGTACACGAAGACGAAATATTAGCCACAGTGGATTTAATCCGTGCGCATCTGTCATGGCTAGAACAAAGATAATGTTACGTTGTAGTCTTAGGCTTAAGCTAAGTCGTTTCTGGCCGTAACTCACGATTTTAGTTTCATTGGCCGCCTGTAGCATTGGACAACGTGATTGCAGGAGTCGTTTTCCAGAGAACGGGGTAGAACGCTAACCTCTGCATCGGTTGCAATCAAGAAGTAAAGTTGGGTTGTGGAGTCAAATACGTACATCAGGCGACTAATCAACTGAGGCGAATCATATATCAGAAGGGGATGTGCCGAATATACCAAAGATATTTTGAATATTTAATGTCCTTACAGGAACACAATACAAAAAGTAACAACTCATGAACTAGAAGTTCGTGAGGTGCCTCAGTGCCCCGATGCAAACTGAATTTGAAAGGTACGTTCAAAATTTGTCGGCTGCTTCAATTAGACGTCCATAACTGGAAACGCTATAAACTGGGATAAATTTATCAGCACATTATATTATGAGTTCCATTAAAACTATAACCTGCATGATTAGTGGTTGATTTATCTTAACATTAAGTCCACATGGATTGCTACTCTGCCGGACGATTTATCTTACGGCTTAACTGAGCAAAACCACTGGGCACAGACTCGTGAGCATACCTGTATACACTGAACGGCTCTCTCCTGCTCCTCTGTGCTGCGCCTGCTCAATGTACCCATGTCGCTTTCACTGCACGACAGTCAGTCCACAGTACGTGCCTTGCACATTCACCTATCTGGACTTTCCAATCGGACCGCATCCACAGCATGGGTTCGGCGGACTTTGCCTAAATTTATACCGTGATCGAATAACATGTGAGCTTTTTGTACTTCTGTCCTCCTGTGCTGGCTGACATTTTGGGCGCCTGTAACATTATCTACATGCGGTGCATCCGGCCAGACAGCGCACTTGTCAGCTGCGCTCCAACACATGCATTACCGTGTTAGGTAGCATTTCTTACATCTGTGCCGGCAGACTTCTTCCGCCTCCGTGCATATCGGTACACTGCGTTCAGGAACAATCCGCCTTGCAGTATGTGCTATGTTTGTATGTGAGCGCTATCCGATATGCATCTCGCTGCTTTCACCGGTACGCTAGTGATTGTTTGCATGAAAGCTGGTGGGCTAATTCGATCAAATTGCCAGTTATCACTATGATCTTGATCTGGAAGCGCACCCTATGCTTTTATCTTACTTTAAACATCACATTTTCCTGAATTGCTGGTGTTCTGAGCCGCCTCAACAGAAAGAATTCGCAACCGCTCTGCATACAAACGCCCTATTCTCAACTCTGAGGCAAACTACGCTTAGCCGGATTTTGAAAAACTCACTCGCCCGCTTGATCGATCGTCTTATCGACTGCACTGGGGCAGGCGATTCCCTTCACCACTGCTTTGAGTCACCATCACATAGTTTACTTATTTTGGTAGTTCGTGTGTTGTAATCCCATAGCCTGTTCCATTGCGGTCGAGCTTTCAGTTTGCTTTGTGTTTGAATAGAACCAGCACCTGATTGCTGCTAAATTCTCTAGAGGGCAGTTGTTTCAAGTAGCATAAGACAAGTATCCTCATGTGTCGCTTTGACTTCGATAAGTCCATTTTTACTTTCGTAAGGGCATCCATCACAGCCAACCCCTTCTTGTGTACTATGAAATCGTTCCGCCTATTTTGACAACCCTGTGTCACACTTCACTGGATTCCGATGAATTGTTTCTAAGGTAACCTACTCATGGTGACTCTTGAATCAAGTCTTCACCGTACTGGTAATCCTTGAATCTGGGCTTTTGCAGAAATGCAACACTGATCTTTATTTTCCAAATTATTTGGTAATCGTTCTTGCGACTGTCGATCGTTTTCAGGCCCTACTGAACGCTTCTCGGCCACCCGTGGGTAATGAGTAAATGAATACGACCCACCTACACAGTATCATTCCAATCGCTCGATTATTTCCAAAAGATCCGGTTAATGGTACCAAAAATTCCAGGCCTCTATTATCCGACTTGCTTCAGATCCGATGATGTATCAGAACATTACCAACATGTACATCCTAAGATATTCATCCAACAGGATCAACGCCGCTACTTCCATCCGGTCCACTTTCCAGGCTTTCCACTTGTCCGGCAATTTGCTTTCGCTCAATTCTAGCGATGTTGGCAATCAGCTCACTGGTTGCTAATCATTAGCGAGCGGATTTCGGTATCAATGTACCCCTGTCACTATGTTATGTGCTTGGTTCACCCAATCGCCTCAACAGAAAATATTCGCAACGTCCTATTCTCAACTCTAAGACAAAGTACACTTAGCCGGTTGTTGAAAATCTCAATCGTCCGCTCGATCGATCATCTGATCGTCCGTACTGGGGCAGGCGGTTCCCTTCACCCCAGATTTCAGTCATCCACACAGCTGCATCTTTTGAATAGAAAACGGGCAATACACGCTGCTCGACTAGTTCCAAACGGTTTGGTTCTGTTGGAGGAGCGAAACGGCTGAATGCGAAGTCACTTCAGACCTGAAGGTGGTGCCAAAAAGCCACCTAGACGTGGTGTGACCAGTATTCAAATTTCACGCAGCGTCGCGGGATTGCGTGTGGTAAATGATGAGTTGCCATTGCGTTTAGAGTGGACACAGTGAAATGGGCCAGTTGCGATCGTTTTAACCAGTTCGCCTGAGTCAGAGCTCTTGCCACAGAACATACGCTTGGTGGTGAGATGGTTGTGACTCCCGGACCAGTGAGTGCTGTTAACCGGGGCTTCACAAGTGTTGTTACGGCTACTCATAGCAGGTAGTCAATCCAAGACAAAATAGGCTTTATGCACCTGAGTGGAAATATTTCGGCTTTTTACACTAGCACTAGGAATGAGGAAATACATGAGAGTTAGTGGACAAAAACAACTAGATTGTTGATACAAAATGTATATGTAGTGCTCGAGGAAAAAACGCATAATGCACATCATATTCATTGAGTTTACATGTGATGGTGACAAGTACGGTAGGATACAATTGCCGTGAGAAGCCGTAAGAGATAATAAGTGTCAGAATTTGGAGAGTGTAAAAGAAACAGATAGCGCTTTTGACAGCATTCCATATATTGGATGAAAGCGTCGTTTTGAATTTCTAATGGAAAGCTAGTACCAGCGTCTAGGTACTATTTTGCAATAAAATCAACAAGTGTTTCTCTAGACAGTCCACTCCATCTGGCAATAAGCCTTAGCTTGCGTAATAATAGCAGGTAATCGTTCCGTATTCATCCAGGAAAAGTACGGGAACAGTAAATTTAGTGAGGTAGAATGAACGCGGTCAAAAAATTGGAAAATCAAATCCGAAGTTTGAAGGCATAAAACGATAGCCTTCTAACGTTGTCAAATGTTTCAGCAACAGGGGTATACTAGAATAAAGTTTGGGATATAAAACCTTCAACGTGTTTAACAGTCGATGTCCTGCGTATGCGTTGATCACTCGATTCTAGCTAGGAAGTGTCGTTCGAACTAGCTTGCAGCTGAGCAATTTAAAGAAAAGAAACTGTAACCTCACAGCATTTAGATATGTTTAGAATGAGAGAACGGACCGACTAATCTAGAACACCAGGAAGATACGATGTATAGTTGAGCAGTCTAGACATCCGATGGAGTTGAAGGGCCTTTTGTCACAGACACAAGGTTTGTACTATATTTTCCATTAGAAATTCAAAACGACGCTTTCATCCAATATATGGAATGCTGTCCAAAGCGCTATCTGTTTCTTTTACACTCTCCAAATTCTGACACTTATTATCTCTTACGGCTTCTCACGGCAATTGTATCCTACCGTACTTGTCACCATCACATGTAAACTCAATGAATATGATGTGCATTATGCGTTTTTTCCTCGAGCACTACATATACATTTTGTATCAACAATCTAGTTGTTTTTGTCCACTAACTCTCATGTATTTCCTCATTCCTAGTGCTAGTGTAAAAAGCCGAAATATTTCCACTCAGGTGCATAAAGCCTATTTTGTCTTGAATTGACTACCTGCTATGAGTAGCCGTAACAACAATTGTGAAGCCCCAGTTAACAGCACTCACTGGTCCGGGAGTCACAACCATCTCACCACCAAGCGTATGTTCTGTGGCAAGAGGTCTGACTCAGGCGAACTGGTTAAAACGATCGCAACTGGCCCATTTCACTGTGTCCACTCTAAACGCAATGGCAACTCATCATTTACCACACGCAATCCCGCGACGCTGCGTGAAATTTGAATACTGGTCACACCATGTCTAGGTGGCTTTTTGGCACCACCTTCAGATCTGAAGTGACTTCGCATTCAGCCGTTTCGCTCCTCCAACAGAACCAAACCGTTTGGAACTAGTCGAGCAGCGTGTATTGCCCGTTTTCTATTCAAAAGATGCAGCTGTGTGGATGACTGAAATCTGGGGTGAAGGGAACCGCCTGCCCCAGTACGGACGATCAGGCGATCGATCGAGCGGACGATTGAGATTTTCAACAACCGGCTAAGTGTACTTTGTCTTAGAGTTGAGAATAGGACGTTGCGAATATTTTCTGTTGAGGCGATTGGGTGAACCAAGCACATAACATAGTGACAGGGGTACATTGATACCGAAATCCGCTCGCTAATGATTAGCAACCAGTGAGCTGATTGCCAACATCGCTAGAATTGAGCGAAAGCAAATTGCCGGACAAGTGGAAAGCCTGGAAAGTGGACCGGATGGAAGTAGCGGCGTTGATCCTGTTGGATGAATATCTTAGGATGTACATGTTGGTAATGTTCTGATACATCACCGGATCTGAAGCAAGTCGGATAATAGAGGCCTGGAATTTTTGGTACCATTAACCGGATCTTTTGGAAATAATCGAGCGATTGGAATGATACTGTGTAGGTGGGTCGTATTCATTTACTCATTACCCACGGGTGGCCGAGAAGCGTTCAGTAGGGCCTGAAAACGATCGACAGTCGCAAGAACGATTACCAAATAATTTGGAAAATAAAGATCAGTGTTGCATTTCTGCAAAAGCCCAGATTCAAGGATTACCAGTACGGTGAAGACTTGATTCAAGAGTCACCATGAGTAGGTTACCTTAGAAACAATTCATCGGAATCCAGTGAAGTGACACAGGGTTGTCAAAATAGGCGGAACGATTTCATAGTACACAAGAAGGGGTTGGCTGTGATGGATGCCCTTACGAAAGTAAAAATGGACTTATCGAAGTCAAAGCGACACATGAGGATACTTGTCTTATGCTACTTGAAAAAACTGCCCTCTAGAGAATTTAGCAGCAATCAGGTGCAGGTTCTATTCAAACACAAAACAAACTGAAAGCTCAACCGCAATGGAACAGGCTATGGGATTACAACACACGAACTACCAAAATAAGTAAACTATGTGATGGTGACTCAAAGCAGTAGTGAAGGGAATCGTCTGCCTCAGTGCAGTCGATAAGGCGATCGATAGAGCGGACGAGTGAGTTTTCAAAACCTGGCTAAGCGTAGTTTGCCACAGAGTAGAGCATAGGGCGTTTGTATGCAGAGCCATTGCGGATTCTTTCTGTTGAGGTGGCTCATAACACCAGCAATTCAGGAAAATCTGATGTTTGAAGTAGGATGAAAGAACAGGGTACGCTTCCAGATCAAGATCATAGTGATAACTGGCAATTTGATCGCATTTGCCCACTAGCTTTCATGCAAATAATCACTAGCGTACCGGTAAAAGCGGCGAGATGCATATCGGATAGCGCTCACTTATAAACATATCACATACTGCAAGGCGGATTGTTCCTGAACGCAGTGTACAGATATGCTCGGAGGCAGAAGAGGTCTGCCGGCACAGATGTAAGAAATGCTACCTAACACAGTACTGCATGTGTTGGAGCGCAGCTGACAAGTGCGCTGTCTGGCCGGATGCACCGCATGTAGATAATGTTACAGGCGCCAAAAGTGTCAGCCAGCACAGGAGGATAGAAGTACAAAAAGCTCAAATGGTATTCGATCACGGTATAAATTTAGGCAAAGTCCGCCGAACCCATGCTGGGGATACGGTCCGATTGGAAAGTCCAGATAGGTGAATACGCAAGGCACGTACTGTGGACTGACTGTCGTGCAATGAAAACGACACGGGTACATTGAGCAGACGCAGCACGGAAGAGCAGGAGGGAGCCGTTCAGTGTATACGGGTATGCTCACGAGTCTGTGCCCAGTGGTTTTGCTCAGTTAAGCCGTAAGACAAATTGTCCGGCAGAATAGCAATCCATGTGGACAACCTGATAACAATTCAACGTTTAAGCAATTAAATTATATATGCAACTTACCGCACTGTATTGTTTTTTAACAGCTGCACTCTGTGTACTTAAATGAATAGTGCTTGTAGCTGTATACGAGTGCTGCTTAGTTTACCTTGGTCATCTAATATGTTTGACACTGCCAACGTCGATGCCCCAACCAGAATTTGGCAACACTAATCTTTCTTAGCATTTGCCTATGGTTCCTTATGTCCTTTTCTCGTGTTATCTGACAACGCCGCAGGATTCGTCACAAAAACATTGTTGCACTCCATCTATTAGCTATGCAAATGTATGACTAAATAACTTAGAAAGTCTGAGTTCATCAACCATGCCACAGTGTGCATTTGTATTGCGTGTTTCCAGAATCCAAACCATTCAAGTCTCAGTTCCAGTTTGTTGCTTCCAACACATGTGGTCGTAAACCTGAATTAAAGTGCACAAGTATGAACGGGCACATTCTATCTGACATATGTAAAGTCCATGTCCGTGGGCCCCAGTGAAACAATGAGTGCACTACAGCTTCGACCCGCTCATTTTTTGTTGCACTGTAATATTCCTGAATGAATCTGAGACATGAGTATAGTGTATCGAAAGCATCATATGGCTGTCTGCGTTTGAGACTTGAAATATCGGTTTTCGCGGCCACACTTAATGGAAGTAACGAAGTAAGATTTCTGCGGATCATCCTTGCATTAAAATTTACACTTGTGTCGTCACTGCGTTGGTCAATGCGATGGTGCACTGCAACTGAGCACGCGGGGCGCAGGTAATTCGTGCAAAGTCAAACGTTCACATACTCTCCATTCGTTTCTCGCATCGTTTTTGGTAGCATGCGCAACACATGGGTCCGAGATTTTGCCACCTCTCAAGCGAATCGACCAACGCACACCAATCACGCCAAGTGCATGTAAGAGAAGTTGGATCTGGGATTTGACAAATTATTTGAACACACAAGTTTCCACTGAATGTGCGCCCGTCGGACGCACCCGTGCTATTTAAAAGCAGCCAAAAATGGTCTTACTACTCTGATAATGCGTGACAAAGGTCATTGCTTCGAATGTGATGTAGAGCAAACTAAATTGCCCACTGTCCCATAGTAGATGTTGGTCTATCTCAAAATGTCTCACCCGGTCACATGGTGTATAACGTCCGTATTCCTGCATGTCAGTACATGTGTACTTGCCAATGTCGTCCATCGTGAAGACGCTGGATCATGCCCGGATGGTTGCGTTGGAGTTAACCTACGGCACGCCATAAGGGAAGTTTACCGTTCGATACATACGCTGTGTAGGACTGGTTGGAATAGAGACAGGTGTGAAAAATTGAAACAGCGCTGCCCCATAACCCGGCTAGTGGGTAGAATTGCGGTGGCGCTTGGACAGACGTAAAAAGCAGGTGCCACAAATTGGATCTATAAAGGTTGAAGCTAAGTGCCAAAGTAGCAAATGATAATCGGTGGTGAAAATATCTCTATCTTGTAGCTCCTACGTAATTTGTCAGCGACAGTTCCCTTACCACTGGAGAACGATGAAAGTAAGAGTAATGGCGGTAATCATAATTGAGTTACTTGGCAAACACGAGGTTAACGGCATATGGGCAACGGAAGTACGTGACTCTGGCTTGCAGGAAGCACATAACGCAGCCAACTGAGCTTCCACGGTTTCGTTCACAGCCGTCAAGGTAATTAGGAACAGCTTAAAGTGATGGCGTTTAGACTGAACACAACGATAAATGGTATATTTTGGCAAAGTAAGAAGTGGCAAGACAAGGTTTGCTAGCACCTTTTTCTTTAGAGTTTTTCATATGTTTAAGAACATTGCACATCGTCATATCTATCGCATTTTTCAGCCTCGGATGCATATAGAACAATGATGGATCTGGCTACGTTTTTCTTTTGCTGGTCTTTATCACTGTGATAACCTTGTTATCACTCTTCCCGCAGTGTGTTCGCAAATACGCGGGTCGCGTAGTACTCCTTTTGTGGATTAGTTTTCGACAGCACCACTGGTTTTACTTCGGTAATAGGGCTCAACCTTTTTGGTACCGTAAAGTGAGGTAACTTTGGCCTCGTGAGGTAAAATTGGGACAACATAAAATAGTTTAAAACTTAAATGGTGGTTATTTTTTGTTATTTTATGTGACGAAATCTGGTTTATGTGTTGAAAATTTATTCTTCATTAATTTGTAATCTTTTTATGCTGATCTGGATCATTCATTCCTGAGAATACCCGGTGTGAAGATGATCTGTTTTATGACATTTGCTTAACATACAGTATAGATTCAACTGGGAATCGTTTTTCTAATGGAGTGTAGCTTCCTGCGTTTTCGCTTTTCAATAAGCAATAGTAATCATATTTTATGTTATCCAAACACATGTATCATGCATTATATTACCATTTTGGTGGCCAATGTTACCGCAGTAGGCTTTCTAAGTTTGGGTTAATTTTGGCCAGGTGGCCAAAGTGATCCTGTTAAGTAAACACTGGTATGCTACAATGTTTAATGTTTCTAAGTTCAAATAATATGTTATTAGCGTTAACTGTGTAGTATAAAAGGCTATGATTATTATTTGGGACACTTAGAAGGAGAATGTTCCACCAAGAACATGATATATCCGGTCATGTTCAGGCTGGTTAGGCAACACCTGCTTCCTGGACTGGTTGCCGCAAGTGGCAATACATTTATGGACTTTGAGTCTATTTGGGGGATATTCTCAGTGCACATTTTTCTTTTGCATTGTCCAACTCGATAATGGAAACAATACAGCTTTTTGTTTCTTCCTGTGGAGGGCCATACTGATAAAATATAAAAACTCCCGTCGCAAAAAAGCCAAAACAATTCAAAAAGATTGGTTTCCGGGTTGCACAATCAGCTTCTACATACCATGGATGAAGCTACTGCAGTAAATTTGCGCTCGCAGTTTAGAAAAACTGGCGCGTACCCAATAAAGCCCCAGTTGGTTCTGAGCAGACTACCAGAGAAAAATGAAGAAGATGCAGATACCATCGGCACGTCTGATTAAGAGATAATCAAGCAACATGTGTGGAACCTGAAAGTGACTCTACTGTCAACGTTTATCTAAGAGAAGCAGATGACTTATCCTCCGTCGGTAATTTCAGTGACAACCGACTAGAAACCTGACCTTGTTGTGATGACGAGTGTTTTCTACCACTAGAGAAAGCCAGTCGACCACGAAAATACATTTCTGAAATACTTGCTTAATTATTTAATAATGTTATAGATACCTACTGTAATTTTTGTAATGTAATCACTGGAATTACTTACTCTTGTTTTATACAATCTTTGTTTTGTGTAGGTGTTCTCTTTATGGCCAAAGTATCATCGTTAAAGTGTAGCTTTGGTCATGGTACATTTTTAAAACAACTGCCGCAAGGACGTAGGAGTTTATCAGTTATCTACAGCAGGATAACAATAAAGCACATGAACAGAACACTCAGCCATTTTATCAAAGCATTGACAAATGCGTGGAAGTTTCCAAACCAAAAAATGGAACAAGGTTACCCAGTTTTACGCTAAAGCTCTTAGCCTTCTGAAGTGCTTGGAGTTTAAGTGTCTCGCTAACCACGTGGCAACTGTAGGTTTAAAGGCAAAACCCATTAGTTTACTGATGTAGTCCTGCTGATTGACCTCATATACTACCCTACCTCTAAAAGACGATGACGTTTATTCGTAGATACTGGGGTCGTACAGCTAATTATTTGTCGATATCCTTCGGCAGGCCATGGGTAGCGCTCCATTTAGTTGGTATTGCACCACAGGAAAATGGTGCTGGTTACATCAGTAGAATTCTGCTGCTCACCCTAGTTCCTGGTACGTTAAACGTGATACTAAACGAACTATCAATCATTGGGCCTAATAATCATCATCGTCATCATCATCAACAGCAGTACATCAGCCATTTGAACTGATGCTTCGCTGCCATACAACCGTGAGGACCTATGAAATAGAGAACAAGAAGAGGGAGAGAAGAGGGACTTATCTGGAAACCTTAATGCCCCAAGCAAGCATTCGGGGTCAAGGCGCCTACACCTTGCGCAAACAACATACCGTCACAAACAGCTGGCTATGGTGCAAAGATAAGGCGGCATCGGCGAGACAGCTTCCTTGCGGCTTTCACTGCCACGTGTCATAATCAGCCATTACCCCGCAGATAACTCAGCAAAAAACACACTTTAAACAGGCCATCCGATTAGGAGACGGCAGCAGACGCGCCACTGGTGTCTACTGCGAGCCATGTCTTGTAAAGCCACAAGCCAAGCACAAGGTGAGTCACGTGGACTCCAGCCCGAAAGGCGAGACGGACCAACGACACCCAGTTTGGTCGTCAGTAACTTCATTTCCCGATGCCAAGTCAACTTCTATCCACCTCGAGCCTTGCACCACCCTACACCTGGCAGACTAAACAAGGCCCTCCTAGGTAAGCGGTGACCAGGCATGCGTAGCACGTGCCCGAGCCAACGCAACTTATTCAGTGCCATCTGTTGTTCTAGGGAGCTAGCATGATTATCACCACCTAATACTCGCCTACGCACATCATCGTTTCGGACACGCTGGTGTCATCCGACTCCAGCAATGCTGTGCAGACAACGATGATCAAAGACTTGAAGGCGCTTTAGATCTTCAGACCGAAGCGGCCAAGTCTCACTACTATAGAGCAGAACGGCCCTCACTGTGGCCTTGTATAGACGGCCATACAGACGGTGGGAAACACTCTTCTGTCGCCAAAGATGCCGCAGGTTTAAGAAGGTAGCTCTGGCTTTTGAAATGCGTGAGCTGAAGTCAGTTTCTATAAGCCCATCGCTACTGATGCAACTGCCAAGATAAGTGCAATGATCAACCACCTCGAGTTCCTCGTTAGCAAGCGTCAAGGGGTCATCAACTGGCTGGTGGTCCTGCAGCAACACTGCACTTTGAAGGTGCGAAGCGCATACCAAATAACGGAACCACTCTGGACAGGCTATTCAGGGTTGATTTTGCCCCCCCAACATCGTCGAAAAGCAAGACGGTATCGTCTGCATAATCTAGACCAACTAACCTTTTACCAGGCAGCACTTCAACGCCTACATCGTGAGATTACGCAAGGAAACACTCCATGATAGAATTCACAACGAAATTGAACAAAAATGGGGAAATCGGACAACCCTGACGAACGCCACTAGTGGTCATAAAGCTATCCGATAGGCCACCGTACACCATGATGCGGCCTGTAGTATTCGAGTATAGAGCACGAAGGATGTGCACATATTTCGTGGGAACACCTTTCCGCTCAGGTATTTCGAACAGAATCGATCGATCGATTGAATAGAACGCACTCTTGAAATCGATGAACACAGCTATTGTCGGTCTGCGGTATACATGACGCTGCTCTAGCACCTGCAGCAAGGTGAATATATGGTCTATACAGCCACGTCCTGGGTGGAAACCGGACTGCTCTTCCCTTATCCTAGATTCCCCTCCCGCAGTGAGGCGATGAACGAGAATCGAGGCCAGTAATTTTGTCACCACTTGCGTTTGGCTAATACCTCTGTGGTTAGAACAGTCTGTGCGACTGCCCTTCTTGTATATTGCCACTATAATCGATTCGTTCCAATTAGCCGGGACACTCTGTTCCTTCCAGATACATTTGAGTAATGAGGTCGGTGCTTTGCCAAAGACCTCACCACCATCCTTAAATAGTGCAAGTGGGAGGGAATCCGGGCCAGCTGCACGAAAACGATTAAGGGCTGTGATCGCGTTTCGGACCTCGGTCTCCGACGTAGGCTCTAAACTAACCGTCCATGGCTCGGCCTGCATCACTTGAGTTGGAAGAGGTCCGGGAGCAGGGGGCCAGCTGAACTGATCTTGAAAGTGTTCCGCACAACGTGTCATACGGCACTCCTTATTGTGTATCAGTGCATCCGCGCTATCTCTGATTGTCTCACTGACGCCTGGTTCCCTGGGACCAGTGGTGCGGATTAGCTGGAAGAGCTTGCGGTAATTGCCTACTGCTCCTGCCTCCTCCATTTCTTGAGCCCTATTGGCCCACCAGGCTTACTTGTCAGCACGTAAGCTCCGCTTTAGTTCACGCCTAATAGCCCGTCTGGTTACATTGTGTTCAGAGCCAGCCGGGAGGTGTCTTCTAGATTCCAACAGGTTCACCGACCTCTCGGATATCCAGTGACTGATGCGGTGACGAATGATGGTGTCACAAGCAGATGCTCCTGCCTCGTGCATGGCGGCCGAGATCCTATTGCACTGAAGTTCAGTGTCATTAGGACAAGATAGCAGAAGTTCGATACGCAGCGCCTCTTGATAAGCTTGCCTGACCGAGGACTGATAAAATTCGTCCGTTGATAATCGTAGGGGACGCTTGGTGCGCCTCCCGGTAAAGTTCATGGAGAAACGACGACGCACCAAGGCATGATCAGAGTCGACACAAGTACTCCAGTACGAACGGCAATCCAAAATGGAACCGCGCCCTCTGTAACTTATGGCTATGTGGTCAGTTTGGGTCCATCGTTGGCCAGCTACAGGAGAACGTCAAGTGGCAATCCAGCTCCCATTGTCCAAAAGCCGTGCTACTAAGAAACAACTGGTGCTCCGCACACAGTTGCAGCAGACGCTCACCGTTGTCAGTCCGTTCGGAGTTAAGCCCATAATTACCATTCAGCTAAGCTTCTGAAGAGCTCAGACGCCCTACTTGTGCGTTCATATCCCCTGCAAGTACTATAACATCTGAACTATTAGCACTGCGTAGCAGCGCGTTCAGTTCGTGATGGAATGTGTCCCTGAGAAAATCTGAACTGCAGTCAGTGGGAGCATAAGCGGAAAACACAAATAAACAGCGTCTAACACTACTTCGTGAATCAACCTTAACTGATGTCGTCAAACGGGCTGCACATAAACGGCTGTTCACCGGAATCCAATCAACCAACGATGGTTCAGCCTCGGAGCTTAGAATGATACCTACACCATCTTGACCTGTGAGTGCTGCATCGGTGTCTCCGGATGCGTACAACTAATAACGAGAGGATAAACTGGGTGCAGTTAATTCAACAACTCCATTAGGTTCATCGATCCTAGTTTCGGACACGCAACGCACATCAATACCCAGTGTGTCTAAGATGCGTGCGAGTGCAGCCTGTTGACCTGTTTGTCTTAGGGTGCGAACGTTGAACGTCGCCATGGAAACGTGACAGCGTGACCTTATAAGGGACTTTTGCCGATAGGCGTCCGATAGGTGCGGTAGGATGGTGGTTGCAGATGGTACTACTCAAGTAGCACTTCAGTTGCTGTCAATTAAGCTGGGAATTATAGAGGGAAAGTTAGTAATGTGGGTCGGGATGGGAGTAAGAGAAAAAGTTGGGAAAGAAAGGGAGGCGCCAGCAGTAGTATGTCTTCGTTTATCCGTCCTGCTGTATGCAGCTGATAAGACTACCCTTGATAATTTGCGCGACGGCCGATGCAGGATGCAGTTTATGTCTGAAGAAGATGTCATGGTTGCATGTGGGCTGAGATACTGCCAGGACACCCAAACCTAGACAGGAGGACGATTAGGGTCCTTGTCCAAAGCCTTTGGCTCAAAAGCCTGTCCGCAAGGCAGTGTGGACGTGTCAACGATTTAGTTTTACATAAATGGACGCCATCCCATTTCAAACCCCCAATCAGGAGGACCAGGAGACTGTGTTTGTCTGACCTCTCACCCCTGACCATCCTGGTAGGAGTAGCTCTCAAGATGCCTGGTGGCACCACCCAGTAGAGCTCAATGGGTCAATGAGGTACGCAAACCGTCGCACCACGTTAAGGTCCAGTCTCCTTGCGACGGATTGAGCCTAATAAATAAATTCTCGCTTAATTTTTCCATATTAATAGCAATTGACAAGCTAGCTGTGCAGCTGTCAACAAATTAAATGTTTTGTCGATTAGCAGTTTGCTGTTCTCATAGATGACTGCATGTGGCACTATATTTGGTAGTAAATAATAAAAGACCATCTGGTAAGCAATTATATATATATATATATATACAGTCGATTCC